>JAYDZK010000032.1:12275218-12369070 GCA_034509185.1 Euphonia xanthogaster
GCGGGCTCGCGCCGCTGGCCGTGAGGCAGCGCCCCCTCCCGGTGCCCGGTGCCCCGCTCCCGGCCGTGCTCTCAGCCCGCGCCCCGCCGTTAACCCGCCGGCACGGCGTGAGTCTGGCCGACCGGAAAACCAGCGGGTTCTACTCCCTCAGCAGCGAAACCCCCTCTACTCAGCGCAGCTTCCTGGCCAACAGATGTTCGACGCGTGGGCGGGTCTCCTTCATAACGCCTCGATGCTAATTGCCTGTGGATAAATCCTTTAACGTCAAGAGTTTGGGTTTGTGTTCTGTTCGTGAGAAAACATTTCATGTCTGGGTTGAGACCTCACGCTGAACAGTCCCGGGCAGTGAGACCCACGCTGTCCAGGACTTAGGAAAACAGACATAAAAATCCTCCCCCGCTGCTCCCTCAGCCTCTGCGTGTGGGGCTCTGCCCACACCGACACAAAATTAGGATTTTAAAGCCTCTTCCGCCAAGTGTGGGCAGGTGGGTAGCAAATCTGTAGACTTCCTTAGAATTTCCATTTATAGTTGTACAAAAAGGAAAAGCTTAGCAACAGCCACCTGATGCATGAGGGTATTATATTTCTAATTTCTCAAGCATTTTTGCTCTGATCTGCTTGGTGCAGGCAGAGGCTGGAGCAGAGGGACTTTCTGACTCGCTCGGGTTGTGCCACAGCTGTGGAAAACCGGGACGGTCAAGGTAAAGCTTTTCCAATTTTCTTTTTCTTTTTCTTTTTTCCTGTCATCACGATCTCGGCCAGGGAGAGCCCCGAGCGCCCCTCACGGGCCGGGCCCCGCCCTCGGCTCCGGGGTAACCGCGCTGTTGTCCCGAGCGGGGTCGCGGCGCCGGGAGAGGTGAGAGCGGCGGGGCTGAGGGAGCGCCGGGAAAAGGCCGTAGTTGAGTCCTTTGTGTCCTTTGGTGCATCCACCACCCCCGGTTTGGTGCCTTTTTAGGACATACCACTGATTTAGGAGGTAGCTTTGGCTTTCTCCTCCCCTGTGGGAAGCTGTTGAAATGCAGTGGTGAGTTTGTGCATCGTGTTTCCAGGGGAACCCGACCGCCAGTCTTTGGGATAGCCCCTCTCAGGCGATTAAGCTGCCATACAAGAGTGATCTTTTAGTTGAACCTTAGCCCAGTCGCAGAACACACATTTGTTTGGGTTCTTTACCTTTTCCTTTTCCTTTTTCTTTTTCTTTTCCTTTTCCTTTCTTTTTTTCCCCTTTTTATGACAGGCTCTGTATGTACACACTTTCCCTTGAACTTTGCCATTTTATCATATAAACTGTTGGTCTCTTTTTTGAAACAACTGTCATACCTAAACTGTGGAGATCCCTGAGGTGATCTCATTTTATGCCTTGCATACATTCAACTTAATAGATGCATGGACAGGATTGTGTTCTAGAATTTTGGTTTTGTTATGGTTTTAGATGGAGCACTCGGATGAAGCAACTTCCAGTAAACGGACTTTGAGAACTTTGTTTCGTCCCCCTGCTTTATCTCCACCAGTCACATCTGAAGACTCACCATCACAGAAGAAACTGTTGGCATACCACAGAGGCAAGGAGGAGCAAAAGATCATTAATCAGTTACTGTGAGTTTCATGTAATTCAAGACATATTGAAATTCAAGTGAAAGAGACATTACACATTTGATATTTGACAAATAACAGTGTTTGTTTCATATAATTGTAGTGAGATTTAGTGATCAAAATGAAAAAATAGGTTGTGTGGATTAAAGTGCAGCGTTATTTTCATTGTATTATTTGTAGTTTTTCTACAATTTGTAGTTTTTCTACAATTTGAAGTTTTTGCACTTCTGATGCTGTGGTTTACTTTAGAATTGATCGAGCTCTTGAAGTCTATTACATTAACATGGAAGAAAGAGAGGAGAGAGATGCTGCACCTCCTGTCACAGGACTGCCTTCCACTGTGAGAAAGTATTTCTTTATTAAGTGTTTTCTATTTAGTTCTTTGTTATTGGGACATTTATTTTCCTTCTTAGAATTTACTTCAAGATACTTGTTTTGCTCCTCAGTAATTAATAAATGTATTTATATACTCAGGTAATCCAATTGAATTGTATGCCTGTATATCTGTAGAATAAAGTCTTTGTTTAGGAATAATATTTGCTAAATTTTATATTTCCAGTATTTCTGTTTGTATGTTCTTCATATATAACAATTTTCCATTTCTTTTTATACAGATGGACAATGAAAGACAACTAAGGGTGAGTTAAATTCTTTCATTTGCTTTTTTTGGTGTAGAAGAGTGAATGGCCCCTATTAAGAGAAGTGGAGTATGTAATGCAGAATTATTGTTATTAAACAAGAAGAAGTAGTCTTGATGAGGGAAAATGGAATAGGAGCAAAATAGGAATCTTGTCTTGTGGTCCTGTAGAGGGAAAGTATTTTTCTGTTTTAGAAAGAGCATCTATCAATAATTAATTTAACCTTAATTAAAGATCATTATTTAGGAAAAAAACCTAACAAGCTTCAGGATTTTTTTCAGTTGAGGTCATAGATTGTACCTTAGCCTGTACAAAAAGTAGTTTTTGGCATCATTCCCTTATTTTGAAGACCATGCACTAAACTTCAAATTTGTGTATAGCTTTTAAAGTAAGACTTCATCTCTGAGAGCCAGTTGAAACTCAAATTAGTATTGATATATTTATATTAAGTAGCCTAAGGTAACACCTGTTTTGCCTAGCTGCTGTTAGGCAAGCTCATTATGCAGAGATTTTATACAAAAACTGTCAATCAAAAGCAGAAATACCTATTTCTTTGGCCAAGACCCCCTCCCCTTATGGAAGATGTTTGTCCATACTTTTTGCCAGATAAATGTTTGTCCAAACAACAATAACCTTAACCTTGAACTATTTTATTGTTAGCCATAAACTTCAACAGGGGACCAAGGAAAATGCCATACTGACAAGCACAATATTTTATATTTAAACGTTAAGATAGAGAGACCATGTTACCAACCACAAAGCGGATTTTAGGGTATTAGTCAGTGAATATGAAAAGAATAGATTAAATACCCTGCCTTTAAGGAAATTAAGAAATTTTGAAATGAAGAAATTATGAATAAAAAGAGACTTTTGCCAAGCCTAACACAAAAATACATACATAGGTAGTTATTAGACCTCTGAAAATCTTATCCTTCCAGGCAGACTACTTCTTTTTGAAGAATTGTGTGCAGAGAAATCCAATGGTTCCCATCCAGCAGCAGTGGCTGAGGTCCATGCTTGCCAGGGTGTCACAGTCACTTATGGAGGGCAGAGATCGAGAGCTGCTCACTGAAGACCTTTTAAAGGAGGTCGTAAGGGATTATGAAAAAAGCATGCAAAGATGTGTGTGTAAGTACCACAGATTACTCAGCACTTGTATTAATGTTAGTATATATATTATAAACTCCACATTCTCGTGCTTAAAATAATATTTCTGGTTTGTTCTTTCAGCTAGGTGAGATCTTCGTAATTAACTACTGATTTAGCTTTTCCTGCCATATCAAATGTGTGTTGGCCATAATGTTTAAGGCAAAACTTGCTTATTTTATTTGAACCAGTAAAAAGTTAACTAGCTGAAAGTACCGTTCAAGCAAAGACAAAGGCAGCTGCAGACCTCATGTCAGTTGTTTCATGGGTCTTTAACCCATTTAGTTAATTTGAAGCAAGGATGTATTGCTATTTACTGTTAAAGAAAGGAGAAACTTTTAATGTACTAGTAATTCTTTCTACCTCTTTAGGAGCAATAGCTTTTTAAAGCTGTTTATTCACAAACGCATTCATGAGTTTTCTGATGGTGCTTTGTTGCAGGAGGAAGCTCACAAGAAAAATCTGCAAAGATAATTACTGTTTTCAGATATCACTCATACAACTCACGTCAATTTTAAAATCTTTTAAGAAGAGTCATGAACTGGAGTTTTGAAAGTGTTTTTCCTTGAAATCATGTATTAATTTATTTACATTTGTAGTAACTGGAATCTGAAATTGGGCCCACTTTTGTTAATATTTTAGTGAATGGCTGATCTTTTTAAAAATGTAGATTAAAAAATAAACAATTTAACATTGGGCTAGCTTCTTTGTAATGTCATCAGAAGCATAATTATAATACCTCATTTTAATTGTGTAACAAAGTTGCCATAAATTCTTGCAATCATAGAATATATCCAGTTTGAAGGGGTCCAAAAAGATTAGAGTCCAGCTCCTTGCAGGGCTCTCTAAAACTCAGCCATACAACTGAGAGCACTGTCCAGGTGCTTCTTGCACTCTGGCTGGACTGGTGCCATGACCATCTCCCTGGAGAGCCTGTTGCTGTCACTGACCATCCCCTCAGCAAAGAAACTACAAAAGTATTCGATTATTTAAGCACAAACCCGTCTGAAAACCTTCAGGAACAGGAGCCAGAATTGGAATTAAGGCACCAAAATCTGTATAAAAATTCAGCAGGAGCTGTTGATTTTCAGTTACCTTTGGGAGAACGGGTTTTGTAGACTAGGGTGACACGATTACTTTTTCATCCTACTATGTGCTTGGTTCAAGGAAGTACAGTGACTATTGAATATGGCCTGATTTTCTTCTAATGTTCATGTATTTTTTTTAGTGAGAAGAGCTCTTGTTAAACCAGACATAAAAGAACTTGATAAACTGGAAGAGGAGGCACCTTTGCCTTCATTACCTCTGTGAGTGGATTAAGTTAGCAAATAACTCACTGGCAAAACACACTGAGTTACATGAGGGACATTCTTGTTGAGCTGTGTGGACAGTTATAGTACAAGATTAATTCTGGAGCCCCTTACTGGCACATTTTCAAATCTCTGTAGAGAATCATGCATTTGAACATCTCTTATCTGAATGCTCTACAAAGTTTTAGCACTGACAGTGTTTTATTACTATTATAGTTACATAGAGCAGCATCTGAAAATATCACAGTGGGTAGAGCATGTTTTATCAGGCAGAGTATCTGTATGACTTCCACTGCATGGTAGTGAGGACATGTGTGGGGCATTAATTAACTATTCACACTAGAGAATAATCTTTTGCATACTATCTTTTATGTATGGGTACTTTATTCAAGTAGTGCTTGAACTCTTAATTTTTGTTTGTTTTAGTTGCTTTTTAATGCTTTTTCTTTTTTAGAGGCATGGATTTTTCTAGTACGTGGCATAACAGTTATATCAAAGCAAAAAACCAAATAAATTCCACTTTACATATTCTTCACCCCACAATGAGAACACTACTGGATTTTGGTTATACAGCATTCTTTAACTTTCTTGTAGTGGATTTCTCTAGTTCCAGGTAAAGTCTGTTCTGCTAAATTATTGACCCATATAGGTTTTTGAAACTAGCAAATATGAGCTTGTTCAGTTCTCTTATTTATGGTAGAAAATTGCTTTGATGCACCATTTTATTGTACTGTGATTAAGTTACTCTGTGTTACAACGACGTGTGACTTTTTTCTCTCTGTTATGTATTTTATTGTTGTACAAGTTGTTGGTAATATCAGACCTTTTGATTTGTATTTTGCCTTTAATTTTGTAAAGTTGTCCCCATTATCCACTTATTCTTAATGCTTAATTTCCATAGAAATCTGTTTAAAATAGTATTTGAAAAATCAACTTCTAGTAGTATTACCATCTGTAGAAAATTCTATGCTAACCTTGAAGATCAGACTTCTTGCTGGTTTTCAGAAGTTGAATTTTCTGTTTAATTTTGGAGCTTTAATTTGCATAGTTTTCAAAAAGATAATTTTCAAAATATTTTTCCTCATTATTTTTTCTGGTAATTGTTCTGCAAATCCTGGAGTTTGAGGCAGGCTTTTTCTTTCCTTTTAGTCTACTGAAGCAATGTGTAAGTTCCCACTGTGCTTCCTGCTAGAGAAAAACTAGGTTTGTAATACAAAAGTTTGTATTGTTACCTTACTCCATGTTTAGTTTGTTTAAATTTTGTTTATAAAGTTGGCTGTAACTTTCTTTTCTAGATTGAAAGGACCAGTTGACTGTAAATCTTTAAAAACTGATGCATCCCTAAGCTGTTCTAAAGCAGAAGACAAGATAATGACTACGTGGTACCAAAGAGTTCTTGGTCTCTTTTCTCAGTCAGAAGCCTTGGATGGTGTAAAGTTGGATCAGCTTGAGACTTTTTATAACTGTGTGGGTGTGCTTATGTCTAATCAGGTAAATATCTTTCCTCCCATGATAAACTTAATGGGATTAAAACATTGCTTGCTTTGTAAAAAAATAATGGAACAGTAGTCTAATCAAAGGAAAATGCCTTCAAGATATTTCGTTTCTATATACATGTATTAGTAATAGACTTACTTTTGTAGCAAAAATAGGTGCGTGGACTTTACTGAAATGTTTACTTGTTCATTAGTTTTCATCATTTAAGGGTTGGGACTAATAACCACTAGAAAAACTAGAACTGATTTCTAATTAGAATTATTAGAAAAATTCACACTGCTTCAGTTATCCATAAATCAGGCCAGAAGTGCTAAAATGAATGGAAATCCTGGCTTACTGGATGAGTGGAAAATAGGTTGAGCCCTTTTTATGTCAGCTAACAGGTGATCTATATTATTACCTAGCTGAAAGAATTACTGCAAAGAACAACAGAAGGTTTTGTCAAACTTTTTGACCCTGAAGACAAAAGACGTCTGCCTATATTTAAGATGGACTTGACTTTTGATGAAAATAGAATGGAGTTTTATCCAAGCTTACAAGATTTAGAAGAAGCAATTCTGTTTGTAGTAGATTGTATAGGACAGACTCTCCAGGTATGCTTTTTTTTATTTAATTATGTAATTGTTAAATTTTATATAATTATGTAATTGTTCAGTATGTGAAAATACTTGTGATTTAGAAGTCTGACTACCCTGGCAATGGGATCAGAATACAACTTTTATTTATTTTCCACAATGATTCTACAGGTCACATAATGAATCTTGGTACCCAGTAGCACTCCAGGCTCTGAAGTAATTTTGCAATTCCTTGTTTATAAAAACTCGGTTCACCTGCTATTGACTGTTTTTGTCTGCTCTTTGGGTCTGCAGTTATAATAATATCTTTATTATATGTGTGCTGATTTACAATAAATTTTCATAAAATTTAAGATCTCCAGAGAAACACAAGGAAAATTAGAGTTGATATTGCTTTTCTTTCTAAGAAAAAGAAAATACTCAAATCTCTAAAATCTGTTATATACAACATCAAAAGATTGATGTCTTGGGAACCTGTCTATGGTTCTAGGGAAGAGAGCCTTTCTGGGGGCTTTAGATATGAACTGAGTATTGGTCACTAGTCACATGTGGTGGTGCTTTCAGAGAAGTGTTTTGGGGTTGGTTTTTTCTATTTGCATATATTATATAATTTAATTTTATGCAAGGTTGGATAATTTTTTGTTTTCCTTTACATATTTCATGTTCAACTCTTTGCTTCAGGAAGCGTCATTCTACATGTGTATAAAGCATGTGAACTTGGTCATGGTTAGGGTCTCATACTTTTGTGATTGTGTCTTCTGCAGATTGCAACTTACTTTTAAAGTATATATATCCTTGTGCTGCTTTTTAAAATTTAAATAATCAACACTTGCACTGCTCTTAGAACTTCCAGACGGTACGTGCTTGGCTAATGGGTGGCACTGAAACTCTGGATGCTGAGCTTCCTGCTCACATTGTACAATGGGCCAAATCCACTCTGGGAGAATCTATCAGAGACAACTTAGAAGGCCCAAAGCAACATTTTGAAGGCTATGGTAGGTGATAGAAGAGTGTGTGTAAATACTATGTCACTTCTTTGTAATAAGTAGCTTGCTGTATGGCATATGCATTTTAGTAATATAAATATGTTGTAATTGAATTGCAGTTGAAAGTTATGGCTGGCTTGTAGATGGAACTGCAGAGGAACGGATAAACAGATTTATGGCAGAGCAACCCAGTTTTGATGAATACACTACTGTAAGTTTTAATTCTACACTTTATAAATAATTTTTACTATACATACAGCAATAATTAGAAGGTAGCAGAGGGTAACAGGTGCTTAGCCTTTAGCTAAAAATATATTGACTACCTACAATGTAACTGATTTTTTCCCTAAAAATTTATGGTAAATAGGAGAAAGCATTACTTCTCTTCTTCACTGTCTAATACTTACTCATGTAGCCAAGTATTTAAACAACTCTGAAGTGTAAAGTCTAATGTTTTTCTGAAGTTCATAGATGAATTTTTCACCCTCAAGAAGGAAATCATGAGTTTGCCAGAGGTGATTTATTTCCCTATGATCTGTTTGAATTGTGAGGATTTAAAGCAAGGTTTGGCTAATTGTGCAAGTAACTTCGCAAAAATGCTAATGGACAAAATATTTGCAGATTACAGAGAGGAAAATGAAAGGTAAGTAGAATTTTTCTGCTTGTGAATGCTCTCTGTGTTAAATGCATAGCAGAAACACGTAGAAGAAATGCAAATATACCATACTTTGTTTACTGAAGGTTCTTGGCTAACAATCTAATTCAGTTTGCACAGGCTGTTGTACTTTTTCTGCTGTGTTAGTCTCAAGAAAAGGTAGGAGAACATATTAGTATAGACTTGGATAATGGAGGAGCTGAAAGATCAGAGATCCATGAACTTTATTACTGTTCTGGATTTATGTGTGAATTACAGTATTAACTGCACTGTCAAAGTTAGACTCTCTTATTACCTGATAGGTACGTCAGCAGGCTGCCCTCAACCCATTCCTCCCCATTTGTATTTGTGCTGGGTGTTAGTCCATCCTGGGTGCAGAATCTGACATTTCAACTCATTGCCTTCCATTCCCCTTAATCATAGTCAAATGTTTAATTCTGCAAAGTCTCCCATCCTTCAAGGGAGTCAGCAGCACCTCATGGTTGTATGATGAGTGCATCCAACTCTTGCATCAGCACCTCATGGTTGTATGATGAGTGCATCCAACTCTTGCATATAAATCAATGATAAATACATTGAACAGAGCTGGCCCAGAAGTGAATCCTGAGGAGCACTGCTGGTAACAGTTGCCAGCCATTTGCTACAGTGCTTTGAGCTCTGCACTTCACCAGTTCTTCACCCAGCACACCGTGAACACACTCATCCCACACTTGGACAACTTTTCTAGAAGGATTCTGTGAAGGACAGTATCAAAAGCCTTATTAAAACTCAGAAAAATTATATCCACCACCTACCCTTTATCGTCTATATGGGTGAATTTACAGGATATCAATTTAGTTAAACAGGACGTTAATTTGCAGGTATGGATTAAGTCATGGGGAAACTCTTACTACATTTTTTAGTTAGAATGAACAATTATGGCCAAGTTTTATAGTGATTCCACATTACCAAAGTGAGACAAAATTTACAAGGAAAGTGTTTGTGTGTACACTAATGATTGTTTGCTGAAGTTCTTTTAGTAACAACAGGTTACTAAAGCATTTATTTCAGAAGAATACCAAAAATCCAAACAAAGCAATTATTGCAAGTCGGAAACCAGTATTTGTCTAGACTGAATTGGTCATATTCCCCTTCTAGTTTTATAAATAATGGAATTTGTGAGGGGAGAATACTTAAAGAAGTAATTTGAATTTTTAATTGCATTAAAGCTGAGCTTGAAACCAGTCAAACTAACATCTTAAAATGTTGGTATTTTATGTAAAATAAACCTATAGGATATGCAGCGAATGTGAAGCCATTAAGGAATGTGCATCAAAAGTTCCTGAGTCAACAGAAGAAATGGTAGAAATAATGGAACACATGAAGAAAGTCAAAACCAAAGATTTTCAGGACCTGGTGCGAAGGAGTAAGGTAAAAGACTATCCTTTAATTCTTGATCTTTTATTAGACATGCTGACCTATACAAATAAAGAATTCATTCCAGAGGGCAGACTTTTTTCTGCCTATGTGAATAAACTTAGTGTTACTTCAGACAGAAGTGGCAAGTCCAGCTTATTCTTTGTCATATGCACTTGCTTCTTGTTCCTATTCCCATGTGTTCTGTGAGGAAGTCTGCAAGTCTTTGAGGAAATGCAGCTTCTAATAAATCACTCAGATAAGTTTTTGTACTTGGAAACTTATTTCAGGACTGCTTAAAAATCTATTTGTGAAAATGTAATAGACAGAATAAAGAACATTTTATGTGTAAAAACAGTCAACAGACTTGGAGCACATGAGAAACAATTTACTCTTTGAGCAGAATATAGGTGATGTTACATTAGGGGTAGTTTGTGAATGTGTGTGTGAATATGTGTCAGATTTTCTGATGGTAGTAGGTCTATAAATATGTTTATATCTGCAGAAATTATATTTTTCTGCAGAATTATATTTTGTATATTCTTAATAACATTAGAATTTCTGCATATAGATTTACAGAACACAGGAGTCATATTTAGAGGAACAAGCTCGTGATCAGGGCAGGGAATTGAAAAATGTTACACATATATTTTGAATGTTAATATTCAATTGGCTGAAGGAGCTCTGAATTCTGAAAAGTTCATGAAATGTAGATTTTTGTTTTATCTTTGTAGATAATATTATCATGCCCTATATATTAAACAGATCTATCATACCTAAAGTTTTGTGAAATCTCTCTTTGTAGGAGTGCTGTCGGCAAATGAGTTACTTGATAGATGTTTATCCATTTACTCCCGAAGACCTTGAACTAAATAAAACAGCCATATTTTGGCCAAAGAAGATTAGCCGCATTTTTAAAGAGCATGATACTGTAAGAGCATTTTCTTAGTTTATGGTATATTTTGGCTTGTTAGACTTCTCACTTTACTTGAGCTATTATTTCCTCAGTAAGCTAAATGTACATACACATATAACATGGACCATACTAATTTAGACATGCATGAATAACATATTTCCAGATTTTTGTAACAAAAGTGGGCTTTTTGTGGCTTAATTTTAAGACTGTCACTGTAACTAAAAGCTTCAGCAAATCTGATTATCCTAATATGCTTGTGGTCAGTACTAGGTAAGACATAGGTCAATGAAAATTCATTACAATGTACTTGAAATGTAACTGAAAATGTAACTGTCAGGCCCTTAATAAGACTGAGTGTCTGACCAGGAAGTCATTTAGTTAAAATGGTATTTTGTTCTGTCAAAAAAAGAACAAGGGGAACAATGTTTTCTAGCAATAATTAATAGAAAATATGCAGCATCTCATTTTCTCTGTGTGACTGTAGATTACTTTTCTTCCACCACCTGTATTCATCTTGCTTAGCATGCTTTGTCTCTGTCTATGACACAGTAAATCAAGTCTTATATTGTTCTCTTGCCTCTCTGTAGTAATTTAGCATAGATTTAATAATTTCTTCTAAAATTTTAAAAGAATTAATAATTAACATTTTAAAAAATCAATATATTTTAAATATTACAAGTAAGGATTTCTCCTTTAATAAGTTTTGTTTGGATATTAAGGCATATGTCCAAGGGTAGTAATTATGCCTCTGACTGAAAAGATACCCAGCTTGGGAGACTCCTATGTCTATAAAATACTTTGTTTGCATGTTATCCCCATGCAAGCAAATTCTTCTTTTAATCCCCCCCAAAAAATCAGTAAAATTAATTTTCTACTTTTATGGACACAGAGTCCATTATGCTCATTCTAACTCCTTTTAATGAAAATGGTAATACAGAGTGAATTTCACTACTTAGTGAGAATCCCTCAGCAGTGGGACCCTGTAGCTGGCTGTCAAGTGACTTGCATTGTGCTAGAGGTTGATGACAAGAAAAGTTTCACATCAAGTTTTCATGAGTCTGTATATTTGCATTGTATACCTTCAGATACGAGTCTGTTCTTATTCTAGCACAAAATGAAAAGAGTGGTTCCTCCTTTGGTGAAATTCTGTTTGCCTGCTTCACAAATTTTGCGTGGCACTAGGTGTCCTTGTCTTAGGAAATCTCCTCGCTCTTCGTTGTTTTTTTGTTTGGTACCCTAAAACAAAGCCTTGAGTGTGCAGACCCAGTGCTTTAAGGTGGTCTTATATTCTAGAATTTCTGGCTTTAACAGCCACAGGTACATGTGGGATAACATTGGCTTTCAACAACTGTAGGTGTACTTTTTGGCAGTAAAATATTAAATCCCAAAATATCTATTTTTTTCTGTAATGCTTTATTTTCTGTCTCCTGATTCCTGAAGGAGGCCTTTGAGGCAATCCTAACTGCTATGATTATTGAGATGAGGCTTCCATGCTAGCATATAGAGGTTGCACACGCTGAAGTGGGACATAGGAAAAAAAATTCAGCTGTTGCAAGGATGATAATTTATCTGTACTGTTAGTTTTCTGTCCTTTTGCATTAAATGTTTAGATGGTAGTATGCATGTTAATTATTGAAAGGACTTAAAATCACCTTTGTCATGAAAATAATAAATTCTTTTGTAGCTGATCCAACAGTCTAAAGCTGAACGAGAACAAGAAGTGCAACAGAAATGTGAGAACCTGCATGGTGAACTAGACAAGCTTTATAAATCTGTGATAGAATTAGAAGAATACTCAGAACTGGATCGCATGCAGCAGGTTTGATAAATAATACAAAATTGGTATAAATGTTTTATGTGTTTAATACCCAGGCATCATGAAAAAAATTGTAATTAAAAGTAATCAGCGTAACAAATGTGAACTAAAACAGTTATTATCCTCTTGCCACAGTTACCAAGCTCAGTCCCCCTCACATTATTGTTTATCATTGGCATTTAACATTTTATTTAGAGGAAAGTTTGCTATAAAGCTTGAATTAGCTGATAGGTACCAATAACAGAAGTTCAGAGAGTATGTGCACCCGCGAAAATAATTTATTCATTTTCCCTTTTCACCACAAATCAATTAATGCAAAACCAGCACAGGTACCAATTTGATACTTTTTTCCTACAAACCGCAAAACTGAATTGTTATGCTAGTGAAGAGCAGACCATTGGCTCCAAAGTTTCATGAATTTCTAGCAGTATTTTTTAATTTTCAGACCATGTCTTGTGCTTTAATTGGAGCATATTGCATAGTAAGAAATATTAGCTTTTTAAAGAACAAAGCACTTCGAAGCACAAAACAGAAATCCTAAGCTAATAAATCCCAGTTCCCAATATGCCACGTACATAAAAAATTGTGTGCCTGCCTCCTGGAACAGTAAGTTTTAAAGCCCACTTATTTTGAAAATACTCTAAAATTCAGTAATGAGAACCAATTTTATTTTTCATAATGTTCATCTGGTTTCTTCGCAGTTTATATACTCATCAATAAGCAGACAAGCTTTTAAAATTTTCAAAAACAAGATTTAATGTGAAAGCTTCTATTTTGATATAAGCTGTTCAGAGCACAATTTGGTTATTTCTCAAGACATACTATTGTTTGATTTCAGTATGTGACTGACGTGAGGACTTTACAGAAAACAATACAGGACACTGATGAAACAGTAGCTGCTCTTAATAAAGAAGAGACTCTGCTTGGATGGAAACCAAGTGAATTCCCACTCCTCAACAACTTAAGAGCTGAGATAGAACCATACCAGAAACTCTTTAATCTTATACTGAAATGGCAGCGAACAGAAAGAAGGTAATTCAGCACTAAATGCTATAAGAGGGAGAGTGAGAAAAATGCTTATCCTGGTCTCATTCATGTCAGATGTAGAATATAGATTTGTTTTCTTGTTAACATGTTATTAGCAAGCAAAGTAAAAGGGTAATGTAACATATATATCAGACTTGCTATTTTTAATTCAGCTAGAAAAAAAAGTTGATTTGTTTTTATTTTAAAAATGTAATAATGGAATCATAGAGTCATCGGACTTCCTAAGCTGGAAGGGACCCACAAAGGCCATGAAGTCCAAGTCCTGGCATTGCACAGGATAGCCCCAAGAATCACACCATGAATCACACACATGAGCTCAACTAGAGGGCTCATCATCTGCATGTAACCAAAACTGGTTTTAACCTAGCAGCTGTCCAAAATGGTGGGTTCAAATGACTATGTTGCTGTTTGGTGGTTACATCCTACCACAAAAACTGTACTCTGTGTATAAATTAAGGGAGATTGTTTATTATTTCATGCATTCTTTAGAAGTTATAATGTGCTATGGCTGAAAGTGTGGGGGGTTTGAAAATACAAGATCTAGTGTATTTTTAAATGTCATATGTCGATCTCTGTCTAGAGTTTAACTTAAATATTTGTCCATTCATGCAGTTACTCAGTTTCAGTATGTGTCTGACTTAAGAGAGCTACACAAATACACAGAAGAGTGGGGTTGAGCCACTTTTTGCTGGGCTTTAGAGTTTTGCAAAGAATAACAATAATATGGAAGAAGAGCTTTGCTTTAATTTAAATAGGTATTCATGTGTTGCAAAACAAAGTGATAATTATTTGTGGGCCACATTTGTTATTCTGTTTTGTAACCTTGTATTTTTTCTCAGATGGATGGATGGAACCTTTTTGGAGCTAGATGGGGAAGGCATGGAGACTGAGATTGATGAATTTTATAGAGAGATGTACAAACTGTTAAGACTCTTCCAACAAAAGCAGAAGAAAGCGGCAATGGAGAAGAAAAAGGCAGTGCGATACATAGCTGGGAGGGGTAATCCAACTCTTACAATGTGTTCTTCAGTTCTGGATCAGATGAAAGACTTTAAGGTAAGAAAACATGAGGGATATTAATATCTGATACTGAGGGACAAATGCTAAATTCAGGGCTTAGTACATGTAGATGATGCAGAGTCAGAGATAGAGTGAGGCTGTTCTGTATCCCCATTTCCAGATTGTACTGTCCCATTCATTTTAATAAAATTGGATTTAAAATTTTTTTTTATAGTTTCTGGAATTGCAATGAGTGCACACGTACAGGAGGAAAGTAATTTTTGGATGCAGAAAAACATTTAAGGATGTAGTTGGGAATTTTGAAATGGGACTCTGTTATGTTAATAGAAGCAAAATTTAGCATCACCGAAAAATTATGCTTAATAATTTTTTTATATTTCTTCTTCAGTAGTTGATATAGTTATTTAGAAATGGAATGGAAAACCAAGTGCAGCCATCTGCACTTTTTGGAAAATATTTTCATGTCTTCAGCTACTGTAGCAGAATTTAAAATGGAAACAAAAGATTAAAAAAGTAAGAAATAATGTATATTACAACAAAAATATTAATATACTATTATTATTATTAATAATAATAATATAATTATAATAATAATGTAATTATAGTACTTACCTGACAAATGTTTTTCCTGGATTAGGAGAATATTCCCACTGTGGTTGTCTTTTGTAACCCTGGCATGAGAGAACGTCACTGGCAGCAGATGTCAGAGATAGTAGGATATGATATAACACCAGATGCTGGAACTACCCTGAGAAAAGTTTTAAAGCAGAATCTATCCTCTTACTTGGACCAGTTTACAGCAATAAGTGTAGGCGCAAGCAAGGTAAGCCCAGATTTGATAGACAAATATGACATCAGGTCTCTTGGTGAACACTTTTATGACTTATTAGCATTATTTGTCTCTGCCATTATGCAACAGAGGAGATTTGGTGGGACTTTGGCCCATTATATATTAATAATGAGTGTAAGCATTTGTATCTCATGCAACATCATCAGTATTTCCCAAGTGTGCTGCTTTCTGTGTGCAAGAAAAGAATATTCTGAGGAAAAATAATAACAAATGGTTTATTTGTGCTATTAGAGCAAAATAGTTTATTCAGCTAGATATTCTTATATATTGAATTAGAGAGTTGGAAAAAAAACAATTCAGTGACTAGACCAAGCTATTTCCTTTTTAAATAGGAATTTTCCTTGGAGAAAACAATGCATACCATGAAGGAAACCTGGGATTCAATTTCCTTCACCACAAATGTGTATCGTGAGACTGGTATTCATATTCTGTCTTCAGTGGATGATATTCAGGCTCTTCTTGATGATCAGATTATGAAAACACAGACAATGAGAGGATCACCTTTCATTAAACCGTTTGAGGATGAAATAAAGGTACAATGAGTACTTTTTCAACCATATCTATTTGTAAGATAACTGTAGTGCAATAGTGTACTGATTGTATTACAACTTTTATTGTTTGAGTTGTTAGTGAAATGTTTTCATTGATTTTTCAGCAAGAATCTTTTAAGTTTGTATGAGTCATCTTATTAGTGTTTTGGAATTCTCTTTTCCATTCAGATTCTAGTGTAACCAAGAGAACATTATAATTTTTTCTCATGTTTTGCAAAATCACTATTTCCATTAGCCTTGCTTCTTGATAACTGGAAATAATGTTTCTATTATTGCTAATAAGAACATCTATTTATTTATTGAGTTTTGGACTCAAATTTTGAACTACAGTGTTTTCCTCAGGGCAAAGGAAGTTCTTGATGGCTGGGACAGTGTTTTTTAATCAGGCCTCAGAGCAATGATGGCAGTGCTTTACACTTGCTTTTGAATTTCAGGGCTAGAGTAGTCTTTGTGGTGCTAACAGCATCGCTATTGACAGGAGAGAAGCGGGTGGAATTGCTTTGCAGTTACCCTCCCTAGTTCATTGTTGGTTTATGTGGGAATTGTTCAGGCTCAAGCAGGCTCAGTGAACATACTTAAACTTTACAGGCAGCCTGCTCCAGTGGTATCTGCTATTGTCCTGACTTGCTGGATCTCTTTTATGACCTAAGGTGGCTTTTCTGGTATTGTGTCTCTGCTGCCATGAAGCTAAAAGAGCCCTTGCTGTGGGGAGATGAAGTAGAATTTATCACTGGTAGCCTCCTGGTTATTGCTTAACAATTAAGTTGTTGAAAGTTCATAGCACTAAAGTGATAAATGCAGTTTGGAAAATTAATTTCCAAATGAGTAAAAATTTCTGAGCTCCTTTGGCCCTCTGCATATGTGGAAGAACTTATACTCCTAAATAGTTTTCTTTCATTTTTTTTATTGGTAGACTTTTTTTTGATCTTTGGGAGCTGGAATACCACAATGTCTACCTTTCTCAAATTTGTTGTCTCTAACATTATTTGCTTGGAAATGTCAAGTTAACATTCTTTAAACATTTATTAAGGAATGGGAAAGCCGCTTGATTAAAATTCAGGAGAATATTGATGACTGGCTGAAAGTGCAGGCACAGTGGCTGTATTTGGAGCCCATCTTTTCTTCTGAGGATATTATGCAACAGATGCCAGAAGAGGGACGGCAGTTTCAGACTGTGGATAGACTGTGGAGAGAGATTATGCAGTTTTGTGCTGAAGACCCAAAGGTAAGGGAAATGTCCATTACTGACTGGAAGCAGTAGCTTCTCTTGCCTTTTTTTTTTTTTTTTTTGGGTGGGAGTGGGAGGGGATACTTTGTTTTCAGAATATATACAGTGAACTACAATTTCAGTTTCTTAGGCTTTCAAGAAAAAAAGTTATGTTGATCCTTATTTAGGTAATTTCTACTGTTTGAAATACTTCATTTATAGCTGACAGTTTGCACATGTAACCTGTTGTTACAGGTTCTTGCTGCTACTTCCTTGCCAGGATTAACAGAGAAGCTTCAGACTTGTAATGAACTTCTTGACAAAATCATGAAAGGGCTTAATGCTTACCTTGAAAAAAAACGTCTCTTCTTTCCCCGGTATGGTGAGCTTTGGTTATTTAAAACCCACAGATTCTGAATGGGCCTTTTTTGTTGTGAATAAGATTAGTCTTAAAAATAGCTTGATAATGCAGTTGTATTTTTTTTTTTAATTTTTTTAGCTTCTTTTTCTTGTCTAATGATGAAATGTTGGAGATCCTATCAGAGACTAAGGATCCTCTTAGAGTTCAGCCTCACTTGAAGAAGTGTTTTGAAGGCATTGCTAAGCTGGACTTCCTTCGCAATTTGGATATTAAAGGGATGTGTAGCTCTGAAGGCGAGCGTGTGCAGCTGGTTTCACACATTTCTACTTCTGAAGCTCGAGGTGCAGTGGAGAAGTGGTTAATTCAAGTAGAAGATGTTATGCTGAAGACTGTACGTGATGTAATTGCCAGATCAAGAATGGTATGGGGTTTATGATAATTTAAGAACTGTAGCACCTATCTTTGTTTTGTGGCTGTCTCTTGGCTTTCTAAAATTCTTCCTCAACACAGGAGTTGATGAAGTCATATGGCCAGGACCAAGTTAACATGACATGTATTTAATAGGCCAGTGATACACATTAGAGTTTAATTTGAGTAAGATGTAAGTACTTTTCTATAATACTGGATACAAATTCTTCTAAAAGTTTCACAGTAGTACTATTTTACAGGATATATCATCCAATGTAATACTTCAGGTTTCTTATGAATTAAAAATAGAACACTTGTAATATGCTTGCTTCCTCCTAAAAGGAAATCATTAGACAAAAAATATTTCTTTGTATGAAGTTAACAAGTTGTGAATATTTCTGTAATATGGAAAGATAATTCTAAGAATATTTAAAATTATTGGTTAAAAAATTGTGAACCTAAGGGGAAAAGAGCATTTGAAGCTCCATTTGGACATTGTGAATAGAAAAATAGTATTCTTCAGCAAGGAATATTAATAGGATTACATTATAAGTGTCTGTGTTACATTTTATTTATTCCCAGACACTGTGTTTGTATGATGTATGTGACTCTTTCAGGCTTATCTAGAGACTGAGAGAAAGCGCTGGGTTCTGGAGTGGCCTGGCCAAGTAGTGTTGTGTGTGTCTCAGATGTACTGGACAAGCGAGGTACATGAAGTTCTTCATGATGGGCCCAAGGTATTGTGTAATGCATAATTAAAAAAAAATCTTCCTTAGTGTTTCATTTCAGCTGGTGTATTTTGCTTAATCAAACAGGTTTTTTTACAATTAAAATAAAATCTTAAAAATTATGAGCGTGTGTGTTTGGCATACATGAATTTATGTACAGTGAGTTACACCTTTCATTCAAGTACTTTAATATTCTTATTTAGAGCAACCATAGTTTAAAATGTAGCTTTGCAACATAAATGCATAACTGTGGGTAAGAGAGAAGTTGATGCAAAACCATGACAATATAAAATAGTAGCTTAATAAGCAACCTCTGTTAAGATATCTAGTCAACATGAAGAAGTCTGGAACACTTGAAGCTGTGATAAAACCAGTTTCAAATTTACCTTTTGTTTCCTAGGGCTTAAAGGCTTATTATGATACACTTCAGCTTCAACTTAATGATATTGTAGAGCTGGTGAGAGGAAAACTGTCCAAGCAAACAAGGATTACACTGGGTGCCTTGGTTACTCTTGATGTTCATGCTAGAGATGTTATCAAGGAAATGATTGGAAGTGGTAATTATATTTGAAGATGTTTTTCTTAACACATAGTTAATGAAAAAATCGTTAACCGATCAGATTTTACTGGCTAAAACAGTACAGTACTAAGACGGGTTTGTGAGTATTTGACTACAACCACCAACATTAATAATTTCAAAGCTGTTTTAAATTTAACCGTAATAGAAAATCCAGCTATGTGCAACATCTTTTATGATTGCTGTCAACTGTTTGTCAGGTGTGCAGAATGAAACAGACTTCCAGTGGCTTGCACAGCTGCGCTATTATTGGCAGAATGAGAACGTCCGCGTGTGCATCATTAACTGCAATGTCAAGTATGCCTACGAATACCTCGGCAACTCCCCCCGCCTGGTGATCACTCCTCTCACAGACAGGTGTTACCGCACCCTGGTACGAGCTTCCTCCTGGGATACTGCAAATTGAATTTACTGTGCTCTAGTATTGCTTACACCGTTCAGTGCAGCCATCCTTTTAGGGCTTAGGGTTCTTGTCAGACTCTGCTATTTCTGCTAGAATGAGGTTTGTAATTTTTACAGAATATCAAACATGAAAATCACTCATAACCACAAATCTGGACAGCCCAACAACCTGGCTGAAACATTAGTGTGTTCTTCTGTCGTGGTTGTGCTTTTTTAAAACACACAGGAATAAAAGACAATATTTGATTACTGTCAAGATTATGAGAACGCAAAGTGCTTTTCTGATGTTCTGGGCCTGCTAAATTAAATGGAGATGGATTCACTTGTGATCACAGTGTTCCTAAGACTAGTACAAGTTTGGCAACTTTTTAGTATCCCTGCTCTTGGCACACGTTTTTATTATTGTACCCATTTATCCTCAGCTAACCTGACAACTGAAAGTTACCAAAGTTATCTCAGATACAGCTTTTCTCATTATCAGTTACTGCAGTCTCTCTCTTTGCTGGAGTATGATTTCAAGTTTTGCTAGGCACATGCGGTGTAGCCGTAGCTGATGCTTGGTATCTGTTTGTCAAAACATCAAGATACATTGGTGTGAGAGGGTGATACAGCTGGTAGTCTGTTTTGGTTTTAGGCTCACAAGCCTTGAATCAAAGCACAGCAGATAGAAGCGTGGCATTCTGGCAAATAGAAGCCTTGTCCTTTGCCCACCAAGACCTTAATAAAATATTCCCAGAACTTGTCAGTCAATAGAGATGTGGCCCTGTAACCGTGGATTGGACTGTTTGTTTAAAGTCTGCAACTTTTTTGTTTTCTGTCAGATTTCCTCCTACTTCAATGGAGTATAGAAAAAATATGGAATAGTCAATGAAAGGCACATGCATCAAAGGGGGATGGTGTGGGAAAGAAAAAGAAAAGAGGAAAAAATATATTAAAGGACAGATGGAGAGAAGCAACAAGAAACTGCAAAAAATTTAACTTGAAAGGTGTATCTAAACAAGAACTGAAAGATTGGGTATAATAAAGATTGAGTAACCAATCATGGTCATGATGATAATAAAACTAAACCCTCTGTTAGCATCAAAATTAAATTCTCTTGCCTATTTTTCCCAGCTGTAAGTGCATTTCAGATTCTTTTAATTAGGAAAACCATACCTTTTATGTTAGATAAAATAAGTGCATGAAACCATCAAGTGCAATTTAATTTTAATGTTTTCATTCAGAAGAATTTCATATGAATGAAATACAAATAATTTCCATAAACTATTTCTGTGCTTTAGATTGGAGCCTTTTATTTAAACCTTGGTGGTGCCCCAGAGGGTCCAGCAGGAACAGGTAAAACGGAGACCACCAAAGATTTGGCTAAAGCTCTCGCTGTTCAGTGTGTTGTCTTTAACTGCTCTGATGGCCTTGATTACCTGGCAATGGGAAAGGTAAACAGAAAATATATATATGTTGTATTTTATTTTTAGCATTAAAATTTTAGGGTCCCTCTTTAGCAGACACAAATAAATGTGGCACCTGTGGTCTACTGCCTTTGGATGCTATGATCTGTTCTCTACATGTTTCATTTTCTGTGCTTTATGAAAGCCTATTAAGTTGCTAATTAAAATGTGAAACAAAGAAGAGTTCATGGGATTGGGATCTTCTGATTTAACTTGCTTTAGAGTCAAAAACTTTGTTCTTCAGTACATCACTGCTTTATGATCTAAACAGGTTTAAGCATTATTATTGTATTTTTAAAATCTATTTAAACTTGCAACATTATATTCTTAGTTTCTTTTGAACCTTTTCTGTTAGCAATATTATTGGTTTCTTTCTTCATTTGCAGTTTTTCAAGGGTTTGGCTTCATCAGGTGCCTGGGCATGTTTTGATGAATTCAATCGCATTGAACTGGAAGTGCTGTCTGTAGTGGCACAGCAGATCCTTTGCATCCAAAGAGCCATACAGATGAAGCTAGAAACATTTAATTTTGAAGGAACTGAGCTGAAGCTTAACCCCAACTGTTTTATAGCAATTACTATGAATCCAGGTTATGCAGGACGTTCTGAACTTCCAGATAATCTGAAGGTAAATAGTAAGACAGATGCATCTGTGACCTTTGTGATGATTGTTTTGTCCAGGTGAGCTGTTTCCATGAAGAGGCTTTGCTAACTGAATGCAGAGATAGTGCAGCATGAGGAGCACACCAACTGCAGATTGCTGAAAGAAAGTGCATTCTCTCACCTGCCATGGACCACATTTTCCTTCCTTTCTGCTGGATGTATCTGTGCAAGGGGCAAATTGCATTCTTGCATTCTTGAGACAGTGCTGAGGGAAAAGAGCTGGGGGGCACAGTGTCTTTTCTTAATGTACTGCATTGTATATTAAGATGGATATTGGTGGTAGCTCAAGTTAAATTCCTAGGCAGTCTTAAGCTGCAAATATTGATCATATTGTTTTGTGGTGGGATGAGTACTGTAAAAGTTCTGAATTGCTTTCCATTCCTAGATGAATTATTTGAAGATATTTCTTTGGGTATGTGTTCCAGGTTCTTTTCCGAACGGTAGCCATGATGGTTCCAAACTATGCTCTCATAGCAGAAATTTCTCTCTATTCCTATGGATTTTTGAATGCTAAGTCACTGTCAGTGAAGATAGTCATGACCTACAGGCTTTGTTCAGAACAGCTTTCCTCTCAGTATCACTACGACTATGGCATGCGGGCAGTCAAAGCTGTGCTGGTGGCTGCGGGGAATCTAAAGTTAAAATTTCCCACAGAAGATGAAGATATATTGGTGAGTTCCTGAGGGAATAGTTGTTTAAGGAGTTTCATAGATATATGCAGTTCTGAGTTCTGAAGGCAGTTCCAGCATATCTTGTCTCATCACTGATCCATGTTTTATAGTTTGTGAAATTAAGATAATAAAAGAAATGCTGCATTTTCCTGGGCCGTTCTGATGATTGCATGGTTGGGCTTCTTATCAAAGGCCCCACTTAATGAATTCATCTTTGTTACATACTAGGTTATTTTAATTGCTGAACACCTTATGCTCTGTCTCTTAATAAGAACAGCAAAATGCATATTTCTTTCTTCTAGCTTCTTAGGTCAATTAAAGATGTGAATGAGCCCAAATTTCTGTCCCATGATATACCTCTGTTCATGGGTATAACCAGTGATTTATTTCCTGGAATCGAGCTTCCTGAGGCAGACTACAATGTAAGTACTCTTCTAATTTTTCCTTGGTAATGATCATTGTTGATTGTCCTGTGGTGACTTGCCTTGTAATCAGGTGCAATTAATGCAGTGAGGGATTTCAAGATGGGTAAAATTGCTGAATGAAACTTTGTAGCAGAAGGAATTCTTTTGTCTGTGCTGAATATAATCCACATCTGAGTTCCCTTACATTCAGAAGGGTTGTGCGTTACAGATTGGGAACTGATTTGCACATTTACCAAGTTTTAAGCTTCTGATTTCTTTCCTAATTATTAGACATAATTAGGTGAGATAAAGGTTTGTGCTTGTACTTTATTTTTAGCAACACTTGAAGCAATCTTTGATAGTTGGAAAGGATGAGTATGTTGGAAAAAACAAATTGGATTAACTTTTAAGTTTTCAGTAAATACTATGATCTTGAAAAAAGTGTTTGGTTCTGAAGCACACTGCTGGTTTCCTGAGGGTGATATGCCGCCTCCTCAAGATAAAAATTGTAGTTAAATTCTGTTCTAGCACATGGAGTACAGAAGTGGGAATATTTCCTCCAGGAAGTTTGCTATATTCTGACTAATACAATTTCAGTTTTTAATTAATTTGAAACCCTTTCTGATGAGCATAAACTGCTCTATTGTCATGCAGGACAGTAATTGAAATTGTAGCAGGAATAAGATTATGATTTGTTTGGATTTTAGGATTTTCTGGAATGTGCCAATGAATGTTGCACTCAACATAATGTCCAACCTGTGCAAACTTTTATGCAGAAAATGATACAGACATATGAAATGATGATTGTTAGACATGGGTAAGGTTCTCATCACTGCACTATCTTTTTTTAATTCTGACTTACACTGTTGAAGTTATTTATATGAAGTTACAGAAGGTTTTCAAGGTGGCTTAATATTCCTGTCCATTCCAATCAGCTTTGGAACAGCTGATTACTGATACTGCTTTTGCATGTCCCAGAATTCTTGTGGGTGGATGTTATCTTAGACAATACGAGTTCTATCATAATTATAGCTCAAGGATTTCATATTGCCAGAGCTTCATACCTCCTTGATGTTTCTTGCCAGCAGCCCCTCTAGGCACTGCACATTCCTGGCCCATACAGTAATACTCACACCCCTCCTACTGGGATCCCACCAATCTACTCTTTTGTACTGCTTGTTCTTATTGGCTACAGGTGAGGCCTGTTAAGAGCAGGCCTGCTTCTAATATTTAGTAATTGGTTCAGCTGCAACTCATTGGGGGATAAGATTACCTTCTATACCACCTTCATTTACCCATCCTGTATCCCCCTACAGATGTATGTCTGAGGAATTGTACTCTTCCTGGTATCAGAAGCACTTGCACATGTATAATGATTTTAGGTGCTGATACCAGTATGATGAAAACTTAGGACTGTAAAAGCTTATTTCTATTAAAATATTAGTTGTCAGATCTGTGCCATTTTATTCCTAGCTTTTATTACACAATAGCAACTGGAGGAAATATATACAATATGACATGAGCTATATGATGGTTTGTATTCAGCTCATTAATGAATCTTCTCTGTAAGATTGTGCAATCATATTTGCATATGCAAATAAACTGAGTTTGTGGAAACGATGTTTTTTATGTTCAATGAAAATTTACTTGCTTCACTTTTTGAAAATTAGGTGAAAATTAGCTTTAAGCATATGTTTGATACTGTTGGCCTTCATGTGATCTGTGAAAGTCTAAATTGCAAGACAGATTTATTAATAGCAGGATTTTTTTTCCGTCTAACAGCTTCATGCTGGTGGGGGAGCCATTTTCTGGGAAGACCAAAGTTCTACATGTGTTGGCAGATACACTGTCTCTTATGAAAGAACGTGGTTATGGTGAAGAGGAAAAAGTCATTTATAGAACTGTAAATCCAAAATCAATCACTATGGGCCAGCTTTTTGGGCAGTTTGATCTGATATCCCATGAGGTAATGCACATTTAAAAAATAATGTTTCCTGTATATTATATTTCCCTTATTATGGATAGTAAACTCTTGAATTCAGAATTCTATGATTTTAAACACAGATGAGAACACAATTGTAAATTTTATTTTAACTAAGACTTTTGTGGCCTGTTTTTAATTAGGACATAAAAAATGCAGTACCGTGTGTGTATGCAGTTACATAGGTTTAAACATGCAAAAATAAAAAAAGCAATACCATTATGAAGGTCATTGTCCTCTTATAATTGCATCCATGCTAGGAAATCATATCAAACATAATTGCATTCATTTTTCTGTCTATTCTTAACTAGTATAATCAAAGCAATGCAAAAACTCTCTAGAAAAATCTATGAACTCATGGGTTCCCAAGTGTGAAACTTGGGTTTGGAGGAGGAACAATATGAAGCAGTAAATGTGAATTAGTGACTCTGGAGAGAATTAGGGTAATTCTGGGGAGAAACAGGTGCAAGACAGGGCAAAAGCATTTCTAAGTTTCAGTAAATTGAATTGCTGGTCCTTTTTCTTACAGTATTTTTTCAAGTGGAATTTTTTTTTTTAAATTTGCTGTTGTTTTAAGACCCTTGGTGAAACTCCAAAGTTAGGTGCTGCCCTCTACAGCTCAAAAGGTGACCAGTTAAAAGTGAGGCATGATGGAAAGCCAAGGGGAGGGTTTCTGTGGCTGGCAGCTCAGGTTGAACTCTGTGTTTTTGTCTCACTCCCTATTGCCAGTGGACAGACGGGGTTGTTGCTACGACCTTCAGGGAATTCGCGCTGTGCGAGACCCCCGAGCGCAAATGGGTCATCTTCGATGGCCCCATCGATACCCTGTGGATCGAGAGCATGAACACGGTTCTGGATGACAACAAAAAGGTACCAGTCAGTGAAAAAATGCCTGAAGGAAATTATGTGACAGTTTGAAAATACTCTTCTGTGTATAAGAGAATGCAAACTGCACTGCCTGACTTCTGAGAGAAGCAAGTGCAAGATGGTGTTGGTGACAATCATGAGCTTTTTTTTCTTTTTTTGGTGATTTTTGATTGACGTGTTTTTATTTGTTTTGTTTGTATTGGAATCATAATCATAATATCAACTCATTGCTGGAAGACATGAATTATGTAGTATTTCTTGATGCCATAATGTAATTTCTAACAAAATATTCTTATAAATAATTGAAATTTAAATATCAGAAATTACAATTATTTATATATTCTAAACCCCATTATTTCTAAGACTGTCTTGAAATATAAATGTCTAAGCTTGTGCAATCTCAAGATACATAGGGTTGCATTTTCAAAATAATGGTTTCTGAAGTCAAAATTGTAATACCACTTTTGTAAATGGGCCATAGGAATCCCAAAGCAAATATAAAAATTAGACACAACATTTGAACTTTTAAGTTCTGTATGATAATGTGTCAAGATACTCAAACTGGACTCCTACATTAGTACAAAAGGGTAGTGTGTCTCCAGCTGGAATGCTTCAGTGTTAGCAATAATAGCTGCAGATATCTTTTGTCCTTCTTGTCATATGCAAGGTTGATTGTAATGAACCTACTGGTAGGTTACTGTGGAGTACTATGGTTTAAGTGAAGAATTTAGCAAAAACTCGATAAGAATCTATTGACACAAGTAGTTAAACATTTTATGTAGTTGACCTTACCTTTGATTTTACTTGGTTTTGCCAATTTTCATATAGAACTCCCCTGTGATAGGAAGTGTAGTTTAATACCATTTTTTTTCCCCAATTTTGCATGTTATTTTTTATCTTTCAAGCTTTGTTTGATGAGTGGGGAAGTCATCCAAATGTCCCCTCAGATGACTCTCATTTTTGAAACAATGGATCTTTCCCAGGCATCGGTAAGTTTTGTATTTAATGAAAATATAAAACTAAATTTAGTCTATTCAATGCACAATAAAATGAGTTTACTGTTTTTTCTTAGCCTGCTACAGTCAGTCGTTGTGGCATGATTTATTTGGAACCCTCTCAGCTGGGCTGGAGGCCGATTGTCACCTCTTGGCTGAATAAACTGCCTGAACCTCTGAATTCAGAGGAGCATCAAGATCTTCTGCAGGGACTTTTTGATTGGTTGGTACCACCAGCATTAAGAGTCCGTCAGAGACAGTGCAAGGTATTTTTTGTCATTTTTCCCTGCAGTAGTTAGTGGCCATTTCCATTCTGTTACCCTTGGTATGAGGTGACTGTTCTCTCATGACAAGCACAGTTAGAATGAATATGTGGCTCTTGGGACCGGTGTGAAGAGTTCAAATGAGAATGTCAGCTAAGGCTTGAAACCTGATCATAGTTTTCATCTTCTTATTTTAAAAAGTAAAGTAAGTATTTAAAACACTGATTAAAAAGTCTTCCCAAGAGAATTTTGTACACTTTTTTTCTTCAAAGATCTCATGTTGCATAAGCAAGTACTTTTTAAGTTTTAGAGGAAATGTGTAGATCCTTGCAATCTCAGTGTGACATGCTCAAAATTTTGCTCGTGTTTTGCTGCAGTTACTTCTGTGGGTTTTGTTTTGGTTTAGGATGTTTAATTGCAGTGTTCACATGGTAGCCATGGACATGGTTAACAAGCTAAAGGTTTTGGCACTTCAATGACTGAGGAGGGCAAATGAACTTTTGAGTAACAGTCAGTGTACACCTTGCCTTCTAGTGTGTGTTTAGAATTAGCCAGTGATCTAATTGTTTTAGTATTTTATCTCCAAAAGATAAATTACCTAAAAGTATGTAAAGTATGACATCCAACCTTTTGAATCTCTTAGGAACTGGTACCCACAAGTGAGATCAATGTTGTAGTAGCTCTCACACGGATTTTTGAAATGTTGATTTGTCCAGCTGTGCAAGAAGATCCCACCAACAAAAGCATCCGTGCCTGGATTATGGTTGGTTTTTTAACAAGGAGAGAAATCTGTATTTGTTTCTCTATATGCTGGTTTTTGAAACAATTTTATTAATACAAGTAACTTTAATTTGTGAATGAGACATGTGAAACAACTCTACTACCTCCCTGCTTTCTCTCCCCATACTCTGGGGGTACCCAGATGAGATGGAAGTCTTGCAAGTGACAAATGTGATTAAAATGTTACTCTTTTTCCAATTAAATAGGATAGTGCTTTTATTAAATGTGCTTTTTAAGTAACCAAGAAGTTAGCTAAAGCAAATAGTCTTCTTTCTCTTAAAGGAAATAAATATTCATGCAACACTGATTGGCTTGTTTGTTTGAGCAAAAATTTCTGTGTAAGAGGGTTTTCTGACAGTTATATTATTTGGATCCTCTGTGTGACCTTATGTGATTTTCCTTAGGAAAAACTGAAGAAAACAGAATGTGAAAGTAGTTATTTAAAATTAAATTACAAAATTCCTTGATCCTGGTTTTTCATTACAACTCTTCTCAGGCTTTGTCATCTGACAGACTGCTGTAGTCAGTAGCCTTTATTTTTTGTTCTCTTTCTCTTTCTGTCCTTGAGTAAGATTATTTGTGTCCTCTGTCTACAGTCAGATTTCTAAATCTCTTTAGGCCAGGGGCATTCAAGGGCAATTGCTAACGTTTTTCTGCTTAACAATATTTTTTAGAATTATGTTTGCTAATCAGACTGCACAAAGTTCATGTGATGTGTCAACTGATGAGACAGTTACTAGCTTTTTGCCTTTACAGGGTTGTTTCGCTTTTGCCATAATCTGGTCCATTGGTGGAATTTGTGATGGTGACAGCAGGACGATTTTTGATAATTTCTTGAGGGAAACTTTGTCTGGGGAATCTGAAACGAATCCTGTACCAGAGAATTTGGGAACGTGGGAGTGTCCCTTAGAAGAGAAAGGCTTGGTCTATGACTACATGTATCAGGTAGGATTGGCTTCTGCATCCGCTAAATAGATTCTTACAGTCCTAACAGAAGGAAAATGCAGCCAGGTGGGTTTTTTAACTGTACAAAGCCTGTTGGATGTTGTAGAGTGTTGGTTGAATTAAATCCCACAATACATTTTTCATTTCTCTTTCAAATACCAGTGTACTGACCAATTTTTTAATAAAATACTAAGATGTATATTTCAGTTATGTTTGTAATACTGCCATTGCATATTTCTTCTGTAACACAAGCTCAGCTGGCAGATTCAAATCTGCTTTTGTTTAGAAGGAATGATGTGGACTGTTCAGAAGGAAAGCAGAATATTAAGCCCATAGGTAGTTTGTCTTGCAGTTGTTGTTTATAGTGCCTATTAGACTGCTTTCTTTTGGTTTTTTCTTGTGGTTTCCTGTATATGTGTTTTTTTTGTTTGTTTTCATTGAACAAAGTTTTTAAGAAAACAAAGGAGTCTAAGTTTAGGTGTGTACTTTAATTCTTTGTTAGTGAGGTAAAGCAAACTAAATATGTGAACTTTTGAAACATTAAATATTCATTAAAATGTTAAAATCCATTACTTGAATTTTTCAAAAGTGAAGTAGTAGAGAAAACCCTTCCTATGTGTAACACCCATCTGTTCTACACCTGTGTTTCTTCCTAGCTCAAAGGCAAAGTAGGTTGGGCTCACTGGAATGAATTTATTGAACAAATTAGTTACAGTGATAAGAATGTAAAGATTCAAGATATCATAGTCCCAACTATGGATACAGTTCGCTATACCTATTTGCTAGACCTGTTCATTACCCATGGAAGGTAAGTTGCTTCACTACAAATTTCTGAAGTGAAATTTGATCATAAGTAGAAATATCTCTTATTCTTTCCTTTGAGTTCATTGTTTTTATCAAACCCTCAGTTTATTTGACCTTTTAAAATAGACATTCACTACAAACAAAAAAATCTGCCCAAAAGTCTGATTTTAGTTTTTTTGTGAAACCTTATTACAGTCTAACTTTAGTATTTGCAGTCTGATGATGTGCTGAGGACAGCCCAAAAATTGTTGCACCCTCTTTCTATTTTGGCAATTAAATACATATTTTAGGATTTTTTTTTTCTTTATTAATCCTATGAAAATCATTTATATTAGTCATGGTCAGATCATATAAGAGAATAAAATAAAAACTAGCCTCAGGTTCCAAGGCTGAAAGCTTTATGAAGTTTGAATTAATGAAAGGCCTATAAGGAGAAATTTATCTCACCTGTGTGTTCATATACTCCAGCACCAGGAGAATGAGGGAATGAAAAATGTGTATTTATCCTCCCATTTTCTTGATGATGGAAGCAAACAAAAATTATGAGAGGGTTTGATGAATGTCTTAGAACAGAGAGTTTGATGAATGTCTTAGAGCACTTCAGTTTCTTCTTTAGGCAAGTAATGTTTTTAGAGGTAAAAGAAGGGCAAGTTAGTAAAACCTTTGCCTTTTAGCTGCTTTTAGTTTACAATGTTAGGTTTCTGCAGTCTTTGTGCTTTATTTCTTTGTGAAGACCACTTCTTCTAGTGGGACCAACAGGAACTGGGAAATCTGTGTATATCAAGGACAAGTTAATGAACAACTTGGAAAAGGAGCACTTCTTCCCATTCTTCATTAATTTTTCAGCTCGAACCAGTGCCAATCAGACTCAGGTTAGTAGAACAGATAATTTTGGTCTCAAGAGATTGTGGACATGAGTATGTAATCTGTGTTCTGAGTGATCCTGTTTGCATTGCAGAACATTATTATGGCCAGGCTGGACAAGAGGCGCAAAGGAGTTTTTGGCCCTCCGATGGGAAAAAAGTGCATTATTTTTGTAGATGATATGAATATGCCAGCTTTGGAGAAGTATGGGGCACAGCCTCCTATAGAGCTTTTAAGACAGTTCTGTGACCATGGATTTTGGTAATTATTTGAAATACAACTGAACATTTTTTTGTTGATGTATTTGCTGTTACTTTTTTATTCCCTTGAATTTTATTTTCAAAACATTTTGAAGTGGTTTGTAAATGTTAATGTAAATTTAGTTTATTTTAAAATACATTATTTAAAGTTGAAGCAACTTGTATTTTACTCTCTAAGGACTTCTCAGTTTAGGAAATTCATGACCAAATTAATTTTGAGTGTTTTAGAATGTTCTAGTGCTGAGCAGCAGAGTTAGTATATGTTAAATAAAATTATTCATTTACACCTTGATTATTTTAACTTTTTTTTCCAGTGTGGTTTCTTGTTCTTTTTCTTTCTCTTTCTCCTTAGACTGAGTTGGCAGTTTTCTGTACATATCTATATATATGCAGTTGTATGAAACTTCTGATTATTTCTTATGTTCGTTTCCCCTATTATCCATGTTTCTTTTATTCAATAATTTTTTTTAACAAGATCTCAAAATGTTTTTTTTCAAATTCACAGTGAAATCAGGTCTGATAATAGGCCTGAAATAAAATAAGTTGAAAGTCTTCCATGCTTTTGAGGTTTTTGGCTTTGCTTATATTGGAAGATAGGAACAGGTGTTTTCCTGAGTCTCGATCATTCTACAATTCCAGGCACTTGTCAATTACAGCTGCTCTTGTGATTCCAGGCACTGCTCAGATGTCTGTTGCTCTTGAATAGAGATATGTACCTTGATATGTTACAGTTTTAATACTCAAAATTTTGTATCAGGTTTTACAGAACGCAGTTTAAACAAATAATCTTTCATTCCAGCCAGGAAATGATATGTTGAGATTAACTGGTGCACAGTTAAAGAACTAGCTGGTTTCTTGTATTTTGGGGAGGAGGGGTTGTTTGTTTTTTAAAAGATAAAATACATAGAAATATATATTATATTGTATAATGTCTACTATGTTTATATATATATTTTAAAATACTTTTTTAATGCATGCAGGGGGTGGTCTGTCACATAGACGCATCTAAGGTGTAACAAATGTGTTATATCTGTATTTAAGTGTCACATGCATTTTATTTTGAAGGTATGATTTTAAGGACACCTCTAAAATCACCCTTGTTGACGTCCAGTTGCTGGCTGCTATGGGGCCCCCAGGGGGTGGGAGGAATCCTGTCACCCCTCGGTTCCTGCGGCACTTCAACATCTGCAGCATCAACTCCTTCAGCGATGAAACCATGATCCGCATCTTCTCTACCGTCGTTGCTCTTTACCTAAAGATTAATGAATTTCCTCCTGACTTCTCCACAACTGGAAATCAAATTGTCACTGCCACTTTAGAGGTAAGAGGCAAATATCTTACTGGGGATTTCCTTCAATTTGTTCATTGAAGTTCCTTTGCCTCTACAATAATGTAGTGTGAAAGGGTTTTTTTGAGAAATAACATTTCAGGAGGCATTTAAGAATTATGATAACAATACAGTCAGTGTTACTTTTTTGATTTTGTTGCTCTCTATTGTTGTTTTCTGAAGGTGTATAAGAAAGCCATCAAAAATCTTTTGCCCACACCAGCCAAATCTCATTATACCTTCAACCTGCGTGACTTTTCACGGGTTATCCATGGCTGTTTGCTCATTAAGAAAAGTGCAGTTCAAAACAAACATGTGATGATTCGGCTGTTTGTACACGAGGTGTTTCGTGTCTTCTATGACCGCCTGGTGGAAGATGATGACAGAGCCTGGTTGTTCAATCTAATGAAAGATATTGTGAAAGAACATTTCAAGGAAGTATTTGATAGAGTTTTTGCACACCTGAAGGAAGGAAACTCATCTGTGAGTATCATGTTTAACCTGTTGCAAAATAATTGCTTCTATTGCAAATTTAGGATGCAAGGGTTAATCATAGGTGAAATTTTGATTCAAATGTACATGAAAGTGAGTTGAATTTGGCCAAATGTCTTCATAAGGGAAAAAATGTAGAAATGAAAGTTTTTTGGGAGGTTTAACTGTTGTACATGAGCATTTTTTTCAAAAAATATTGCATTTAAAATGTACTATTTTTCCTTAAAAGAAATTTGTACATCTGCATCCTGTGATTGTTATTAAATTTTGGTATCCAAAATGCTGTGTAGTTGTGTTATATTTTATGCCTTGTCTTCATTTTTTTCTGTTGTTTGTTTTAGTATGTCCTTTGCAGTTGCTTTCATGTATAGAAGAACTAACTTTGTGGTCTTAGCTGTCCATTTCCTAATATACATCTGTATGAATTTGGTGTAATCTGAAGGTCATGATTATGAGTCTGTTAGTGGCTATTTGAGCCAATTGTTTTCCAAGAACAAATTAAGAATAAGTGTATAGCTCAATGCAGGAAGCATAATTTTGAGGGGGGTGTTGTCCTTGCGTCAAAATATTTTGGAGTGCCTATTCTTGTGTCTGGGGTATTTGTCTAAATTCTCCTTTGTTTTCCAAAATTACAATGAGGAATATATTCACTAAATATTAAACTTCATATTCACTAAATATTAAACTTCAAATTATATTGACTTCATAATTTGTTGAATATTTGCCATAGATAACAGAAGAAAACATGAGAAGTCTGTGTTTTGGTGACTACATGGATCCAGAACTTGAGGGAGATGAAAGACTTTATGTTGAGATTCCAAGCATTGAGGAGTTCAGTGATGTTGTGGAGCAGTGTCTGGATGAATATAATCAAACCCAGAAAACAAGAATGAACCTTGTTGTTTTCAGGTATTTATGATCTGTTTTATTAAGAGCTTAAAGCTGTAGGTGATAATTCAGTATATTCAATTTTGTGGACTGTGGTTTTCTGTGTCTCCTCCCCTTTTTGCATCCTTTATAGTGTTTGTGGTGTTACACCTTTATGAATGGAAGAAAACTGATTTTTTCTTTATGCTTCTCCTTTTTCTATCTGAAAGTAAATAATGAGAAGCTTTTCTCCTAAGGGGCTTTGAATATTTTCCTTAGTTGTTACAGAAACATTGTGCACTGGATCAGGTAGGTGCTGTACTTCTCCTAGGCCTCTGTCACCAGTGAAGATGGATGTCACTGGACTTTCATTCCCCAAGGACAAGCATCCCAAGAGGGAGATGTTCACAATCATAGATGTCTGTCTGCTCTGTTGTTACGCAGCACAGCCATGCACCCAGCTGGTGCTGCAGTTAATCCTGTGAAATTTTAGACTCTGCAGGCCCTTATTGTTACCTTAACTTGTGATCATGCAGAGCTACAACTGAGAGAGATTAGGAGGTCAAACTCCTTCCTCCTCCTTGTTGCTAGAGATTACCACCTCTTCATATTTGCCAGGGTAACTCGACATGTTGATACTTCGTGGAGGTGATTAGGGTTACTTCAAACAGTTCTAGTAGCAGCTTATTTTAGTCTAGGTCATTTTGCCAAGCTGGATTTCTGAGAGCCTGTATGTATGGCTGGCAGCCTCTGATCAAAGGCCACTTCCTGGGCGTAGAAGCAATATTCCAGTGACCTCACTGAACAGCAGCCAGGAGAGCATGTTTGACTGCAGCCTTAGAGTCCAGTCTCATGGAGAACATCTGAATTTGTTTCTTTATTTTTCAGACCAGCAAAAATAAACAAGAATTTATCTTTTTTTAAAAATGTTTGGAAGTTTTTTTGAGATTACTTTTATAGCTGCTCAGCTTGCTTTGATTACCCCATGCCCTGTGCTTAAGCAGGGGATCTCCTATAGGCCTTGCTTCATATTCTGAGATAAATCGTGCCTGAGTTTTGACAAGGACTCTCAGTAACGTGCGGATACTGCTTCCTGTGGATGTTCCAATGTCAATTCCACATAAAAGGTATAAAGCAGTGTCAGAGGTAGGGGAAAGGGAGATGTTTGTTGATATAAACCATGTTCCCCCAGTCGTTACTTTAAAAAGATACTGAAATTGCTATTTTTCAAGAAAGTTAAAATTGGTAATACTGCTGTTATTTTGAAGTAGAGAATTAATGTTTTTCATTTCCTTTAACACATTTATCCTTATAGTACTCCTGTTCTTACCTCTGTATGTTCTTTCTAGCAATTTGCAGTAATTTAGCTACATACTGATACTTGTATAATAGAAAAATTATAAGTTTTACTTTATTTTGTGGTTCATGCCCACTCTCTTTCTTCCTCTTCCTCTCTACCCCACCTCACCCTGCATTCAGAAATTTTTTTGGAGATGCTACTCCTTGATTTGTTTCCCAGATTTATGGGTGCATAGATAGCCATGTGTTTCTGCTCTTTGGGTAATCAGTGTGTTCCCACCGCAGGTACATGCTGGAGCATTTGTCTCGACTGAGCCGCATCCTGAAGCAGCCCGGGGGGAATGCTCTGCTGGTTGGAATGGGAGGGAGCGGGCGGCAGTCTCTGACCCGCCTGGCAGCCTTCATGGCAAGAATGTGTGTTTTTCAACCAGAGATTTCTAAGACCTATGGTACAAATGAGTGGAGAGAAGATCTGAAAGTGAGTATTAATAATAACATGTCTACATTTTGACTTAATTTTGAGGAAGGAACGCACAATTTTGTTTTGGAATGTACAATTTTAACTGTCTTGCGTTTTCAGAGACTTCTGAGGAGTGCAGGTGTTAAAGGCTTGAAAACTGTATTTCTTATCACAGACACACAAATTAAGGAAGAAAGTTTTTTAGAAGATATTGACAGTGTCCTCAACACAGGAGAGGTTCCCAATCTTTTTGCAGCAGATGAAAAACAAGAAATTATAGAGGTATCTTTAGAAACTCTCTTTAATTTCACCTCCCTTTTTATCTACTTGGTCAGTTCAGTGTAAAATGTGGCTTTTGGACATTTGCCCAAAATGTCCAGTAAGACAATAAGATTTAGATAAATCAACTTAGTAAACTTATAGAGTAGTTTATGCCAACCGCAAGCTTCAATTCTGACCCAGTGTTCTGTTCAAAGCACATCATGTTGTGCATGTGGAGAGCTTGCATTGTTCACAAATACCCCGTGGCTGTAGTTATTTTTGTAGTGTATTGTGTAGAACAAGATTGTGCATCATAATGTTTTAATTGATCAGTGAAGTGCAAAGATGTGACATTTTTATTGGAACACATGGCCTACCTTTCTTATTGACTCCTACTCTCTGAGGCACTAGGGCATTGTTAGACAGAATTTCATAGTCCTGAAGAGACAAGGTGGGCAAAGGTGCTCCATGACTTCAGGCTCAGAAGTAAGGATGCAATGTACTCAGGCAAATTAAAAACAAAATTAACTGAAATCAGGCTTGGATTTTCACAATAGCAGTCACAATTGGGAAGGAGAGATGTCAATCTTTGTATACATCAAGTTGGAAACTTAATGTTAACAAGCAATATTTGGAACTGCATGCTGTGCTGTCTCCCTGTTTCTGTGATGTTTTTACTAAATTAAGTAGTTGTGCTTCTAGTTGATTTTCAAAGTGGTTCTTAGTGCACACACAATTGTTCTTTGTTACAATATCTGTATCACTTGATAGGTGTTACTACTGGTTTTTCTTGCACTTAAATTATGAGCATGTTGATACCTGGATTCATGTATCTTTCAAAGAAGTTAGATTATAATTGTTGTGATCTTTTTCTATTACTTTTTCATTCTTACCAGGTATGTAGTGGCAATATTAAAATAATATGTCACTTTTCCAATTTTACAGTTTGTGTGAATATATTCAGAGGGTATATGCTGGAACTTGGTAGCTATCCACAATGTGCCAGCTGGAGCAAAGTTGGTTTTTATTCATTTAAATCTGTTCCCTCCAAAGAATTCTTCTTTTACTCTATTGTTGTGATCTACTCTCTCTTGCTCAGAGCAGCAGATTATCATTTCTGGAACACTTTCAAATGCTGAAAGGGTCACAGATAAATAGTGCAATCCTGTTCTCAGACAGTATTTACTACTTGTTCTGGTTTTCTACTTGATTTTGCCTGTTTCATTTCCACTAAAAAATTTAATTTCCTGGGGATGCTACCATTAATAGGATTGCTGTAGGACTTCAGATGTGCTTAATGAGAATTTATGTAACATTTTTTATGCCATGTGTTATTCCTAAGGGTGTTCGTGCAGCAGCTCAGGCTGGTGATAAAGGTGAAGAACTCAGTCCCTTGGCCTTGTATGCATTTTTTGTGAACCTCTGCAAAGAAAATCTCCACATTGTGGTGGCATTCAGCCCAATTGGAGATGCTTTCCGCAATCGTCTGAGGCAGTTTCCATCGCTCATCAACTGCTGTACTATTGATTGGTTCCAGGTATGGGAGAAGATTTCTATTATTTCCTCCAAAATCTGCTTCAGCTCTCTAACACTCTATATTTCTAAGGAACATTAGATTTTCTTTTGTCTTCCTTGTAGAAGTACTCCCTGTTTTCCAAAATTTTAAAATTGCATAAGCCTTTTCTGTAATATTTTGGGAGCTCTTTGATGTGTGATCTCAACATTTCTACATGTAAATAAAGTTAAAATTTGTTGCTACACATTTCTGAAGTCTGAGTAGTCTTAGTCTGATGATGTAAATTTGTAATTTTATTGCCTAATGTGTTTATATTAAAGGACTAGAGAAACCATTTCATTGTGACTGTAAAATTATCTTAACTGTGGCTGCCTGTTAGCAGGTAATCCATTGTAGGAATGTCTAGCAAATACAAATCCTGATGTTTATCAGTAGATCTTTTATAGCAGAACAAAACTTGGAGAAATAGTATCAATGTAAGTAGTATTGCTCTCAGTAAAGCACAGTTAGCTCTATAGCTTGGCCCAGTGCTGATGTCAATTAATTTTTCTGCCAAATGGTGAATAGACATAGAACTGTTTGGATGGAATGTTACTGTGTAGCTTTGAGCTAGAAGATCAACCAGGAGCTGTCAGAAAAGATGGCATGGCTGGTGACCTTGCTGCCTGAGCCAACCAACCCTTTTATCAGTTCATTGTTCTTGAGACACAGCTGGGACTAGTGTATCTCATTCTGGTGGTTTGAATGGTAAAACTTGATTTTTAACATTTGAAGACTGCTACCAGTTGAATTTTAGAAATTCTTTCTTCCTCCCTTCTCCCTCAGCCGTGGCCTGAAGATGCCCTTGAACGTGTGGCCAGTAAGTTCCTAGAAACACTTGAGCTCACAGACACTGAGCGTCAGGCAGTTGTGCCCATCTGTAAATACTTCCATACTTCAGTTTTGTCACTCTCTGAAAGGTCAGTCTATGGCTTTTGCAAACAGTCATAAAGTATGAGGTGTCTGAGTTTGAATGCTACTCATTTATATATTAAAAGTTAGCACAACTACTTGCCTTCATAAAAATGATATAAAAATCACTGAAATTGTTAATTCCTATCAAACAGTTACATAACTTTGCTGGTGATAAATAAAAAATAAATCAAAATTTAAGTTGCTCTTTTTTTACTTTTTTAATAGGTTTTTGCAAAGTCTGGGACGCCATAATTATGTTACTCCTACTTCTTATCTTGAGCTTATTGCTGCATTTCAGAGACTTCTTACTGAGAAACGAGACAGTGTAATGAAAGCCAAGAAGAAATATGTGAATGGGCTAGATAAATTAGCTTTTGCTGAGTCACAGGTGAGTTATGACAAATATGGAACTGAAATTAGGAAGTGTTTGTCAACTGCAAGTCTTTTTCTGGAGAAGTCAGTCAAAAGTGCTATTTCAGATTTTGTTTAGCTCAATCTTCAACAGTAAAACTAACAAATGTATTTTGCCTTTTCTTTCCTGCAATCACAGAACTTGTGCTAAAGCCATACATCTCTAAGCATATATTGTAAAGTAGTATATGAGCAGAGCTGTCATTTTCTTGGTGGTTAACAGGTGACTGTAAGTGATCATGGTTCTTAAAATTAGACATTGTATGTAGGAGATAAAACTAAGTCTTGGTGATGTTTTGATTTGAAACTCAATGTTACATTAACAATCAATAAATTAGTCATTAGGTAAAATCTAGGTCTTAAAGAAATTGCTGGAAATTGTGCTTGACCCTTCTGGAACCCACCTGATTCTTTTGTATATGCATAGGTTGGTAGGATGAAAATAGAATTAATTGAGCTGCAGCCCAAGCTGGAAGAGGCTAAAGTGGAAAATGCAAGCATGATGAAGGTAGAGTTATATAAATACAGCTTTGTGGCTTTTAATGTAAGCATGTGTCTTTTTCACTGATGTGTGACTTCAGAAAGTAGGAGTTGAATTGAGGTCTTTGAGCTCACTCCTTGTTTACAGAGGTTTCCAGTATTCTGGCACTGGTTATTTATGTTTATAGCCTTAGAACAGAAATAAAATTTCATTCTTTATATAGAATCCATTCTCTGGATATACAGTCATTGCCTAAGCTCCATTCTGAAGGATGTTAGAGGAACTTTCATGCTAATAGTGATTGAATCAGGTTTCCCAAGTTGATTCAGAAACATTGTGAAAACCTCAAGTAGTTTTTCCATGTGACCAGATATGACAAAACAAACAAGAACAGTTTGCACGGTCTGTCTTTGCATGCACAGGGATTATATGATTGATTTATAAAAGGATCCTGAGAATTTAGTGGGATTTAGGATCAAAAATCTTTGGTGTTCTGAAAATTCCAGTATATGAAAATATACACATACTTATCTTGTATGTGACTGCTGCTTCACCAAAAAAGCATGATTTAATTGACATGTTATACACTTGTTTCTGATTCCTAAGTGTTTTTACAGAAACAGTGATATCTCTTCTTCCTCTAAGAAAACTGAATGTCACTTCCCTAGAACTGCAAAGGGAGTTGGATAAAGGCTTGACTTATCCCTGAAAAGAAAATAAGTTTCAATAGTCAGTGTTACAGACTATGAAGATAAAACTCCCTGTAAAACTCATCCATTGTAGTTACAGTGTGATGTGCAAACATGAGGAGCTTCTCCTGAACTTCAAGCATATTTTAAATAGCTTTTTTTTGAGCCTAATCTGATATCAGTTTATCTACTGTTAAAACTCCGTGATGATGTTGCAATATGCTAAGAAATGATTCCCTTAACATAAATTGAAATGATGTTAACATATTAAAAACTTCAATGTTACTTTTATATTTTACAGTACTCCATAAGTTCTATAGTAGATATAAATAAAGCCCACTCATGGTTTTTCTTTAGATTATTGAAGTAGAATCTGCAGAAGTAGAAGAAAAAAGAAAAATTGTGAAAGTGGATGAAGAAATTGCTACAGAAAAAGCTAAAGAAGCTCAGGCACTGAAAAATGAATGTGAGAGTGACTTGGCAGAGGCATTGCCTGTCATGGAGGCTGCAATTGGTGCTCTTGACACTTTGAAGGCAAGCTGATCTAAATTTCAGCATTTGAAAGTGTTATGTAACTCTCTAAAATGAAATAGGAATTTAGAAGAATAAGGGATGACACAAAAGTGTATAAAAAATATTCTGACCTGGAATTTTTAAAGCATATTTTATTTATTCATTAGTTTACAGTTTATTAGCATTTATTTAATTTTTCTTTCCTCTGCATAGAGGATAGTGATGGATATTGTTAATCGTGGTGGTAACATTGTATCATCCCTTCTAAAAGTCCTTTGTTACCACTTATATTCATTGGTAATGGTGTTATAATTCCTCTTTTTTCTATCAGTTCATCTACTGAGTGCTAAGACATAATACTTAATGTATTTTTTATTTTAGCCATCTGATATAGCAGTTGTCAAAACAATGAAAAATCCTCCCTCTGGTGTCAAACTTGTCATGGCTGCTGTCTGTGTCATAAGAGAAAAAAAACCTGAAAGAATTGCAGATCCTTCAGGATCTGGAGGCAAGGTAAAACAGCAGACAATCGTCTGAAATAAAAATGTAATTATGTTCTTTCCAACACTTACCCAATGAACAAGATAACCCAAGGTCCATTAAAGTAGGCAAGTACTTGTAGCCTCCACACAGGATTTTACTGAAAATTTTCAGAATTCCTTATTTTCCAAATTTTTTCATGTGCTAGATTTAATTTGCTTTACACATTTCTTGAGAATAGATAATACATAACTTCCCTGAGACACTGTTTACTTTTTGACTGAAAGTTTGATTGGAAGGAAATGTTTGATCTGACAGACTTTCTGCTTTACTGGCATCTCAGGGAGATACCAGCTTATCAGTATTAAATATTGTGAATTTTAATTAAATTAGGTTTGTAATTTTTTGTATGTGTATTTGTTTTAAAGCCTGAAAAGGTATTTCTTACTGTGTTTTGTAGATTTGGGATTATTGGGGTGTAAGCCAGAAAATGCTTGGCAACATTAATTTCTTAAAGGAATTGAAAGCCTGTTCTGAGACACCCATTCCGGTAAGGCTTTTCCAGTAATTTTTGCCAGACACTTTCTTGCAGGGAAAAAAAAATAAAATGAGAAAATACTTGATTTGGAGACATCATTTGTCCAAATCAATCAGTTTCTTCTGAGCCTGTGTCCTTTTAGCCTCATTTCACATATCCTGTTTTGGGAGTTGACTGAGGTTTTTCGGTGGAACCAATGGACATTTGATCCATGTCCAGCCTTCCTATGCCTTTTTTTTTTTTTTGCTAGTTTTACTAGATAACCATTCAGCATTATAAACTTCTTTTTATAATTGACTGTCCATTGCTGCCTTTCTTAACATCTTTTTCTAAGTGTATTATTTTTGGTTAAATGAATGAATGATGACAAAATGGGTAATATTTTGTTAATTGTACTGGCAGATAGACAATAAATGCAGAAATGTACTAGCTATATAACCTTTCAGATATGATCTTTTCTCCCAAAGGTCTTGCTATCCAAGAGTGTGATTCTTGCCCTTTGCTGAATTAATTGGAAATTGAATATGCTTTGTACTTGATAGAATACTTTTTGCTCTTTATAAAGCTGATCCCCAAAAGTAGGCACAAGCAATTACATTTTGTAGTACATTAGGATAAATGGCTTTTTATAGTGTTCCCAAATTTCTGTATTGAAAAAAAGATGGCAATAATGGAATTGGTGTGTTTTGCAAAAGGGGCAGTGTTAATTAAGGCTTCTATGTGACTGTAGTGCTCTTAGCACTTATGGAGCTGCCACATGGAAGATACAGCAGATGAATGATTAAAAAGAGTAAGATAGGATTAGAATGAAAACAGGAAAAGACTAGGAAACATGATAGGGAGATGAAAACAATCAAATGAGCAGTGATTTCTACAACAATTTTAATGGAATCGTTCTTTCTTATTTCATTGTGTCGAGAAATGGCAATGAATGTGTTCATTTTTGAAGTGTCAGTTGTGAGACCTGATGGGCTGTAATGCTTTTGTTACCCAGGAAGCTGTCATGCAGAAGATTCGGACTGAATACCTGACTAACCCAGAGTTTGATCCACAAGTGGTGGCTAAAGCTTCCTCAGCAGCAGAGGGTTTATGCAAGTGGATTAAGGGAATGGAAGTCTTTCACAGGGTATCAAAGGTGTGGTTTTGGTCCTTGCCCCTTGGTGCTATGGAATCTTCCTTTGCTCCATGTATTCACCCTAAGCATTTTAATGATAAAGTTACACAAATGTACTAAGGCATTTGTGGATTGGTTGTAATTGAATAGGAGATTGAACCCAAAAAAGAACGTTTAAAAGTGGCAGAGGAGTCCTTGGCAGTGACAATGGAGTTGTTGAATCAGAAGAGAGGAGAACTTGCAGAAGTTGAAGGCCGTTTGGCTGCTTTGGAAAAAACCTTCGCTGAAAAGACAGAAGAAAAGGCTCGTTTGGAATTCCAGGTTGATTTGTGTGCTAAAAAACTGGAACGAGCAGAGAAGTTGATTGGAGGCCTTGGTGGAGAGAAAACAAGGTCAGTTTAAAGTTCAAATGTCAGGTGAAACAACCGCTGGAGAAATAGAACTTGAAATTACCTTCTCTAAGCCTTTAATGCTGTGTTTCTGTCTGAGGATTGTAACACTAAATAATGTCTTGCACCTTGAAATATTCCTAGTTGTTTGTAGCATAAAAATATGGGCAGCAACACCAGGTGAATTGTTGCAGAAATTTCTTCAAAATGAGAATAGAATGCATCAATGAGGTTTTCATATTTTTCACTTATTCTTGCCTAGGATGAACAAAACCAAGTTGGTTTTTAACATCAATATCATTAATGTGGAGGTTTCAGTATGACTTTTTTCTGCTTTTTATAGATGGAATCAAGCTGCATGTGATCTTCAAGTGGAATATGATAATCTGACAGGTGATATTCTGATATCAGCTGGTGTAATTGCATATCTGGGAGCTTTTACTGCTGGATTTCGACAAGAATGTACCAAAGATTGGAGCAAACTGTGCGAGGTTAGAAGATTGTCTTAGAGTTAAATAAATGTTTTGGTTTTTTGAGACAGCTGCAAAAGGCTTCAAACAGCCCTTGTAATATACCTAATGTTAGCCTAGTAAACCCCATGGGTAAACCAGTGGGATCAATTCTGCTGATCCAATCTTTTGTAGATTTGAATTTAATTAAATCAGCGAATTTACTCTGCACTTATAATTTACTCCACAATAGCGTATCAGAAACAAGTGACCGTCATTGATTTTGTAAGGCTTGATTGTTGCTGAAGTAAAATCTCATTTTCTGTATTTTGCCTTTAAATAAAATAAATAAATTTAAAATGCAGTTATGTGTAATGTAAAACATTCCATAACTTACACCATCAAGTATTTGTATGTTAATTATATGGTTAATTATGTGATTTGCAGAGGGACACTTTCAACATAGGAACCCTAACCCTAATGGCATATGAATGCCATAATTTATAAATCAAATAAATTCATAAATAATTGATAAATCAAGTGATTTAGAAACACTTAAAATGCATGAAACAGTAACAAATCAGCACTGGATTACTGTACTGATTTAATGGAAAATATAATTAGGTATTTCCAACTGCGTTTGTATTTCTTAAGTCATAACTTTATGTAACAACCTCCCCCCATGAATGTACCAAAAACTGGACAAATCCTACAAAATTTTATAAGAGAGTAAATATTTTGTGGGAAAATGTAGTTAATTATTGAAATTATGGTTTTATTTTCCCTGGGATTTTTACTTATACATGACCTATTTCAGTCCCTTAAAACAAAATGCACATTGTCATTTTTGGTTGGAAGTGGCATTTAATAAAGATATAAAGAAACCCAGAATAAAGAAAAAAGTTTATTTTGTTGGGTATTCCCCACTCTTTTTCAGGAGAAAGAAATCCCTTGTTCTGAGAATTTCTCTTTGAGCAAGAATCTTGGTGACCCAATAAAAATAAGAGCCTGGAATATTGCTGGTTTACCAACTGACGTATTTTCTGTAGACAATGGGGTCATTGTTGACAATTCAAGACGTTGGTAGGTGACAAAAAGGTTAAATTTTCAAATCCAAGCAAGTTCCCACTTTTAAAAAAAAGAATGTATCTGGAAACAGTGTAGCTTCTGTAGAGCAATAGAATTTAAAAAGGAGTGGAATCTTTATATTCCAGGGGGAGGTAGAACAATATTTTACAATAATTATGTATTCTGGTTATTTTATGAAAATTGTTAACCATTTTTTGCAACTTTTAAAGCTATTTCTGCTATTACTTTTCAAATTATTATGAACCACCTATGCATCCATTATTCACTGATATATTAAAATAACATAATTAAATTGTTTCACTTCTTCTTGACAGTCTAATACAGAAACATGTAAAATAGTTTAAAATTTTGGAAAATGCCTGAAAGCACTGAGAAAACTATCCTGTGTTTTCTAGGCCATTAATGATTGATCCTCAAGGTCAAGCAAATAAATGGATCAAGAATTTTGAGAAGGACAACCGTCTGAATGTTATCAAGATCAGTGACACGGATTATATGAGAACTGTGGAGAACTGCATTCAGTTTGGGACTCCACTGCTGCTAGAAAATGTTGGGGAAGAATTAGACCCATCTCTTGAACCTTTGCTGCTTAAACAGACATTTAAACAAGGTACAGCAGAATTAATTTAGAACCCTGAAGGAGAGGACATTTATATTCAGTTTCTAGTCTCTGGCACCACCTGATGTTTTTCATATTGCTCTCTTTTTGCCTTAATTCTGCCTCTGCTATGAGAAGGGTAATTGCACAAGAGCCTGAAGTTTTACTTTTTCATAAATGTAATTCCTGCTTATCATGGAAGTGGTTTGATGTGAAAACCTTTACCAGGTTGCTATAGGAGACTAAAGAAGTTCTGTGAAGGAAACATTGTCAGTGAAATTGTTGTGCTTGTTCATGTGTTTTTGTCTGATGATAATATTTGCTAAATTTTGCACAAATAAAGCAAATAAAGTTGTCAAGACATTTTGCTTAAGGCATAGTTTTCACTTTACTTAGCAAGTAGCTATGAATTTGGTTTTTTCAACTTTTCCTCCTGTTAGATGACAGAAAAGTGCACATAAAGAAATTTATGTTTTCTCTTCCTTCTTACCTAGTTTGTCTTTATTGGTTTTCATGTTCAGAATTAAAAACAAAAGGAAAGTAAAGATCAAACAATTTTTTTTTCTTTGTGGCTTCCTCTTTCAGACAAGTAATTCAATGAAAGAGTAGCCTGTAAGAGTAGAATATTTGGGAATAATTCCACAGCTCTCTGTTGGCGTCTCTAGTTTTTGTATATGCAAATTGCAATACAGTAGTGATAGGATTGACTTGATTTCATCTGCTGAGAGGGATAAGTGGCCTCATTGAGGTCTGTGAGAATTTTTCAGACTATCAGATATATTTACTAATTTTTACTTCTCAGGAAGTTTGTCATTGATGAGAAGTTTGCTTTTATTTAATGACAGAAGCAATTTTTTCGTATGAATAATTGGAGTAGATAAGTTTTCTTCATGTTTATTTTTTTAACTTCAGGAGGTATGGAGTGTATCAGGCTTGGTGAGAGCATTATTGAGTATTCCAGTGATTTCAAGTTTTTTATTACCACAAAACTAAGAAATCCACACTATATGCCTGAACTTGCTACAAAAGTTTTATTACTCAATTTTATGATAACACCAGAGGGACTTGAAGACCAGCTGCTAGGTATTGTTGTAGCAGAAGAGAGGTAAGTCTCTATGGTAAACAGCCATTAAAGGTTTTTATGGCATAATTCCCAGGAAATGGGAAATTAATTTATTGTATAGAAGAATGGATGTTACATGGCATAAATGTTGCTCAGTAACAACTTTAAATTAAAATGTTATTATTTAAAAATTTATTAGGGAAGTGTTAGGGGTAAGTGTCCACAAGTTAATTAAAATAGCAGATGTGAAATCGTTGTTTTTGCATGGCAATTTTCTCCTGAAATATTCCTTGAATGTTAGAAAACTTTGTAAATATTATTTGAATCATTACTGTTATTTTTTCAGTGTGACTGAACTGCCAGACAAAGATGCCAGAACGATGAGGATTTCATTTTAATTTTGTATGAAATAAATGCAAAGTGCCTCTGAAACTGATTATGGATCATATCTGAGCCCTCTCAGAGGCACAGATTAAAAGTATGTGGGTTGGACAGGCATTCTGTGTGACTGGGGTAAACTGTTTGCTAACAGAAGTGTTTCCAGCAGTAAACCGGCTCTGCGGATCACTTGGTGGGTTTTTTTCAGGCAGCAGAGATACAATAAAGGAAAAGTAGGATGGACTGCCATTTTCAAAATGCTAAGATGTTAAAGATTAGACCATCATTTCCAAATATTGAGTAGAAATAATGGGAAGAAATCTGTATTTACCAGTATAAATAGACGTTAAACACCAAAAACCTCCTTAAACTGAGAAGAATATGTACAAATCACTTCCTGTAGGAAGAGGGAGTAATTTTCATGGGCTTCTTTTGCAGCCAGTGCAAGATGAGCATTGACTGGTTTTGGTTTTTGTGTTTTTCTTCATTAGGCCAGATTTAGAAGAGGAAAGAAATGCTCTCATTGTACAGTCCGCAGCCAACAAAAAGAATCTACAAGAAATTGAGAAGAAAATTTTAGAAACTTTAGAGTCATCTGAAGGTGATATTCTGGAAGATGAGACTGCCATCCAGGTCTTGGATTCTGCCAAAGTCATGGCTAATGAGATCACAAGAAAGCAGCAGGTAAGGAGTATGTATGTGTGCTTCCCTCAATAATACTGAGAAATTAAATGTTAAAATTTGCAGCCAGCAGAAGGTCTCTGATTTGGATGCATAGCACAAGGAGCAAATTCTGTACTTGTGAAATGGAAAGAGAAATAAGATTGGATCTCTCCTACAATCTTCACTGGTAGCTTATTCAGTCTTTAAAAGGTTTTTAAGTATGTGTATCTGTAGTGCAGGTAAATAGATCAGGCAGCACTGGGGTAGGGCCAAGTGCTTGTTTTACCTGCTGGGGTGGTGCCTTCTGGAGCAGAAAAGTCGCTTTACCCTGGTGTTGCAGTGCTGCATGGAGCTATTCTGGAAATGCTATTAAGGAGTGACATTTCTGTAGAACATTAAGAGTATTAAAGCTATTAGAAGCTGTTGTTTGTCCCCTGCTGTTGATGTGCAGATTGCAGAGAAGACGGAGCTGAAGATCGCGGAGTCGCGGGAGGCGTACCGGCCCGTGGCGCAGCACTCGGCCGTGCTCTTCTTCAGCATCGCGGACCTGGCCAACATCGACCCCATGTACCAGTACTCCCTCAGCTGGTTTGTCAGCCTCTACATCAGCTCCATTCATGACAGGTAAAGAGGGTCTCTCTGCAGAAAATAAGGTGGTTTCATTCTCTTGTTATGAATAGTCTTCTCCACTTGGAAGCAGTTTGCTTTCTTAAATGCAGAATTTGAAGGAAAATAGGATTTATTAATGAATTAATTTATCTTTTTAGTTACCGTTGAAACAAATGATGAACTGTAAGGATGTGCTATATTTAAGTATTTTTAAGAATGTGACTTAGTGTGAAGTCAGGTTCTGAAATAGGCTCCATTTTGAAGACTAAGTGCCAGCACTTAACTGTGGCAAATTGATTTCAGCTTATTATTTTGCTTGGGACTTCTAAAAGTGCTACAGTCTTTAAGAAGACAAGGAGTGTAGTTGAAATTTTGGGGAAACTGCCACCTAAGTCCCTTGTGGAGCCTGTGGATCTGACCTAAATCCTCCACAACCCTAAACAGATGAGATTTCTTAATGGATTGTATATGTTATCCAATTTGAAGTCTCAGTTTATCACTTCTTTTCTTTTTAGTAATAAATCCAAAGTTTTGAAGAAACGACTTCAGTATCTAAATGACCACTTCACCTACAATCTGTACTGCCAAGTCTGTCGTTCACTGTTTGAAACAGACAAGCTGCTCTTCTCATTTCTGTTGTGCTGTAATCTGCTCATGTAAGCTCATTTTTGTGAAGTCTCTTACTAACAGAAACTAATGATTTTATCATGGAAGCAGGTACTCATGAAATGGAATGTTCTTGTACACCTTTGGAGTAAGGTCATGAATACTTTGGGCTTTCTAAGATGTATAATATTAAAAAATGGAAGAGTGTGTGAGTGCATGTATCACTACTACAGGACACATGATGAAAAAAAAAGTGTGCCCATTTGTCAGTGGTTTTGTCAATGATAAATCTATCTTTAAAGGATCTGGGCAGTGTTACATACATTTTGACATTACTTATGTCAAAATCAATTTCTGTTATTTAAGAAAACATTTTAGAAAGAAAACTTAGGCAGTTATGTGTAATGCCAACAACTTCTATGTTTTTGTCTCTGTTTTTCATTTTTTCTCTTGTCTGTCTGTTACCCTTTAGCATAACATCATGTGATCTCAGATGCAGTCTTCTCCTTTCCACCAGCTTTTTAGTTTTCTCCTCCTAATTTTGTGTGAATACCTTATGAAGGGAATGATATGTTCAAAATTGCACAACCACAATGTGCATACTTAATTAATTGCAGTGTGTACTCATCTGTACATGGATGCTCTTCCTGGGCCAATCTGTAAGGGTACTGTAATTGTAAAACGCATTATTTTCTGCAAAGCCTTTAAAAACCAGGAATAATTGCACTTTAAAAAAACAGAAAAGCAGGTATTAGTTCTTTGCAAAAGGTGTTGTCAAGCACTGGAACAAGCTTCTCAGGGCAGTGGTGGAATCACAATCCCTGGAGGCATTTAAAAGCTGTGTAGATGTGGCACTGAGGGACAGGGGTTAGTGATAGCTTGGCAGTGCTGGGTTAATGGTTGGACTTGATCTTAAAGGTCTTTTCCAACCTAAACAATTAATTGATTCTAAGATTAATCTCTTGAAACCCTTACTTTAGTATTAATCAGACATTTCTACCATGCAGTTTTTTAATAATATAGAATATTGTGATATGATCTCAGCTCTTACTGAAGTAGAAGCATTCCTAAAGGGCAGTGAAGTGTATTTAGTTTAAAAACACTGTTTATATTATGTAAAATTGTATCTCAATTACTGGTTGGGTTTTTTTTATATATATAGGGCTAATAATGAAATAGAACATCAAGAGTTTATGTTCTTACTAACTGGAGGTGTGGGTCTCAAGAATGAGCACAAGAATCCAGATCCATCTTGGCTATCAGATAAGAGCTGGGATGAATTGTGTCGTGCCAGTGAATTCCCAGCTATGGAAAGACTGAGGTATGGTAAAATACTGATGTGAATTGGCCTGAATTGGTTTTGACCAATACATACATAACATGTTGAAAGAAATGTTTGTTATGTTTTCCAAATCAGTGCCAGAATGCAAAGGGGATGAAACCAACCCCTTGTTTTCATTATCATGTTTGCTTCACTTACTCCAATCAGTCAGATCACTATTTATAATATTATGTAATAAAACTAATTTTTCTCAATTATTTGAGGCGTTGCCTAAGAAATTTTTCTTCTGAAATGTCTTCATGGTAAAGAAACAGTGTTTTAAGGGTTCAGTGAAAGCCAGAGATAGTAGATGAAGCAGAATTCCACTGCAGTTCTGGGAAAGTTTTTCTAGTAAACTCTATTCTCCTGAACTCAGCACAGTTTCACTGTGGGTTTAAATAGAATTTAGCACTAAATTCTAGAGGCAACATGGCTGTACAAGACTTCCATAAATTAGCTGACTGAGTGCAAATATTTGGAGCATTTTGATCTGAATGCAGTAACACTGCTCTTTTAGAAGTTCTTTGAGGTTGTTTTGTGTTTCTGCTCCTTTGGAGCTTAAGTAGCAATATGGATGATGATCCCACCTTTAAATAATCTGAGAGTTGTCCCATTGCCAAGGACATACTCTGCATATTGTGTGAAGGAAAATATTTTTTTTTCCTAGTTGAATTTTCTGGTAATTTTCTTCAGTTAAAGTGTGGTGTTTTCCTGAACTAGTGCAGGCAAAAAATTCACCCAGCCCTATGAAGGTGCAAGCAGCGCTGGCTGGAGGAGCAGACAGAACTTATTGTCAGCTTGGAACATTTCAGGTGGAATCTCTCCTCAGCAGCATGGTGGAAAGAGATTTTTCACCATTTGGTGTGGAGAAGCTCAACTGTAGGATTATTTTCTGATGTAGATATGAAGTGTCTTAAATGACAATACAATGTAATTTGCCTTTGATAAACATTAAAAAAAAGACTCGAGGTATTTATAGTACTTGTGGTTTTTTTCTCTAGGAGTCATGTCTCTGAAAATATAGGTGAATGGCAAAAAATGTATGATAGCAAAGAGCCTCACAACTTTCCATTGCCAGAAGAGCTGAATAATACATTTAGTGAATTACAGAAGATGATAGTTCTTCGGTGCTTGAGACCAGACAAGGTAAAGTGATCTGTTATGGAGTGTTTGTAGGCTGTGCCATGCCTTGGAGCATAGTTTGCCCTGCCTCTTCCAGTAATTAATCTGTTCTTCATGATATTTATTAAGAAAGTAAATGCTGTTCTTATTTTTCAAGTGACCAATACAAACACCTCAAGCATCAGCTGAAATCTTTCTTTCTGATGTGATTTAATGAATCTTTTATAGGATTCTCCTTGTTCTAGCTCTCTTGAAATATTTTTTCATGCCTAGGCTGTTTCCTGGTGCACTCAGTATACTCGAGAACAGGACATATCAGCCTGAGAAAAATACACAGGTTGTCTAGTGCCATGTGCTTTCATGCAAATGATAATTAAGGCAAAAAGAGATAAAATGTGTTGATTTGAATGACCAAGATGAACTTTCTGAAAATTCTGCCTTTGATGCTCTTAGAAAATTGTATTGCATTTTCTTTAGGAGCTATCAATGTTAGAATTTAAGGCATATTGCAACTGCTCCCTTGAATTAATTAAAAATAATTACATTAATATATCCTAAGGGAGAATGTGCTTGTCCTCCACATCAGGAAAAGCCTGACTCAAGGTCTTAATGTTATTTAATATTATTTATACAAGGTACGTTATTTTTTATTTTCTAAAACCATTATGATTCCTCTTGTAAGGAAAAAATAAGGAGGGAGGTGTCAACAAGAGGTGAAACCTGAAAGATTTACTTTTGGATCACTCTGCAAGACTGGTCTCAAATCTCTGCAAATCAGAGAGGTGTCTGCAGGCTTGGGCATAAAAGACATTGTCAGATCTGCAGTTATGTCTGTGTTAATGGTTTGTATTTGCCTTTTTTTTTTACCAGATTGGTCCAGCTATAACAACATTTGTTACTGAAAAACTGGGGAAGAAATTTGTAGAGCCGCCACCTTTTGATCTAGCAAAAAGTTACTTAGATTCAACTGCTACAGTCCCTTTAATATTTGTGCTATCTCCAGGAGCAGATCCCATGTCTAGTGAGTATACACAGAAAGAAGGGACCTCAAATTCCCCTTCAATACACAGTGAGAATTATTTTCCACTTTCTGCGAGTAGATTTGAGTGCATTGTGTCAGACTGGTAGAATTCTGTGCCCCTTCAACATGCTAATTTGTATGTACATGTAAACAGAATAGTAATAGTAGTTTTTCAATATTTTTTTCTGACATAACTTCTTTTTAATATATGAGTGCTAAAATCTTATGCTTCTTTCTGTTCAAGGCCTCCTGAAACTGGCAAATGACAGAGAGATGGTAGGAGATAAGTTTCAGTCCATCTCACTAGGACAAGGACAAGGGCCAATAGCTACAAAAATGATTCAAACAGGAATGGAAGAAGGAACATGGGTTTGTTTACAAAATTGTCATTTAGCTGTCTCCTGGATGCCAATGCTGGAGAAAATATGTGAGGAGCTTGACAGTGAAAAATGTCACCCAGAATTCAGACTTTGGCTTACAAGTTACCCCTCACCAAAGGTATATGCATGGCCCTATAGTCTCTGTTTAGGGAAAGGGAAAGTTGATGGCATTTTTAGGGAATTTTTGTATACCTGAATGAGCTGATAATACAGAACTTCCCTGAAATGCAATGAGGCTTTGAAGAGATAATTTAACCAAGAAAGGACATTTAAAAATAATTATAAACATGATAATATCAAGCTCCCTTTGTAATATTTTGATACTCTGATGTGTAATATTTTGTGTACTACTCAATGAAACTCCAATCTGTCAGCATATGTGATTAAGAACGTTTTTTTGCTCTCACATAAATTTAAAAAATTAGTCTTGCATTTTATCTGTGAAGTGTTGAATACCAAGAAAACATTTTAAAATACAGGTTTGTTATTTACAGCAGAGTCTTACTTTCTTGGTGCCTTGGAGAATTTTTTATAAGCTGTTGACCTTTAAGATGGAATTTCTTGCAGATAGTTGTTAATGTAAAAACCACAGAATAATAGTATATTGTTAATATAGAATCTATTCCACACTTTCTGAATGCAGTTTTGCTATTTTTTATTTCTAGTTTCCAGTAACCATTCTGCAGAATGGTGTGAAGATGACAAATGAGCCTCCTACTGGTCTGCGGTTAAACCTACTTCAGTCATTTCTTTCTGATCCTATTTCTGATCCTGAATTCTTTGCTGGATGCCCTGGAAAGGAGCTGGTAATGTGCTTAGCTCTTGAGAAGATTTTGGACTTTGGGGTTTTGTTACCCAATTTCATATAGCAATATTTTAAATGATTTCTTAAGCTTTATTAAATCACTTACATGCTACACACACATAGTACACAACGTACATGGACTCTGAACATTGATTCGAAAGGCATGTCTGTTGTTTTTGGGATGATAAGCACTGAGGAGACCTTTTCTTGCTATCAGGGACCAAATACTGCAGTGCCCATATATCTTATTGATACCTGGTGAACAACTTAGCTAATCATTACCTGTGAAGGAAGTGAAAAACAGTGGGATCAGAGATATGAGTTATCAATATACAGAGGTGTGACTGCACCTAAGGACTTGCTTTAGAAATACATTTGTATTTTTTCTTTATCTAATGAACCTTAAAAATAAATATCTGGTGCTGTTGGAGTTCTTATGATATCAGTTTCCCTATACATTAAAGAATATCATGGCACTTGAGGAACTGGCTAAATGTGCTTGCATATGTGGCACTGTGTGTGCACTTGTTCCCTGAGCAGAAACCACAAGGTACTTAGTGGTGGCCTGGATTTATACCTGGGTGGAGAGTGGTAATCCAAGGGTGCTCACTACACATGTTGCAGACTACCATGAGCTTACAGACTCGTTAATAATACATTTTTCTTTTGCTTTACTCGAAGGTATGGGAGAAACTACTCTTTGGAGTTTGTTTCTTCCATGCTCTTGTTCAGGAGAGAAGGAAGTTTGGACCCCTTGGTTGGAATATACCCTATGGATTTAATGAGTCCGACTTGAGAATCAGTATCAGACAGCTGCAGGTAAAACCATTGATTACCTCCTGAGCTCTGATCTTGCAAAGCATAGCTGGGAGTCACAGGGAGCAATACACTGAAGTTACCTCAAACGTTATAGATATTCAGGACTTCAGCTGTAAAGGCAAGGAATGTCTAATAAATATTTCCAAAATTACAGATGACATAAAAATTCAGATTTCTACAGACATATGGGATATAATGAATATATGTGAGTGTCATAAAAGTTAAATTTGCCATGTACAAGAGCTCACTGTTCTTGAGGTAGCACATGTCAATGACAGTCACCTATTAGGGTGGTTAGTAGGAAGACATTTTTTTACATGTATACTGGTAGTTAACAGAACCTCAGACTATTCTCCTTCCCCAAAATGAGATGGTGAACATTACTTGACCTTGAACCTTTTATAGGCACTCTGTATAAAAGTCAGGAGAATTTAAAATAAATTAAGTGAAACGCATGTTTATTTCTGGTGCAGAAAAGTGTCCATCTATAAAGTTTGAACTGGAGAAACCATCCACTTGTAAATAACTGAAGAATGACTTGGATGACTAAGTAATTTTGATATTCATAAGAGGCTTTTGCTCTTAACTCGTCTTGATTTTAAAGAATAATTTTTACTTGAAAATTAGATTTCAGGATTTGAGTTTCCAGCACCTAGGAAGAAAACTCCATAAACTGCAGCTTACACATGCTGTAGCTTCCAGCCTTTTATTCTGTTAGGTCCCACTGTTGTTTAGCAGATCCTGCAAGTCTCTAGAGCTGCTCTCATTTCTGTTTCAGTTATTCATCAATGAGTACAGCCATGTTCCCTTTGAAGCTGTCTCTTACCTGACTGGTGAGTGTAACTATGGAGGTCGAGTGACAGATGACTGGGACAGGCGTTTGCTGCTGACAATGCTCGATGACTTCTATAACCCAGACATCATCGAGAATCCTCGGTACACTTTTTCTCCCAGTGGCAACTACTATGCTCCACCCAAAGGCACGTATGAGGAGTACATTGAGTTTATTAAGGTAAAAAGGAGCAACAAGATTTTGCACTGTTACAATGGTGTGCTAAGAAAGCAATCCTGAAAGGCTTAAAGAGGTACTTTTGCAGCACAATGAATTGTGCGCTCAGGTTCTTGCCAGCATCCTTGTATGATCCTTGCCATGATCTCAAATGTTTTGGAGAGGGAATCAGTAAGGAGATAGGGGGATGTGTAGCATAGATTCTTTGGAAATTACTTTCTGTCTGAGAAGTGGTGGCTCTGTCACCAGTAATTCTGTCTGCAAATACCTGCCACTAAGATCCTCACTCACCTGCAGCTGAACTTTTTCTCTTGACTTCTTAAAGAAACCTTGGATGAGATTCGTCCTGCTTTATGTCACCCAGACATTTTTTCTTTATTTTGTCCTAGAATCTTCCCTTTACTCAGCACCCAGAGGTATTTGGCTTGCATGAAAATGTGGATATTGCAAAAGATCTTCAGCAAACTAAGACCCTGTTTGAATCTCTGATTTTAACACAAGGAGGAGGTTCTCAGGGAACTTCTGGGGGTGGTGACAGCACTCTTTATGCAATTGCAGATGATATTCTCAGCAAGGTATTGTATTGTACAAATGACTTCAATATATCTTTTTACAAAGCAGAAATTCCTTAACTAGAATCTTCACTGTAAAGTAGATTTTCATCTTGAAAGAAAAGCATTCTGAAAGGAACTTAGTGCAATGTGAAAGTAAGAACTTGTGTGGCTGTAACAGACCACAGCTATATTTCAGTTGAAAGAAATGTTATTAATTTTATTAAATAGGCAGAAGAAAGTAGAAAGAGAGAAAACAGAGCAAAGAGGACTTGAAAGAACAGTTGATTCATTCACATGAACAAATTTAAAATTAATAAATAGAAATATATTAATAAATTTTCATTATATTAAAAATTCTAGGTGTTTTTTTAAAAAATGAACATTAAAATCCCACAAAATTTTATTTAGATTGAACTAGTGAATCCTGTATTGCTAGGATACTAATCAGAAAGTTTAGTGGTTTCTATTGCTCTGCAAATTTTCACATTTGCACACCTTAATGTAAAATCATAGTTATGTATGGAATGATTTCCAAATGTGTTGTCATTTTCAGCTTCCAAAGGATTTTGACATTGAAAGTTGCCTAATTAAATATCCTGTGAGATATGAAGAAAGTATGAACACTGTTCTGGTGCAAGAAATGGAAAGATTTAACCAGTAAGAATGTTCTATTTTATTCAATTTACCACAAATCATTCCATTCACAGAAAAATATTTCTTGCAAATCATATTCTGTAAGCCCTGTGGTGTGTGAAATTTTTTTTTTGCTCCCTTCTAATTGCCTGCAGTGATACCAGTAGACCAAACACCCTTGCTCCTTGTGGAGAGTCAGAGGGTAGGATAGATGTCAGGAAAAATAATAGGCAAGATGTCAGGCAAAATTAACTGAAAGAGAAAAGAAGGGGGGAGTATGAGGAAGTACTGGGAAAAGAGAATGCAAGCAATATATAGATATATTTTTTTAACTTGACTTTCTCTTTCATCATCATTACTGTAATTTTATTTTATTTTCCTCATATTTCTGACCTGTAAGGTAAAGGAATTAGAACATCTACATGCACAATTATAGTTTATGAAATGTTTTCTCTAATGGAGATATTTTTGTTTCTTCATTTTCTCACGTGCTTCTGTTTGAATTTTTCCTCCCTTTTTCTGATGCTTTTTTCCCCCTATGCCTAATTTTCACAATTATTCTTCTAAGACTACAAACCTAGAATTGAATTTATTTTTCTCCTTGGGTCCTCAATCTCTTTTTTAACTTTGCTTCCTAATTTTCTTTCTTATCTTCACCTGCCTGTCCATTCCTTCTTTCTGTTTTTTCTTTGTCTTCCTTCTTTTCTATTTTTCTCTTCATGTCTCCTGCTTAATTTTCTCACAAATGCTCTCTGGCCTTAAGTCTCCAAGTTATCCTTATTGCAAACCCTCTTCTTTTGCAATCAAAACCTTTTTCCTTCATCTATTACATAGTGGGTACGTTTGGAGTTCCAAATTTATCCTCTTACAAAAAAATTCAGGATATCAGAGATAACAAAAGAATTAATTACTGTTTCTAGTCTTAAATAAATCTGCACTAGTGCTCAAATCCATGACTTTACAGATGTTGCTCATTGTCCAGATATCTATATAGATATATAGATTAAAAAAAGCTATAAAAGTTCTATAGATACCTCCATAATCCACTTATTTTACTTTTTTTCCAATGACATAGTCATGTTTAACAAATCATGCAGAATGTGTGAAAATTGTTTGTTTTTTAATTCTAGTTTAATCCGAACTATTCGCATTACACTAATTAACCTGAAGAAAGCCATTAAAGGACTGGTTGTTATGGATGCTGAACTGGAGGCTCTGTCTGGCAGTCTCCTTATTGGAAAAGTTCCTGAGAAGTGGGCACAGCATTCATACCCAAGTCTAAAACCATTAGGGAGCTATGTTGTTGATTTGCTAGCAAGGCTGAAGTTTTTACAGGTAATGTACAAGTGGCAGTGCTGCCATTTCTTCAATCTACTTTTCCATATAATTTGTGAGTGATAAGGAGTGATAGGCTTTGTTTAGATTTTCTGAGTACAATTATGTAGAAAATAGTCAAAGAGGATGGGATTCCTCTCTTTCTGTTTGTTTAATGTATTGCTTTCCTTTCTCTAGGATTGGTATGAATTAGGGAAGCCTGCTGTTTTTTGGCTATCAGGATTCTATTTTACTCAAGCTTTCCTAACTGGAGCTATGCAAAACTATGCCAGGAAGCACAGGATCCCTATTGACCTTCTAGGATATGAATTTGAGGTATGGATAAACTATAAATTAATATTTTATTAATCTGAGTCCTGATGTTGTGGAGAGATGTAGTAAATAAATCCGAACTGGAAGGTTCATTTTGCAACTGACTGCAGTCTGAAGCCATATATTTGTTAAGACTGGCAGGCTAAATAACCTCTGTAGAAGAGGTATTCTCAAAGTGATTAAAAGCAGTTCTATCACTGGACCCAGAACTCCACTCAAGGAAGCAGCCTATCCAGTGTATATTTTTCTGTGTAACTAAAGCCTCAATTTGTAACCTACAAGAAAGGTAATTCACAAACCCAGAGAAGTCTGCTGTCTCTACAGATATATATAAAAGTAGCCTTGAAAAGGAGGGGTTACTGTATTATTCTTAGTTTGATTTGGTCTGAAAACTGGCATAATAGGTCAAAAAGCAAAGAGCTGTGAGAGTTTAATGACTTGTAACATTTGCTTCCTGCAGGTTATTCCTCAGGATACTGCTGATACTGCACCAGAGGACGGTGTTTACATCCACGGATTATTTTTAGATGGAGCTCGCTGGGACAGGACCAAGTCAGTAGCCAAATGTTTTACTGTGGTTCTGGGAAGCGTTTTTCACTGCTCAAGCAAGACTGGTTTAAATAATTTAAGTGATACTTTTCATATTATTGAAATAACACACCAAATTAAGTACGCTTTCATGCATGGTAAATGGAGAAATAAAAACAAACAAGCAAGTAACGACCAAAAAACACCCACCAAACCCCTCAAGCCACAAACAATGACTTTGCTTTCTCTCTCCAGGGGAATATTAACTGAGCAGTATCCCAAAGTGCTCTTTGATGCCATGCCGATCATTTGGATAAAGCCAAGTGAGTATGATTTCTCTGATGTGTGAGCTATTCAACAAGAAATTGCAACAGTGGTTTCCTTTTTTTACTGAAGATCACTGAGGAGAACTTTTCACAGATTTACAGAAGCTGAATGTTTTACCTTATGTGATTTAGCAAGGTTTGCTCAGGTTATTTTTAGCTCAGTCATATGTCTTTCCTACTAGTAAGATAATTTTCTCAACTCTTGTTTTCTTTGAGAGGAGTAAATCCCTGTTTTTATTTATGTACAAAATCAGGACTTACTACTGCAACTGCTGCAACATAAGTGTTAGCAAATAGGCACTATTAAAATTTGCCACTTTCTCTGTTTGTGCCTTCTCTTGAGGTTGGATGAATTTATTCAGACCTGCACAATTTTATGCTTTCCACAAGTTTCATGCAAGAAATCTGGGCATACAAAGAGTTCCTGCAGAGTTCTGTCCTTGGGTCTCAGATGACTTGAATTGCAGTTAGATTCTCTGGCAACCAGACCAGAATTCTTGTAGAGCTGTGAAAAACTCACGTATAAGCTATGTATTAACTAGGTAACTATTCAGATTTTAATGTGTCTTTGAGTATTACAAAGCTAGTAGAATCACAGGAGGGCATCAAGTCCAAAAATAAATGCTAGCGAAAATAGTTGGGTTTAAGAACAAAACAAACCACACAAGAAAACACAAGAAAAAGACAGATAATTTTTTTTATGTTGCTGACAAAACAATTTTGCATTTTTATTGACCTTTACAGATGTTACTGTAAATACTTAACATTTGTATGTAGATTATGTTTCTACCACTAGATCTGCTGAATGTGATGCCTTATTTTGGGGTTTTTTTGAAGCTGTAAAATCAGACCTGAAGAAGACCAATGCCTACGTTTGCCCACTCTACAAGACAAGTGAGCGCAAAGGGGTCCTGTCCACCACGGGGCACTCCACAAACTTTGTCATTGCCCTGAGGCTCAACACGGAGCAGCCAGTCCAGCACTGGATCAAGAGAGGCGTGGCCCTGCTGTGCCAGCTGGATGACTGACTGGGGACTCTTCACACTCAGACTTCACAACACCTGCTTCTCTCTGCTGGCTTACAGAGAAAGTGGAACTTAGTGTGGAAAAGAACCATCTGGAGGTTTTTGTATTGTGAGAGGGCATACAAATATTTTCTGTCCCTCAAACTTTTGTATTAAGTATGTATTATTATTATTATTGTTGTTATGGCTGTCTTTACAATCTGTAAGCACTGCAACTAGGATTTTAGCCCTTGGTGATATTATTAAAATGTGAACACCTTTTTTGTGCAATAGTTGAATATCACAAAATATATTTTCATGGGAAATGAAAGTAGTCTCCACTTTCTGAGAGAAATATTATAGATAATAAACTTGATTCTGCACTTTTGTTTTCTTTAAAAATAATTTAAAAACATTACTCAAGCATTCTTTCTACATCTCCTCTAGCAAAGAATTGTTTCCACCTTGCATTCAGATACAGCCATCATCTGTTCTGTGTATGGATCCCTCCAAAAAATACAGTAGGAATAACTGAGCACATAAAGGTCTTATTCCATCCTACCATCACTATTACAACTGGGCATCTGTGTCCCTGCTTATTGGGTGTAGAGCCAGTGTCTGTCCTTCTGAAACTGCTTTTCTCTTTAAAAATTCTATTTTCCAATTGCTTTTCTATTTATATTAATTTAAATTATGATTAAGCAATCAGGAACATGTAATAATTTTAACAAAGTTTTTGTTTGGTTTTGTTTACTTTATTGTTTCAAGATTTTTTTTCTGCTGTCTCATTCTTAAGCAAGCTCCTAAGACCACCTTTAGTTTGCTCTTATAGGACAGCACTAAAGAATTTTCTTTTTACTGTGTAATATTTACTGCTATAGGTCTGAAATTCTTATTCCAAAACTCAGAAGTATTTTTTACAAGGAAACTGGACTTTTAATTCCTTCTTTTGTTGGCAGCACTTATCAGGTCAGATTATTAAACATAACTGACGTGTGTGAAAGAAACGTGGAGAAAGTCCCAGAGTATCTTATGACTGGGTATTTATAGTGAGCTATTAATGGACATGGGCTCTGCAGAGATTGTTTACAATCCTGAAAATGTCACTTTCAGCTTAATAATCACTTCTTCAAAGGCGGAGATTTTCTCTCTTTCAGAAGGTGAGGAAAGCCAGTATATTTTCTAAATTCATAGGAAAATTAGTAGTATTTTTAGGAAAAAAAAGTAGTCTTTGTAGTCATTGAACCATAGTAAAATCAATTACTAACAGTTTCTTACTGTATATGTTGGTAATATATTTCTCTTTTTTGCTATTTATGCAATTACAGAGCAAGGCCTTGCAATCACACATTAGGTGGACCAGGTAACAAATTAAATGATGAAGATTTGGTATGAATTACTGCTGCCCAGCTTTATGTTTCTAGAATTATTCCAAGCTTTGTAGTTGGCATGTTGACAACTTCCTTAAATTTCCTGTGCTCATTCATTTTGCCAAATTATTTATTAGCTTTCAGTTTTATTTATTAATTTTATTTTACCTTGCCCTGTCATTTTGTTTTGTTTTGTTTTTTTCAGGCCAGCTTTCTTGAAAGACAGAAGTGGAAGTTTTGATAAGGTAAAACAGATGAGAGGTTTGAGCCTAATGGAATATCTGAGATCTTGAATCTGCCAAGAACAGCATGACTGCTTAATCATATAACAGTGTAGTAATTTATTTTAAACTGTGTTTCATTTCTCTCGATACTGACACGGTGTTTGCTGTTTCTATTACACCAGATCTAACCTAAAGATTTAACATCTGCTTCTAATTAAAAACCAGTGTTTCCCTACAGAAGTGATCCATGTGGTGCTGAATTGCCATGAGTAACTCTGTGTATATGGTTGATGGTGATTCTGATGAGGAAATCTCTACCCAGCGAGCTATTCAGGAGAGTTTACAAGATAGGCATAAATTTGAAACAAGTGGCAGTGCAACAGAGGTTGAAAGGTAATAAGTTATTATTTCTATTTTGGGTGTTTTCTTGGCATTACTGTAAACATTTAGTAGACCTTATTTTCCTTTTTTAACTCCCTAAGTTGTATTGTGCTGACCTTGTCCCGTGGATACTGGAAAGCACTGGTAGCTCTCTTGGTCTGAGTTCTCCCTGAAAAAATGTACCTGTTCCTTGGAAAATATGAAATGTATGAAACTTTCAGGTGATGTCTTACATCAATATGTTAATGAGTATAAGGCTTTGTGAAGACGTAGGTGATGTAGAAGTAGATTGGTATGGGAGCTTCCCCTCATTTTAGCATTTAATTGTTGGCCTTTTTGTGAAAAATCCAGTATTTACAGTGTCGGGGAAAGACCAACAAAAATGGTGTTTCAATGTGTTAAGCCCTCACAAAACCAATGTAACTATCTAACATATTGTTTACATTAGAGTATTTGAAGTAAGGTATAGTTATATCCTTAGCTTCACATGAATTTTTACTTCTCATTTTATTCTTGTTCTGTTTATGCAGTTTCCAATATACCACAAGTAAAGAACATGGGCAGATCATTGCAGCAATTCGGACAGTTAAGTAAAAATACACCCCTGGGGACGGCTGAGCAATGCCTACACTTGGGGTTTGATCACCTGATTTAAGTGCAGCTTTCCTTTGTATAGTCTTGGGAGAAGTAAGGAAACTAAAAACAAGACATCCAAAAGCTAGCTTATTAGATAGGATCATGGAAGTGGGATGGGTTCAAGTGTCACCCCTTTCAAAAATTCCAATGCTCTATCTCCTAAAATTAGAGGAAAACTCCAGGCCTTTCATTCATAATGAGCAAGATATACTGGTGGGATAAATGGCACTCAGTGTATTAGCTGCCTGAATTTTGCCTTATGATGTGTAATGGGATATGTATCTATGCTAAAATATCACAGGCCAAGAGGAGGCCTTGAAGAAGTTGGTGAGGCATAGTTCTGCTTTTGAAGAAGCAGATCAGCAAGGCTGGCTTCCTGTTCATGAAGCTGCAGGGCAGCTAAATAAGAACATCCTTGAAATAACTTTAAAAGGTACTAAGTTCTTCTAGTTTTCCACCAAAAAGTTTTACAAAGTAAAGTTTGATAAATCACCCAGCTTCAAATGTGTTCTGCTTTTCTGTATTTCAGCGTCCCGTGACATTACGTGGGAACAGTCCACTCTAAAAGGGGAAACACCTCTCTTGGTGGCAGTAAGAAATTGTTTTGTGGACAATGTCCACTTTCTCCTGCTCAATGGCTGCAATCCCAATGTTAAAAATGAAGAGGGAGATTCTCCTTTAGTTATAGGTGAATACTGTTTTTAGGGGTGGAGAGGTGAGGGAATGAGGTGAGGATACAGTTATACATTTTAGGTTTTAAGGTGACATATTTGATTTCAATGCCTAAAATATTTTGCTATAAAGAAAAAAAAAAAAGTTAATCTCAGCATTGAATAGGTCTGTCCCTGTCTTTTTTTCTCAGATGATAATTAACTTTCTCCATGAAGTGCAGAGTGCCATCCTCTGCTTTCCTTGGCATCATTTCTGCAGTGATGTCAGGTAGCGAGTCCTTCTGCTTCTTCATGCTATTACTGCCCTTCAGGTCTGCAGGCATAGAACATTCATATTCTCTGCCCATATGGTATCTCCTTCATTGCATCAGCCTTTTTTTCCTCAAAAACCCATGCTAATTGGTTTTAATTATCCAAAATTATAGCCAACAGCCTGATTTATCTACAGTATGTAGAGTGCAAAGCAGTGTTTGTCCCTATTTAGGCATTGCTGTCATTAGTCCAACAATGATGAGTGAGGAAGACAGGCTGACATTCTCAGTTCACTTCTCTTTAATATTTTGTAATTTAGGAATAAGGTCCCATAGCTACTGTAGTCCTAGAATAGTCTCATATCCACATTCTTTGTGTGAATGCCACTTTAATTTGATCATGCACAAGAACTGTAATTCATGATTTCTAAAGAGCTATATTTTGCCAAAATGTTTTTCAAATGAGTTCTTTGTTCATTTCCTTTGCTTCCCTCAGTCTGGGCTATGATGCCTCCATTCTTACTGAATCCTACCCAAAAAGAGGAAAGTGTCTTCTCATTATTTAAATTCTAAAGGAGCACTCAAGTTTCTTGGATGATCCCATACATTTTTCTGTATTTGAAGGGTGGTTTCTTTTTCAAAACTATTTTTAAAGCAGGAGAAAAAGGCCTACCAGTCAAGTGTAGGACCCTCACTCCATCCTTGTAAAATGGCTGCAGTTTCAAGTCAGGGCCATCTGCTTTAAAAAAATGTATGGAACTCCTAGATACTTTTGAAGTGCACAGCATTAAAATGCACCATCCCCCAAGAAGGGGATGCATGGGATTTATCTAAAGCAGCCATGTAGGTTACAGATAATGGCACATCACAGCTCCTGTCACAGAATGCTGTCACTGATGTTCAAGCAGCTGTGGCACATGAAGCTGCTCAGCCGAATCTGTCCTGCTGAAGGACACTCACTATCCTGCACAGCCTGGAAGATCAAAGAGAGAAGGAGGGAAGGGTGTTGCCTAATCATTCCATCCACTGGAGCTAATGCAAATTTCTCTTTTAAGATCCTCCCTGACTTAAGACTTCAGGCTTATTAAGCTAAGAAGGCATATGAAAGAGTCATTATAAGCTTTGTTTCATATTGTGGTATCTGCTCGTGGAGATTTAATAGAGCTCTGGTGGCAGCTCCTGAGCACCAGGGCCCTGGGTGTGGTCTCCATCTAGTGGCAAGGAAAGCTGTTTTCTGTTCCATTACCAAATGCAATAGAGAGGAAAAAAATCTAGAGAGAGAGATTACTATTACATGATTCATTTGCATAATTAATGCTGTCATGGAAGCAAAGAATAGACTTGTTGATGAGTTAAACCTTTCAGTGTAGGGTGGCATTTCTCACTGCATAAATAGCACTACCAGGAGCAGTGAGCAGTCACATAACAGCAGCCCTAGTGCACAGAATAGCCCCGAATAACAATCCTGTCTGATGTTTTGCTTGCTGTCCTACAGCAATTAAACTTGATTCCTATGACATTGCCTCCTTGTTGCTGCGATCTGGTGCCAGAGTGAATCTGCGCTGTGTCCATGAGAGAACTGCTCTGCATGAGGCAGCCAGACTGGGCAGGAAGGACCTGGTACAGCTTCTCCTGGAGTCTGGAGCAGATCCTGACCCCCGCAGTGGATATGGCCTCACACCTCTAGCACTGGCTGCACAGATGGGACACACAGAAATTATGGAGCTCTTACTGCAAAAAGGTGAGACTTTGTTATATAGGACCTTACAGGAGGAGAAGGCTTCAGATATGCCTTAAAAACAGAAGTAGCTCACCTTAGCAGAGAAATCTGCACTGAGGGTTGTTGTGATATAGTGAAGGCCTGATAAATACAAATTTGTATAATATTAAAATAATATATTCCTATTTCACTGAGTACTTACAATTGTTTTTTAAATGCTCTATCATTTTCTCACATAGACAGGTCACCCTAGGGCACACTTGTCAAGATATTTATTGTGGAGAATTTTACATGATGGTTCAGCAGCTTTGGAACTGGATTGCATTAACTCTTGGATACTGGGTCCTTTGATATTTACAGTCACACCTGCCTGTTCTTTGTAAAGTAAAAGAATTGAAATGCATTGTTTGTAAACCAAAATCAATTGTTTTGATGAATAAGAACCAAACGTTTTGCTGGTGCAGTTCTAGGAACAGCTCTTACTGTGTTCAAAGCAATTTGGACCTTCTTGTTCTAAGGATTACATGAACAGATCTAAAATCAAGCATCCAATATGAAGATTTATGCCCACAGTGGTTCTGTTTGGTGAAGAATAGAATTCAAAATACCATATCACTAGGAGGCTGGAGATATTAATTGCTGATGAATATTTACAGTGACTACTGTGAAAATCCTTGCTGCTTCTTCCCAGGTGCAGATGTTCTTTCACAGGCAATGGACTGTGCTTCTATATTGTTTGAAGCAGCAGGAGGAGGAAACCCAGATTCTGTGAGTCTTTTACTAGAATATGGGGCTGATGCCAATGTTCCAAAGCACTCGGGTCATTTGCCAATCCACAGAGCTGCATATAGAGGACACTTTCTGTGAGTTAAAAATCAAATAATAATGACACCAGAAATACTAATTTTACTAATTTTACCTTATTCAAAGCAGGCAGGAAATCTGTAGCTTTGTACAAGGAATTATTTTTGACTGTGCAAATATGTCTGTTCTGTGTCTGAATGTAAGAGACCAGTTAGGAAAAAATCTTTGTGATTTTAGGATGCACATCATAATCCCTCTGGTATTTCCCCATTTGTCACAAGTAGTAACACTGTCCAGTCTGATGCTGAGGTTCTTGGAACATTGTCACTCTCTCTGGGTCAATGTCTCATCTCCACCCCATCAGAGAAATGTGAATGGTGAATATAGTAAATAGACAAATAGAGAGTAAGGGTTATCCCTATGTTAAAGAGAGTAAGACAACTGGAAGAAATTTTTGCTGAAATCACAACTAACAAATGAGAAACCAGCACCTGAGTATTCTTAATTTCTCTATTAATATTTTCTGTATATTAATTGTTATATTTAAACTTAGATGTATATATTACATTATAGATTATATGTATTCGTGTTATAATACATATTCTATAAGTTCCCTAATCCCTATAGGTTAAGCAATAACACTGTGCTTTCAACATTCAGGAAAAATTTCTATTGAAAAGGAATCATTAATTCCTACAGCAAGGAATGGGTTGTTCATGAATAATAGTATAATATAATAATATTATATGCATAGTAGATGTAAAGTCAGTGTCCATTGCTGGCTAACAATTTCAGTGTTAGCAGTTCAAGTCAATGCATGCCGTGGTACTCATTTGCCATGGTGCATGTATATTAAGACTATTTGAACAGTCATGATGAATTCTGAAGCCCAGCAACGCAGAGAAATTCAAAGATCAATTAGGTGAACCAAAATGTTTAAGATTCTGAGCTGCTTCTGGTTTTAATTTTTCAGAGCTCTAAAATATTTAGTTCCAGTGACTGATTTTTCTGCCATTAAAGAAAGTGGGATAAGTCCAGTTCACTCAGCAGCAGCAGGAGCACATCCTCAGTGCCTTGAGTTTCTTCTGCAGTCGGGTTTTGATGCCAATTTTATGCTGGCTCAGAGAGTTCGCAAAGGCTACGACGACCACCGGAAATCAGCCCTGTACTTCGCTGTTTCCAACGGGGATATCTGCTCAACGCAGCTGCTGCTCAACGCCGGAGCCCTGACAAACCAAGATCCCATCAACTGCCTCCAAATAGCCTTGAGAATGGGCAACTATGAGTTAATGAATCTGCTGCTCCGCCATGGCGCCAACGTCAACTACTTCTGCCGCGTGAACACCACGCATTTCCCCTCAGCCCTGCAGTACGCCCTCAAGGATGAGGTGATGCTGAGGATGCTGCTGAGCTACGGCTACGACGTGCACCGCTGCTTCGACTGCCCCTGGGGCAGCGGGGACCACTCCCAGTACGTGACCGACGGCTGGACCTCCACCGTCATCAAAGACACCATGGTAAGTGTGTCACACGGCTGCAGGTGCGGTCCCACCGCCTTCCTAGAGCTAAATGGAAAGGGGCTTAATGCACTGTCAGGAAAAGAAGTTCTGAAGACAGTTTACGCATAAGGGGAGGAATAGTTTAAAATTAACCAGATGTTGTTATGAAGCCTAGTTCATGACAGCAAATGTTGTAAACAGTCATTTTGAATTGTGAAAATATAGCTGATGATATGCTAATGATCAGTAAGGAACTGGCTCTCCAGGGCAGTGTTGTCCATGCTGTGAAAGCAGAGATTTGCAGGCTGGCTTTCTGCATTGTCCTGTACCTGAACACCAAGACTGGAAGGCTGTTGAAAGGACCCCTGGAGCTGGTGGGATAAGCACTGAGCAGAAATTAGCAAACCTAAAGATCTTCCTGGAGACACTCATTAGTGTCATTGTTTCACAGTTTGTAAAGTCCATTTGAATCTAATAAAACCTTCTTTAACCTAAAGATAAGGGGATGATGCATGCACTAGGCTGGTGGATCCTTCTATTAAGCTCCTGGGACGCAAGTCTAAATTCCGCTCAAGAGTGGTAGCACTTCTTTTCAAGCACCAAGTCCCCAAAAATACAGCTGCTTAAGTTTATTTTTGGATCTAGTACAAAATAACCGTCTCTCAAATTTTTAGATTCTACTAGTGAGGCTTAGGCAAGCTGTGGCAACCTCTAAAACCCTGCTTAAGTAATTGTTCTTGCCATCAGAGACAGAAGTAATTTACTGCAGTATCAACTATTACCCTACTAGATGTTTTGTTCCTATCAGTTCTGTGAAGTGATAACTTTGTCCTGGCTGAAGCATGTGTCTGGGAAGGTAGTGCGAGTCATGTTAGATTACGTCGATCACGTTAAGATTTGCTGGAAGCTCGAAGCAGTTCTCAAAGAACAGGAACTCTGGCCAGACATCCGTTTCATTTTAAGTAAGTATCTGTTTGCATTTTTAATGAAAACGAGCTCGTTTGGCACTGGGGCCTTATTGCTTGGTAGCATTTTAATTTTGCTTCTCCTTTCTAGCAAATCCTCGCTCTCTGAAGCACCTTTGCCGTCTGAAGATCCGGGCATGCATGGGCCGGCTGCGTCTCCGCTGTCCTGTTTTCATGACCTTCCTTCCACTGCCAAACTGCTTGAAAGATTACATCCTGTACAAGGAATATGATCTTTATGGACAGGAAAACTTCACAGGGATCTACAACCTCAACTGTGCATAAGTATTTGTCCTGTACTTTGGAGGGAATTTAATGTGGATAAGACTGTTGTGCTGTTTTTCTTTTGGGATTTTCTCTCCACTGTATCTTAAGGAATGCCAGCGCTCTCCCCTCAGCCCCTGAAGAAAATGGTGAGACCCCCAAAATGTAAGTATTGGTGATCCCATTCTAAGGATCTCCTGGACTATGACCTATCTGCAAGTTATGGCAATAGTATTTTAAATGCCTGGTGTGACAAGTTAAGGAAGTGAACAATATAGGACTGCAAGCCTTGTGTTATGGCTAAGTTGAAGATTGTCATATCAGATACCACTACCCTCATTCCAGGGTTAAACTCAGGGTTTAGTTAAAGGACAGAGATTTGACTAAAACCAGGAAGGGACCTAGTTTTCTCTTGTACTTTTTCCCTTCTCTTGCCAAGAAATAATTTTTATTTGTGAAGTCCTACAGTGAAGTTCTGAAGAGCAGCTTAAGTAATTCTTCACCCAATAAAGCAATCCCCCATTCTAGGCAATTAAATGGGATTAAGCTTGAGAAACCTCTGCTTATCACAGCAGGTCACGTGCCATACCAACGCTTCATCAAGGTGGCACTGCTGAAAGCTGTGTTAGCTCTGCAGCTCCTTCTCAGGCACTGGTGTGTCTCATCCACCATGAACTTGGGCTATTCTCTCTAGAACTGCGTTCTCCTTACACAGTGCTGTCCAAAGTCATGCTTGCAATTTTGGGAGTTTTTCTCTATAGAGGTGGAGCTTGAACTTTTGGAGCCCTGTCATTTTAGGAAGTCTTACAGAAGCCTTAGAAAGACCTACAGCATGTCTGTTCCTTCTAAAAATACTGCAAATATCGGTTCCTATTTTAGAAAAAAAGAAGTTCATCAACACATTTGGCATTAGTAGTATTTATTCCTTCATAATCAAGTAAGCATAGATGGTTTTTTTCTAGTTATACATGCATCTTTATCACAGAAGTTACAGAATTCAAAAGTCTGCTTTTCCTCAGAAAAATCTACAAACCTTATAAAATACAAATTTAACCTTAACGTGGTTATGGCCCATGGTTTTTTACATGGTGTTTATCCCATAATAAACTAACTCAGCCTGTGAAGATATGTCCAACGCCCCTGGTAATGGTTGTGCTGGTAGAGCCTCTGCACTCGGCTTGTTCCGCAGAGCCCTCACAGCCCCACCATGGGCCCTGCCAAGCCAGCTGCCACAGCTCCTGCTCACCTTCAGTCTTGATTGTTGCAAAAATAGGTTAAGAGCATTCCCAAGTATAACAATTTCCTCTGAGGTTATCTGGCTATAACTATAAAAGTTAAGAGAACTGAGCTACACTTGACTACCTGCATGTCAGAGCTTATTTTAATGGAACATATCCTATCACCAGTAATGGTGCTTCCTCAAAGTCAGTATGATGAAGAATGCAGGAGGCTTTTGCATCAGTACAAGTCTCACCCAGAAAGTTACTATAGTTAAGCTTTTATTTAAAATATAAAACTCTGACTGGAGCCCTGGTACAATAGGGTTACTATCCATGTCTCCAAGATTAAGACACAACAATCAGAGTTGACATAAATATGCCATTGGTTGTTCTTAATACAGCTATTCAGGGAAAATGTGCAAGTCAGTCTCAAACACTGCAAAAATCACTTACTTACATTTCACCAGAACAGGACCGGTCCAGAACACCATCAAAAGAATTTGACCACTCCACTCTTATAAAAATGACCAGAAAGGTTGTACAAAATCCTCGGCTTGCAATATAAACTTCATTAGGAATACAAGTGCATTCACAATGATACACTGACTTACTCTTGTCATGACAACTTAGATACCACTGTGGCAGGGAAAATAATGCCAACTTAGTGCTTAATTAAAACAAGAAGCCTTGGGGACTAATTACCTTGCAAGAATTTTTGTAATATAGAGCAAGAGAAAGAATATAAAGTATCAGCTTTTGCTGTTACACTAGACAAAATCTCTACTAAATTCACTAAGCAGAGGCAGTTTTCTTTCTCTAGGTGAACTATTTCCTTAATAATAAGAGATTATATTGTAGCATAGTTTTCACCATTGGCTTGTCCCAAATGCTTTGCAACTAGTTAATCAGTATTTACCTTAAGCATAGACAGAATTTACCTTAAACAGTCAAATTTATTTCTTTATATTCATACACATCAATTACAGCTTCATAAATAAATAAATTCAGCTGTTTCACAATTTTCAGCTCTGGGTTTACATCCACATACAGAGGAAATCTGACAGCCCTTTAGAAGGGGAATGTTTCTTAACTCTGAAATATTACTTTACTGTTAGACAGTAAATTGTCTTGATACAATTTCAAACTCAAACAGATTAAGGAACTAAGACTATGACATGCAGCTGACTTTTCACTACCTGATCATACCCAGTTAGATATGTTTCAGTAGTACATAACTTGTCCTTGTCCTTTGGTTTGGACTTGGCCAAATCTAGCAGTGAGCACAAGGAGTGCCAGCTATCATCTGTAATGCAATAGAATGCATACCCACAAGCACACCTGATATATTTGGATATTCATGCCACTACATACATAATGTATGTAGCTTAAACAGCTGACAGCAAGACTGGCTTGGTCTGCAGTGTGTAGATCTACACGGTGTAACAAGCTTCATATCCTCTTACTTAAGGGATAAAAGTTTGGCAGTAATTATGAGGCTGCAATTAGCAACATAACAAGTTAGTCCTGAACAACACTGCCAATTCAGTACCTACATGAAGTCACTTCAAAATCATGGACTTGAAAGAATATTTTCAGGAGTGACTGAAGTAATAGCAGATGCACATGAAGCTAACTACAGCTTCAGCCAAAGGTGCTTGAAAGATCAGTTTGTGAATAAAAGGCAGTGGGAAATAATAAACAGGAGAGTTTCTCCTGTAAATTAGTAAAGGAAACCATCTGGCAGTTTAGTTACAATAATAAAATACTCTGGTGGTGAAATTCTACCACAGCAGTTCCCAGCACACCATGAGGTGTTCCTACTAAAAGTTATATACTCTCATGGAAAATACCAAGCATCATTCTGATTTTTTTTCAACAAAGTTGTTTTCTAATGAAGCAGTTCTAAACCTTATAGAAAAAAGGTCATGTATGAAACCTCAGCAGCTGTTTTTGCCTTGAGAAAATTCTAATTACAACCTGTGTGATCCTCCCTAGGCAAAGCTCAATAATTCTCACCCCCCTGCTAACTCAGTTACCATTCCTGTCTGACTTCCCCAGCTCTGCTGCCATGCCCTTTGCTCTTGCAGCTTTCATCATTACCCCAGATGCCTTTATACTTTCTTTCTCATTTTACACCAGTGAAACTCCCCTAAATGAGCAAACAACCAACCCCTACATTTCATTAATGCATATCAATCTTTTAGTGGTTGAGAATCATCCAACATAATTGAAATGTATTTCACTCCTACTCTGTTTTAGAAAGCTGCATTTAATGGCATATATGGAAAGCTTGAAAAGCAAATGGAGTAATTCAAGTATTTATTGCTAAATCCAAAAAAAAACAATTTGACAGTAAATTTACCTGCCAACTTTATTAGCCTTTCTTCCTCATCTTTGCAGATTTATATCTATATGAGTAATGGTAGTTTTTGCAAAAAATACAGTAATTCCATTTTCTGACATTTCTTCAGAAAGGTTAATGCAAAACAGGCTGCACATCAGAACTGCCTTTTCATGAGAGTGCTTGTCTATTATTTGTCCTCCCTCTGGAGCCTGGGCTACTGCAGCTCCAGTGCTTAACACAATTAGTCCTCTGACAAACTGAGGACTGGATTCTAGACACTAGAGATCACTGATTTCATAGGCTCCCTGTGCTGTTTCCAAACTGCTTCATCCTCAGTAAATACTTGAGAAAGATACAAGTAAGACACAGCAACCTTGAGCTACCCTGTGATATTATTTGATAGAAAACAAATATCAGTAAATAAAAACAAACACAAACTGGAATAATTTGCAGAGACAAACTGCCTTGCCACTCTCTGTAAGCCTTGATTTAAGCACAAAAAAGGAAAAAATTGGATTTGGTGCCTCTCTGTACATTTTTGTTGTCAAGAATAAAAATAGTCTCTTAAAAATGGGAGCTGAGAATGGAAGCCTAGATATGAAATAAAAATGCCACTGTTTTTTTACAAGAAGCCTCAGGTTGGTGTGGTCCATGTGGCACTGTGCCAGCTAAATGCAGCCACAGGGCAATACTGTGTGACCTAACTGGGCAACAGCAAAAGTAGCTATTTCTACAAGTGACTGGCTGCTCTGGGGATGAAAATCACACTGGAAGAGGATTGGTAACTAACTCAGGAAGAGAACCCGGCAGCTCTCTGTTCCTCAGCCTCCTCCCCTCCTTTTTCAAGGCAGAGCCCTTTGGTGGCTGCTCAAGCCCCTGTGGTGTAAAACCTCTGCCCAGAGCTCCTGCAGCTCCAGCTGCCTCTGCTCCTGCCAGGCACTGCTGCCCTTCCCTCCTGTCACAAGAGCTGAGGCCACCAACTCCTGCACACAAAGTCACATCTCCAGCACCAAGGGCAGGAGGAGGCTTTGGCCAATGCAGGGCACTCCCAGGAGTTAGAAGAGCCCTCTGTGCACCTACAGCCATCCAGCAGACACGACCTGAGATTCCTCACTTTATCAGCACTGAACAGCTCCAGCTAGGAAGGGCTGGGACACCACCAGCTGCTGAGGAGATACTCTGAAAATTGCTTCCATTCCTGAACACCAGAAATGCCCTGCAATGAACTGTAAATCACTCATAACTGTTATATTATAACTTGGAATATAAGTATATTCTCTTCTCTCTACATATCCTGTTATTTTCATGCCACTATTAGAGAGCTATCTTCTGTTCCTCTGGATTTTAATATTTATAGTAATTAGTGCAAAAATAAATATTTCTCTTCAAACAAGATTTCTCTTCTGGTTCAAAAGGTGAATGCACATCTAATACTATACAAAATAAATATTACACAGGGTATGGAATATGGAGTGCAGATTACAAGCTGTAAACAGACATCACTTTGAAAAATACCTTCCAGAACTGACTCCAGGATGTAGGATTGGTGTCATCTCTTACTTCAGAACTGGTAAATTCTGTTTGCAAAATCATAAAAAGCCTAAAGAACCTCAACTTATTTCCAGTAGATGTAGTATTAGCAGCAAGGCATTTACATATGCAGAAGATTTTCATATGATGGAATTCAAGATGTTCCTGCAACTCTAAGCATGTTTTATAAAAATGAACTCAAAGTTTACAGCTTTTTATTCCAAGTACTGGGGAAAAACCAAGAACATGGCACTTGTGCTACAAGGCTATATACATGACTCTTCTCATTTGATGAGGAATGCTTTTCCTCATGCAACGAAGTTCAACTGCATCTCATCAGCTCTTATCTAGGTCTGACAGTATCTTTTTCTCCTGTTGAAAGAAGCTTTTGGCATTGTATTCACCAAAAAAAAAAAAAAAAAGAAATCAAGACAGTATCATACTGTGCAAAATGAAACAAAAAAGATCCTTCTGTTTAGAACTATTGCACATCTCACTGATGTTAGAGGGGATCCTTCTTTCTAAATCTAAGAACAGGTATGTGCTACAAACTGGGTAAAGCTTAGCACTGTCTTATTTGGACATCCACTTTTGTTTCCAGCAACGCTGTCTCCCTACTGCAGTGTAAAGGACAAATTTCAGTGTTACTGCTGAAGGCCAATGGGTTTTCAGTTTTGCTTCCAAAGCAGCCAATTGCACAGAGGTAAGTGGGGAAAACACCCACATTTTTTCCCATACTGCAGAGAAGCCTTGAGAAAACATATGTTTGTAATAAACATGGCAGCATCACCCGCTTCATCTGGCATACAAGAGAAATGATACTGACAGGAAATAGGAATCACTTAACTGAGAAAGAAAAATCAAGGCATAATAGGGTCTATATATTGTGAAGTCTTTTGTATAACATGACAGACCCTCCACCTACATTTCACCTCTTGTAGAACTTGTGCCATTTCACCAGATATATTAATGATTCCAATTTTAATGAAGCAGGCAACCTTAGGCTTCAGATTCTCTCTTCTTCTTTCCATCTTCTCCTAAATCACTGTCTTCTGACTGGCTGCTGCTAAGGACTACAAACTGTCCTTCTGTGCTGCTCTGGTTGGATCTGCTGGAAGCTGCTATCAACCGGCTCTGCTCCTCCAAGTCCTAAGTTGGGAAGAGGGGTTGGGAAATCAGAAAAAGAGTATTACCCTTAAAGCCATCTGCAATGGACACAGGATACCATTATTATAATTTCTAAATGATCTATCAATACTATCAGTGGACAGCTTTGGACAAAACTGCAAAAGAAAGTAAGTAGAAAAAACCTAATATTAAGAAATAGTGGCAAAAGGTACCTTCTCAATTTGCTTTTGTTTATTCAGTTCTTTTTGCTGTTTCTCTTTCACTCTATCTATTTCCTTCTGCTTTTCTGAGGCTTTTCGATCCTAAAGAGCAAAAATGTAAATAAAGTCAGTAACAACAGCCTGAGATGTTTGGGACACTACTGATAGATATGAGCTTGCTCAAGACTGTGACTTCACTGTTTTGAACATTCTGCTTTTAAAGGACTGGTATGGTTTCTAAAAGTGACAAAATGAATCCTATATTGAATATTGTTCTACAGTAGATAATGGTCAGTCTTTTCATTTGAATTTAAATTCCAGGAAAAAAGTCCCTTAAAATATACAACAGTATTGCTTCATCTTGCAGAATACAATCTATTACACATATTTAAATATACTGCATTCCTTCCATTCCCCAGTATCCTTTGCCCCAAAAAGATTCTTACCAGTTCTGCATGTAAAGCTATCTGTTTGGCCAATCCAACAGAGTCACAAATCTAAACACAAAACAGATGGAAATAATTAAAAATGCCTTTAAATTTAAGCCAGCATCCCAAATTAAATACAACAGCACATTAAAGCATTTGCAGGCACTTAAAATTATTAGTTTAACTTTTTCAGTACCTAAAAAATGCCTTAGACAGCTTGAATGGATCTAGCATCTTGGAATCCATATTCACAACTGATACAAGTCACAACCATCACCAATACCTTTTCCCCTTCATTATTTGATTCAAATATATAGCAGATGGAAGTCTGGCGGCTCTCCACTCTCCCTCCTGAGGTTCTAAGCACAAATCCAAAGAGGCGCTTATTCTCCTGGTGTGTGGCATACAGCACTACATTGGGCAAAGGGAACTGCCAAAAGGATCAGATAGGGAGAGATTAAAACTGATTCCAAAGATTTGCCACACAAGGTTTCAATACACTGCACATTAATTAATGCACAACCACAGCACAAGAAGTTGCCCGACCAAATGTAATTACGAAGCACAAACAGATTAGACGGCAAGGACTAAATTATTCCAAAGACAAGCAAATGTCAAAAAACACACTCCATGTAAAAAAAGGGACTACAATTGCAGTGTGAGTCAGTCATCTTCCTAAAAGTGGATACACTCCTGTTTTGTTTTATTTTAATCATTCATTATCCTTACCTTTGTGACTAAGCTTTCAATATTTTAGTTTCATGTAAACGCACTACTTCTCAAAAACCTTTACTGCAATTAGCTCAGTTCTCCTAATTATATAAGCAAGAAAAAAAACCCCAACCCATACCCTCATTAGTTTGTCACAAAAAAACTGTTTTGCATTCTTGTTCCTAAAAGAGGTTGAACTTGAAATTATCTCTTTAAGACTCATCAAACAATAAACTTAAAAATTCTGAGAGTCCCTACCACAGCTGCTATGAACTGAAAGGATGAGTTTTCCTGGAATTAGATGTGTGCATTTAGCATATGGGACACATCCTCAGTTGATGTACCTCAATCGTAAAAGGTGACATCTTTGGAGCATTTGTGAATTTAATGTCAAAACATTAAAAACAAAACCCCAAAACAAAACAGAGAAACCAAGCAGCAAAAAAACCCTCTTGGACTTCAGAACTAAGGTGACTCCATCATTCATCTTCTCTCTTTACTATTTTACCCTCTCAGATCACAAGAAGAAGGGAGTCTCAAAAGCCAATTTGACCTACTGAAATCACTCCCCTAAATCTGATTTGCAAATGTTTCTAAATGTCTGCATTGGTCTCCTAATAGCACTGGAAATTTGGCTGGAAATCTCATGCTCTAAGTGATTTTTGCTATCATCTAATAATAATATTTTTAAAGTAAAAGAATTACATTGCTGGGTATTTATCTTAAAATGGAAAGTTACTTACTCGTAGTCTTGTAACTTGTGTCTGTGGATCAATTAACCTAAAAATTTGTTTTTAAAGACAAACCAGAAAGTAAATTTTACCAAAGTGAAAGAAGATCATTCTGTAAATAAGCATCAGTAGAAGTCAGGAAGCAAACTTACTTTAAACAGTCACAAGTGACTAACAAGTGTGACTCTGTCATCCTGAAGACGTTGTGGATGGCGCGAGCTGCGAGTATTTGACGCATTGTTTCATAAACAACATCTGGGCTTTCATCAGACCTCACTTCCATAGAGCCAAGAAATCTCACAATAAATAACTGATGAAGAATTGAATCTAAGAAAAAAGAAAAGTATTGAAAAAAAACAAACTCTATTTTGGGTTTCCCATTCAAAAGCAAAGGTGGACTGCAGTCAGGAAAACTCCAAGCTCCTCCTAACTTGGAAAGAGATTGCTCCTACTTAGCAATTAGAGGTGCAGTTACTACCCAGCACATCACACACCTTTGCATTTGGTTAACGAATACAAAAGATGCAATTAATAATTTTTACAGCAGATTTTCAGATAGTAGTTTGATTTACCTTGACTTATCAAATACCTTGCAATGTAATTAAGCATTGTCAAACTGGTGTTAAGTTAGAAGAGAGAAGGTAGAGATAAAAACAGAACTATAACTGTCAAAACTTATTTTTATTTTTCATTGAAGTGAAATTTTGTTTTACCTTCTGTTTCAGGTTTTGAGCCTCCAGATTCACCAAAAGGATTTGTGCGTCTATCAGAAAATGAAAACATTAATAGGAGTCAGATGACAGGAACCATTCATGGACAGTGCAGGAGTCTCATGCTGTGTCAAATACCAACATGCACTGAGTTCACAATCTTATCATCTGAAGGAATAATGTATCAAGAACCATAAAGAGAAGCAATTCTGTCAGGAGTGAGACATAACAAGCTGTATTTGAGGACCCACATTATGGGGAAAATACCAGATATTATTGTCCCATTGAAAGTTTTGCTCACTTTTTTTTTTTTAATATTTAAATTAAGCCCACACCCAAACCTTGGTAATGTTTGAAAAGTTATACTTTTAGAGGAGGAAAGTTCACAGAACAGCTTCAGGAAGCACAGCCAAAAAACAGGCCCTTTCAGTACTCCATAAGAGCACCCACTTCTCATCACTGTCAAGGTGTTGAATTACTTACTCAAGAGAAGCCCCTGGGTTTGTTTCAAATGCAGCTTTCTCAAAACATCACTGGGGTTTTACTCCTAGAGAGTCAAGAGAAATGTGGCTATTTCTGGCTCTCAGAGACAGAATTACTATCAGTTATAGAGAAAAGTGAAAATACTCTAGGCTTCCAAGTCTGCATTTTTCAAAAACTGTAAAGGAATAAGCACAGGATATGGGGACATTTTATTTAAAATTTGTAGAGGAAACTACCCATTCTCTTTGGCTGATTGGTAGCAGAAAAGCTATTAGCAAGGGTTCAATATACTTGAAATTAGGTTTTTTTATGGCATTAATAAAAGTGCTACCTCGATAGTCTTCTAAAAATAAATTTCAGAACTATGAGAAAAAAAGTTGTTCACTTACACATACTGACTGCCAGTTTATTTTATCAATCATCAGAAATGTTTTAACTAAGAGATGTCTGGTTTAAAGTATTAAATTTTTGTAGATTGAAGCCAAGATGGCATTGCTATAATGTTTAGATAACATGGACTCAATCAAGAGCCATCTCATTAAAGGCTGACCTGTGTAATTATAGTAAAAACAAATTCTTTCTACCAGCATCTCCTATTGCTCACTTTTCTTGTCGTTTAATATGAAACTGGAACAGTAAATGCAAAATCTCACAGGTTCTCTCAAAAGGCAAAAATAAAATTTAAATGTATGTCATCAGTATCAGAAAGCAAGGAAAGTACTTCTTTTATAATAACAAACATGTTACCTGTCTGTACAAACACTGCAGTTCTTTATTGAAGGCCATGGTTAATTGAAAATACTGAGCTCAACTCTATCATTTCTGCTATGAAAAATATTATTTTCTAGATGAGAATTATAACTGATGACATCACAGAATATTCTGAGTTGGAAGGGACCCCCAAGGATCATCAAGTCCAACTCTCCAGTGAATGGCCCATACAGGGACTGAATCCACAGCCCTGGTGTTACTGGCACCCTGCTCTGACCAACTGAGCTAGACCAGGCTACCACAGGAGTCCAGCTAAGTCTTAAACTTTCCACCCCCTGCAATACAGTTCAAGTCTATTTATATCAGTGTATTCTGAAGGATCTAGTTGGCCACCTGCTTATCCTGCTATACCAAGCAACAGTAAAAAGAAAACAGTGGAAAAAAGGAAAAAAGAGTTGTGTATATATAATTTCAACTCTTACATCCATGAGATCCAATTCAAAATTCAAATATTTTCCTAGAGGCAGGGGAATATAACACATTTTTGTGACAAGAATCACATAAATTAGTTTTCATCTCTTTGGCTGTTTTTGTTGTTAAGAGCAGCTGGATCTGCAAGTACATTTTGTTCATATCCAAATTCTATAGGTACAGCTCTAGAAATGCAGTGATGATTTACAGGTCTTTGGTTTTTAGTACATCTCCCACTCAAATATAATAACAAGTAGGAGAAAATGCTTTTATGTTTTGGATGAACTCTTAAGATGATTTTAACTTCTCTGTATGTGGAATTACTCTAGAAGCCTAGACCATTTTCACTCACCTTTCAGCTTAAGAGGAGTGTCATCATATGCCATCATCACCTGGAGGCAGGGCTACCAAATTTCTCTTGAGTTTCCAAGAGGAAATAACCCAAGCTGCTGGGTGAGCAAGCAATAGGAAAGGAAAATACTTTGTGAAACCAAAAGTTTGAACTAAATCAATAAATAAAAGCACTGGCTGTTAAAGCAAGAAAAGCTGCTGCAAAATAGAAAACAACACCTTGACTACTGATGTAATTAAGCCTTTTTTTACAATTCCATCTAACAGTTTAACAAATTGTGTTGCTCCTGGCCACTGCAAAATTTGTGACATCAGTCAGGAAAAAGGCAATGTATGTGCTGGAGCTGCATCTTAAGTGTGTTTTTCTTGTTTGTTGGTTTTTGAATTAGAAACATTAACCTTGGGGATTTTTTCCTTCTCTCTACATTTCCTACCTGCCCGATTGCCCTGACGACTTTGCTTGGCCAGGCAGGTCTTCACTGACTGGAGATATTATGTCAAACTGGATGGGAGTGTCAGGGGCAACAAGGGAATCCAAGGAAAGTGCTGAGAGAGCTGCTGAGTCAGACCCCAGGGACCCTGTGCTGCTGGTACGAGCTGCAGGAGGACGAGATTGCCTACAACAAAACCAAAAAGGCAAAGTCAGGGTATGTGAATTCAGGTTGGTTGATAATTAATTAAACCATAGGGGACGCCAATACAATATTTGAGAACTTAGATGGAAAACAAAACAAAAACTAAAAGCATGAAGATTGAGGTATAGCAAACAAATCTATGTACCTAGTCAAATTTAAGTTAAAGTTACTACTTCCATTAATAATTGCATCAGATTGATTTAACATCAATATATAATCACATATTAAGTATAATAAAATCTGAGGTCTGCTCCCAGGAATTGGACACATGAAGAAAAAGCTCATCATGAAATCACACAACCAGACAGATATGATGAAACCAACCAAAGTGTCCACCAGCTGGCATTAGGATTACTGGTAGCAATGGATGCTCAACAGTGCTTCAGCACTGAAAGGTGTGTTCAGGAAATTTTCCACGGCCTATCAAAGATTTACTTCTGATCACAAAAATATTTGTAGGTTTGTAAGGCTTTTTTTTTTTTCCCTGGAACTTTATCCAGGATTTTCTTTTTACATGTGCACCTCAAATGGCCTCTGGTTGCTTCACTTACACAGCTGGCCTCAGGCTCTCATGCCTCTGCTGAAAGGAAGGAGAAGGAGTGACAGCCTCCAGAGCTGACTGGTTCACACGGGCAGCAATCTCCTGCAGCAGAGATGGGAAACAATAACTGAAAACATTTTTCTCAAAATAAACTTTCAGATTTTATTTATATGCAATTGGGAGAAGTTATAAACTCAACCCTTCACAAGAATCTTGCATTCTTAAATTTTTGCCAACACACCTCCAGCATTTTCTTCCAACTTTTCTTCAAACACATAACCTGATGTTAACTTTCTCAATTTAAATGAACACATTGGCCTTAAAATACTGCCAATGTTAGTAAAAGGCAGCAATAGAGAAAAGCTCCAATCATAACTCTGGCAAAATAAGCAAATGTAGCCAGGAAAACAGAAAGAAAAATCTCATTTGAGAAATGCAGCCCTGAATTGTGAACTAAAACCCATGAAGACACACTTCATATATAGGTACCTGCTCTGTTATAAAACAGCTTTTATTGGGCCAATTCCCCTAATTTAGTAAGCAAAAATGGTTATGTAAGTTTTTATCAATATGAATTTGCTCTATAAATATAAATGTTAACATATTACTCATAACTATAAATTTTAGTAGAGTTACCTCAGGGTTTTCACTTAGATATATCTGCTTAGATATGTTGTTTATGGTGCATATCCACTGAAAAATAGGAAGAAAAAAGAAAACAAATTAATTAGTCACGTTTTCTAAACAAACTTGACTGAATACCTGAGTTGCTAGTTTCAGCACTTTTTCTACTGTCTTTGTAAATTCAGGGAGACAAATATCCTGCACACCCAGCTTGTCATTAAATTCACTGCCACCTGCATACTGCACCTTACACTTTTTGATTTTACTCACAGAAATTATTTCAGTCATACTAAAACTAAAGCTTAACTCATAACTCTAAGGAATTTAAAAAAACTCTCATCAGGATTCTCTGTTCTTTATTCTGTGCTGCAGATGACATTGTTTCCTCACAACATTATAAAAATTCAATTTGGCTTTTGTGGATTTTGCTCATTTCTTGCATCTGCAAGCTAGAACTTGCTTTCTCTCTCTGCTCTGGAAAACCATTTGCTCCTGTTTCTGGCTTTTCAACTTTTACTTGAAGGAGGAAACTAAAAGGAACACTAAGATAAACAAGGTGTTACTAACAAAGATAATTTATTAATAAGTAGAAACAGAAAAAAATATGCAGTAGCCAGCCATGGTTAGGAATGTATTCTTTCTGTGCAGCAGAAAATCACTGGGCTCCATGCACACCTCCTATAAGCTTACCTCTTCATAATCTTTTTTACTTTCTGCCTGTAAGATTGAAGACCTGAAAGAGGAGAATGGAAAACACAGGTTTTTGTATTTAAAATGCCTCACAAATGCAGTCAGCCAGGAAATTACATTTACACACCGAACAGCAAGTTATGAAAGGCTGAAGATTGTTTGTGCTGAAAGCAGTCAACATTTAATTAGGATGGGGAGGAACCTATGCCTTCCTTTCAACAGGAAACAGAAAAGGAACACAATTCTAATTGTGTCCATGTAATTCTTAAGTATTCACAAAATGCAATAACATGTGATTGTCAAATAATTACCATAATCTCATTTTGAAATACTACTCAGCTACATTATAGAGTTTATAAACAAAAATCCAGTTAACCCAGTTAAAAGGATTTCCCAGATTTTGCTTTTCATATCCACAGAATATATCAAGTTAACATCTGGCCAAAGGCAGGCCATCTTTCTTCTCCTAATTAGTGAGTCCAGTGTTTCTTACAAGAAGCAGCAGTGTAAGACCACTCACTTTTTGCCATCAAAAGACGTTATCTGGAAGCAGTACCGTCTGTCCTCACAGTCCACAGCCATCACAGAGCAGTTGTCTATGTCCATGACAAGTCCCCCAGCCACATCTCCTCTTGCCTGGCTCATCAGATTTCCACCTTGAGTGAAGTAAAACTGTCTCTCCCAACTGGAAGACACCAGCCCTGTCTTACTAAAAGATAAAAAGTCCTCAGTTAGCCTCCCTTTTTGCTCAGACACTCTATAATATTATTTGCTGTAATTGTGTTCTAATACAGACATTAATGCCTCAATCAGTAAGTATTTTGCTTTAACTGCTGTTGTAAAAGTAATCAACTTTTTAATTCCTTGGAGCTTATTATATAAATTAAAGTAAAAAAATTTAAATGTTACAATTTATTTTTAGTAGCTCTGAAAAACAGCTGTGGGACTTCCTTAGAGGCACAGCTCCCTCCTGTGGACAATGAGCCAATGCTGCATGGAATCCAGAAGCTCCTTCCAAGTGTATTTTGGTTAACAGCATTTTGCCTTGTGTAGATCAAAATTATGATGTTTTATTAGAAATTTGAATCCCAAAGCTTTAACAGGCACTTCCAGAATAATCCTGTTAGATGGAATCTTATTACTTCCCAGTTAGTATGCAGAGAAATTACACTCTCAAACCTTTTTTTTTTTTTAATGTGAAAATTCAGGCAAAATTAGACTAAAATCAGGATAATTATGCTTTGCACCTGAATAACATTATGTCAGGGTAACAACAAATCTAATACTAACTAGGTGAAGAAGTCCAAAGAAAGAAACAGAATAGCTCTTATGTGACTTATTCAACTAAATGTATAAAATCAGCATAGCTAACATCTAAAAAATATTTCCAGCTTCTTTAGCTTTCCTTTCCCAAAATTAAATACTCTGGAATTTTTAAGTAACAAGTTACTCTTACTTTCTTGCATTGAGATAGCCAGCTTTCCTTGTTAGATTCCTATGGGCAGGAAATTTGGTAGGATCAGGATCAGGCAAATACAGTGGATCACTGGCTACTTCCAAGTCCTCTATAGTTTGTTGCATGTTTTCTACTTCACAATCCATTTCCCTGCGAACACTAAGATAAAAATTGTGTTATTAACAAAGATCATTTATTAATAAGTAGAAACAGAAAAAATAATCTTCATAAAAGTTCAAAATTCATCAAAGCCAACTTACTTCTGTACACTTGTGCCAATATTCGTCAAAAATTCCTCCAGTTGCTCAGTAAGATTTTCTGAACCCATTTTAAAAAAGCTTATCTTTAAAGAAAAAGGAGGAAAAGGGAGAATTTAGTCATTAATAAAACTACACTAACAATTAACAGATGAAATCATAGGAAGTTAAAGTTTCTCAGAGAAATCTGTTTTCATCCCTCATTCCCACCAAACCTTCTTACTAAAAGCAGCAGAATGTGTGTTTGAAGGCTGCTGCTGGCACTGCAGTGACATTTGTGTCACAAGGACATGAACAGAGCTGCCTGGAGGAAATACAGAAACACACAGGAAACACTCCCAGGGTCTCTCTGTCCTTTTTCAATGCCACCATTCTGCTACCTGTTGTTTTGGGGGGGTTATTTGGGGCACATAGGAGAGAACCTGTGAGGATTTGTTCAGGGCCATCCACAGGGAACTAACAAGATGTATTTTTATGTATTTTAAGCACAGGGTACTCCATAGTAGGCCAGCAAATCTGCCACAGCTACACTGAGGTTAGAACAGGAAGTCCTGGGACATGGCCCTGCCCCTCTGTTTCTTAGATTCAGCAAAAAGCTCCATCTAAGCAACAGGTTGCACTTACTTTACTGCACAAAACATGCAGAACTTGGCTCTTAAATACAAGCTGCAAAGTTTCCAAAGAAAGCACGAGTTCTTGCCTTTGGAAAGGTTTCAGTGTGCAGAAGTTGATTTCTATTCAGATCACTGTAGCAGTGCCAGATGCTGGAAAGCCTGACTTGCAAAAAAACCCAAAGCTCATGTATAATGACATACTTCCAAAAATACAAATTAATTCTGTCCAAATAACTTGATTATGGTTGTACTTTCTGTTGCACCCATCCTTAAGTAAACCAATCATGAACTTATAAAGCAAAACCAAAGCAGAAAGTATTTTAGCATTCTGGCTCTTCCACAGCCTTGATTGAAAACAGCAGTTTTGTGTATCTTCAGAAATGAGTATCTCATTTCAGAAGAGCTGCCATAGGAATGAGTTTAACTGTCTCCATGTTATCTGCTGAGAAGGTTCACTTCTATGTGCACCTGCATGAAAGCTCTAATCAGTTCTTCCATTTAGTGGAACCAAGTGCCCAGCAGTGAAAATCTAGGCATTACATCAAATCCAGCCATCTGGGTTTTGGGGGAAAATTAACCATATCTGTCACCCAGACTTTGCTAAAAGACCCTCTGATGGCAGTGAGGGCATCTCATGAAGAGACCCCTGCAGTGAGTGGGCAAATGAGCAGTGCAAACTACCAGCACCCTCAGGGCAGCAGCTGTGGCAGCCCAGAGAAGTGCATGGGTGGGTCTCTTCTCCATTTCCTTCCCTGGACTGCAGAAGAGGGCTTGCAATGGATTTCAGTACATCAACCTTCATGAGGTGCTTTTATTTCTTCTTTCAGACCTACAGCTTTCAGAATCTGAAATTACCTGAGCTTGCATGTATCCTAGCAAGGGTTCCAGCAGAGAAATCTTCTTTTTGTACTGGAGAGTATTTAATGCACAGAAATAATGCATCATAGTCTGATGCTGTTTTTTCCTTGAAGTATATACATCTTCTGTAACCTCAGCCTTGATCTGAAGAGACACAGACAAGGGGAGGAAAAAAAAGGAATGTTTGAGATTGGCATTGATCACATGCCTTCTGGACAGCTTTATAGCCAGCATGGAAAACCCCACAGTCATGTTCTACCCTCTATCACCAGCTGCTGCATATTTTACTATATTCTACTTCTCTAATTTAAATATGAGATATGTGAAAAACAAATACAAACACCTGGAAAGTGTGTTTATTTCTTCACAAAAACAAACTGAATATGACATCACAGTATTATTCCTAAAGCACTGTCAGTGTTACAGACAGGCATGTATTGGAGAAACCTGCTTTTCTGTCTAGACTGCTAAAAACTATCAAATGTCACACAATCTGCCATACACTGTGTTCCATCATAAATATATATATAAGATGAAAATTATTTATCTTCTTTAAAAATCTTTATATTAAGATTTTGTTTTACAAACCTTTTCATTTTCCTTTCTTTTTGACAACCGACTGTATCTGGTAATGGCAGCATCATGGTCTAAGCAATCAAGAGAGAATTTATGATCATTTTCACAAATTAATGACTTATGAAACAGAACAGAAAACCTTTAATATCACAGTGTTACACAGACAGCTGAATGCAAAGTTCTGTCATATTAACACCTTGAGGAATACTTCCTGTCTGTTTGTTTACAATCACTTCACAGCAACAAATATTTGGGCTGAAGAAGAATTCTAACCAGATGCAAATGTTGCTGAATTGTTACAAAGTTCCCTAAACATCCACTATTTTTCAAAGAAGAGCTATCCATTAAGTAGAGGAACTTTACATTATGAAAACCTGTATCTAATATTTTTTGCTTCTAAAGCAATTAAACAATTTTCACAGAGAGAAGTAGAATCTTATTTAACTAATAAGTTCTCAACATGGATATATCAGAGGCAGCTAAAAAAATAACTTCTGAAAATAGGGAAGAGAACTATGAAATTCATTTTAGGAAGGTAAATTTTTTTATTGATCTTGTCCTGTCTTTAAGAAGTGACCTAGCACCTTAGTCTTTTGTGATTTTGGTGGCATAATCCTACATTATTTAATAATCATACATATGCTTAAGGTTTTGTAAAAAAACCCTTTCAATTTGCCTTAATGCTTCAGTACACAGAGCAGAGATTTACAGGTGAACCAGGGAAAGTTGAGTGCATAAGTATAACTCAGAAGAATTACACCTTAATTAGTTACCTTAAGCCTACAGGCTTAACTCCACTAGTTAAGGACAAATAATAATCTACAATAAGGCTGTTGTCTTGTAATATTGATAAGAGTAAGTACTTTACACTTACCATTGCTTGCAATTTGGAAAACTTCTTTTAGAGTTAGTATCTCTAAAAAAATAACATCACAATTTAAACAAGTTGTTATTAATGTAACATTCATGTATTACAGTTTCTCATGTAATGTTTTACTACTGAGCAATTGAAGGTAACACCTTGTACCACACTGAGCACCAGCACAGGCACTACATGGCCAGGCAAGTCAGCTCCTGCCTGGGGCCTGAGGATCACTTCTGTGCTTACCAAAAACAAAAAAACCTGTACTGTAATACTGTAAGGAGGAATTCCTTCTCAAAAGTCTTTGAAAGTCATCACCAATACAAATGTGTCACCTGTAGTTCCAGTCTGGGTTCTGATTTGAGCTGGGGAAATGCAAGCACGGGAGATGGGCACTATTAAAGCCCAAAACCCCTCCTAGCTAAAACCAGCTGAGTTCCAGCTGGTTATTGCCTCACTGTGCCAGGAACTGGAACCAGTACAACACCTTACACCTGTTCTGATCTTGGCTGTGGTTTGTGCCATATTACAGTACAAACCAGCAGAGAGCAATAATCAACTTTATGATAAAGCAAATAGAAAAAAAACTTTCCAGGAAGTGCCTATGAAGCCCATAAAGAAGTGTAGGGTCATTACAAACTACACCAGCTGGTGGCTAAACCTTGCAGTGGGAAAATGTAATTTGCAATTTTTGCCTCAGGAATGCCTCTTCAGTAAGTACTAACAGGAGATTTTTCAGGTCCTGAGAAGCAATATCAGCCTTGGAATAGTCATGATCCTTGCTCAAAAAAAAGCCAAACCAAACCATAGTCTTTTCAATCCATAATTTTGCTGTGAACTATTGCCAAAGAAGTATTTTCCAAGATTCATAAAGAGTTAGAAGACTTATGAAAGACTTGTAATTTTTATTTCAATTTAGACTTTAGATATTCATGTCTTAGGTATACCCACTCTAGAACGTTCACAATAGAGACATTTAACTCTAATAATTTCTACTTGGAAGCCCATTTGCCACAGCAGTCTGTTCACTCCAGTATCTTGAGTAAAATCTATGATCATCACACATATTAGATGTTATTTTATCCAGGCACAAGATACAATTATTATAAAAATAAGAAGCTGGAAGCACCTTATGTCTGCACAAAAGAAGTCACCTGTACTACCAGCAGAGTTGAATGACCACATTATTAAATCTCAACACAGTAAGTACTCCAACTCTGGCAATTTGCCTCTTGAGCTCAGTCCAGCAACTATAGAGATGTCATGATCTGATATACAAATCTTTCCTGAAAATGCAAATTATCTGAAAATTATTCTTTCCTAACGTTTTTGAGTAGCTGCTAATTGTTCATCTTGAATAGAAGTGCTTCCCTAATAGAAGTAATATTTTTGTTCAACAATAATAATGTTAAGTTCAACTGTAATACTCTCATGAATAGAAATAACTTACTTTGCTTTTTAAATGGGGAGATGCATACTTTTGAGAGCTGAAAAATAAGTGGTGTATTCTATTTAGTGAAACAAGAGCTATGAAGATTAAATGCTATCTTTTTATTGTTGCTGCTGTTGAAAAAAAACAGTATTTGGTCAAGTCCTCTACCTTTTAGATCCCTTTCTTTAAACTGGGTAATAGGAAACATCATTGCATCTGCAAGCTGAGTTGAAAGTACTGCATGGCAAGAGCTGAGCTGAAAAAGACAAAAGAAGAAAATCTTAGGAAAGCAGTGCTGAGACCAAATCAAATCACAATAGGTGGACATCAATGTCACTCAAAGACAACATGTACAACTCACACACATTTTTGCATGTTCCTTTTTTCTGCAGCTACTTTTTTCTAGGTTCCAGATCTCATCATCAGTTTTTTACAGAAAACCTTTAGAGTTTAGTTTTTGTCTGAACTTTTCCAAGCTCCTGGATCATGTTCAAAAATCATCCATCCTGACTAGTCTGTATTTCCCTCCAGCTAAGTCACAGCCCATCTTTCACAGCTCGCAGAGGCAGAGCAAAATGTGATCCTCCTCCTAAAATGCTGTTTAAGTGAGGAGAGGGATCACAACAAAAATCCTGATTCAGCTCTTAATGGTGCTGAGTTGTGTGTCCTATGAGTCAGTATCCAAGAGAGACAGCAGGAGGGTCCTCTGCCTGTCAGGCACCTGAAGTCAGGCAACACCAACACCCTCATGTAGGTAGCTGCTAACTGCCACTGTGTAATGGTTCTGGCTCTATCCCTAGTAGTTAAACTATGCTTTTTTCAGCAATGTATCCTCATTTTGCTGAATTCCTTCTTTCTCTTAAGGTTATGTAACTTTAAATAGATGCTGCAATATACAGTTAATTGTTACCTTGTTGACAGCTGAATGCCATTTCTGCACCTCCTGGGCTAAAAAAGGAGTAATTAGGCAGTTAAAGTCTGTACCTGACAGCATTAGCAAAGCACATACAAGGACTTACCTCATCAATCACTTTTGCAAATTGCTGCAGAGTGGAAGTCATGACTTCATCATCTCCTCCGAGTGGAAAACGCTGAGAAGGCAAAAAGAGTTATGCTGTTTGCAGGGTTTTGTGCCATTCACAAAACTGGATTAATCATCTCTATCAGTATATCAGGTATTCCGTAATTTTAAAATATTACACAGTCAAGATATACTGAAGCAGTTCACCTCGTTAGCTGGAAAAGGAGGATAGAGAGCAGCAGCCTCTTAAAAGAAGCAAATTTTTGTTTTTAACGTTTTTAACCTCAGAAAAGGGAACCCAGCAGCAAAGCTACAAACAAAGAACCCTTCACAGTACAGGTTACGAGGGAAGAAAGTTATGGATTCCACAGTCTGTGCTTTCAGAGATGGAATTATGTGCACAGAGCAAATTATGGTTGTAATTTGGAGATTGCAATGCAATCTCTTCTTTTGGGACTATTGATATTTAAGCACTTAAGAGTAAACAGGTTTATAAAGTAAACACAAAACTGAATTACCCTAAGAAATTCTCAAAAAAACGAATGCAAAAGTAAAATATTTCACAAGTTATTAATATTCTTCATGGTAAGAGGAACTTCATTCTGGTTTAGTTGGAAGAACTAAAATAAAGGCAGTAGATTATTTTGGCAACAATTCAAACCACCAACCACAGCAGTTCCTTTTATCTGGACCAAACCTAACTTCATTCTACACTGTGCTCTGGGAGATAGAATACTACAGAAATACACAGTATTTTGAGCACAGTATCTGACCACACACAGAAAACATGATTTATGCAGTACCTGTTTCTCATATTCCTTCAGAAGCTTTGAAGTCAGATGAGTTGCTGCACTTAATTCATTCTAATTTTTTAAAAAGGGAAACATGAAAAACAATAAAATGTCAAACAGGTAAAGTATATCTAAATTAAAAATACAGACATAAACTCAAATTTTTAGAAAAACATATAAAATAGATTCTGGCATAAAAGTTGAGTTATTTCTAGATGAGTGAAACATGAATATATTGTGGGTAAAAAATAACCTCCCACTTGATACATACTATTATACACACCAAGATCATTTTAGTGTGTGCAACATTTTAGAAACACTTGGGAAATACATTAGAGTTACTTAGACAACAGAGAATATAATTTCACTTGTCATAAGAAATTCTGTTGCAAAAAGAATCGCAAGAATTTAGTCTTAGGACTCCCAAACATACAGAAAAGCAATCATTAATTATTACTTTATTTCACTTCTACATTTAAAGCATATGGAAGTTAAAGAAACATGAAATGTGGTTCCAAAGCTTTATAATGCATGCAAGAATTTCATTATTGCTACCTGAGCATCATATATTCTGTGCATGGCTTGAAACAACTGATTGATGTAATTGGATATTGCAGCAGCATCTTCTTCAAATACTCCCAGCAAAGAGCGGGTCTGTAACAAACAGCCAGAACACAACCATGACAAGTTAGAAGAGAAGAATTTAAATATAATGGAACTTCAGACTTCAATAGCATTATTTCAGGTTTCATTACTGAAAATTCTATAAACCCTCCAATACTGTTTAAAGGAATGATACCTGTTGCATGCCAAAGAATCTCACAGATATCCAAGCTCAGCCTTTTCCCTACTGTCAGCCTCTCTCCAGGTTAATACATTTTCAGAAAAGTAAGGGCCAAGGGAGATGGACAACTGTTAAATGGTGAAACTCTGGGCAGCTACTGGGCTCACTATGGTACATCCCTAAGGAGAAGGGTAAAGATTACTGGTATTAAACAGCTTGCCAGGTATACACATTTCCTCTGCAGTGAGATCCAAATAAAGGCTGTGACTGTCTCATACTGTCCAACCTGAACACAGACAGTTATTGGTTGTGCCTGGACCTATAATTTACCTGTGACATACCCATCAATTCTGTGATCAAAAGGTTGAGGAACTACACCAAACCAAAACAAACAATACAACCTGCACCTGATTGTCCTCAACATACATATTTCTCACCACTGTAAGGGAGTGAAAAGATCTGTCCTTACCCAGCTTGTCAGTCTGTCTGTTCTTTAACTGGTGTCACCCACAAGCCTGATGACTCCTGTGTCCAACTGTACTGTATGCATCACTGATGGTGCTTAACAACCTCCACCTCAAAAATCAACCTCTTTTATCACTGGCCACCTATCAGACTAAAACTGATCTCCATCTGTAAGCCCAACTACCCAGCCAGTTTTTCCACTCAGGTCAGAGTCCATACCTCTCCCTTTTGGCCAGAAGAATGCTGCCAGACCATGTCTGAGTCCTTGCATAAGCCAGGGTGACTGACATCCCCTGCTCTCCCTCCTGCCCAAGGGACTGACTCCATAAGAAGGCAATCAGGTTGCTCCGGTGTAATTTGCCTGTAAGCTTAAATGAGATGCTGACTGCATGTTCTTGCATCCTTTTTGCACTTGGAAGCAAGGTTATTCCTCCTCACCATGAGGATTTTGAATGGTTTCCTTCCACCAAAAATCCCAAAGGGGGAAAAGTAGAGGATGTACCAGTAACTCTGCACAGGCCATGCTGGCTTTTCTTAAAACATTGTTTGGGATGCTTGGCTGTAGAAACAGGAGCAATGCTTGCAAGAGCCACAAAGGAAATACTTTGGCAATGTTTTAGCAAAAGGACTATGCTTTGTTTCTAGGTTTACACCAAAATTAATGTCCAGGCAGAAAATTAAAAAGAATTATAAGCACATAATTGTTTTTTCCCCCAAACTATGATTGTTAAACACTTGAAATCGGAAATTCTATTTTTTAATCTTCCCTAGGCTGTCTTAAAATTATTGAAGTCTTTAGTCCATCTCCCCTTGAAGCAAGGTCTTTTTCAACTATTTCTGATTTTTTACTTTTAATGATAATCAAAGAGTACATATTAAACCAATATAAAGTATATTATGTAATAATTCCTTTTGACATAAGATTCTTTTATCTAAGTTGCATTAGATGCCTGGCTGTATCACAACTACTGTCATGCTATATATATAATGTCTAGAAGATATTTAAATATTAAAAAATATAATCAGCACAATAAATAGCTTTAATGCTGGTTCTAGTTTATAAAACGAGTGGAAAGAGGTGAAGGAGATCTCAAATCGTTGCCAGGTGTGGCAACATGTGTCACCCTAACAGCCTTGACTCTCCCATTAAGGTAGACATAGACAGAAGAATGCAAAAGAAAAAACTACATGGTACTGTAATCATTGAATTATATACTCATGAGCTTTAAACCTGAACATAAATAAACCTGAGCTTGTAATTTTAAAGGAGTATTATGTAAGGTTTCTGGATTATACTAACTCTTTAAAACTGAACATGGAAAAAGGATTATTTTTATGTTTTACTTTAAAAATGTCTGTTATTGATGTTCAGCCATCAAAACAACATCATATGATACTGATGGAAAGAAATTAACCTGAAACTGTAAACAAATTATGGCAGACTTCAGCTTAGCAGAAAATTAGAGCAATTGTTTACTTATGTTTCTAGTAAAACTCTGCATCATTTTGCATTTTCTTTAGGATTCTTTCAATCCCTGTTTGTGAGCAAGCAAACAGGAAAGGACCAGGGAGAAGCTGCACAAAGAAACCCCTCATTAGAAGTGAGTGTTTTAAGCCTTCTATGCCATCAGATGGAGGCCACTGCAGGTGACAGGAGACAGAGCCTGTGCTACCAGTCTCTGGGCTTTTTTGTTGTGCAATGCATTGGGAACGCAAATCAGCCTGAGCAGAAACTCTCTCTAAACACATGCTAAGTGTGTGTGTGTAATATATGTCCTAGGTTAATAAGTAAATTGCTCTGTTTTGCACAGCAAAAGACCATGTAAACTTGGCCTTTGGTTTAGGCCTGACAAGCACAGTGGTTAGATTTTGATCCTGTGACAACAGGAAATGAACGGGTTTGACGTTTTTGAAAAGCCTTTCCTTCCTCAGACACAGAATAAGTCTGATATGACATTTCTATCCCTACAGTCAGTGTCTGAAACACCAACTGCAGGCCATGGTGCAGCACTAAACAACCACCCAGGCTGGCAGGCTGTGCAATATTCAGCATGAATGCACCCAAGTCACGGCAGCTCCTCCAGAGAGAGGCTTCTGCTTTCTTCAAGCAACATTTGCTGCCATTTCCACGGCGCTGATTTCAAAGTAACAGAAATGAACTAATGTAACAAATGGACTAACCTAACAGAACACTGAGTCCTTACTAGAGGACCTGGCTCCCAGAATTCATCTGAAATATTAAATTGACTGAAAGATGTAAATTTTCTACCTACATAAGACAATACTGACAAATCCAATTACTTAAGCATCTCAAACACGTTGGGCTGAATCAGTCTTTGCTTGTCTGTATCACAACTAAACCCACATGGAAGATTCTAGAATTACAATTACATTCCAATAAGTAACATTTTTTCATGTGCTTCCCAAATGTCCTCAGATGGTCCTAAATTCATGTTACATTTGACATTTTCTATAAATACAAATAATTCTGACTTCTTATACTAAGAAAAGGCCTTCAAGAGATAATGTTTTAAAATGAGTATTATTACAAGATTTTCAGATTTTTTTTCCTCTTCCTGAGATGACAGCAGGTTTGGCCCCTGGACCAGAACCCACATTAGAGGCCAGATCTCATCTCACATTCAGCACTTGACCTATTTGGGGCACTGTCCTTAGGAAATCAATTATTCCTTTTCTTCATGGCCTTCTCTTGCCTTTTTTAAGTCGTCCTTCCACTTGACATAGATTTCTTAAAGTAACTGTCATTTTAGGGGCTAAATTTCCCTTTCTAACAAGTGAAAGTTTCTCTTCCTATGACAAAGGAATTAAAACTACCAATGCTACTGCAATATAGGACAAACTGCTCACTATGTAAACCATGCACCAGAACAGGAATCTTAATTCAAAAGGCTGCCATAAAAGACATTGCAAACTTTCTCCGACATCTAAGAAATACAGTACAAGGACTTGCTGTTGCTGCTGTCAGCAAAAGAAACCAGAGCCACTGAATAAAGCATTTCCTACTTTAGAAAGAAACTCCAGTGCACTACAGAGCATCGCTGACACAGATCAGGGAGCAGCAATGCAAGAGAAGAAGGGGATCACGGAGAGGCCCCCGGGCACCATGCGCTTCCCACCCACCCTCCGCACTGACCATGGCCGCGATAACCTCACCCAGCACCCGCTGCTCCTACGGGTCTGTCAAACCTCAACGCGCCTCAGTGAAAAACAAAGGGGGGAAATCGTTTTGAGAAGGCAACACGGGTTTTGTGGTCAGGACGTGTCCAAAATCGAGCCTGAATGCGAAGGCGAGGATCAGAGAGCCGGTGCCGGCATTGCCCTGCCGGAGATGCCGCAGCACCCGAGCCCGGAGCCCCGGCCCCGCTCCCGACCCGCGGCACTCCCGGGAGCGG
>JAYDZK010000032.1:12369481-12387674 GCA_034509185.1 Euphonia xanthogaster
CCCCGCGCCCGGCTTCCCCATTGGCGCGCCCGGCTTCCCCATTGGCGGGCCCGGCTTCCCCATTGGCCCGCCCTCCCCTCCCACCCGGCTGCCCATTGGCTGGCGGGCCTGCCCGTTCGCGCGCAGGCGCGGGGGCTGAGGCGCTCGCGCGCTGCCGCTCAGGGCTGAGGCTCCGGCGGAGTCCCGGGAACGGCTCCGTGTGGGGAGCGCGGCGGAGACAGCCGGGGCCCTGGTGAGGTGACTGCCCGGCAATGCGAGTCACGGCTGTCAAGCAAAGTGTCCTCCCTGCCCTGTCTGACTGTGCTCCGCGGGTTGTTGTCGTCTCCTCACAATTACCTTGAGGGCCGCTCCACAGCAGGGGAGCGCTGTTGGGTCCCTGCCGTTCTGGAGCATCTTTGGCGCTCTTTTCTGGGGCGTCCTTTTTGGCGAGTCTCTTATCCCTGCCATGTGGATGGGCCCCCGGTGGAGGCCAGTCACTTTTGCTGTGCTTGCAGTGAGACGACAAGAGGCCTTCATCTGAGACAGGAGAGATTCTGATTTGATAATGTAAAATAGTATTTCTGCTCTCTTAGACTGAATAATTGTGGTGCCATAGGTTGGCGGCATGTTTTAAATGCTTAAAACTACTGTGAAGGCTCAGTGAAATCAAAACAAATCATTGGTTGGACTTGTGAACTGGTTCCGCTCTGAAGTTACTTAGAATTTTAGAATCCCTAAGGTTAGAAAAGACTTCTAAGATCATTGAGTCCAACCATTAATCCAGGAGCCAGTGTTCACCACTACACCATGTGCCCAAGTGCCACATCCTCACATCTGAACACTTCCAGGGATGGTGATTGTCAGTGCCACCCTGCCCATGGAGAAACTTTTCCCACTATCCAATCTAAACATTTCCTGGCACAACTTGAGGCTGTTTCCTCTGGTCCTGTCACTTCTTGCCTGGGAGAAGAGACTGACGCCCACCTGGCTACAACTTCCTTTCAGGTAGTTTAAGAGAGCAAGTCTTAATAGAGTTGATGATAGTTTCTAGTTGGGGAAAAAAAAAAAATCAAAACAAAAAACCTATTCCCTTGTTGGTTTTGCCTTTTTGGGAGCAGGTGAATGTAGTCCAAGACCAGATTAGAAAGTACATGAAGTTGTTCAGCAGAGCAAATGATTAATGATTGTGCAGTCTTGCTATGAGACCATTCTTTATGTTGTATCAGGTTGTGATTTACCATTTAAAGCAGATAAAGGACAGGGCTGGTCTGTTGAATTGCAAACAATTAAAGATTTTTGAGGTGGCTTTTGTTTGGTTTGTTTTTTTTTGGTGGGTGGTGTGTGGTTGTTTTGTTTTGTTTTGTTTTTTTGTTGTTGTTTTGTTTTTCTCTGTAGGGAGTGGTGAAGAAATTTCCAAGTTAATACTGTTCAGTCAATTAATTTACCAGCTCAGCTGGTGACTCATCTGACTGAAGCAAGTCACAGCACTTCTCCCTTTCCCTGTCAGTAAGGGTAATAATTCAGGGTTATCTTACAAGGTGTTTTAAAGACTGTCTTGTATCTGCAGCCATATGACAGGACATTAGCATTGGTTCATGACCCATGAATATATGTGCTTTCTGGTTTTGAGACAGTTAACTTGTGAGCAAGCTTTACAGCAGTCTTTATGGCAATACGAAATTACTTTGTTTTGTGCTGTAAGATCATTTTCCCAGTGGAATTCAGGAAGGTGGTCACTTTAAGTGGATTGGGTTTAGTTAGCTTTGTGTGTTTACAGCTGTAAGTGGCATCCAAAAGTTTTACTTGAGCTACAAATTTGACTGCAACAAATGTAATAGTAATGAATTGAAGAATCCCTCTGCATCCTCTATTTGTGGTTTTGGTGTTACACTGTTTTCAGCATTGTAGACCTTTTGTTAGTGTGTGAGGGTTTTTTTTGTTGTTTGGGCTTTTTGATTTGTGGGGTTGGGTTTTTTGTTTGGTTTGGGTTTTTTGGGGAGGGGTTGTTGGTTTCTGTTTTTTATGTTTTGCTGTTGTTGTTTTTTCTGCAAAATATCTGCTAAGAAGCCTTGAAAATGTGGGGAACTAACACTTGGAACTTTGTCAACAGAGAGAAGAGCAGTGAACGCACTTTGAGAGGATTCCAGATGTGTGCCCTTATGGAGAGAACATTTTGTCCCTGCTGGAGGGTGAAAGTAGCTGTGGGGGTAAGGTAGGCTTTATTTGCAGTGTTTCCCACTTTTTAACGCACTGTTTCTCATACTTTTGCTAGTGGCAACCTTGAATTTACCTGCATTCACTAATCTCCCTGTGTCAAATACCTTTTACTTCAACCAAGAAATGCTAACTGCTTTTGTTTTGTGAAAATTTGTGTTACCCTTTGGAGGGATTCTTGCTTTAAAAAAACTTTAGAATTCTGAAGTTTGCTTTGAATATAATACTTGTTATTCATGTTAAAACCTATTTGAAAGAGAGCTTTATGCATCATGACTTCTGGGGTGGTGAGATATTGGGTAAAGAGGTTGTGGGAAAGGTGAGGTGAAAGGTGAATTCTTGGAGTGTGATAAGTAATGAAGAAAGATTATATATACCATTTATACCCTTTTGAAAAGCTGAAAATGTTGCCCAGGCTCTAGTGAAAGGTGACCCAGCAGTGGGTGAGAAGGGCAAAAGGCAGCAAGAGTAAGAGCTGAGCCTTCAGATCAAAGCCCCCAAGAGCTCTTGATGTGGTCTCCTCAGCTGGTGCAAACAGCCAGAACCAGAGCTCCATGTCCTAAAGAGATGAACTCCACTGTCCCTGGGCAAAAACCACTGGTGCAAAGTCTGAAAGGATGATTAGTTTCCTGCTCATCAAGTATGTGATGCTGTAAGAGGATTGGATTTGCATATCCAAGGAGCAGTGAGTTTTCCTATTATTGGTTACTTAATGTTTGCTGTGTTGCTCTAATTACCCCTACCAAGGTATTTAGTCAAAAGTCTATAGGTAATTTCAAATGGGTTGCAAGGTAATATTGCTCAATACTAGTGGGCCAAAACAATGAAATACAGTTTTCAAGAGAAGGCTTAAGGTCCATAAATGGTGACTGGAGCTCATCTTGCAAGTGAACATTGCAGGTGGATGCATGCTGCTTGAAGATCCATTGATATGTGTGAGAACTGTCCTTGGTAAGATCGCTTCTGGAATTGTCACTCTTTTAATAGTTTGGTTTGACAGCAATCTTACTGCACAACACAAAGTCAGGCCAGAAGGAGGGGTGACTTTTCCTCCTGAAATAAAAATACTGTTTTCATGTTTGCCTGTTTTTTTTGGACGAATCTTGATTTTATAGTGTCTCTACAGAAATTCTTCCTTTTTTTGTCCTGAACCAAAAGTTGTTTTTGAGCATGTGATGTAAACTGTTGTGTGACTGACAGATGAGCTCGAATATAAAAATGTTATAGTCTGTATTTTATTATAATGGATGAAATCAGAATTCTGTCAGACTTTATTACACAGCCTTTATCTCCTTTCTTCCCATGACTCATAATTTTTTGTGTGATTTTAAGTTGGCTCTGTAGCATTTAAATATACTTCTGTTTGCTGTAAACCTACAAGGAGGGAGAGACATCTATGAGGAAAAGTTTTACTTGAATTACAAATTTGACTGCAACAAATGTAATAGTAATGAATTGAAGAATACTGCTGCATCTTTTAAACCTATACATTTGAGTGTACTGCTTCTATTACTTGAAGTTTTGCTTTTATGTAGTGAAGAATTATCAGGAAATTTCACATCTGGTATGTTTCAAAAAGGCTGCAACAAAGTTATTTTAATAAGAAAAATGAATGCATGAATTATTTAAAATAGTTGGTGCAACTGTTCCTATTAACTAATCCAGGCACTTGGAAGGCAATTACACTGAGCTTTGACAACACTGCCAACCCACTGCACAGTGCCTTATGCCAAAAGCTATTGTTGTTTTATTGACCACGTTCACCATTACATATGCATATGAAAAAACAGAGGCATTTTCATCGGGATTACCCTAATAGCATTAAGAGATTATTTTTTAAATTTCCTTGGAAGGAAATTCACTTAAATGAGATTACTTATTACTTGACTGGTTTCCTATCATGCTTCTATGTTTAGGTAAGTGGAGTCCATTAGAGTATAAAGTTTTTTTAAAAACTGATTTTATACATTAGTGATTTCAAATAAAAGAGAAGTACTATATTTGTGCACAGCTTCTTTTGAGAAAGTGAAGTCGCTGCTCTGGTTAGGAGAGATAACACTTTTTGTCCCCCTTGGTGGCCCCCCTAGTGTCACCATTAGTTGCTAATTACTTGCAAACAAATAAACAATTAACTCCTCGTGCCTCTTGGTGGGAGAGTTTTCATTGACATGCTAAAACTTTCTAATAAAAGATTTTAATTAATGACGTTACAAATCCAACCCCCTTGTCAACATAGCTATAAGGAGGCCTTGTGGAGAAATGCAAGTACAGTGTCCCTGCTATGCTGGCTGAGGGCGAAGGCATGGCTGCTCCCTCGCTGTGTGCTGCCACCACCGCGGCCTCTCCGGAGCGGCACAAGGTGCCCGGCTTTGGAGACAGTAAAACCACACACTGCTCCTTCTCAATTGAGAGTATATTGGGACTGGAGCAGAAAAAAGATGGCATTCCAGCTGGGAAACCTCACAGACCCTGGATGGATGCATGCACCAGCTTGGGTAAGTCAGTCTGTTTTGTAACCTCTTAAGCTTTTGCCCTTTAAAAATACTGGCATGTTTCTACTACAAACCAGTAAACTGAAGCTCTCCTTTTCTTGCTCTTTCTAGTTTTAGGTGATGACAGTAATCCCCATCTGCAAATCCCTGTTGTTTGCTATGAAAATTCATTCTTTCATGCTAGAAGTGATCCAGTGCAAGAGGAAAACGTTTTGAAATGTGAAAAATATTTTTCAGTTACTGAAAGGCTGTCTTTCAAACGAGAATTGAGCTGGTACAGGGGTAGAAGACCAAGAACTGCATTCACTAGAAACCAGGTAGGGCTTTCCTTAGCATTTAACAAATGAATGACGATGTAGTTTAGTAAAATGTTGGAAGAAACCTCTAACAGCAGATAAGGTCAGTGTGATGTACCTCTGCAGAGAGAAATGTAGTCAGGAACTAGTGTAAATTAACAGGAATGGTGCTGATTTCAGCAGATCTATGTTTATGCATGGAATCAGAATTGTGCAAACACTGATCAGAAGTCTCCTGTTGGACAAACGAGGCTGTTATTTTATTTATATTCTGTATTACTGCTCTGAACATAATTTTAACTATTCAACAAGTGTATTTTAATCTCCTCAGATTGAAGTCTTGGAAAATGTTTTTAAAATGAACTCCTACCCTGGCATTGATATTAGAGAAGAGTTAGCTCGCAAATTAGGCTTAGATGAAGACAGGATCCAGGTAATTAAAGATTTATTTGAACTTTTCTGTTATTCCAGCCATATGTACTCTCTGCTTATATACATAAGTGATTTGACAGCAGTAATGAGAATGTTAATACTCTCAATTTAAACCAATGTATATACAAGAAACATGCCTTCAATGATTTGTGAAATGGAAACCATTGAATTCCTTCTGAAATCTAAAGCCCTCCATAGCACTGATGAGGAATTAATCACTATAATATTTCCACAATATCTGCTCTGTTAATCTTTAGTTATTATCTGCAGAACTTAATAATTTCTTTAATAATTTTTATGTTTTGCTTGTCACCATATTTGAAAAATAAATTTGAAACAGGTATGGACATAATTTGTGAGACTGCCAGCAGAGCATAGATGTGTTAAAGCAGTGTTTAACACATCTGGCCAAAAGCAAAATCTCTGGCCAAAAGCAAAATCTATTCAGGAATGTTAATTATTGATTTCCAGGTAATTCAATGGGATAAGAGGCATACTGTAAATATAAGAATTTGGGCTTCTTGTTGTTTATCAGGCTTTTGTGGCAAGTATTACATTGGGCTTGATGAGAAACTTGATGCTGCAAATAGTTAAGCAGCTGGAGAAATAGCACCATAAGGCATGTGTGAATTCCAGATGTTCAGGATCTTCCAGGATCTGATTCCGTCACTGGATTTAATACCAGTTTTTATCTTAATTACAGTGAAGCTGATCTCACTTTCCAGTTAACCTGGGTATATTATTTTCTTTGTCTATAGTGATAAAATTACAGGTAGCAGATGACATGCTGTCATCTGCAGATTTTAAATTTAGATTAAACTTGCAAACTGCTGTCGTCTCACAAAATATTGTCATACTGTGTGAATACTTTAAAATTTCAAATATTATTCTGCTTCCACTGCTGTGTTTCTGAAAAGCATCCCTTCTCTTTCCATTTTAGATCTGGTTTCAGAACCGTCGTGCAAAGCTTAAAAGATCCCACAGAGAATCTCAGTTTCTAATGGTGAAAAATACTTTCACCTCCAGCCTGCTGGAGTAGAAGGAAGGATGGCTTGCTGTTACAGTACTGCTGCAGAAAATGAAGAATTATTCATAACCTGTATTAAGTAATGATATAGTAATTATGATTTTATGCCCAGATTTGAAAGTTTATTATAATTTTCATTCAAATAAACTGTAAATACTTGAAGTATTTTTCTAATCTACTTTTTGTGGAAAAAGTGAACTTTCCCTATATATATTTGAGTAAGTATTTTCAGAGATTTTGAGATATTTTTGCAGTTTAAAACAATGCAATGCTGCACAAGAGTTTCAGCTATTATGAATTACGGCAGATGACTTGAAAGCTTTATGGTTTTAGAAGAAGTCTGTTTCAAATCTGAAATAAACTGTATGCAAAATAGATTTTGCTACAGGACACAGTTTGTTGCATTGCAGCTTAAATAGCTTATTTATAAAGAATATGATAGTTTTCATAAATAAGGGAATTTTTAGAAAAAGGTGTCTCCAATGGAAGGACTACTATTCAACTGACTTCAGTTTTAACTGTTGCTCAGTTAAAAGAAGCTGACAATTATAATCTTTTTATGTAGTTTTAATTAATTTAGGTTATTTGCCTATTTAATTCTCTAACTTGGTTATCTCCTCTCTTGTCAGTATAACTGTTCCAGTTATGGAAATTGCCCTATTATCTTTTAATGACAGAATGTAGCATTTCATGGGATCAAATCAGTGGGGCCAGACCAGATATCCAGATCATTGCCATTAATTTTAGGGTGTTGAATTCATTTTTATCAAACAGTACATGAAAGTTAATTATCCTCATATTTGATATTGAACCTGAAGTCAAGGAGAGCCATATATAAAAAAAACCCTCAAGTCTTTCTTCATGGGCACAAGGTAGGGAAACATTGTAAGTACAGGCTGATGCTGCTCTTTGTTCAGCAGAGCCCTAAGCACTTGCCTCATGTGCTGGTGACCTACAGTGAGACTCCAGCCTGTGTTTCTTGCTCTACATGAATTCTATGCTATCTCATGAACAGACAAAGTATTGCTCTTCCTTTCTTCATGCTTGTATCCATAGCTGTTGTCCAATAGAATGAAAGGTAAGTTGATAAAATAGGGTGATAGAAAAAGTAATTTTATGTAGTCTCATACTAGGAAAAGCTAAAGGGAGGGATGATCTGACAGTCCTTACTTGGTATTTTGAATTACAGTTTGAGCTACAAGAGATTAAATAAAAAGCATTTCTATACTTTCTGAAAAATATCACTGAAAACTGCATTACTTTAGAACTGGGTGACAGATATTGGCTCTTCCCTGTTTTTATCTTCATTGGTTCATTGCCTTCACTTTTATGCAGAATCCTAAAAATCTTGAATTGCTTGGCTTTGCTCCTGGAAATCTTATTTTAATATGGAAATAACAAACTTTTATCTGATATTCAAACATTATTTCTTGGATTTGGCAAATAACATTCCTAACTGAATTCTGTTGTATCCTGCATTCCAAAATGCTTAACAGAACCACAAGTAAAGCAATTTAAATTGAGCCAGATCCATTAGGAATAGTTTTAAGAGAAATTGAATCTCAGTTCAGATACCTGCCTGATCTGGTAAAGGCAGAGACAATATTGGGAATGCATTCTTTTATTTTGGTTTTTTTCACACCTCAAAATGTATATTGCCCATAGCTTAACTTTATTGCAGGTAATCTGAAACTATTGTCTACTTTGCTTCTGGAAACAAAGTTTCCAGCAGCAACAGATTAGACTAATCTGTACAGATTGATTGCTTAAGAACCTTACTCTATTATCTGGCAAATACCTAAATACACCTAAAGTCTGCTATAATGGAACTTGTCTCAAGTGACGGGAAGTCTGACAAAGCAATTTAAGAGAAGCAGTAGAACAGTAGCAGAATAATAATAGCACCAGCCCTGGTATCCTGCTCTCCATTAGCAAATGTTACCAGCAGGATCTTTAGTGTGAGGTACTAGGAGTATCCCACCCAGTGCTAAGGGGAAAAGAATTTAAAAGCAGAGTTGCATTATTTGCTTTGTTTGGCTTAGCTTGTTCTTCCCAGAGTAAAGGAATCAGCAAGTCAAAAAAGAGCCTCTCACTTTACATTTATACCTACTTTGGCCAGCATGGGTTTAAATTGTACCCATCACTTCCTCAAATACAGCTGGATTTTTTCCACCTTGAAAAGTGTTAGTCTGGACTTCACAAGGTCCTTTGTCTTGTGGTGGCAATATGCAGGGCTCCCTTGGCAATGTATGTGACAGTTGTGTTTCCTGTGCAGGAAGAGCAGCAGAGGCCACCCTGCATGCTGGAATCCAGCCCTGCTCTTTCATTCCTTACATTGATTTAGTTTCCGTATTCATTGTTAGATTGATGATCTTTGTCCCTTTATTTTAAAGGCCTTACCATATATTTCCCATCCAATAATGTATTTTATTTCTAAAAATACTTTGGAGCAATAGAGATTGACCTGAATTATTATTTCATGTCCTGTTATTTCATTAATGGATTCATATTGAATCAAAATCACACTCTGTTATTTTATATGATCGATTTATAATATCTTATGTATGTATTTGATAATGAAAGAGTAAAAAGACAAAGTATAATAATCGTTATATGAGGGGGAGCTGGGGCTGTTCAACCTCTTGGGTGGCATAAGGATCCCACCTGATTGCTTTAAAAGGGAGCTCTTCTGGTCACAGTGGGCAAACAGGGCTGTTGGTGAGGGAGAGGACACCAGGGCTGCTGAACAGCCTTCAGTTCGAGATTCCTTTGTGGGGGAATAGTGCCTGGACTTGTGTGACATGAGGGGAAAAGGCTACACAGAAAATATGGAAACCAGTCTGTCTATTTTGGGCACCCAAAGTTGATATTGGTGGCCAGCAGCATTTTCAGGAGAATCCCAGGAAGAGTGAAGTGTTGCCTTGCATGGCCCAGTATTACCACTGAAGTTTTGCTTTCTTAGATTAACTAACAAATGGAAAATTAATCATGTACTTGTTGAGAGTAGAAACAGCAATAAATTGGATTTCTTTTAATACCCCTTTTTTTGCAGGACACTGTTTAAGCAAGGAGGTAAGAACATGATCAAAAATGCTTAGGGATATATGGGCTTTAGGGATAGCTGGGTGTGATTGCCAGTGACTTTCATTCCTCTGGGTATGTTTTATATTTGGTCACATGAATGTGCTGTTGGGCTGGTATTAGAGTGACAGAATAAGCACTGCATTGCTTGTGCCTTAAAATATAAAAGGAAAAAAGAGAACAAAAAAGCAGTGAAAGGATAGATTTTGCAAGTGTGTTTTGATCCATGTTGTGAATCAGTGGGTGTGAAATTCAGCATCTTGAGCAGAGTATGTTGTGGGATCACACAGGTGCAGGTAGTGCTTTTGATATTATTTCAAGCAGGGTCATCCGGCTTGGGATGTTGTAAGGATGTATATGTGTGACCAGTAAAATTCATAAAACACCTAGACTGAAAGAGAAGTAAATATTCCTTCTTTCTGCATTTATGTTCCAGGATTTTTTTCTCCTAGCTCCTAAAGCAGGTTTTCCTGTACCACTAGGATGGCTTGAAGGACGGAATTAGGCAGGTGGTATAAGATAGTCCCCTTCATTAAAAATTATCTATGTCATTAGTCTTGTTATTAATCACTATGAAATTTTGGGACTTTGCAATTTTTAAATTGCATATGTTTCAAACCCATTATCTCATTGTGACCTTTAAAAAAATCCATAACCTTGCATCAACCCAATAATTGTAGCTTCTTTTTCTCTGATCCTTTCTTGCTCTCTTAGAACTGAATTTTTACCAGTCCATGACATTTTACTACTTCTAAGATTTTAAGTGCCTGACCAAAATTTCTAGATGCTGGGGCATTCTCTTGACTGTATAAACAAATTATGTTTTATAAAATGAAAATGAAAAAAAATTATTGATAGATTTCCTACTTTTAATCTTTACAATTTTATTGTATGGATCATAGTAATACTCCAAAATAGTAATACTCCAAAATATCTTGGGATTCAGTTTCTAAGAATGATGCCATATTAAGGACATTAAGAAGATAGCAGATAAAGTATTCTGCACTAAAAATCGCTGGCTGTTTATTTTGCTTTTCCATATAAATTCAGGCTTTAAAGTCATACATTTTGAAACGATTTTAATTGTGTTGGAACTAACAAGAAAAGTGCTGGGCTGCTTCTGTCCTCTAGAGGCTGGATTTAGTAATGACAGCCCCACTCGTTGTGGGATTTAATCCGCACTTGCAGCGGGGCGATGCCCGCAGGGGATTGACTGATCCTTCCAATTACACAACATTTGTGACCGAATTGATGCTCTGCACACGTACAAGGCCTGATTTTCCAAAGCTCTGAGTGCTCAATATTGAACAGGACTTAGTGATGGGTGGATGCTTAATGTAATGTTTTTGATGCTCTGAACAGCCAACCTTTTAAAATCTTACCTCTAAATGAATTTAGGCGGCTGTTGGGACTCTGTAAGACTGCCCAGCTTTGTCAGTTTATGGTAGGAGAATATTTTCATGTTCCAGAAGGGAATTCTCAGGAAGAGTTTCTCCACGGAAAGGGTTGTTAAACATCGGGGCAGGCTGCCCAGGGAGATGCTGGAATTGCCATCCCTGGACATGCTCAAGAGACCACTGGATGTGGCATTGAGTGCAGTGGTCTGCTCCAGAGTGTGATGGTTGGTCAAAGGTTGGACTCCGTCTTAGAGGTCTTTTCTAAGCTAAATGATTCTGTGAAAGCTTTTGACAAAGTATCCTGCAGTTGTAGAATAACTCCACTCATTATGGTGTAAAACGTAGAATGACTTCTGGTACAATATCTACTAACATAATTCTTCTGTGATAATAAATACAGTGTTGTCAATGCAAGTATTTGCCAGGCAAAAAACTTATTGCCACCAGATTTTCAGTTTTCATTGTTTCATCACATTAGAAGGATAAGAAATTACTTTGTGGTGTTTAAATACTGTGCACTTCTTAACCATTCCTATTGCTTTTCAAAGCATTCAGTCAGAGCAAAATATTTAAAAATATGATACTATTCATCTGTCATGATTCAAATATTTGCAGGATTCTCTAACTTCAGAGTAGCATCCCATTGTGTGCTATGGGATGTGGCTATCTGACAACATTCCTGTAGTTTGCTCTAATTCATTTTGGCAGAGAAAGGAAGTCAGAGGGAACCATTCTCAGGAGGCATCAGCACTGCCCTTAGAATGCTGAGACTTCTATAAAATTTAAGTTGGATACATGGAAAATCTTTTCTTGGGGATGTTTTTGTTTAAATTAAAAAAACTGGTCCAGTATTTTCCTTCTTTCCTCTGTAAACATACAATCCCAGGCAGTTAGTTTTATCACAATTTATGGTTTAGGGGGACTGGTGTTTTCAGTGGTTGCTACTATTATAGTCTAATTAGAAAGAAATAATATTAATCTATTGTAGTTTGCCATATTAACAGCCTTTAACTTTCCATGGAGTCTTAACAAATCTCGTTCACTGCATTTCAGTCTGTTATTATCTGCATATTTATCTTACTCTTTCCAAAAATAAGCAGCTAACTCAATCCTGGTATCCAACTGCTTCAAATTTGTGTTTCAAAATAATATGCCAGACTGAGAAAAGAGAGAAAAAGAACCATGAGTTTTTGTTAGAGGGGTAGAGCTGCCAGCAACAATTGTCATTCCTAATAGGGCCCTTCCTCTGTTTTTTCAGCCCAGTCATGTAGCATTGCTGTGCATTCTTTCGTAAATCTGTTATGAAGTGTTCTAAAATTACTCTGGAATATTTGGGGGAATATTTATCATATAAACAACAACAACAAAAAAAAAAAGGCAATTTCCATATGCCTCCAGCCTTGGTGATTTCTTTTGTTTGTGTATTTCCCCTTGTGGGAGTAGAATGATGTGCTGTTGACAAAGGGCTTTCCAATCTTCTTCCACACTGGTTGCACAATAGTCAAACTTTTTAAAATTCTTCCAGTCATGTTTCTATTGTTCTGCAGTGGTATCTGTTACAAGTGTCTCTATGCATTTTAATTGCAAAAAATTTCAGAACATTTTCTTTAGCCTTAATTACCCTTAGCTTTTGGCCTCAAATAACAAATGATGTCATCCCAAAGTGCTTGAGCAAATAGCTCTCTCTCAGTTAAATGGGAAGGGTTTAAGGCAGGTTATGCTCAGTGAGGGGTCCCTTAGTGTGCTAGGATTAATTTTGCAGACATTGCCACAGGATGCTGTTGAATTGCACAATAGACTATTAAATCAGGTTAGGGTTGTTCTCCCACCCCACCTCCCTCCCCCTGATTTCCCTGCAGAAGAAAAATGACAGGCTGTGTGCATGGGAAGCATTGTGCTGCAGTAAGAAAGGGTTGAGAGTAGAATTTAAACTGGAAACTTTTGTAAAGATGTTACTTCATTGTAATTTCTGGCATTTATTCAAACTGCATTGTGAGGATCTTGGTTTGGATTTTTAATAGCTGTTTGAGGTAAAATTTCTATATTACAAAAATACATTTTTTAAAAATTGAACATTACAAATTATTCATTTGTTGTTAAATAATAAAACATATATAACTTTGGGGATTCAGTTGTTGGTTCAGAATAATTTCAGTTCAACAGAATTTTTATTGAAAAATGACTAATCCATACAATTTTTAATTTTCTTTGCATCATAAATCTACTCTTCTTTAAAAGTGTAGTTTCATATTACCCCTAATCCAGTGTAACAGAAGACTGCTGCTGAAAGATGCAGCCCTGCCCTGCTCCCTCAAAAACAACATCTGGCCACAGGGTGAGTCACTTTGGTGTGCTTTTGGAGCAGGGAGGAGTGTGCTTGGTGGCACAGCACTAAGTTGAATAATCTTAGAGAACTTCCTTTATTATATTCATGTGAATAAACAGATACAAAACGAAACAGAAATACAGAAAGTAGACATTTGACTACAAACATTTTCTGACAGTAGAAGAAGGAGGGGTCTATATGATACAGGGAACTGTGAAGTCTGGGGAGGGGTAACATTATATGAAGATTTGCATCCATGGATCACTAACAAATTGTTAATTTGATGGTGATCAGCAGTAATTTTCATATAATAGCTGTTTGGTTTAGTTCAGTCATTTCCTTTTCACCATAACATACTCCTACATCTGATGCTGACTTGAGCCTCTAGGAATATAGGACTTAAACTTCTCTGGTAATTAAGTGCAATTTCCTGTAGAAGAGATTAAGTCATCCAGAAAGGTCACGAGACCATTCACTCCCTTCTCTCTGAACTCTACAAGCCTCAAAACATCCCCAAATATCTGAAGACTGACTTGAGATTTTTGAGTAAAATCTCAAACATGACACTGTGACAAAAATAAAAGTGAGCAGGAGAGAAGCATCCCTGCTGGTCCACTCTGTGGGATTCTGGAGGTCTGGCTGAGGCTGCAGGGAGGACTGGATGCTCCATTTCAGGACCTGTTGCAAAGCATCTGGATATAGAAATGGCTGGCAGTGTCAAAGTAGAATTCTTGCATCCAATTCCACTTTCCCATCTGGACATAGCAGCAGCTCCTCCAGGAGTGCCAATAAATGTGTGGCCACAGCAGGAGGCAGCTGGCTGCCAGGACAGCCTGCTGGGTGCTCTTTGCCACTCCTGGGAGAGCAGCAGCCACTGGAGTGGAATTGTTCTGGAGGCTCTCACCCACTGGTACTGCCTGGATGACCTTAGCAAGTGGAGTATGTCTCTACAGAAAGCAGCAAATTAAAACCAAAGAATGCTACACACAGGGGTCTTTTTCTGACTTACTGAGGCACAGAGTCTTTCCTGACTCCAAATCTAATTATTGGTTTAGCCCTGAGCATGTGTGCAAGACATAAAAGCAGGCATCTTTATGACTTGGTGCTTTAGTTTCCCCATCTGTAAAATGAGAGTGGTAATACAGATTTTTCTTTGAGAACTCTGTGTTTCATGAATTTTTGTCACATTTCTCAAGGCATAATGATTTAACTGTTGCCTTGAACAAGATGGGTATTCATACTAACTGATAGATTTGATTCAAATTTCAATTCAATTTTATGGCTTGAGGTTGTTTTCTTATCAGTTGATAACCTTTCACTTGAGCCTGGCGGGATCGTTTGAAACTACAGCATGCTATAATGCAGAAGATTCCATGGAAACAGAATTTTTGTGACTCCTGACACAGGTGAAAATTTTCATGCCCTTGCTGGGAGTGTCTACATCCATTTCACACTTGTTAGTTTTGTTCTTAAGGTTTGATCCTGGAAGATGGTTCTTCCTCTATTTTATGCTCCATGCTCATCCCATAGATAAACCATCCCCATGGAAGTGGGACACTTTCATGTAAATGGGTATTTTCAAAAGCTCTGATTTTCTATCTTCAGAGATCTGCTGGATGAAGTTCCAGAAGACCCTCACACTGAGGGATTTCTGTTCTGGGATCTCTTTTAGCACCTTGTCTGCTTGGTTCACTGCATCTGATGCTCCTTTCCTAACAGTGGGCAGTGTCTGTCTGTAAAAGGAGTGTTGACTTATTGCAATATTGTGATATTGCAATAGTCATGATTGTCTGACTTAGCTGAATACTCTGCAAGCCTGATGCATGCTTTCTGCCCCAAAGGGAGCTGTTTGAATGATTTCTTTTGCAGTTAAGGTGAGTCTCTCTTGGGAGAGAATTCAGTGCTAGAAATGTGAACTATGGATGGAGCATATGTCCAAGAATGAATTTTCTCTGAGCAACAGAAAAATTTTGTAGGGAGTTTTTAACCATATTACTGGAAATTTTTGGTCCATTTGGTCCTATGTTTTTATAGGAATTGCTGAGTTCTCACTGTCTTCTCCATCTGGGTACAGCTGCTCAGAAAGGAGAAGGAAAAAAACCCCAGATTTTTAGCTTTAAGCAAGACGGGAGAGTGGCAACCAAAACCAGCTGTAGAATGCAGGATATTGATACCCATGACTTTTGGATATTATGCATTCTATACTACTCAGAAACAAGAGACTGTTGTAAAAAGGACAAAAGAACCTACAGACAAGCAGAGTCCCCACAGCCACTTTTGCCCTTCCATGAGCTCACAGCAGTTTGGAGACTCCAGTTAGAAACATTAACTGCAGTCATTTGATTCCTGCTTCTCCACTACTGTTTTCCACTGAAGAATTCAGTGGAAATTATTCTGAACGGATCTGAAGCAATGCAATACTTGTGTGTTCAGCCAGTGCACTCACAGGATAAGTTGGACAGGGTGGCAGCATGGAGGAATTGTTTTTCAGACGTGTCATTTGTTATTAGCTTAGGCTGAACTGTTGGGAAGGAAGTATCAATGCTGGTTTTGTCAGATGGCATCTTAGCTTTGTGCTGCTAGGTTTGAGCTCTCAGTAAATATGACCAGTCATTTTGCTGCATTCTGGATACTGCCAGTGTAACCAGTGGCAGCTGTGAGTTCTTCAGTTGTTCTGCTAGCAAGGCATTGGCACTATTTGTTGTGTGTCTGTTTTTGTTAAAAACATCATAGGCTAGTGCATCAATAGCTCGGGTAATGCTAATTTTGTCTTCACTTAAAAATTACAGCTTCTCCAGCAGTCTAGATCTTAGTTAACAGAAAAAGCCAAACAGTTTCCCCCATGGTTTAGAAGATTTAATTGCAGATCTTTGGCATTATGTTCAACAGGGAATTCTTGCTTGTCATAGGTGGTTATGGGAAGCAGAGGTATTTACTGACCTGTAAATGAACTGTATATATGTCTTCCTTTCTTTAGCCATGATGCTGTGGTATTTTATGTCCTTTGTAATTCATTCAAACATAAAAGGACTCGTTATTTACAGGTTTTATGCAGCCTGACTTGATTAAAAATAAAAATGCTCATATAGTTTTCAAGCCTGTTAGATGACTTCTGAGTAATGCAGGGAGAAAGTAAAGCAGGAATACCCAGACAGAAGTGTGTGGTGTACAGCGAGAAAATGTGCAAACTTCCATTCTGGCCTGGATGTACTTGACCATCAAAAACATCTCATTATAAAATCAGTGGAATTCCACCTAGAGACTTAATATTACCTTTTTCAGAATGCCAGCCTGCAGGGGCAATGGAGATCAAAAGTAAGAACCTTTTGATCCCAGAGCGGTAAAGAACTATGGCCTAATCTCCAATTTTTGCTAAAAAAAAAAAAAAATGTTTAATGTAAAAAATGTAATTTCTGTTCATGTCACAATGGAGGGCGATAGCCATCCTAAAGTCACAAACCTGTTTTCAAAGGTAACTCTGAGTGCCAGGGCTGTGATCCATCACCTTAAACAAACAGTTTGAGAAAGCTTTATCATATCATTTTCACCACTAGTCACAAAGGATTGAAAACCTATGATAGGTGCAAAACCAATAGTAGTTAAAAATTACCAGCTGGTCATGTTTCCTTTCAGCTGATTGCCTTAGTGGTGCTTTTACCTACTATTTTAATCCAAACTATAACGAATGTCTTTTATGAAATACTGATGGGTTTGTCTGTTCCATTAGGATGATGTTTTTGTCCAAGATCAATCATAGCAAACAGAATGTACTGAAATCAAGGTTTTCAAAATAACTGGAGTTAAGTGATATGTGAAAGTGATGTAAGACAATGCCCTGAGCTGTCTCACCTGAAACTGAAGTTAGGGCTACCTTGAGCAGGGGGTTAGGCCTAGTGACCCCTGAGCTCTCTTCCAAGCTGAATCATCCTGTGCCTTGGAGGAGCCTTGGGCTGCTCTGTCTCTTACATGACTTTGAGGCAAAGGGGAATCAATTGATGTAATTTACTTGATACATTAGACCACCTTGCATTTGATATTTATCAGAAATGCGATTTATTTTATTTTAAAGAAAAGTGTTTTCATCAAAGCATGTAATGTCAGAATTAACTCCAGTTGAAAAAGTTGAAATATTTATTTCCTCATATGACTTCCTTTGCATTTTCAATAATTGAAAATTTTATGATAGTATATTCTTCCAGCTTGTCTTCCTTAATTAAAGAGTAGCTGTGGGAGCTGATGGTGTTTAGCCTGGAGGAGGCTTAGAGGTGATCTTATCACCCTCTACAGCTACCTGAAAGGAGGTTGCAGCCTGTGGGGTCTCTTCTCCCAGGCAGTAACAGGACAAGAAGACACAGCCTCTTAAACTGTGCCAGGGGAGGTTGGACATTGGGAGGAATTTCTTCACAGTAAGGCTGATTAGACTGCCCAGGGAGATGGAAGAGTCACTGTCCCTTGTAAGTGTTTAAGGAAAGACTGGACATGGCACTTGATGATCTCAGAGGTGTTTCCAACCTAATTGATTCTGTGATTCTGTAATGCATGAAATCATGTCAAAGATCTATGACCGGTCTTCCTTGATGCCTCTCTTCTTTGCAACGTAGTGAGTGGATCAGCAGTATGGTACCGCAGCACGGAACGAAGATGGGATCGGCTTGATCCCCTGATTTGCAGGAAGGCAGGAGCAGCTCGCCAGTGTCCCGGGGAGCCCCCCCCGCTCCCCGGGAAGGGAAGGGCGCAAAGCAAAGCAGCCGGAAGGGATTCCGCTCCCTCCCATTGTTGCCGTTCGCAAGGAGTGGAACGGGGCGGGGGCGGCGGGGCCGGGGCTCGGGCGAACCCCCCGCCCCCGGGCCGGGCGCGCATGCACACACAGCCGCCGAGTCAGACACCCGGACAGACCGACGGACCGGCACGCACCCGGCGGCAGCACCGCCGCCCGCGCCGGGCTCGCT
>JAYDZK010000032.1:12387758-12429363 GCA_034509185.1 Euphonia xanthogaster
AGCGGCCGGCGGCAGGAGGGGCCCGGCGGCCGATGCGTGCGCAGGGAGGGTGAGTGGAGCGGAGCGGAGCGGAGCTGCCGGCTCCCCGCGCAGCAGCCGCGGCGGGCGCGGGGCTCCGCGGGGCTCTGCAGCCGCTCCGGGCGTGCGGGAAGGAGGGAGGGAGGGAGCGGCTGCCCTGGGGACGCTTCTGCAACAAGTAACGCTGCCCCGGGGCTCTGCATCTGGAAGTTAATTGCGGCCGGGAGGGAGGGTGGCATTTCCCGGCTAGGGATATTTATGGCTTTCTCGCCGAGGGCAGAGGCGGCTCGTAGCCGCCGAGTGTGAAGAAGTCACTCAACAGGTCCTTTACCACCAGCGCTCCCCGCTTCCCCGAGCCGACCTGGATAAAAGCGATCGCTGGGGCTTTGTTATTTTAATGATTCGAGGCCGGCTTGGGGTCTTAGCTCCGGGCCTGATCATTATACAGAGGATGTAGGAAATTTACGGGAGGGGGAAGAGGGGAGGAAGGTGATAAACGTTTTGTTACTGGTATTTGCCTTTTGTTGCCCTTTCTGGTGTGTTTTTCTGTCAGACTTTTCTCGATTGCTTTTCGTATTCTTTTTCTTTTTTTATTTTTTAAAATATACTTGGAATAACTTTTGAGTTGTGTGTTTTGGTTCGTTCTTACCCTTTCTGCTGATGGCTGGTTACAGGTTTAGTTGAAGCGTGGTGATCCGGGAACACTGGAGGGAACACAACTGACTTTCATTGCTTTTCCTTTTTGTTAGACTGTCACTAAGGATTTTCTTGGGTTCAGATCAGATCCTTTGAGAACGTTGCTGCAACACAGAGTTCAGAAGTTTGTAGGGCATAGTTTAGAAAGGCGAAAGCATCGGGAAATATGTAAAAGGAGAGTGTGAAAAAACAAACTTCAAACCCTGGTAAAGCTTAAGATCTAAACCTTTGTGTTGGATGGAACAGTTACAGGTTAAGACTCCCCTGTTTGGTCTTTTTAGCAGAATTAGCAGTAAAATATTTTGGCTCAGTACGTCTATTGTGTGTTTCACCAGACATGGGCAGGGTACTCTACAGGCTCATAACACGTCTGTATATTTGTGTCAAGTTTTGCATCTTCTATTAAGTAAATTATCACTATTACAAGTCATAGTACTTGACTTGTAATACACTTGCATTAATGTATATTGCATAGAAATATGCAAATGCAGTTTGTCCTGGATTTATTTTTTTGCTTACATAATGTCATTGTGTGTGTCAAACGGGAATCTATCACAATGTAATTCTTTTAATACAATGATTTTGACTGACTTTTAAATCAGCAAAACTTAGATTCTTTCCAATTAGCATAACCCCCCCTTTGTTTATATTGCTCACAACTAATGTACCATTTTAGCTTTTAAAATATTTGTACTAGTTTCTGGTTTTATTGTATTTTCAGCTTCAAGTTCAGACTTCCCTAGCCAATTTATTAGTCACCTTGTCTGATTGTGTAGTTATAATTTTTGGTCTGATTTTGTAATACCACCCTTGCACATGATTGCCTCCGTGCTGCAGGCAGGGCAGCATTTATTAGAGTAATGACTGCAGGATGGTACCCATTGTCTCAGTTCTGTGGTATTTATCTTGGGCTGCATGTAAGTTTTGAGTAGACTTGACGTGCTATTAAATGACTGATGGCCCCTCTAACACATTGTCTGCTCTGGAGCAGGGCTGCCTTTGAAGTAGTACCCTGTAGGAAGTAAAGAGACTATTTGCTCTATTAAAATTCCTTGGTATTTCCTCTGTTTAACCACAGGCCACTTCCCCTCTGCCACTCTAAACACTGCAGGGACACTGACTGATTGAAAAGACACAAGCCCTAAGTAATTGTATCCTATTCAAATAGTTATTCTTATTGCAGGTTATTTATAAGTGTCTAATTAATGTATGTTAAGGGCATGAATAAATCTTAACATTTTATATAGAGAAAGTAAAAATGTCTAGTTTGCATTAAATGAAGTGGTTGAATTGAGGTAATTCTCAAGGGCATAAATAATCTAAAAGTATATAATTTAGCTTTTAATGGTTGTTCAAGGAGAAATAAAATGTAGCTAGCTGGGTTTGTATGTGCATTTAGATACATGAACGTTGGGTATTTTCCTCTGCTAAAACTGTAAATGTGGGTTTCAGCTCCCTATGGTGAATCTTTTTTTCATCATTGGAGTGCTATTTTTGAGACTCCATGTTCCATTTTTCTCCATACACACTGAGGTAATATACATACATGCACAAGTAATGCACAAGTTTCTTTCACTGTACAAAATACAGTTTTGTGTATCCTCAATATTTTGTAGCAGTAAAAAACTGACTTAATGAGAGCATATTTCTGGACTATGGTTAAAAGAATTTGATGAGGAAGGATTTGTTGGCTTTATTCATAGCTCCTGAAACTAGTAATATCTAACGTTTTCAAAACTAAAAATTAAATCACATCCTAGATTTGACTTTTTGTTTGTTTTACGACTTCCATCACAAAATATATTTATAGCCTGTATTATACATCTTCTCTGGTAATGCCCTGACATTGGTGTTGCAAACTCCACATGTGTGTAGCAGGAAAGCAAGTAATACCCGGACAAGTGACATTACTGTGGCTAAGAATGATCAGATTTCAGTGAGTTCAGGACTGTAGAATTTGGATTGACTTTGCTTGGTGTAGGATTCCTTTCATTGATGTTTAATAGAAATTTTGATTCCACCACCTAGTATTACTCTACATTAGGGCAGACGTTTACTTAAAGTAGAATAGGATTGCAAAGTAGTTTTCCATATGGATGCTCTTAGGACCTCATATGCATACCTTTATCCAGAATAGGAGTAGTTCAGAGAAGGGCCTGTTTTAATCTAGACTAAGTGTGTCCACATGGGGAGCTATTCTGGAAAAGCAGACCATGTATAAACAAGCCACAAGGTGCGCAGAGAAGACAGACGTGTGATCTGAGGATAATCTGAATATATTTCAGATTCATTTATTCGGAGTTAAACACATGAGCAACTTTACTCTCAAGTTGTTTTGTAGATTCTAATGGGACTACACACATGAGTATTTTTTTTCATTTTCATTGTTTAATTTCTCTGAAGTTCCTGGCATTAAATCGTGTTCAGTATAAAGCTTAAACTTAATGTGACTGTATGATGAGGAAGAATAAATAATCCAGCATTTTACCAACCCTCCCCTGCTTGTTAGCAGAGAGTTGTACCTTCCTTTGCTCTGCTAAGCAAAGCTGCTCAGACTGGAGGGCTCTGTTCCCGTGCATTCTCCCTGAAACTCCCTGTGTCCCTTTCTGTGCTCTTTATGTAAGGAACTTTCTATTTCCTTTTCACTTCAGAGCAGAGACACTGAAGATTTCCTACTGTTCCACTACTGGGAGCTCTGCCTGCCTCATTGTTCTTTAGGCTCATGCTGCTGTGTCCCTACATTTGTCTCCTCAAGCATACCAAAGTAGACTTCTGTTTCTCCACAGTTAGGAATCTACCAGGCACAGAGCTAGGTCATACAGAAATACTTTTCCCAGCTGAGGACATGTTTTGGGAACTTTATTTTGGAGGAAAAACACTCTGTAAAATGGTAAGAAATTACCAAACTTCCAATTTCTCCCTTCTATTTCATGTTATTTTCCAGCAGTTAAAAAACCCAGATTTTCTCTTGCAAAGTATTTAAAAATTTTAAAAAGTATTAGGCAGAAGACAGGCTGAAGATGGAGCATGGTGGAAGGTGTTAATGTTTGCCATCAGGGTGTTCTTTAATCTAGAGACAGTTCCAGAGCTGCTTTAAAGCTCTGCAGCCCAGATGCCAGCAGTTCCCTATGTGCCATTTTTTGGGAATTTATAGAATCAAGAGATTTCTCTTCCTGGCATCCAGAACAATGTGATAGCATTTCAGAATTGACGAGATGTGTCACTTAAAGCTTCCTGTGTTCTGTGAGTAGATACAATGCAACACGTTGAGTGCAAGGCTTTGCAGGTATGGTCAGTCATGCAGGTAGGCATCTGTAGCACTTTTGTTTAGTTAGAGTTTGGCTTCAGGGTCCCTCCAGGGTTTGTTTTGGGGTTTTCTTTTGAATTTCATTTATTGAAAAATGTAGCAGAGAATGAGACCCCGTTCCTACTCTACTGTCAAAAAGTGTTGATGACAATCTGCCTATTAAATGATTTAAAAAATGCACAAAGTTCATGTTTAAAGTCACAGATGACTGTTTCCTCAGGAACTGTGAGGCTCTACAGTTTAATGCTGTGTTTTCAGAATGAGCATTCAAATGCATGACCTAGAGGAAAAAAATATGGAAACATGTGTTTATGTAATTGAAACTAACTCTCAGTGTTAACAAGGAAATTGTGTATTTCCAACAAAATTGTGTATTTCCTTATGTGTTTGCATGGAATATGATAATTCCTCAGCTGTTAATTTAACAGGGTTTCTGCAGTTGCAGTCGCTTGGGACTGTTACAGATTTGATTGATTTCCTCTCCAGAATGTGTCCCTTACTTTAGATGCTGAACTCCACTCCCTGCTTTACTTCCCTCAAAATCTGCTTTTCAGTAAGTACAAGTATACAAACTGCTGGAGCAGACTTGTTAATTTAAAATCTTGAGACATTTATTTAAGAACAAGTTCTGCTTTAACAGATGAATACTTTATAGTCCATGGGTGAAAGGATGTTAAGCTGTCATGATTAGATGATGCTAGCTTTTCTTTAGTTAATTACTTGGTAATGTTCATACAACATGGATATTACTTACTGAAAACTGCAACATTTAAAGGGTGTTTAATAAGGACCGGCTGTCCAGCAGATCAGTCTAAAGATGATGAAACAAAGCTTTGATGTGAGCTTGCCTGCTTAATTATGCTCAAAGGCTGAATTCTACCCATAAATTTAGCATGTGTTTTTAGAGGCAAACAAGAGGAGTGTGAAGTATTCCTGCAGAACTCTTAAGCTTGAATGCCATTTTTAGTTTTTAAAAGTAAAATTTTTTTCAAGTATATTGCTTTGACATTATATTTACTCCCACCAGTATAATGAGGTGGATCTGAAATACATTTTTTCTAAAAGTTTAGGTTAGTGCTGATGTTCCTATGGCAGGTTTTAATTGTTTTTATATTTAAAAATTAATATTATGCATTAATACATCACACCTAGGAAAAACCACATAAAAGTAGTAGGACTTATATGAATGCTTATTTTTTATATCCTTCTCTATATGAATTATAAGAAAGGATTGAATGGAATTTTAAGTTACAGTAACCTAAAATAATGTTAGCTCAGTACATCTGAAGTACTTTAGGTTTTAGGTTATGGTAATGTGAGACTTTATTTAAGGGTCAAAATTCAAGTGCAGACTTGAAAAAGGATTTTATCCTCTCATATGTATAGTATTTTATAATTGTTTCACTGTCCTCCCCAGCTCTGCTCAAAAGGAGTGGCACATCCTGACACCCAATATTTCTGTGGGATTTTATAATAAAAACTTTGACCAGATATATACTTAGTACAATAGTGAATACAGGCATATGCCAGTTATGGGTAGGTTCATTGCAATATTCATATGACAGAAACACAGGTATTATCACTCTGGTTAGCCAGAATTCTGCCAGCCAAACCAGGGTATAAATGTGTATTTTAACATCCTTCAACTTGTTTTCTTAGTAAATTGTTCTTTCAGTGTCATGTCCAAGACACCATTCATGGATTTTAAAGGAACATTGTTCTCCTGTCACCTCTCATCTCTGCATGGTAGATTCCAGGAGTGTGAGGAAGATAAAGTGTGCAGTTTGGGATTTGTTTTTCCAAAGTTTGATTTGATTATTAAAAATAATTAAAGCTTGGATTAGAGTTTTATCAGGCATCAGCACATGTTCCAGGAGATGCTGTATTCTCTGAAATTCTCTCACTTGAAGGCTATTACAATATTATGTCACTATTGGCTTTGAAGAATTGTTCCAGACATTCTATTTTTATTATTTCCCTTTGGGCTGTTATTCAGCAAGACAGTAAATCTGCTTTTGGGGTGCATCAGTCGTGCTCCAGTGAGCCCAAATAAATGTGAGAGGTAGCTTTGTCCTGGGTGATTCCACGCTACATCAGGTATCGTACCTGAAAGCATAAACTCTGGCATGTGTGTTCTGGTTGATGGAGGAGAACCAGAACTGTGCGTCCGTGACCGATCTGAGCCAAATCTGTTCCTGTCGGTGCTGCGCCAGCCCTCGGCGGTGCCTGCGGGCGCTGCCCCCGCTCTGCCTGCCTGAGGCAGCCTTTGCTGGCAGCGCAGGAGGAGGGAGGGATCCAGCGCACCGCGGCTCCGTCCGTCCGTCCCCGCTGCCCGGGGCTCTGTCTGTCCCAGCCGCCCGGGGCTCTGTCTGTCCCTCCCTCCTGCTCTGGGCTCCGTCCCTCCCGCCCGGGGCTCTGTCTGTCCCTCCCTCCTGCTCTGGGCTCCGTCCCTCCCGCCCGGGGCTCTGTCCGTCCCTCCCGCCCGGGGCTCTGTCTGTCCCAGCCGCCCGGGGCTCTGTCTGTCCCTCCCGCCCGGGGCTCTGTCTGTCCCTCCCGCTGCCCCAGCCCGCGCTGCCGGGGCCCTGCCGGCTCTCGAAGGGCGCTGCTGCCGCTGCTGCTCCCGCTGGATTCTGCCCTCCTGTTCCCTCCAGCCTCTGCGCTCAGAGCATCTCAGCCGCAAGGCTGGAGCTCCCTGTGTGCCGTTCCTGGCTCCGCAGGAACAATGAGGGGCTGTTCAGGAGCGTGTGGAGTTCAAAGGGCTCCCTCGATGTGTGTGAGGGCCATGAGCTGCTGCGAACATGGCAACAACTGGACAGCATCAATCAGCGCTGGGGCTGCTGGCTGGAGGACACGACAGGCCTGCAGGTCTGCCTGGAGCTGCACGTTCTGGGCGTTGGGTTTCCAGATGGTTGGTTTGTAATGATCTAGCCATATGATCCTTTATCTCACAGAATTGTGTGTAATACCCATTCCTGTGCCCCCTGCTGTATGGCCCTGCTGGATTTTCCTCATGGTTGGTGGGCAGACTTGGATTTTAATTTCTGACCTTGCCTATGTTCTTCGCTCTTATATCAGTGGGAGTGACTAGGTATTTCTGATCTTACTTCTGACTACATTCAAATCCAACCAAGCAATCAATGACTTCCCTGACTTTTTTTTGTATACGGCTGTGGGAAAATTCCTGGTTGGCTGGCTATGAATTAATGAAAATCCTTAGAATGCTTCACTAATTATAGCTCCTGTGGCTTTAAAAATGCTATTCCCTTTTTTAATTTGAGAGAGGTCACAGGGGTTTACAGAAACTAAGAAAAGAAAACTTAACATCTGGTTGTGCTCTGTAGATGACTGCTTTTGTGTGAAGAAAAGTTATGGCCTCGCCTCAGCATCAAACACATTCAAGGTGATCCTTTCTAAGAACTCTTTGCAAGAGCCCCCTTTGCTCAAACTGTGTTTTCTAATTAACTTTGCTTTGTATTTTCAAACGGAGGATTTTAGTTCTCCAGACTAAATCCCAAACTCATATTGATGCTTAAAGTTCACCCTATCTTTGTAAAATTTATCTTCCCGAGTTTTGTAATTATAGCATAATATTTCCATATGTTTTCTAATATTTTCCTTTAAAAGTTATGGAATTCCAAGATGAGGAGGCTGCTGGGTTGAATTCTGGTATTTATGAAAGAAAATTTGTTCTGTGTTCGCTTATCTATACTGAAGTTTCAGCTATTTGTATGTAAAATACTGATGAACAATCTGATTTGTGGAAGTCCCCTTAATTGCGCAGGCTAAAAGAGAATTTTGTTTCCCAAATAATGCAGGTTAAAATTATATGTGAAGCTAGTGAAGCTCGTAGAAAACATAATATGAGAATGTTTAGATCCAAACAGTTCATCTTTTAGATTGTTAGAATTGTAAGTTATCAGCTTCTCAGTTAAACATAGGTAATTTCAGGTGTGACTGGTCTGGAATCAGAAAGCATCAAAAAAAAATACAACTTTAGAAACTTACACCAGTCACATGATCTTTTTATACTAGACAGTGATGTAGCAAACTCCAAGCAGGCCTCTGTCATCTGCTTGTAGGAACAGCACCCCAGTCTGTTTTCCTTTCAAACATGGAAAACTCAGGGATTTCTTTCTGATTTATTTGGTTTGTTTAAAGGGCTAAACCTCCACCTATTAAGATCAGTGGCAACACTTTGGTTTTGGTGGGGTTTTCTTTCATACTTGAAGTGGCCTGGCACTGAGCTGCTGGGGCTGGCTGCATGCAAGAGCTGGCTGGTGCCAGCCTCTCCTCTGGGTGGCCCTGGGGGTGCCACTGCCTGGTGACAGAGGTCACAAGCTCGCAGTGCACATCACTTCCCCAGGGCTTGGGTGCTGTCCTCAGCAGGGACAGTGCTGCACAGAGCCACCCTAAAGTGCAGCCAGCGAGCTGAACAGCAGGGCTGGGGGCCACAGCTGGCCCACAGCTGGGCAGTGGCTGCCAGGGCAGTGGCTGCTGCTTAGGCTTTGTTGGTGATTGCTGTCTTCAGTCTCACTGTTGCATTGGTGTATCCTGGAACGACCCATGTAGTCTGTTCTTGTAGAGTGGGGAGTGCACTGTGAAGTTGGAAATTTGTTTATCCTACAGGAAAAACTTCCTTGATTCCAACCTTAGTGGTTCTGTGATTTTTTTTTCCCCCCTCAAATGTACCAGAGTAACTTTGGTTACAGCTGCCCAGCCCATGAAGAATTCCATTCTTTTCCTCTGTCTGAGCTGTTAAGGTGCCAGTCTGTGTCTTGTCTCACAGCCCTTGTAAAGCCTGCCTGCACTGCTTCCTCTTCCTCCAGCTTCTCTGGGAATCAGTTTTGTCTTCCTGTCTAGGCTTGCCCCCAACTGTAGGCAGTGGTAACAAAATGAGGATGGAAGTCGAAACTGGCAAATTGTGCAATTTTTGCTGAGCAGAAAGGGTGCCCTCTCTGGCTGAATATGGTGTGGGAAGGGGGGGTTGCTGAATCACAAACCTTTTTGGCAAAGTTTTCAAGCTTGTGCTGGGCTTGGGCTTGAAGTTTGAGAGATACAGGGTGTAAATGGGTGATTTGGTGTGAGCAGACCCTTAAAAGCTTGGAGTGGGATTCTGAAAAAGAATGGAATTCTCACTCCCGTCTGTTTCCTCCCACTTTGGTGTTGGTGTTTGTCTTTCCCTCCCCACCTGCTTTAATGCACCTATTTGTGAGCTGCAATGTAGGTCACATTTTTAAAGCAGCTGGAATTGAAAGTATCCCTACTTTTTTTGTTTTGTTTGTTTTTTCCCTTTTTCACAACTGGAGTAGTTTCAATGACATGGATAAAATGAGGTCCCCTTGCATTTATGTTAAGTGTATGTTTAGAACTGGTGAACTACAGCATGGAGGCAGAGGAGCTGGACAGGGGAGTCAGGAAATCCCCAGGCTATTTTGGTGATTAGGCCCAGTGTTCCATGTAGCTATTCAGATGTTTTTAACATTCCCACCCTTAAGTTGTGTTAATTTAGATGTTCTTTTAAAGTATCTCATCAAAGGAGTTTGAGGTTAGTATAATGAGCATATAAATTATTCAACATTTTTCATAGGAGTGTTTTGAACAGTGAGTTTTTCACAAGCAAGAAGATGATAATGTTTCAGCAATCACTTCAGCATCTGTTGAAATGCAGCCAGCTCCGTGGTGGAATACAGAGCTCATGGTAAGGCTATCCAGCCCTTCCTGCCAGGAAATGAAGAGCAGTGTATTCATTTGTAACCCAAGGGGGGCACTTCACCAGCCAGCCCATAGTTTGTGGATGGAATTTGGTCAGTTTACCACGAAAATTACAGAATGACCCAGTGGGTCTTACTCTCTTTTTTTAACCTTGCTCTAAAGACAGCATCTCTTATTAATGCAGTGTCTATGAGCAAATTTGTGTAGTAGAGAGTACAGTTGAGGATTATTCACCATTATAAGGAGCTTTCGTTTTGTTTACTCTGTCAAAATTTTATCTGAGGTCTTCTGGTACTGGTTCACAAATTATGCTTTAGTTATGAAAGAATATCTAGGGTTTTGCTTTTTCTGTTGTTTACTACAAAAAGTTGAGCTAAGATAGTTTTCAAAGAACCAGTAAATGATCTATAGCGTAGCTACAACTTTGCTTTATTGTTTAATTCTCTGTTTTGAATAAATTATGTTGGTGGTGTTTAATAATTAGCTTAGTTTTCCCTCTGACAGGAGGAATAGGTTAAGTACAAAAAGAGTTAAAATAAGAAGCAAAAAGAAAAAACAAACACCTAATTCAGCCAGACTCGTAACAGGTGAAAAGTTATTTTTTCATGCTTCTTCAGAACATCAAAGGAAACAAAACCTTTATCTTTTATTCATTAGCTGGGAATAATGCAAGTTGGGATAGCTTAGGTTTCTCCTTATAGTTGCATTTGTAAGAGTAATTCAGTAATCATGCCATTCGCTTTTGGGGCTCTTTTTCATTAAGGACCACTGGCCGTGAAATGTCATGCAGAGGTTTGAAACTGGGACATTCAGCTCACTGAAGAATGAGCTGCAACAACAGAAGTTTCTTTTTATTGCCTTCTGGCAGTAAATGTAGGAATCAAAGCCCCAAATAAATGATAGAATAACATCCAATATTGTCTAACAATGCTGGTAGCTGTGGATTATGATTGCTCAGTGTAACCACATTGCATTTGGTTTGCATCTTTTATTTATTGTTTATTATATTTCATTCAACCATTGAAGCTCCAGTAGTGTATCTGTGTGCTTGTCTGACTTGCATTTCTAGGTGTGATTCCTTCCTCTCCTCCCACTGTAGTTACGTTTTACTGCAACAAAAAAATACTTGTTCCTGTGTATATATCTTACAATTAGATCCAAGTACTATTCCTGTTAAAAGCTATAATTTCTACTGGAAGTGAAACTTGATGATCTTTGGATCTACTTCTGAATCTACTGCAATAATGTGATTGTATTTTCTATCTTCCTGCTCAGTGTTTTAAGATTAGCTACAATGATGTTCAGTTTAATGTTGATAGAAAGGAGTCAAGTGAAAGTTTGTGAGAAACACGGGTTCAATTTCACTTTTTAATCTGTGTACTTAAATGCTGTCTTAAAACTTCCATTGCATTCTGGCTTCTTAAATAAGATGAATGCCAGAAGACAACTTGTTCATTGTCATTCTGTAAAGAGGCTTCATGTCTTAGAAGTGACTACTTCCTGCAGAAAAAGATCAGATAGTGTGCATGGATCTTTAAAAATAAAAGGTTAGACAATTAGTGTAAATGCTTTTCCAAGCAGTTTTAAATTCAGATGAAATTTTGTCATAATTTGATCAAAGTCACATAACCTGTGGCTCTGTTTTTGTTGCACATGCTGATGGTCTGTGGATAACGTTACGTTTTTTCAGCATGAAACTGAACACTTCAAATCCCTAAAGCAGGATCAAATTTATGGTTAATAAAAGAATATATTGTAGTGGATGTCATCTGTTATATCACTCTGGGAACAGAAACTGGCGGTGAGTGGACAGGAAATATTTCCATTTCAAATCACTTCAGTCTATGGTCTAGGGTGAAAGTGTCTCATTTCAGGAAAATCACTGTGAATATCCATGTAATAGAAATATTTCAGAAGAGTATAAGCTTTTTCAAATATGGTTTTTTGCTTTGTAGTATTTTATGAGCAGACACTACTTATTAATATCACGTATTTTCTTTGTTTCAGTCTTGATCCCTTAACCTTTTCAAGGAATAGCAGAAATGTGTATTCAGGTACCTCTGTGTGCCAAGTAAGCAGCAATTTGATGAGTTGCTGTGCAGTGGCCAAACTGCTTCAAAGTCTCAGAGCTTTGTGTTTGTAGTTGGTTGGGTTTTTAAGAGTGCTGGGTTCTTCCAGCTTGGTGCATTTTTTCAGGTTGTCTCCTCTTCAAATGTAGTATAAAGTGTGAGATCCATGGACTGTAACTTTATTAATGGAACCTTCAAGCAGCAGAAATTTTGGTATGTTTTTCATGTGTTAAGTAGTACTTAAACAGCTCTATGTTTTGAAGTATTTAAAGCATTTCAATTAACTACATTTAAAATGGACGTGATTGTCCAGGGAATGTGAAAAAACCAGCAGAAAAAAAGGTGTACATTTTTATCTTTATCATGTATTAACATCCTGAAATACTCAAACCTACATCAAATAAGTTATTCAGGTGTGTAGAATTTTTTTCTACTTTGCAGGAACACAAAATAGGAAACAAGCCTTAATAGGGGGAAGATTTATTACTTAATTTGGGCAGTTTGGAGCCCTTTTATTATCTGAGGTGTAGGCTAAAAAATAATTAATTAAATCTATATGTAAAAACAGAGCACTTCTGCCTTTTGAAGATAAAAAAGTTTAATCTAAGGATTCATTGTGAAACCTGTTAGTTACTGTGGGTCACAGGGAAGGACATGAACTGAAACCTGCCTCTTGTGTGCTCTGCTTACTTGAGCAGCTCATTGCTTGGTGTAGGATTCTGAAAGGATTTTTTTTTTATTTCTGTGTTTTTATAATTTTAGTGAGATGGGTGAAATGACAGCTTAGGATACCCTCCTTGCAGCTTCCTCTGACTGGTAACAAGGACAGTGTGAAATGAAACTGGATCTTATTGGGGCTGCTTGTGTGGAAACCAGAGGTATTTCTTTAGTGCAGCACAGCAGGGGGATTTTTCCTGAGGCTAAATTGACTTTGTACCTTTCCTGCATCTTGTCAGAGTAGGCCATGACAGAGCAGATCCATATGCCAAGCCTGCTTTTGTACCTCAGACATTTGATTTTAATGTTCGTGTAATTTTTCCCACAGTACGATTTCCTATTATTATTTATTAGTGAGTATTGAAATTTTTAATTTAAAAAAATTTGATTTGACTGAAAAATTAAATGTTCTCAAGATATAGATTTTCCTTGCCATGGGTTTGCGGGTTTGGTTGGGGTTTTTTTGTGGGTTTTTTGTTTGTTTGTTGTTTTGCTTTGTTTTTTTTGTCAGATAATTAAATTTTAACCAATAATAAAAGAACAAAAAATGTTCCAAGGTTCTAGAAAAAGATTTAGAATGGAAATCTTGCAAGTGGTTAAATAGTAGTTAAGCAAATGGCACCAACGAAGTCATTTGAAGCCCAGGCAGGCTGTGGTACAGGTTGTGTCAGTGCTTTAGCAGACATCACATTTCATGTCAAGTACTGTATTAATTAGTATGAAAAGGGCAGTTAGGAACTGGCCATGTACCATACAGATAGGATGTGTGACCTTTGCTTTGGCCAGCTTCCAAAAGCACTTAACACGAAATACTCAGGAAAAATGGGTCTCTTGAAGTGTTTAGCTTGATCAAGTGCATTATAAAGTGGGTTATCCATAGGGTGTGATTTCCAGGAGTGGAAGCTGAATGCAGTCAGACTGGAGTTTCAGTACCATTTCAAACCTTAAAGCTCTCTTTCAGATCTTGTATCTAAATTCCCTTTTAGAATAGTTAAACACTGCAAGGACTTGATAGCACAGGCTGCCTAAAGAGTTTGCCAGTACAGATATACTTAAAACACACATATTTCTCTGATTTTTTTTTCCAACAGTAAAACTTAGCAATACTTACTGCATTTTTAATTCAAGTCCTGAAGATAGAGAAGCACACAGGAAAATTGGAATGTATTCTGTCTTCTCTTCATCCCTGTTTTCATTGTGAAAAGCCTCAAGAATCCTGATGGCAGAAACTGTTCAGTGTGAAGGAGTGGTTGAATCACGAGGTGAACTTTATTCCAGGTTGGCAGTTCTCAGAAACATTCTCATGAATGTTTCCTCAGAAAACTGTGTTTTAGATTTTTTTTTTTTTGTTGTGTTCAAATTCCTGGTGTTGATTATTTAGTGGAGCTTTTCCTGCTTGTCTGTAAGTGGGGAAGCTCCAGTTTGCCTGCAGAGACAGGCTGGTATAGCTGGAATATTTTACTACTATTTCTTCCAAGTATCCTTCAGGTGAGCAAGAAGTGTTTGTGCAGCCTTGTGTGTGTTTCTGACACTTCCAAATGGAGGTTTTTGGCTGCAGATATGATGGCTGTACTCCGTAGAGGGGAACCAGGGGTGTAAAAATTCCCTGGCAGCCAAAGCTTTAAATCTGCAGCCACCAAATGTGTCTGCCTGTGTCTCTGAAGTTCAGCCATGTACATCAGTACACAGCAAGCCCTGGACCTTCTAATCCTCTCTCTTCAATGTATTGCTGCTTAAGCTTGGAGCAGTTTTCATCTTCTCTGTGGACCTGGGCTAGACAGAGGCTTTGAGAAGGAATTATTTCCTGAAAGTGCATAGTTCAGCAGTAAGAATCTCTCTTGGCAGAGATTTTGGGAGGTGGGAGTAAAAAACTGGAGCAGCAAAAGAACCAAGGCCTGTCTCTATACCACAGCTGAGGGAAAGGCAGCACAGCTGAGGCTTGAGTCTGCCTGCAGCTTCTCCATTGATTGAGGGCAGAGAAAAAAGGGAGGAATACTTGATTTCTTCCTAGGATCTGTAGGGAAAGGTAATTGGCTTTATTAGCACAGTTGATGTACAAGAACGTTCACTTCTAACCCAAAAGTATTTTTAGTCGTGTTTGAGGTGATGGCCCCTCCATTTTTCTGGCTTGTTTTTTCTGCTCATCCAAAGTAAAAAAGTCTGGAGCAGTCATCATGCTGGTGTGTCCTGAGACTCCAGCAGCCTGCCCCTTGCTTCTGGTGAGCAAAATGTAAAGAATGGCTGTGTGTGGAATAAATGCAGCACTTCTTGTGCCCCCTGAGAGTGAGCTTAGTGCCAAAGGCACCTTTTCATTGCCACTTGAGTAGCTCCCTGTCACATTGCAAGTCCTGGCTTCTCATTGCCCAAGGCTTTTCATGTTCTGTAGCTCACAAGGATGGGAACTTTGGGAGGAGATCCTTGTGTTATTTTAAGGAAAGTTGGTTTGTTGCTTCATCTCCTATAAAAAGAAGTTTCATGTGAAGTATTAGAAACACTATTGGTGGAATGGTAAATGATTCTTTAAAGCTAGAACATGGGGGTTTGGCAAGTGAATCATTGGTTATTCCTGGACTAGAACCATACTGATTAAGAATTCATTTTTAAAATCTCATGGATGAGTGTGTGTTTCTAAACAATTGTCTGTTTCTAAATCCCTAAGAATAGGTTTTTATGTCCAAAATAATTGTGTTATTTCAGAGGGAGGGATTAAGATGGAAGAATCCCAAATCCTATCTACTTTAAAAGTTTTATGAGTTCTGTGGCACTTTAATCAGTGCAGTTATTGCTAATTACCTGGCCACCACATCCTCCTGAGCCAAGGCTTTGGTCTCTTTATATGTTGGTCCTACAAACCAATGTACATTAATATTCTTTGCAGTCATGATCTCTTGTGAATATGTAATACTTTCTGTGCTTGTGCCTGTGTGTTTTGTTCATGTCAGTAAGAACTCAAGTGAACTTTCTAAGAACAGGCATTTCATATTTGCTGATGACAAACTCTCAAAGAATCTCATTGGCTTTCAAATAGGACAGGAGAAGCACCTGGGGGGAAACATTGTCTGAATACACCAAAACAACATAGATGTGCTATGTCAAATTTTTCACATTCCAGCCTTTATGTGATCTTCTGCTTTAAAGATTTCCTTGAAAGCAGCTGGTTTTACCATTTTCAGAAGTTACAGGTTGGTTAAACTCAGCCTGTACTGCAGATAGAGTATTTGTAGTCTGCTGCTCTGAGGTTGTTTGCAATGAAAATGTCCAGCATTGCAGTAAATTTCAGATTAGAATTTTTGTAGGTCAGGCAGTTATGAATAAAGCAGTTAATCCACATTTGATGACAGTTTCCCAAGTGATTTTTTTTTTTTGTGTGTGTGTGTGTGTGTATGTGTGTGCACTTTGGCATTATATTGAGAAATGGAGAGTGAAAAACCCGCCCTGAATTAGTCATAATTGTGAATTGTGTTCTGGCTGAAGCTTAAAACTGAACCTATGAAGTCAGTGCTAGTTATTTTTACAGATTTTCTGTTCCTTTGGATGAAACTGAAATCAAATTAAGAGCTTGTGCTAGGAGTTTCCAGATGGAAAGGTAGGAATTTGGCAGCAAAAAATTTTTAGGGAACCACTTATGATTTTGGAAATAAACTCCTTTAGTTGTTTTCCAGGTGCCATTGCATTCGCTCAGCTTTAAAGGCAAAGACTTTCTTTTTGGATCTGTCTCATTTGGAAGTACTTACTCATTTAGGAGAAGCAGCAAACCTTTATGTGCCTAAAATCTTGAAAGATATAGTTTGTAACTCTAAAGTATTTTTCTTTGCTTTCTTTTTCCCCTGATGTTCTGTCCTCTGAAAGCTACATAATTTCTTAATGTGGTAAGCAAAGGAAATGAATGAACATACCCATATATATGATACATATGTTAATATAAATAACATATCTCCATTGATCTGTCATGCTTCAGACACTTCTTGAAACATTTTCTTGTTTGTCTTCTGTGCTTCAACATCTTTATGAGACAGAGACTGTGCCTCTTAGCCTATGGCTCTGTGTGCACAGTGAGTGCCCAGCCAACAAAATGAATGAAAATAGATTAATTGTTTCATGGACGGAAGTTTGGAAGTGCTTGGGCATAAGCTAAAATTCAGTGCTCATGCAATCATTCCAGTAAGTGTGAGGAACTCTGTGGGCTTCCTGAGGTTGTGGAAAACTTCCTGCAGAAGAAGAAAGACCCTCTGAGTGCAGTAGTCAGCTTGTTGATTTGACAGTGTGCTGTGCAGTGTGTTAAGCAGTAAACCTTCACTACAGGTTTCATTAATTTCTTCTCCATTATGTCAGATATGTGTTATTCTGTTTGTTGTTTAGAGGACAAGTCAGTGTTTCTCAAACTAATTTGTCTTGGGTCCCTCTAAAAGCAGCTTTACCATTTGTAGCCCCTTTCCTTCCCAGTCATAATCTCCTCTCCTGCACCTGTCTTGGCATTGCCTTTTCTCCCCCTTCCCAAACACCTCGTCTTTTCTTGGAATTCTCCTGCCAGGGGTCATCTCCCACAGTTAAGAGAGCACTGCTTTGGCTACAGACTTTTGGCTTTTGTCCAAATATCTTGAGACCAGCACATTTCAGTATTGTTTGTGGGAAATGGGCTGTGTTTGAAAATATTTATTCTGTTAGCTTCTGGAGGCTTTTTGGTTGTTTTGTGAAGGCTTTTAATTTACCAAACATTATTTGCACAAGAATGTTGGAAAAAATAAACTGTGTCAGTGCAAACAATAGAAAACTTCTTAGGCAAACTTTGAAATTGTATGAAGGAAATGAGAGCTGATGCTGCCCATTCTGTGCCATGCTTTGCTGCATTAAATTCCTGAGTTTGACTCAGAGATTTAAGATTTTCACGGTAGTTGGTGAGCAGTACAGATTAAATTTGCTGCTTTTGTTAAGTTGTGCCCCAATAGCTGCCTGTTCCTTAAAGAAACCAGTTCACATAGCTTCAGTGAACAGCTGCACAGAGCCATGTGCATCTGAAGAGCTGTGCTGTGAATACTTCTTGCAGTGTTTCTCCTTGCACTGGTTTCTCACAGCTCTGTCAGACAGAGCAGTGTGAGGTAACCTTCCACTGCCTTTTGAAAAGAGAAACTAAAGCAGGCAGGAACAGGGCATAATGCAAAGGCATTTTTACTGGTTTGGTTTGGTAGGCTTTCTGTTTTCTTTTGTTCAGATGGGATATGCTGTGGCTCATGCTCTTCAGCCAGCGTGTCTCATCTCAAAAATCCCCAAAGACCCCATGAAATGAGTATCCATGAATACCTTTCAGGGCCACTCCTCTCCTGGTGGGATTTAAGCCAGCAGCTGTTCAATTCAATATTTTTTCTTGATAGGAGGACATTGAGAAAACCATATCTAGTCAAAATGGCAGAAGGATTGTTCAGACAAAATGTAATTACAAAATGTAGGAAGTCAACCATAAAATCATCATTGGTGGTTGGACTCAGTGATCTAAAAGTCTTTTCCAGCCTAAATGCTTCTGTTATTCTAAGATGTTCCCTCATGCTCACAAGTGATGGTTTTCTTCCCCAGCCAATATATTATTCACTGTTGTAAGTAATGACAGTACAAACCCATCCACCAAGGCTTAGAGTTAATCCTGCAGTCTGTGGAGTACACACAACTTCTATAGCAAACATCAACATGGATTATGTATTCTGTTATATTCTCTGGAAAGCAATTCAAAATGCAAGCATCTAAATAATACAGATAATTCATCATTTTACTGATAACTCTAGAAATAGAAAATATTTTTACTTGGTTGAAAGCATCAATAAAGCTTTGAAACAAGAAGAGCAGATGTCAAATATAAAGCCCTTGTTTTACTGAGCAATGAGTATGATAAACATTGATTATTCATCTTGATGCTAAAGTTCAAAAACAATTGTCCCTTCAGTTTGCCTCATGGGAGTGTGAAATTAGGACCATGTGTGTGTTGATGAACAACATGTGAAAGATGAATCATGATTACTGTTTTGGTCTGCTGCACAAGGCTGTGCTTGAGGGGTAGTGATTTCCTACCTCCTCTACCAGATTGCTGCAATTACTGCTAGCATCTCTCTCTGTTGCCCTGTATTTATGTTCAAGTGGCTGCCTGACAGTGCCTAGTCACACACATAAATTGGCTTTCTTGAATGAAAGAGTGTTTGCTCAACAGAAGGATGTGGGAGTATATTTCAGTATTGGTTGTAATAAAGATTAGTTACAGAACTATTCTGAAATCACCCATCCATTTCTATCACCAGTGCTGTCTCTGGCAGGAATTGCCAGATATGAAAAATAGATGTTTCTTTCTAATTTGAAACATTATATGATCTAGGTTAAAGAGAAGAGGGAAAAGTTAAATAAAATCAAACAGAGTTTTCATTTCATTCAACTGTATTTAATTTATGCCTCTGGCAGCAGACATTAGTTAAATTTAACTTCTCTTGGAGGCACAATTAGTTCCTATGGTTACAAATTTCATTTTAGCTTTATTTCTGGATATGTAATCCTAACTTTGTTCCTCTCTGGCCTAGTAATGGGTGAAAGAGTTGTCATGAGTGCATTTCATTACTGAGCTGTTACTATGCATGAGGGTTGGGTATTAGAAAAATCTAAACAAACAACAATAGAGGTTAACTTCACCTAATAGTCTTTGTCTTTTATTAATACTTGTACTCTTTCATGATGAAAGATGGATGATTAAATAAAGTGAAATGCCTGCAGATGCCTTGAACATCCAAATGAGCTATTAGTTCTTTAGGAGATGATGTGCTTGGTCTCATTTAGATCTGTGCTGACTTGGGATATCTGGGGATCTTGACCTTAGTTATTCAGGCTGTTTATACAGATTGAGGAACAGATCCAACATTGATCTCTGTGATTTGAGGTGTGTGGTGTGTGATGGAAATTGTTCCTGCCTTGCTTGGCCAGTATAGATACAGGGTTTGGATTTTAGCTTATCATGTTTTCTGTGGAGCTCTGTGCTTTGAGCTCACATAATGTGAGATTTAATGTGGCTAATGCCTCCTCTGCTCCCCCAGCTTTTTGACAAATAAGGTTATTTGTAATTTAATAGGTGTGCATTTCAACTTGGATTATCTGTTTGAAGATCAGTGGTCTAGAGTTCTTCAGAAAAGATATTTTGGCTGTTTTCTTTCCTATGTATTTCTTCTCAGTCCACATGTATAGAAGGATGTAGACCACAGGGATTTTGTAGGAAAGGCTCCAGGACACAAAGACTTGTTTTCTAGTAAAGTTCAGAATAAATTAAATTAAACAAATGGAAATTCAACAAATGTTCTTGGTTAATTAATGATAGAATCATAGAATGGTTTGGGTTGGAAGGAGCCTTCAAGATGATCTAATTCCAACCCCCCTCCTCCCATGGCAGGGACAATTAGCTAAGAATTCAGAGCCCTGAGGCCATAACATTTGTGTTTATACTTTTGAAGTAGGATGCTCTAAACAAATTCTCCTAGCTACAAGCCACCTAAATAGCACAATTACTTTAATTCAAAACCAAGGGAATGCTTCCTGGAAGAAAATATTTTTAAACTCACAGCAAGTAGTGAGACACAGTAAGTCCTTGAGGGATGAATACTGCAGTTGAGCATGATGAAATTATCTGAGTAGCTTACATGTTTGAACTTACAACTAAAATAACAATTCTTTAGTTCAATACTTTGGGATGACCCTGATTCTCTCACTAATTACTGCAGCCTTTTTGTACCTTTTCTACACTTGAGGGAAAATTTTTGCCACTAGTAAATCTTACGTGCTGCATAAGTTCAGCAGAGTTTGGCTTCTGTTATGTCTGTCTTTGCATCTGAATTATCAGTGCTTGTGGTCTATTTCTTTATGCTTAGACTGTTACATATTTTGTTATGTCACCATAATCCCAGTAGAAATGCAATTAAAGGAGAAGTGTTGCCTCTTTATTTTAATATAGCATATAAAAATCCTACCCAGTGAATAAAAATACATGTGCTAATTTTCTGTGGAGTTTAGTAAAATTTATGTCTCCCAAAACTTCAGCTCTAGGACAAGAGTAAGACAAGTAGCAATTGATTTGATGGTTTATCTCCCTTTATAAAAAGTCAGTAGTTACTTTTTGGTGATTTTTTTAAATCAAATAAATAATGTTTTGGTTTTGCTGTAAGTTAAATGACATTTAATAAAGATTAGAGAAACAGAAAGTGAGTCAGACTAGAACAGGTATTAATAGAAAAGTTACAACTGAAAAGAAAGATTGCTTCCTGTTTCAGGAAGCTTTCTTGTATAACAGCTGGTTCAATGCCAAACTAAATCAAACTTAAACAATTAAAAGCTACCTAAGAAGAAAGTGAGATTACAGGCTTAGCTTGTAACAGTACTATCAAAGTCTGAATTGCTTTCATTCTTTAGGAAGTGTTTTAGGGTTTGTTTTTAGCTTGACAACTCCAACCGTGTTTTCCTTTGTGCATACCTGGGTCTGACTGTGGAGAGGCACACAGGGAGTGCTCAGGCATGATCCTGCCCACATCTAATTCCTGCTGCAAGCCTTTTATACTGATGTTTTGCTGTTTGCATTGTAGCAGTGAACCCAGATACAATTCTATGTAAATGGGTGGTATTTTTTGAAAGCTAATGGTAAATCTGATGTATTTTGCCTTTCAGGGAATGATATTGTCTGATAAGAATCAGTATTCCAGTTTTCAGCCTGGTGCCTTGTGAGGATGATGCTACATTTTGTGTTTCAAAACAATTTCAGTGCTTTCTGAAGGGGAAGCTGTTGCGTGTCTGAGGGCCAAAGTTCTTTTCTCTAGGTAGAGAAGAGACAGCAGACTCATCAGCCTGGGTTTCTCCCTGGCAGTTCTCTGGTTGGTCTTCAGTTTGCAGTATCTGCTTTAGCAGTATTTGATAAAAGAAAAGGGTGGCTGAGGTAGCATGATGGGTTTCTGCAGTGCCACTCACTTGGAACTTCTGGTGCTCTTTTTCATGGCTGTGAGTGGAAGACAGTTCTTTGGCTGATGTTCTCTTGTCTTCTCTTGTACCCTGTTTCCCCTGGAGAACCCAATTTAGTTTGTCATTAAACCTTGATTAAAGGTGTGGTTTTTGTACATACACAATTCACCTAGATGGTGGGAGTTGAGAATATCACATAATTTTCTCCCAAAAATCAGCTTCTATGATTCCCATCTACTGGGCAGATCGTACTCCTTCAGCCACAGTTTCATGTCTTCATGCAAATACTACATTCAGACCTTCCATATCTTTGTTTTTCCTCTGCAGGGGCTGTCATCAGTCACAAAGAACAATGGACTACTCAACATCACCTTTAAATATGACAGTAAGTTGAAAATCTGCACCACATTCACAGACATTAAGGACTCCATCACAGTTGTCAATATGTAGCAATGTGTGTCTTAAAATGGCTCTAGGAATGGCATAAGCAAAATAATGTCAAAATATTGACATGATTTTAAATTCTAGAAAATTTGTGTCTGCTGGGTCTGGTAGATGTTCTCCTTCTGTGCCTCACTGATAATGAAACTATCGAACAATCTGTAGTAGTTTCTTAAAATGAGCAAAATTTAAGTGGGTCAGATTGTACAAGATGTAGGTGGTCACTACAGAAAAAGTTGTGTTTGTTTTTGTTTTTTTTAATCTACATAACAAAAACTAGGATATGGTACGAGTCAGAACAGGGATCCCCACATTTGGTTAACACAATGAGTCTTTAAATCCCAGTATGTGTCATGTTTTTTCCATTAATTCTGGCACTAGAAACTGTGTTTAAGCAATGAGAAGTATTAATTCACAATTCTGCTGGCACTGTGTACTTCCTGGACAAAGGAGTTATTGGAGTTCTGCAGGACTAGGAAAAGAGTTTGCTGATATGAAGACTAAAGAGCTCACATGGTATGGAAATATGTGTTTACCTTTAATAAGCCAGCACAAAAGAAAATTTGGCTTGCTGGCTGTGGTTTAAAGGCTCTTATTTTGCCACTGAGCAACTCTAGCAAAGTGTGTTTTATGATGCTAATGATGCTAAACTAGTTAGTTAGATTATTTATTCAGGTGAAAAAGAAATGTCTGTATTTTTATCATGTCACTTGTATTCAAGTAAAAGAAGTGGTTTCCTAAAAAGTGTGATTTTTCCATGCTGTTTTCTTCCTAAAACTGTTGTCCTTTATTACTGTGAATCAGTAGCTTGCAGTAAAACTTCAGGCATTTGTGCTATAGCTATATTCCATTTTGGCAAATTGTCATTTGACCATAAAATTCTGGTAACCAGGATCCAAAATCTTGGGCTTGCTGTTAATTAGATCCAGACCTAGCAAAGGCAGTTACTTCAGCCTTTCCATTGAAAGAGATCCTCTCTCCTCCTAGGAGGAAGTTCTACAGACAGTGCAGTCAGTACCAAGCACCCAGCTTTTGAAAAGGGCAGTGTTGTGGTGTTGTGTTCTAATGTCTGTGACAGTTAGAGAAAAGACCCCTTGCCATGGTTATTCATAGTAAAAAGCCATTTTCTAAATCTCCTTTACAGTTAATATTTTTTCTTTCCTTGCCTTTAAGATCACACCTCTGAATTAAATTCAAATTTCCTGTACTGGCCTATCATAGCACTTGATTTTTCATGTTTCCTTTCTACAAGCTCTCTATAGATGAATATATAGCATGTAAATTATCTCAGGTTTTAAAAATTAATCATCAGTCAGTGATATACAATCTACAGATCAATTTCTGCTGGATTTTGTTAGTTTCCCTAGTTCAGAAAGAGAATGTTTTTGCACACCCATCTTCATGTATACTGTGCTCCAGAACTAGTGAATTCCCTGCCTGCTGCTTCTCTTCCTGCCACAGAATATGAGCCTAAATATTGTAAAGCTGTAAAAGGAATAAAATTTGGGGTTGTTTTCTTCTTTTAAAAAGAACAAGTTCAACAACAAACTCAGGAATCTTTTGTTTATGTTTTGTTTTCTTGATTAAAGCTAAAGCTGTGGCGCTGTAATTTTAGGGAATAAACTGTATTTTGTGAGGATAGCAAGACAAAACCAGTCCTGAGTGAAGCCAGTGGCAGTTAAGTGGTCTGTAGGGATGTGGCTGCAGAATGGAAGGCAGAGAGGAGATGGATTTGAGCAGCAGGTTCTTTGTGGTCAGGATCAAGCAGTCTCCTGGTTAAAAGCACTTCTTGAGCAGTTCTCAAGCTTCACATGGTTTATTGTTCTCAGATGTGCCTGACCATTGACCAACATCCTCTTGCTTTGAGCACTGCACATGAACAAAATTGATGTCAGTCTTCATAGTATTTTGAGCAGCTACAAGGAGAAATTGTTCTCTTTTGGGAGTCCCAATACACGTGCTGGGGGACAGGTTACACTGGTGGTATAAACTGGTGACATCCTTGGGAGTCCTGTGAACTCTGGGTTGGTAACCAGTCAAAGTGGTTGTGCTCAATGATTTGTGAGGTTTTGTGGGGTTTTGTGTCTTGAGACAGAAACTTCATCTAGATTTGCAGTGTAGTCCTTCTCGAAAATAAGGCACTGGTACTTTTACTTTGCTCAGTCTTGAGGACATGTTAGGGAATTTGTGTCAGCTAGAATGTTTTTCTTAAAGTGTTTATTTGTCCATATTTTTAGACTGCACTCCTTACCTGAGTTCAGTGGGAAGACACCTGATTGGAGACGTGCAGAACATCACTATCAGTCAGTTTGCATGCCAGGAGCAGGTGGCTGTGATGATCCTTTGGACAGCAAATGCCATTGGTGAGTTCTAGAGGGAAATGGACTCATTGATCATGGGTTTGGTAATAATTCCATGCTCATAGGTATTAAATCCAATAATTAAATTATGCTTGGAATCATTGATGCAAACTGCCTAAGAAGAAAAGAATCCTTAACACCTTTGCAAAGATTTTTTTTTTTCTGGCTTGTTTCAAAAACACCCTTAAAACTAGGATGTTCTCTGCAGTCATACACTGCTTTTTACTATCCCAGCTTAGTGAATTCCTGCTCTTCAGAACTGTGCAACTGTCCCTGGTTTCATTTTCTGCCCTAAGGCTTTGGAGCATTTCAGTGGCATTGATTGAGTTTAGTCCCTGATACACTTAAAGGTTCTTTAAGATGCAGGTTGTCTTACAGGTGGAAAACATTATCTAATCACAGCTATACAGACTTTATTGTGTTTCCTTGCCAGGCTTGGTGATTAGGAGTATTCCTCAATTACTTCAATGTCACTGGAAGTAACTTGTTGCCCACTAGAGCAGTAGTGTCCAAAATTGAGGATGTGCAGAAATCCATTTCCACTGAGAAACTTATTTCTGGGCTTTAAAAGAAAATGTGAGAATTCCACTGAATTCTGCAGAACTGTGCAGTTGCAGGCATTTGGTAATCCTCAGCTGCAGACTGGATGAATCAAACATCCATGGGAAACAAAGCCTGGCTTCTTCCTTGTGATCACCAGTGGTAAATCCTTTGGACAGGTTGAGGACAAAACTGCGGTTCAGGAATCTTGGGTAACGTGGGAACTGGGCACTTTCAGGGCCTTTGTGTAAGGATAAATAATGCTTTTGTTCCAGGAATGCTAAGAACACATTTGGCAACACTTGATCTTCTATGGAATTATGAAACATTAATCAAAACACACAAACCTGTGAAAACTAGTGAACCACAGGAGGTGGTGGAAAATGATACATTTGGAATTTTGTTTTTGGGGTTGACAAGCACAGCATAAACTGAAATGAGTCCATTTTGATTTATGTAGCATTTAGCTTATGAAAGCTGTGTCTGTGTCATTGATAAATATGTGTAATGCTGTTGAAGAGATGCAATTAGAGTAGTGAGAGTTAAAGAGCTGTGCAGTGCCTTTGATACCTGAGCCACAAAACTGTCACAGGGTAACACTGGCATTTTCCTGGGATATTCACATCACTGTGACTCAGTTTAGTCATATCATGAAGTAATTCTGAGATGAGAACATTATAAAGACACTGTGCTAAGTTGCAGTAGAGTAACTTGAACAAGAAGGGTGTAGTTCTGGCAGCAGTTAAAAATAACTGGAAGTATACATGCACTGGAATAAATTCCATTCCACTTAATTCAAGCTTTCTGTTAGCCCTTACTGTACTAGAACTAAAGAAGTTGTAACAACTGGTGCCATTTTAATCTGGTAGTCTCAGAGATGATAATAAAATTTATAAAGGACTATTTCTATAATTTACCAGCAAAATGTTAAATTTGTTTGCTAAAATGGAAATGTGAAGTTACTATGAAGTATTTCAGAAGGTGAAGAAGGTACTGATAACCTTGATTGCAGTGGTAATTTGGAAGCCCCTGATGAGACATGGGCCCCTCTGTTCCAACATTACCCAAGTGTGCAGTGATTGTAGCCTTTGCCAAAGACTGAATTCTAGATAGGCAAGATGGAATATGCAGAACTGACATACAGCAACAGGTATTAAATACAAACATGTTTCATATGACTGATAAGTTCTACTTTTAAAGACAAATGAAATATATTCAGATTGCATGAAATGCCACATTATGCATTTTGAAATATTAACCTTCTGTTTAAATGGCCTGCTGTTTGTAGGGATTGAATACCTGAAGGGATTTCGAGTAATACTTGAGGAGTTAAAGTCAGAGGGAAGACAATGCCAGCAGATGGTTCTGAAAGATCCAAAGCAGCTCAGCCCCAGTTTCAAACGAACAGTAAGTGCTTTGTTTCAGGAAAAGTTTCAGTGTTGTTTGACTGTGAGTAATCTTGAAGGAGTTTATCATCCTAGAATGGTTTGGGTCATTAAAGGTCATCCAGTTCCACCCCCTGCCATGGGCAGGGACACATTCCACTATCCCAGGTTGCTCCAAGCCCCATCCAGCATGGCGTGAACACTTGGAGGGATGGGGCATTCACAGCTTCCCTGGGCAACCTGTGCCAGGGCCCCAGTTCCTTCACACTGAAGAATTTCTTCCCAATATCTCATCTAACCCTTCCCTCTTTCACTTTGAAGCCATTCCCTCTTGTCCTATTGCTCCATGCCCTTGTAAAAGAGTTGGTTGGTTCCCAAAAGTGTTATTGGTGACATTAATGATATTTGTTGCTTTAGAGACAGATCTTGTTCCTTCTGATAGAAACTTTCCTGAAGCTGGGAGCTGCCATTTGGTTGACTAGAGTACAAATGCACATCTGTGATAGTCTACATCCAGCTATGGGCTGAGATTCCTTGTGTCAGTTTGGAATAGATGGGTAGAGAAAGGATTCTCAATGTATTAATTCCAGCCTTTGATTGCAAAATTGTGGGCTTGTTTTGAAAAATACTTTCAGCTGTGATCATTGATTTTAAAATATGTGCAATCTTGTCTTTTTTCTAGGGAATGGAGTCCCAGCCCTTTGTAAACTTGAAGTTTGAAACAGATTACTTTGTAAAGATTGTTCCTTTTCCTTCCATTAAAAATGAAAGTAATTATCACCCATTTTTCTTCAGAACTAGATGTAAGTATTGCACACAATATGGTGTTGCATGTACTGTAGTGCTGCATTTTGTATGGTGTTGCCTGCCATCTCTTCAGTGGGCTTCCCCTCCCCTCAGTGGTTTGGTTTTCCCAGCAAGGGAGTGTAGTGGGTGATGATGTTGGGTGAGTCTGGGTTAAGTAGTTACTGACACTGCTGTGGAAGGAAGATCTGGGTGTTAAGACAGAAAGAATTTGCATGCCACAGATAAATGTGTGGTGTGTGATCATAAGTGTCAGGCAGCAACCAGAAGAAAAGTGTCAGGTAGGCCTGAGGTTGTCTCAGGTTTGCCTGGAGCAGGATTGTTCCTGTGGTTCTCAGTTAACTCTTGAAGATGGTTTGCTCTTCTCTGGACATTGTGAAGAAGGGCAGGTTGTTTTTTGCCTTAGAGATTACAATTTAAAAACAGCTATCTAAAGACAGATGTAGAGGAGGACATCTAAAATTAGATAGCAGCACATGAAGTTGAATTTCTTGCAATTACTTAGCAATTCTCATTGGAGGTGGAGAGAAGAAATTTGAATAAACTCTCAGTGCTCACACAGTATGGTGGGTGACTGCAAGTACCCTTTGAGGTGATCTGTTGAGATTTGTCCTGCTAAAGGGTTTTTTTCCCTGTAAAAGTTGCTTAAGGTATTTTCCAGTCTGTCTGTTAACGCTGTACCATTGGTAGTAGTGCTCAGCATACTTACTTATTCTGAGTAAATATATTTAAGTCTAGTTTTAACTTCCTTTCCTGATGTGCTGTGCCTGATGTTATCCCTTTTTTCTAAGAAATGTGATATTCAAATTAATGGATCTCTGTTTCTCACATAAAGATGAGAAGGGGACTAGAAATCATAACAAAGGAGTTAAGTTTGCAAAATGCATTTAGTCCAGGCATATTAGAGTCTGGGAAAGAAGTGAGGGTTCTCAAAATTATGAACTCCCTACTTTGGCCCTTGTTTTTTTTCTGTTTAAATAGCATAGCAGTTTGATACTGTATAATTAATACTTTTTCTGTATATTTGTAGCATGTGAATTGTTGCTACAGCCAGAAAACCTTGTGTGCAAACCTTGTAAGTAAAATGTAATATTTCTATATATTAATCTTTTCAAACTTTTCTGTACTTGAAGAGTCATTTTGCAATTCATGAATATCTCCTCTGACAGACTGGAAGCCAAGGAATGTGAATGTTACCCAGCAAGGTTTTAACATGCAAGTGTCCTTTGATCATGCACCTCACAACTTTGGGTTTAGGTACTACTTTCTTCACTACAGACTGAAGCATGAAGGGCTGTTTAAGCAGAAGACCTGCAGACAGGTACGTGGCTGGGTTCTGTAGCTCTTACAGGCACAAAAGCTATTAACATGAGGTGTTCTAAGGTCTTACAGAAACTTAAAAAACTTAATATAAAAGAGTGTCAGTTTTAAAATTGTAAAACTATTTGGAGCTATTTGTGTAAATAACAATTGTGCTGTGATAGCACCATCAAAAGCAGGCTTGGGGACTCCACTGGGCCTGGCTAACACAATCAGTTCTGCAGGCAGACAATTGTATCAGTGAATGGGCAGAGTTAGTTCTGCTGGTCCAAGGTGTGTTAATAGAAGAGTGCACTGCCTATTTCTAAATCAATGTGAATTCTTTATTAGGTTTTCCAAGTATGTGAATTGCTTGCAAAATATTCTTTCTTTATACAGGAGCAGAACACAGACACTACAAGTTGTGTTCTTCAGAATGTGTCTCCAGGGGATTATATCATTGAGGTAACCTCTCTAAACAGTCTTCTGTACAACACCTAAATGAATATGTTGCTGGGAAAATGGAGTAAAAATAAAATATTCCAAATCACTCTGGTAGAATTGAACTCCAGGTATCCCTACTGAAGTCACTTGGACAAGTAAATTTTCTAGAATGATTTTTAGGGCTTACCTAGAAACAGAGGCCAGACAAAGTTAGAAGAATAAAAGCAGAGGTATTTAATGAAGGGTTTTTCACACAGATATAAGTTCAGTCCATTTACATATCAAGGTTTAATCCTCCAATTACAGTTCCAGGTAATGAAGTCGAATTCCTCCCAACTTTTGTTTGCTCCCCCCTCAACTCACTTTTGTTTATACTTTTCAGGGCCTGAGGCTGTAGGGTGTCCTTGGATTACAGGCCCAGAGGGATTGTTTGTCTAACCAAAATGTGAGGAAAGTTAACTAGTACTTTATATGGAGTTTGGAGTTGTGCACTAATGTGGTACAGGATGAACACATAAAAATACAGAGGCTAGAATCTCACGACATCAGAATGTTCTTGACCTTTCCATAGCTTTGCTTCCATGAGTGCACAGCACTTTGTGCCTTAAACTGGAGTTGTGGGCCTGCATAATTCCTGGACTTTGATTTTTATTTTTTTTAATTGGAATTCTCTTTCTTGGTCAATTTTTATTCTACTACTTTGTGCTGCTCTTTAGTTTTAACTATTTAAACAGTACCTTTCTTCACATTTGGTCATAAAAGCTGTTACAGTTATTTTCATCTTGCAGAAAATAAAATTAATCTTTTACTTTTCCAAGCTGGTTGATGACACTAATACAACAAGGAAAACAATGCACTATGCACTAAAACCAGGTATGAATTCTGTTTTTTAAACAATATACTATATTTACTGTACTAATTTAGATTCAGTTTTAATTATGTTGGAAATAAATCTCTGTTTGAGATTTTGTCTGTTTGCCATAATCTAGATTATTGAGATAATTGTGCTGTGCTTTTTTTGACATAAGGAAAAAAGAGTGGAGAGGCACACTTGATGTGCATCTCTGTGCATTTATGTTTAGTGGAGTTTAGATCAATCCATCATTGGAAATCTTTGTGGGAAAGTGGTTTTTGTTGTTTATGTGGATATGAGGAATGATAACTTTAATTGCATACATCTGAGAGTGCAGTAGTGTGGAAATACTGCAATGAAACTGTGGGAGCAGCCTGGACACATCACCTGTGTCCTTCAGCCCTGGTACCAAACCCAGCAGTCTGGAGAACCTGTCAGGTGAATGCTTCACATGCCTATGGGTCAGACTTGTTTTTGAGAAGCTAAACAGGGATTTCAGAGTGCAGCTGCAGCCTCAAAACAGCCACAGATGGAGGCAGTGGATAAAATGCACTGAATCCTAATGCACATTTCTAAGGGTGATCAAAATAAAATGCACTGAATCCTAATGCACATTTCTAAGGGTGATCTCTGCAGGAGGGCAGTTCTTTCTAAGGGGCAGGTTCAGCACCCTGGAACAAAACATGTCAGGTCCAAATGACCACTGCATATCTCATCCAAACTATTTGCCACAGGGTTGTTCTCCTGGGGCTGGTGTGATTTGCAGGTCTTGTTACTTCTGAGAGTCACTCTGATGCTGTGGCAGTGGGGCACCCACTGTAAAACCTGATCTGAAAGGGAGCAGAACATGATATTTGAGCATGTTTGATATACTTTGTCTTGGACAATTACCTGATAATAGAGTAGTGCAGCAGTTCTGCATTCCCAGGGTGAAGATTCCTTTAGATAATTGTAATGCAGCTGATTTGCATATGGCTAATTGTGCTTTCTTTTCCAAGTGCACTCCCCGTGGGCTGGCCCCATCAGGGCCATTGCCATCACAGTGCCTTTGGTTGTCATCTCTGCCTTTGCCACGCTCTTCACGGTGATGTGCCGCAAGAAACAGCAAGGTAGGAGGCTCCACTCCGTGCAGTGCCACTGCAAGATATCCTTTGGTAACCAAGCAAGTCCTCCTTGGTAGGCTGACTCCAGAAATACCTTTATCTGAAAAGCTTGCTGCTCTATTTCTCTGTCCTTCCTCTCCTCAGCTTTTTGTGTGCTGAAACTTGTAGCAAATTCCTAATCAGTGCTTGATGGGAATTGGTTGCTTAGACAGTGTTGTATCACAGATCAAGACTTTGCTGTAGAAAGGAGAGAACAAAAGCAATATTGGAAAATACTTTTTATTTCATGTTTCTTTTTCTTTGAGAAAGTACCATGTGACCTTGTAGATTGCAAAGAGATTTGTAAATGGGTATGTTTTAAACATTCCCTTATTTTACTCAGAAATATCCAATTCATATTTATTTTAAATCAGAAGGAAAGTAAAGCCATGTGATGCCAATACAATTCACAGTGCTGTCTGGAATACTATCTACAGCTGCTCTTCCAGATTTGCTCACTTTCCTGGAAGTTGCCTTTACCTTTCATTCTAAGCCATTATTCTAAATTTACTGTAAGCCCTGCTTGCAGATGTTTTTAGATTCCATTCCTCCTTGCTGACTTCTCTTCTGTATCCAGGAGCTGGCAAGCAACACTTGATACATTTAAATGTTAAAAATACCTTGGCTTTTTATATAGAATTTAAAGAATCATGTGGTTTCATGAATAATGGAAAAAGAGATTACTTCTCCAAACCTCACATATCTGTTATCCACCTGAATTTTGGCACTGAGATATACTGGAAGTGCTATATGCCAGCTGGGTTAAATCCTTTTACCTTCTGGTCTTCTGTAGTTATCCCTTTTGCTCACAGCTAGCACAGTTCCAACAAAAAACCCAGACAAATCACTGAGGATTTTTCTGCAGAGAGAGTTGTTCCAGAATAGTTATTCCTGATGAATTGTTCTAAATTGAATCCCTAGATGGATATTTGTATTTTGAAATACTCATAATTTATTCCAAATTAGTTTAATCAGCTGTAGAACTAGATTGAATTAGTCTGGCATAAGGCCAGACTTTTATGTTCCAGCATAAAAGGATCTGTGCAAGGAAATAAACACTAATAGCTATTTTTGTTTAAATTAATAATATCTTAATTCAAATTCATGTTAAATTAATGTCCAAACATGGGTGTGTATATATGCACTAGAGAAATCTTGTAGGATATCCTGAAAGGGTCTGTGGACCTGGGGTTTAATATTCTTACCTGGCTTATGTTGTGGTTTGGGGTTTTTTAACAAGAGATTTTGTTAGACAGGAGACTCTTGAAGATGGTACATCTTTTAGGCTTACAGTGTTTGAACAGAGATGGGAAGACTGTTGAGATTGAATAAAGGTGAAACAATTTCATTCTAGCTATAAAATAAATCTGCCTTGTGTTTTCTGAGTTGGGCAGAAATAACTGCACATTTAATTTTGAAAGTGTATTCCACATGCAGCAACTCTTAAGCTGGATAAATAGAGTGTGTACAACTTTTCTTTTTCAGGATGGAAAGGAGAGGAAAATATTTAGGGAAAAAACCCAAACATTACTGTACGCATTAGTAAAAAGCCTACAAAAGTAATAAAAACCCAAAACAAAAACAATGAACTTTCTGTTCTCTTGCACTTTAGAAAATATATATTCCCATCTGGATGAGGAGAGCTCAGAATCTTCAGCATATGCTGCAGGTCTCCATGTGGAAAGACTTCGACCCCGGCCAAAAGTGTTCATCTGCTATTCCAGCAAAGACTGCCAGAAACACATTAATGTCATCCAGTGCTTTGCTTATTTTCTTCAGGACTTTTGTGGCTGTGAGGTAAACTCAACATTTCATATGTAAACAACTTTTCCTTAATTGAAACAGCACTCCCAAAATTCTGTGCTTGAAAAGTAGGTATTTCAGTCACTCCTTTCCACAGAGATAACTTTTGTTATTTTTCTAAATTTAGGCTGTATGAATTTTCTTTACTTGGGGAAATGAAGAGATCTTATCCAGTGTAAAAAAAACTAAAACAACCCAAACCAACAGAATAGTGGAAGGTCATGATTTCAGGACTTTCATTCAGCCATGTTTAGCTTTCTTTGAATTAAGTGCTTTTTCTGTTCAGTAGGCTTTACATCTTTATAGTCAGCAGCCACAAAGAGCTGTTGTTGTCTACCTGATATGCTTTGGTATTCCTGAAGTGTGTTTTGTATTGTAATTTAAAAGAAGTTGAATTGATCAAGACTTCTACTCATAGAGCAAAAACTGCATTATTAGGATCACTTGTTGACAGCATGTAGTTGCTAATTGATTTTCATTTTTTTGCTTCCCTTCTGTTCCATTAATACTGTGAAATCAGCAGCTCTTTTCTTTTCTTGTTTTTGTTTGAATGGTATGAGAGAGACATTTCAATTGCTACTTTGAATGAGCAGGCTTAGAATCTCATGCTGCTGTCTGAAATGGAATCAATATGTGACCAGTTTTTCATTTTTCAGCTGGAAAAGGCAGGACATTTGCTGGTCTCTTTGTGCTGCATTTCCCCCCCACCCTCGGGATGTGACTGAGATGAGCTGGAGCTGGGTTTCATTGCAGCAACTCTGCTCTCTGGTGACCAAAGACAGAAACACAGCCGAGGCCTCGTGTTTGGTGGGGATGGTCACAGCTTTTTCATCTGCTTAAAATAGTTCAGGATAAACTATTTTATAACAAACTTACTTAAAACTCCTTTTAGAGATGTACTTTAGCCCTGCTACACTGCTCCTCTTTGGAATAGTGTGGAGATGAGCTCTTACTGCTCTAACCATGGAATATATGGTCTCGGGCAGCATACAAAATTGGTATAACAAAATATTGATAGCACCTCTGTACAGGAATGATTCATGGTGTTATTAAAGCTGTGTAGTCTAATATAAAAAGTGATGCTTAATGCATAACAAAAGAATTGCACAAGTATTTTTCATATGGAATTGGAATGTTTTCTCAAAGGATAAAAACAGTGGCATTTGATAGCTATTTAAAATAATAGCTTGTCCATAATAAAAATCCTTTCTCACAAATAGCAGGCCTCACAGGATTTTGAAGAACAGGAACAAAACCAGACACAAAACTACCTGAATCTCCCAAGCAGCAGTGAAATGACCTCTCTTCCCCCTGCATTCCCTCTCCTCCCCAGGCTAGAGCTGTCTGTTTGGAAGGAGCTGACAATGATCTTCCAGCCCAGCTGACCAGCACCTCAGGCAGGATCAGTTTCTTCCTGTAGCCAACTGTGTGGCAGCAGTTTTCAGGAGTCCTTGTGTTCTGGGCATCCACCTACCCTTTCTTCTGGTGGGGCAGAGTTTTCTACTCTGCTGGGGTGACACAGCAGAGCAAAAATTGTTGTTCTCTGGAAAAATGCTTCAATGGAGATTTTATAAGTGGTTTTGATGTGTGTCTGTTATGCAAGTTTTTTTACATCTGTTTTTTTCTCTCGTCCTACTACTCATTCCTCCTGTGAGATAAAGCATTGTGTCCCTCATCTTGTTACACAAGCATTTCATATAATGTAGAATGGTCAGAAAGCTTGACCAAGTACAAAATAAAATAACTCCTAGGATAAAATTTTTCAGAGCTTTCTCATCAGATAAAATTGCTGTTGTAACTGGAAGATCTTGATATTATCGGCACTAATTATGTTTCTGCCTAGATATAAAAGTTCTTGGCATCACACTTCATTAATATGCAAGGATGATAAGTGAATATGGCACTTAGGGGCACAGTTTAGTGGTGGACTTGGCAGGGCTGGGTGAATGGCTGGGCTTGACCTTTAAGGTCTTCTTCAATCTAAACAATCCTGTGATTCTGTTACTTCCATTACATTCAGCACATTATGGACCCAGACATAGAATGGTAAATTGTTTGAGGCAAGCACAATTGTTTATTGTAGAGTGATGATACCAAATTTGATTACATAAGTTAACTGTAGTTTACTTCATCCAGCCACATTTTCTGTGTTCTTTTTATTCCCCAAGAAATATTGCTATGTATCAAATCCATAGTGGGTATTTTTTAAGGAACCACTTGGGTTTATATACATAAAACTTAACCAGATTTTTTCCCCCCTTTTTAGGTGGCTTTAGATTTGTGGGAAGATCTGAAAAGCTGTAAAGAAGATCAGAAGGAGTGGCTTATTAAAAAAATAAATGAGTCACAGTTTATCATCATTGTGTGTTCCAAAGGAATGAAATACTTTGTTGAAAAAAAGAACTGGAAGCACAGAGGAGTAAGCAAAGATGCAGGAAAAGGAGAGCCCTTTCTCTTTGCTGTGTTGACTGTTGCAGAGAAGCTTCGGCAGGCCAAGCAGAGCTCAGCTGACCTCTGCAAGTTCATTGCAGTTTACTTTGATTACTCCTGTGAGGGAGACATCCCTGCCATCCTGGATCTGAGCACAAAATACAAACTCATGGACAATCTCCCCCAGCTCTATTCACACTTACACTCCAGAGATCTTAGTGTACAGGATTCAGAGGTGTTTCCTGTTAACATCAGTAAAAGGAATTATTTCAGGAGCAAATCTGGGAGGTCCCTTTATGTTGCTATTTGCAACATGCATCAATTCATTGATCAGGAACCAGATTGGTTTGAGAAACAATTCATTCCCTTCCCTCCACCTTCTTTACACTACTCAGAGCCTGTCATGGAAAAATTTGACTCAGGCTTGGTTTTAAATGACTTGGTGAATAAACAGGTGATGGATGGTGATTTTTACCTGAAAACAGATCTAAACATTTCAGTGGGGAATTCAGACTCTCACTGTATCATTCAGCACTTAAACCTTGGAGAAGATATAGAAACTCAGGACATTCAAGGTGGTGGCAGCTCTGTCCTTCAGCCATTGCTACATGTTGTTAAAGCTTCAAATCTGAAAGACATGCCTCGAGATTCTGGGATCTATGATTCATCTGTGCCTTCATCTGAATTATCTTTACCTTTAATGGAAGGACTATTGACAGACCAAATGGAAACATCTTCTGTTACAGGAAGTGTTTCTTCATCATCCGGCTTAGGTAAGATACAGCAGTGTGTCAAAACTTACATTCAGCTGCTGTGCATATTTCTGCCATCTCCAAATAGGTGAGATAATATGTGAGGAGCCATATAAAAGGCTGCAGAGAAAGGTAAACATTGTGTAAAGATGGTAAAAATAAACACAACATTAACAATATTTTAAAATATAAAATAATAATATATAAAATAAAAATATCATATAAAAATAAAAAATAAAAATAGATAGATTAACTTTGGGAAAATTAATTTTTTCCTAAACTTTACAGTGTGTGGAGGAAATCTTAGCTAGGTAAGATTTCAGTAAAATTCTATTAATAAGTCACTGCTCATTAATTGACCTACTCGTGGAGAGATAGCTTCTTCCTTCCAGGGCCTCCTTGGCAGCTGGGATTTCAGCTGACAGCTGTGTGCTGAAATCAAGAGGGTGACATGGTGAAGCATTCTCACAGACAGCCATAAATCTAAACCTGGCATCCTATTTTGCTCCAGCACATGCTGGATCCTTTGGGGCTATGTCTGCACTGTGGTTTGCTCAGGTTTCAGAATGACATCAGGCTTCTCACCAGATACAGGGCTGGGGAATGAACAAATGGCTTTCAATGGAGTACTTTGAATGCTTGGAAGACACTCTCCAGAATAGGCACCCAGCTCAGATAGCTCCAGTTAGGAGGTGTAAATTTTGCCTCAGGCTGTATAAAAAAACTGATCTAACCTTACTGGCTACAGGATATTGAGCTGGCACCACAGCTACCTCAGTGAGCAGTGTTCCAGCAATCGTGTTGATATGATAGAAGTGCTCTGCTGAGATTTGCCTTAAGCAGCTATGTGAGACATGGATTTGTAGAAAGTTTTTAAGACTTAACAGAAAGCTTACACAGTATGTAAAACTTAAACTCTGTACAAATCCACTTCCCACACAGCTGCAACAGGTGAATATTGTATTTTGATGGTTGTATGCTGTTCTGCTTTCTGGAATGAGTCTTGACAGTGTGCTAACTAGACTTTTCTCTTGGGTAAATGAATTTTTTATTCTTATTTAGATAACTCTGGCATCAAACATTAGTTATGAATTACCTTGGAGGAAGAGAATACAAATGCTGATTTACAAATACAGCACCTATCAGTTAGATAGCCTATGTGACTAAATAGTTAAAATCTGAAAAAAATCTTCAGTTGGAAAAAAAATTCAGATTTACTCTTTAATTAAGCCACAATTACTCTGTTTTCAGAATTAAAACCAAGTTCTTTACTTTCTTACCGTCTTCTAACTTGGTCTTTTCCCACATTTGTGGGAAAAATTACAGATGATCTCTGTAAAGGTTCTAGTGAAAGTAGGATGCTAGTTTAAAAGGTATGGCCTCCCTGCAAGAATGCTTTCCCAGTGTCCCCCTCCTGATTCAATGGCTGAGCTGTCAGCTGGGTGTCCCAGCTGCAGGCAGGCCCAGGAAGAAAGAGGCAGTCTTCCCAGTAATTAATTCTCAAGTCACATACCCCCTTGTTAACATGCTTCAGCTGCAGAGGTTAAACATTAGAGCTCTTGCTGATGTTCCAATGTCTCAAGAAACCCCAATTTCTGCCATTTTCCCATTTACTGTCCTCATCCAAAAGCACCACCCTGACTGACTCTCCCCAAACCTCCCTCACCCAAACCACAGCCCTGATGAGGTACAGGTTACAAAGGAGACAGCACTGGAACTGACTCTAAAAGCATCATCTGCCTTTTGGACTGCAACCCATTAAATGTCTTTAGTGTCCCAGACATACAAAACATTTACAGCCCTAATATTTATATGCATGCAAATGAGAGGAGTAAATAGAATTTTTAAGATTTTATTCTTGTTCTGAGAGATAGACACGTCCAAATTATTGCTCTGAATTCACCCTACATTTCAGTTTTTTACTTATTTTACCTGTTACTTGGTCAGAACAGATGTGAATAGCTCTGACATTTAGCATCTCAAAAGATCTTTCCTCTCTTCCTTAAAAGGCCAGTTTGATATAATCTTTTGAATAAAAATCATAAATGCCCTAACTTATAATCCTTCTTATCTTTCAGTGCAGTTCCTGAGCAGCCTACTGGTCTGCAAAGTAAAGATTCTCAAAGATATCATCATATTTGGCATCCTCAACTGGAGTTCAAACCAGTTTAATTTTGAGGAAGTACCAACAACCAAACCTTTACTAGGGCCATTCACTCATGGGGTCTTCCCTAAGAAGTCCTGCCTGGAAAGGAAATCAGTGTTGTACCTCTAGGTGACATTTTGCTGACCATGGTAGTTCAGCCTCAGGAGTGCAAGACAAGATGGTGCAGAGGCATTTCATAAGTTTTCTTGGCATTGTTTCTGAAATACTGACTGAGTACAAAATCACTGTTTCAATTAATGAACTTCACTTTTTTCCTTTTACAGGGGAAGAAGAACCTCCTGTAATGGCTGCTACAAAGTTCTTAGTGCCTGGAATATGTAAAGCAGAACTTCATTGCCACATCCACTCTGATGAACTGCAGGCAATTGCTCCTTTATAATACATTACAGCATTGTTATGCATTGCCACTTTATCAACAGCCTCTGTTTGTGCTTTAACTACCACACTGTCTCAGCACCAAATCTCCTTGAAGGAACAAACTGCCCCTGAAGAAGATCTGTTATTCCATTTTTTGTGGCCAGTAAACTTGAATCTTTTGGTATTTTTATAAAAACTCTTTCATGATTTGAAAAATGTAGCATGGAAAACCAGAAGAGCATACATTTAAAATAATTCCTGTTATAATTTAAATGTCATTATATTACACTGTTTACAGATGCTATAATCAAAGTTTACTATTTTTTGCTAGGAATAACTTTGCAACTGGACATAAAATAGCTTGGAACATTAAGCCTTAGTAAATTTTGTAGTCCAGCCTCTAGTTTTAAGTGCTGATGTACTTGATGGCAGGCGTGTTGTAGTGAATGAGAACAGGATTTTTTTTCAGAAGCAAGGTAAAATGCCAAAGGTGACATCAAGAAATTCTCCGTCAGAAGAAATAATTTTCTTTTCAAAATGTTTGAGCTCTCTTCCTCAGCCTCCTTTTCCCAGATGCTGATGTGTGTCAGTGTTTAATTGCAGTGCATGTCTCCCTCCTCTGCTTGGATCTCCTGTGTCTTCTCTGCAGTCTGGCTGGGGTGACTCACAGACAGCCCCATTCTGAGGCTGAGGATCATTCTAGAATAGACAGAATTACAGGTCCTCCATATGCTGAATGAAACCATGGAAACAAAGCTTCCTGTTTCTTCCTGAAGGGCTAATACAAAGAATAAAGAGATGGGAGAAGGAAGACCATATCTTGTATTGAAGATATGCTAGGTTTGTTCAGCCATGAGGGGAGTATGCTTTTTGGGGGTTCATATTTTTATTTGAGGACAGGTGCTACAAAACCACCTGGGCCAAAACAAGCCAAGACCAGCAGTTAACAGGCAGGAGTACTTTGTCTTGAGCCAAGCAGTGAACAGAGGCCAGTGAGTTATTTTGCAGTTTATGCTACTTATCACCACTTAGTGATTAAGATTGTGTACTGTCACTAGTGTTATATTAAGGAAAAATGCAAAAATTACCACTAGCCATTTTTATCTGCTGACACAGAGCATGCATGAACTGTTTCCTGCAGTGACCAGGTGGGTAAATCTTCATCCCAAATGTCCCTTCTGTTTCCCAGGAGCAACTTTTCTGAAATTAAATGCATCTCTGTAACTGCAATTCCAGGCACTATTGCAGAAATAATGCGAGCAGCAAATACTAAAGGACACCTCACCCGTGTGCCTTTGCTCATTCTGCTCACAGAGTCAAATTCTGGCTCATTTAACCTGTATTCACATTCCATTAGCAGGAGGTTGCTTTAAAGTGAATTAAGGGAGAACTCAAATACCTCAAATATTCTCTTAGTTTTAATAGATGAGGATTAGACATTGTTAACTGTTACATTTTATTATCCATTTTAATAGCATGAGATAGAACTATTAAGTGATGATTTTGGCTGAGTAGCTGTAAAGCTCACAGGTTGTTTTCTTGGGTTGTTTTTGTTTTGTTTTGGGTTTCTTTGTGTCAGTTTATATTTAATCATTGGAATTTCCAAACAAAGGACTCCTGAGATTGTTATCACAGATGGAGTAAGAAAGTGCTGTAACAATTATTTGTGTGTAACAATTAATGGCAGAACTCTGACATGCTTTGCAATTGTAATATGGAATTCTGTGATCATTTGGATCAGCATGTGTTGGATCTGGAGGGCCTTGTCCAGTAATGAAATGTTCCTTATTCTCTCTGCTTTCTGAATTTTAAACACTACCTGGAAGACTTCAAAACTTGCAATATCTAAGTAAGTTGAGGTAAATTCACTCACATAGTGAATCATCTGTGCCTTTGATGATTTTTTTAAGGCTGTGCCTTGGGCCTTATTGAAGGCAAAATTCTCCATGTTCTTCATTGCTTGAAGGTCAGACCAGGCACAATCATTTACAGGTGAATGCTCCTCCACTAAATCCAGCTATGAGGGATATCCAGCTATGATTTGGTGCAGTTCTTGTTATTTTACTGGAGAAAGGGTTTGGATTGAATAAGCCAAGGCAGAAAAGTGACACAACCTGTGTGCTGAAGATCTGCTGTGCATAGAAATGCCAAAGCTGCACAACGTGAGAAGGAGGAGGAGGAGGTGGCAATTTCTTAGCAGTGAGCTGGTGAAGGTAATGCTGCTCTCATCCATGGGAGGTCTCAGCTCACTTACTGTTATTTAATGCTGGGCTAAAGATTGGGAAGATTTCCTTGTTCCATTGAATACAGTGGCAGAATCAGTATTATGAAATGAAATTAAGTTTTCATTTTGAGCTCTAAGAAAGCTGAGTGTTGAAAAGGAATGAAGGCAGTTGCACAAAGAATTGCTTGTCATCCATTTTTTTTTATTTGTTCAAAATTTGCTGTACAATCTTGCAAAACATATTTGTTAATTATGAAAAGTCTATGCAGATGACAGTCACATCTAGGGGTGGGAGGGAAGAAAAATTCCTTTATTTCTTCTTAGCTTAAGGTGGAAGCAGCATATTTTATGTACTCAGAAGAAAGACAATATAATAAAGTGAAAATATAGGTTAGGATGCCCCACACCTCAAGTTTACAAAAGTAAGAGAAGTAATACTTTAACTTAGTATAGCTTTTTTACAAAGTCACAGTTCCTAAAAGTTAGCTACTGAGATGCTGGAAGGACATAGTACTGAATTGGCAAGAGTTCTTTATGCTAGAAATAGCAGCAAAAATCCTTGTAAGGATTCTTTTTTTAAAGATATGTTAACACACATACTAGAGGTTAGCTTACTACTGTTTTCAAGCATTAATAATTCTAAACATCATCTTAATGGTGAAAGGATCCCTTTAATTTCTGAACACTCACGTGTGTGGACATTGGTTATTTCATAGTGTATTCTCTGGGAGGGTGGAGAAACATTGGAAAGCTGAAGGCTCAAGATGTGACTGTGTTCAGCATTTTGAATGGGAGTATAGTTGCCATAATTTGTACCTGTCCGTGGACACATCAACTGTTGAAAATAGACTGCACCTGACATTTTCAGAAATAATGTTTTGTCGTACTTTAATTTAGAAGTTAAATACCAAAATAAAATATTTTTGTGTCATTTAATTCATTGGGCTTTTCTTATACTATTAAAAACAATTGGCTTAAAAGTGCAGTGATTTTATCGTGCACACTTTGAGTGCAGTTCCACACAACACACAAGCAGCCACACCTGCTAGCTGCTGTGCATGCCCTGCAGCTGGGAGGGAAGCAGCTCTTTTCATGGGTCTTTGTTATATCGAGCAACTCTA
>JAYDZK010000032.1:12435055-12509490 GCA_034509185.1 Euphonia xanthogaster
TCGGGCGAGGAGGTGGGGGAGGCTCGGGCCGAAAGGAAAGTGGAAACAAACAAGCAGGGAGCGTAGTGAGTGACACTCGCGGAGTGAGGCTCCGCAGCCCGCGGCGGGCTGTGATGGGAGGCGGCGCGGTCTCTGCGGCGCGCAGGTGGAGGCGCGGTGCGGTTCGTGCTGGCTGCGGGGTCAGTGCGCTCCTGCTCACCTCACTGCTGTGCTCGGCAGCGCCCAGGAGTCATTTGCTGCGGAACCATGTACGTTCATGCAAGAAATTCAACTCCGGTAACTTTTTTCCTGAATTTCATTTTTTTTTTTAATTGAGTTTTTATATAGTTCTTAAATCTTATGACTATAAACGTTTATTGTGTACCTTTTCCATGTATACCTACATTTATTAATGCAATTTCTAGTTCAATGTTATCCTTTAGTACATTTTCACAGTTAAAGGGCAGAGGAAATTCCCTCATCCTCAAACACTTGCTATGGAATTACTTTGGTTGCATACTTAGTTCTGCACCGTGTATGACGTCTGCTGAGTGCAACAAGTTGTGAGATGGATGTTGTATCTGTACAGAATTTGAGTTCAGAATGGGAGAACCCATGGGATTTGGAAACGAATGGAGCTAAATATTTACTGCAGAATAAAAGTGTTTGCGCATTGTAGGTGGTGCAATGTGTGAAACAGAGCTGCCCTGGTGCAGATGAGGTAAGGGAATGCATGGGTATATCTCTGGCTTGCCATTTAGTGGATTGAGTCCTATTTAAATGTTTCCTATGTATATGATACCTGTTCTCAGTAAATATTTGTTAGGCAGTGTCAGGAAATAAAATGTCATTGTTTTGAACAGAGATGCCATTCACTCTCCATGGGAGCGGTGTGTATGGGTTAGCAGTGTGACAAGGCCTTGTGACCCACTGTAACACTCAGTATCATTCCCTGCACATTCTCACAGACCTCCGCTCTGTTTTGAATAGCTCACTTCTTCTCAGGACTGTTTTTGTGTAGACAGTTGTTCTGGCGTGATTCCAGGTTGTGGGAGTTGTATGTGCACATAATTTGGAGGTGTATTATGTGGAATTGCTTCCAGCAAGTGGCAAGTGAGACCACGTGGCCTGAAACAAAACTGTTTTGTTTTGCTGCTCATGAATTGAAGTGGGTGACACCCGCTTCTGCTCGGGAGTTTATGTGTAACACCTTCATATTGACTCAGGAGCTTTTTTCCTGTGTTAAAAAGCTCCTGAGTGTTTCTTTTTTTCCTATCTTAAATATTTTGCTTTAAGTGTTAAAGGAAATTAACCTGACCTCTTAAATTTTGTTTATCCTGGTGTTTTATTTGTATGTTTCAGTGGTTTAGGTTTTTGAAAAATCTCCTTTGACGAAAGAAATTTTCTGGGTTTCTTTTTTTTTTTTTTTTGAGAGCATCTGCCTGCTGCTACAAATGCTGTAATGAATGCATTTAGAATCCTTTTGGATTGCTTTGTGTAGGTGCTATATTTTTCTGAAGACGACTATACTCAGTGTATGAGTGAGAGCTGCATTTGGAGAAATAATTTGCCGTTTAATTGCTGTGAAATATGGAGGGAAACTGGTGAATGAGATGTTTGTGGAAGACTGTTTTGTTTAACTCAGCTTGACTCTTTGTGTCTTTGCTTTGTTGCCAAAGTGTGCCTCTCAACTTGTGGGGATGTGTTGTGGATTCCAGTTGTTCGCGTCATATGAAATCTGGAATTAACAAATGGCTGAGGTCTTCCATAATCTTTAGCAGTGTGTAAAATACTCTAGTGTAGTATCTAAAAAAATTGGAAAATAAAGGACTTGGTCAATACGTTCCATTAATGTGTGATTAACGTGCACGTCCTGCTTTTGTTATGACTATGACAGCTATAAAGTAACTATTCTGAAATAAGTGGTTATTTAGGATGTGGCTGTGGTGGTCTCCACCCCAAATGTGGCACGGGGGATGTGCAAACACACGCAGGCAGTTCTCCCTCTTGTGCCAGCCGGGGTGGAACGTGCAGGGATGTGCTGTCAAGTACCGAAATGTGGGCAATGATTAACTCGCAGGTGCTCGGCACAGCTCGGCATCAGCTGCAAGGGCTCCTGGCCCAAGGATCAGGCTGTTAATACCCAAACACAGGCTGTGTACGTTCATTTACTGCCTGATCGGGGCTGCTCAGTAGCCCGAGGGGAGGCTGCTGCCCGGCTGGAGGAGGTCTTTGCAGTAACACTTGTCTTACCCAGACCACTCCTGAGGGCAGTGATTGAAGGTGTGGCCAGCGGGAAAATGTTGAAAAAAATTGTTTGAACTGGACAAGAAGTAGAAGCTTTACGTTCTTGGCAATGAGACGGGGTTTTGGCCTTTTAAATCATTATATATGCAATCAGAAATGTGACTAGGAAGGTGCCCCATACTATTCTTACTTTTTCCCGTTTTGTAAAGTTAATTACCCTCACAGTCCTCTAGTTGCCCTCATAGCTCTTCAGGTGTAATCAACGTGAGGTACAACTTGCATGCAGAAAAGCCTATTGGCTTTTACACTGCTGAGGCTTACATAAACTTGGAAAGTTGGCAAGAATTATCTGGACTTGTGTGGTTTCTGTAGAACAAGAACAGCTGCTCTGCTGGTATCATCTCTCAGACATTTTAGTTGTAAAAGTGCAGCTTTTTTTGGTTTGGTTTATTTTAAACACTTCACCATTTCTCCTAAATTAATATTCAGCATTATAATGAGGAGAAGAGTATGTTCCTTACACTGTGTGTACTGTATCAGGAATCCTACTGGTTTTATTTTAAATACAATAGTGTGCCCATGTAGTGTTCCTTCAGAGGATTTTGTCAGGACTGTCACCTATTTCCTGAAGATGAAAACCAGCTCCTTGGACAGGGTGTATTTTTGGGCCAACTGACTCCTGCTTATGCATGACCTTAACTTGGGGAAGGTTAAAAAAGGCAGGTAGGCATTGCAGCAGCAGCAGGTTTGTGTGGACACGTGCAGTGATGAGGGTGTCCCAGGGCTGCCATCGCCCTGAGGACAGCGAGGTTCTTCGGTGAAATGCTTTGCTTACAGAAGGAGGTGCTGTCAAATTAACATTTGTTGATGCTCCATAGATACAAGTAATTAATAGCCAAGGAAAAAACTCAAGTGAGTTGATTGTTGTGTGGATGGGTGGTCTTGCAAGCTTTCCCATGTAGGTTTGGATTTCTGACTGTGCTTAGCCATTGCAGGTGAAAAGCTGTAAAAATTCAATTTTAGGCAACTCTTTCAAGGTATTGAATAACCAAGAATATAAATTCAAGGCAAACTTAACAAACTTGAATTGTATTGAACTGTGCAGTAATCCTGAATAAAATAATTATGATTATTAAGATGGTAGGCTAAAAGCATCATCATTTTAATTTTAGGCTGAAAATATGATGCCCTTCCAAGCAGATAAAATTTTAACCTGCTGCCATTTCCTGGTAGTGATGATTCTGATAAAGGGAAAAATGTGGTGGTGTTTCTCTTGGTTTTACTTTGTTCATAATGTATTTTTGTTGAGGATAAACCTCTTTATTATGAGGGAAGCAGGAATATGCTGAAAGGATGAGAAGAATATGAAGAAAAGGGACAGTGGTTGTATTAACTTTATACTGGTCATGCATTTTTCTTCTGTTTTTCTGAGTCTGCCTTTACCATGAAAAAGGTTTAATTTCAGTGCTAGTTTCAGAAAATGCCTCTTGTTTTGTTTAGCAAGTTGTTCCTTAAATTGACTTAGCTTTGTATAGCCCTTTTAATATTCTTCACAGAAACAGCAAAAAATATACTTTTGGAAGTAGTTTTCCTCTGGATAAAATCTAGATTAAAAAAAAAACCATAGAAAAAAAGACTTTGTGGTTTTTTGTTACAACTTTTGAATAGAAACTTAGTGCTTGCTTTCAAATACAGAAGTTTGAGGAGGATAGAGTTAAATAAATCTCAAATTGCTGGTTGTATGAGTCACTAAATTGAGAACATAAATACTCATATTCTTTGGAAAGGACCTCTCAACATTGTTTTCCTGCACAGTGTCAACTGCAAAACACAATACAATATGTTTAGCTTAAAAGTAGTTGTATTTGCATTTGAAATCATAGTTTATGATAAAAGTCAGATAATGCTAGCCTTTGGTCAGTTTCTCAGGCAAAAGGTTAAGTCTCCAGTGGAAGCTGCATTATCATACTGATGTGTTTTGTTTGCTTGCTTTGCTGAAAAGAAATAAAAACTTGGAGAGGGGTAAAGGGTAGAGCAATGGGCAGTGCTGGAGAAATCTCCCTGCATGCTGATTAGAAGTGATGGGTTGTTTTGTTTGCTGCCTGGTGCTGAAGCCAGAGACTTGAAATAGGAACATCTGGATCTTTTAGTCCAGAGAGAAACAGATTTGTTGTAGGACAAGTATGTAATTTCAACATCAATGACAAAAAAATTCTTGATACCTGTGTGTTGAATAGAGTATAGTACTTAGTGTTCTCTGTATTCTGCTTAAACAGTATATTTCATTTTGTGTGTGTATCCTTCTGCATTTTAAACCTTCTCTTTGAAATGCATCATTGAAGTCTTTGCAAGTGTTTTATAATGTTCAATTTTGTCCTAATCAGATGAGTGGTTTGGTTGCATGTTTTAAGATACAAGAATACTGAAGCCTTAAATTTTTTTTAATTGGTATGGCAATCAACTACTGTGCCTAAAAGGGACAACACAGCTCACAAACATTGCCTACTGTGCCCTGCACTGCTGGAGTTTGACTTGAAACCACTGGCAGCTCCTGATAACTGCAGATTGAAGAGTGTGCATGAGTCCTTGCTCCTCTATTCATGGCAGTGATGGACAGTATTATTTAATATGCTGATGTGCAAGACAGACTGAACCAGCATTCTCAATTATTTCTTGTTCTTTTTTTATCATAGTTCTGTAAACTGTCTGAGATGTAACCCTGTCCTCTCTTTGATGCTGGGAAACTTTTCCAGGGGCTTTCATTGTAATCCAGCTAACACTGCCATCAATGTTATTGGTCACCTTCCATTTATTTTGGTATTTTTAAGGGAAAAGATCTAAGGCTCAGTTGGCCAGAGGACTGGATCTATTGATAGTGTTGTCTCATACTGGTCTGTATTTCTCTAGCATGGAGCACTCTTTCATGTCAGTGCTCTGGCTTCAGCCTGGAATGAACTTTTATCTATTTATTTATTTATTTAACCGTTGTCTTTTGCCTTTTCATGTACTTTGTGCTGAGAATAAGTACAACATTTATGCTCTCTCAAAGCTAAACATTGTCTTTTCTTTATGCTGGATGGACTGTCTTGCTGTCTGTAGCAGCTGTGTGTCTGGGAGAGGGAGCCACACTCAACACTTGTTGTGAAGCAGGATCATTCCATTACTTCAAAGTTGCTTCTCTGTCACCTTGAAGAGTTCTGACAGATTCACCAAAATGTGCAAATGTGTTTGTATATATCCTTCTGTAAAGTACCTGTATAAAATTGAACTGCACTTCTGAAGAGGACAGAAAGCATATATTTTTACTAGGATGCCTTCAGAACAGGAATAAAAACTCTCAAAAATAGGTATTTGAAAAGTTCCTCCAAAAAATCATTCTTTAGAGCATCAGGTGCATTTTTAAAAACTCCAGAGACAGTAAGTAATTATATATGCCACATGTGTTCATTGAGGTCAAAACTTGAAATAACCATGGTGTGTGTGGAACCAAGTTTATGGTATGCTGCATGGATGACTTGGATTGAAGTGGTCATACAAAGTGGAATTCTCAGCACCGTCTGTACTTTGAAATATTCAAGAGCTTCTTGAGTTTTCACCTGATTTCACTGAAGTGTTGCTGTAGTGGCATAAAAATGTTTTGCTGCTCCCATATCTGAGAGTCTTTTGAAGACAAACAATTTGAAGAAAATATTGTTTTTAGAATTTGTTGTTATGCAGTTAAATAGTGAAGTTTGGCTTAAAGTTCAAATGTGCCCTTTAGCAGTCTGTTTGCCTAAGGCGGCAGCTGGCTGGGAGCTGAGTGCTTTCCAGATGGGAGATACTTGTGTTTGCTGACTTTGGGTGTGGAAAGGTGGCTTTTCAAAAAGCAGTGCAAGGGTAAACGTGATCATTCACTAGAAACAGCAGATTTTGGTGAGGAAAGAGGAATGGCCTCTTTAGAGATGTTACACTAAACCTGCTAACTGGTAACCAGCTCTTCAGGCTGTGTGAGCATAAAGACATTTGCTTCAGAGAGTGATGGTGGGTAACACATCTTTTTCCTTGTAGTAGATGCTCATTTTTGTCCATTACATAGTGCTGCTACTGACTTTTTTCATTAAGAAGAATAATAGTTGCTGCATTGAGGGTTCTTAGAGTTCAGAAAAGATTTCTTTTCCTCATGGTTTTCCTATCAACTGAGTATAACAAGATACTATTTCAACAATGCAAAGCATTTTAGTGAGGGTGAGGAACTGTGGGAACATGTTTCATCAGAAGATATTAATTATTTTTGCTTTAACTGTAGTGAACAGCTGTTTAATGTTATTTTTTAACTACGGCTACTGTGAATATCTTGTCTAGAGATACAAATAGGGTGTGGAGGGAAAGGCAAAAAATATTTTTAGGCATAGGATCAAAGTATATCTACACTTAGTAACACAAGGGGACTGGAGGGGTGAGGGGGGAGGTGGAGGAGAAAATGGGCTTTTTATAGGGAATCAGTTGTAACAAGATTGGCTAGTACTTGCCCCATTTGTCCAGATCTAAGTCAGGTTTGAGCCTGTGAGATGTTGTGGCTTCAATGCTTTTCTTGAACCTTCTCATGTTTTTCTGTTCAAGAGATCCTGCAGTGCTATTCTGTGCAGATAGTCAGGGGCTTCAGTGCTGTGCTGCACTAGAGCCTTTCCCCCAGCTTTGTTTTTGTCCCCTTAAGGGCAATTGCAGAACCTCCAAAATTAAATACAAATGAATAAAATATACTTTAAATAACACACTTGTCAGTATTTGAGCTAGTGGCTTCCCACTGCTAGGCTTTTCTTTGCCATTATGTGATGTAACAATCTAAGGCAGGTGGGCTGATAAGGCTTCAGATAAACAGAGTTAATACTTTAAATGGAAGCATAGAAGAGATAACATAAAAGAATTTTAGGATTCATATTTCCCTCTGGGGACTCTAGTGTTAAGCAACCTATACTTGGTCATAGAAGAATAAGTATCCTGAGTTTCAGATGTCTCATCAAAACCAGCAAGGATGTTTCTTCAAGTTTCCTCAGTAAGACCAAGAGAGTAGTGATAAACTTAGTTGCTATAAATAAACTCTCTGGCTTTGTTTTGCTGTTTGTTTGTTCTGCAGCTGTGTTTTGCCCACTTCCTGCTGTTACAGCACAGCCCGATCTCCAGGACAGCACCTAATCCAAGAGTGTGTCCCTTATCTGGAACAGGCAAGGTTCAATGTGCAGAGGCTGAGGTACAGAATGTGTCTGAGCACTCTCTTAAATTAATATTCATTGACTTGTCTTAGCATCTGGCTTCAAGTTATTAAGAGGGAAGATGATAGATTTATTTTCCTCCTTCAAGTTTCATCATGAACCTTGCCTGTGCTGTAGAGTTCAAGTCCAAACAGGAGTTGGATGGTGATGCAGAAAGAGGCACCTGTGAACAGTGTATTTTTTTCCTGAACATTGTTCTTTTGCTTCTTGAGTTGCATTTCATTTTCGAAGATGTTTTTGTAACTGGAGGCTGATTTCTGAGGATAGTGGTAGTATTCTGATTGTGTGCATATATATGTTTTTAAACATATACAAAATTTTCCTTTGCTAGTTTTAGCTTTCATTTTGTGTGGCTCACTTTGAATATGAACAATATTTTTTAGAGAGTATAATCCTTACTTTTTTTTTTTTTTTTCACAAAAAAAAATCAATTTTATTTTAGACCTACTGAAGCAGTATATGTTCACTGGAAATATGTCCATAAAACATTCTTAATGCTTGAAAAAAATATATTCCCCTTGTACATATTTAAGGGGTTTTTTTAATAAAAAAATTTATTTATTCTCAAGAAAGGGTCTTAAGGGAACTCTGTGGCACACAAGTAAGGAGAGAATCTACAGGCTGAGAATTTTTGTCTGAAATGACTTTCAAGTAAGACAAGTAGTGGAAATACTTGGTATCCCTGGCTTTGTAAAGTTTTGACAGATACCAGTTTTCTGTTTGCCATTTATAAATTAGAATACCTTTGGTGTTTTGACAAGGCCATAAAACTTGTCAGTATTGTGAGGATCAACCTGCTGCTCCTGGTAGAGATTGAACAAGGACCTGTGCAGACCTGTTGAGAGGAATAGTGTGACAAATGTGTGTCCCCAAAGCCTGTCTGAGTCCCTGCTGTCCCACCTCCCAAGTGTGGCTGGGGAGAGCTGCTGGGTGACAATCCTGAGGTGGCCTCCAAGCCCTGGCAGTGCTTCCATCTCCACAGACAGTAACTGAGGAGTGTGGTTTGGAAGAAGCTGGTGTGGACAGCTGATACAGACAAAAGTCACTCAAGGTGCACAGTGTGCTGCTGTTATTCTCAGATATCAGCCTGGGAATGTGGGGGAGTTGGGGAGTTTGGCAAGATGTATTCCTCTCTCTATTACTTTAGGTGATTTTTCTTCTGCAGAGCATCTCAGAACATGAATTAAGTTTATGCCATACTTGATTTATTTTCTGTTAGATCTATGTCAACCTTTATCATCAATTGTTCATAGAAAAGAATGGCACAGTAACTTTAATCACTTCTGGCCTCTGCTTTTGCTGTAGTTTGAGTGTGGAAGCCTCAGTGCAGAGATAGGTATGGAGTATTGGCTTGGATATTTCCAAGGGTGGGGAGGAGAGTGCTGAGCTAGTACTGCTCTAGTACCACCTCACTGGAAAACAGTGGAAGTTGTAACCTTTTTTTCTGGAATGGCAACCTTGTGGTTTTGTACTCTGAATCTTTGACCTTCTGACTCTGAGAGTTAATGGACTCCTTGTAACCTTGCCCTGGACCTTTGATCTTACTGGTACAGGTGCCTGCAAGAGGAGGTAAAAACTCTTGTTGCCATAACTTGTGTGATCATTGAAGAATCTGGGCTTTCCCCAGGTTAGGAAATTGCTGCTTCAGAAAGGAGAACTCTGCAGAAGATGTTAAGTATGGACTCTTCCAATATTGCTTTAACATGTATTTAAGAAAAACTCTTAAATAGACTAGAGAGGCAGGTAATAATTTAGTTTTCAATGGGTATTGCTGCTTGAGCCACTTTTTGAAAGAAAGGGTGTTTTGTGTGGATTTATTTGGTGGAGTTTTTGTATTGGTGATTTTCTTTTTTTTCTTTGTGGCATTTTTGTTTGTTTTCTCTTAATTTCTTCTAAAATGATCCACTTGAGAATCAAGAGTAAATTTGAGGTCAAGTACTGATCCAAAAAGAGGTTAGATGGCTGAGTCTCTGCTCCTGCCTTCACAGAGGGGCTTTGCCAGGGCTGTTTCTCCACTCCTGCATGGGCAGACTTTTGAAACCAGGATGGGCATTCTCTTCAGAGCATTTAGTTTGTGCAGGTTGGCCTTATCTACCTGCCAGTGATGGGGTGTGTGCCCTGTGCTCAGCTTTTAATGCTGTCCCTGAAATCTGTCAAGTCAGATTTTGATCCAGGTTTCACAGAGGTTAAACCAGCTTTTTAATGGTTCTTTGTACCTACTTGAAAAGAGTAAGGGATTATTATCTTGACAAGCACAGCTTATTTTCTGGTTATATACTAGTAGGTTTTAATTCATAAAGAGTTGAGCCTGATTTCTTTTAATCAGTTAGTTCTTGTGTTGATCATAATACAAACAAGTTGAATGAGATGGCTTATAGCTAAAAATATCCTCACCCCCTTAAAAGAAAGTCGGAGTGGGAAGGGAAGCTATAGGACTCAGAAGTTTCAGGTTAACATTGTGGATCCTGTTACTAAAAAATGATTACTGTTTCATGGTGGAATTAACTTGCATTAATGTAGAGTCTTCAGTTGTTCTTGCCATGCAAGTCATCTACTGGAAACTTGTTTGACCATATAGACCTTTTGTAGGTGGTGTAACTTGGGAACTGCTGTTGCAACTGGAATATGTCTGTGCTGTTTTAGAGAGGGACTTCAGCCATGAATGGTTATTTTCTGCAAAGTGGCAAAGTATGATCTGAAGTTATTAAAATATGCTGAAAAGCTTCTGTAAATCTTTACATGTTAGAAATGGAAGTTTTCTCTCCCATGTTGTGTGTGTGGATCATTGCCCAGCAGTGCTGGCTGTGGCTGCTGCTCTGCATTAACAGAGCTGCCATGATGCACAGCCCTGGTTACAGGCTTGCTGACATCAACTCTCTTGGCATGTGTTCAGAAAAGTAAACAGAAGACAGTCAGTGTTGGATTTGGCATAACTAGCAAGTCCATAAAACTGCCAAATCCTTCTCAGTGTATTCATCCAATTAATGACATTGATGTAGGACATTGACTTAAATGAGTAAAACATACTGTGTTTGGTTTTTAAAAGTTCTTGTATTAAAGTTTCCATTTTCTACTTAATTAGTAACCACAGTCTTTACTTAAATAGTATTTTTTTTCTTGTTTTTTGATGTTCTTTTGTAGAAAAAAAATGAATTCTGAAAGCTCAGGCCTTACCATGAGTAGCCCTGCTGTAATAAACCAGTGTGCCAGAGGAGGAATGGAACAAGAAAAAAATTGGTAAGTGTTACTTCTGATTTTCTAAGAGGTTAGGAGGCAGCAATATTGGGAGATGTAGTTTGAAAATTAAGTAAAATAATTATTTGTTTTAACTGATGCATTAGGTCTGCATTATTTAACAACAGGGAAGGAAAAATGGAAATTTTTTATTTTGCTTTTGAGGTTTTAGCAGATGACATGATACAGGGTGTCATGGGGGATGGGCTGTGGAAAAACTCCTGTTCATTTCAGCAGTGCAGCAGTTGTGCTCAGGGAATCTTTCACATATGCCAAATGTTTTAATCTCCCACTGCTGCTGAGGTGCTGGGCCATGCTGGTACCAGGACCGTCAGTGCTCTGAGGCACCCAAGATTCCTGCCCTGGGAGACATTACAAAGTTGATAGTTTCTACTTTGTGTATAGAAAAAAATCAGTGCTCAAGGAAAAAAGCAATTGCAATGTTTTTAAAGGGTAGACGTGGACAAATGCTTACACTTCATAACAAGTTTTTTGGTGAAAATTGCCACAGACCATGCAATTTCTAGCACCTGATTTGTTGCCATGAAGGGAACAGGGTGTTGAAAAGGCTTTGAGACTATTTCATCTGGATTAATGAGCCTTTTCTTGAGAGCCTGCTGGTTTTTACTTGCTGTTGTTTGCTAGGGGTTTTTTACACTATTTATTTACCATGTGGCAAACAACCAGTAAATTCATGACAGGAAGCATGACACCCATATGGACAAAATCCTACCTGATGTTGTTTTTGTTGTCTTAGAAATACTCTTGAAAAGATAAAGAATTAAAGAAATATTAGCAAATGAATGTTCTGTTTCCTGTTGCATGCTGTCAGGAAATCAAATAATATTTTTTTTTTTTTTTGCTTTGGTTTTAATGTAATGTTAAACTAACAGCATAATAATAATACCTGAAAGTGTTCCAGAAGAAATGTTTAAAAGAAACTATTCTCAACAAAACCTTTGGATAAAAGGGCAGCATGAGGAAGAACTGTTGCCTTCCGTCCTGACTCACAAATCTACTGAGGGGTGGGAAATTGACACAAACACTTTTTTCATTTGATGTCTTTTGCTGATTTTTATATCCTGCTTGTGGTATTGAGCTGGGGACAGTTCTGGTTCATATCTTTATCAATGATCTGCATGAGGGGATGGAGGGCACCCTCAGTAAATTTGCAGGTTGCACACCAAACTGGGTGGGAGTGTTGATCTGCTGGGGGGTAGCAGGGCTCTGCAGAGGGATCTGGACAGGCTGGATCAATGGGCCAAGGCCAGTGGTGTGAGGTTCAACAAGGTAAAGATGGATCCTGCCTTTGGGTCACAACAGCCCCCTGCATCTCCAGGCTGGGGGCAGAGTGGCTGGAAAGCTGCCTGGCAGGAAAAGATCTGGGGATGTTGGTTGACAGCAGCTGAACGTGAGCCCAGGTGAGCCCAGGTGGCCAAGAAGGCCGGTGGCATCCTGGCTGTATCAGCAAATCCTGCTGTGCCCAGCAGGACCAGGGCAGTGATTGACCCCCTGTGCTGGGCACTGCTGAGGCCACAGCTCCAATCCTGGGCTCAGTTTTGGCCCCTCACTACACAAAGACATTGAGGGGCTGGAACTTACACAGGGAAGGGCAAGGGGCTGGAGCACAAGTCTGATGAGGAGCAGCTGCAGGAATTGAGATTGTTTAACCTGGAGGTAGGCGGTCCAGGGAGGACTTTATCAGTAGCAGTGTGGTGCATGTCTGGTTAGGTTTCTAAAATACTATTTTTTATTCTGGGCTTCTGTGAATATTATAGTTGAATGAACATTATTTTTCTCAGCCTAATAAAGTGCAATGGTGCATTGCCTTACTGCATTGTTCTTTTATTGCTGTTTATTCATTGTCTGATTCTTTGAACTTATTTACATTCTGATGGTTCTGAGTTTATTTTCATGAAAATATGAGTATTGGTAAGGACTGGTGTTAGTCATAGGAAGATTAGAAATGTCTGTTAAAAGTATACAGTGACAGGATAATATATTCAATTAAGTCAAAAGCATCCACAGAGAAAAGCTCTGAGCAAGACCTTATCTAGCATTTAAACCCCACTTAGGATGCATGTAAAAGGCTTTGATGTTGCACAAGGCCTCCTAGAAACAGAGGGGAGAGTAAATAATTGACTGAATCCCAGTTACCTTGTGCAGCCATTTACCAAGTCTGCCATTCTGGTTTATCAGTGTTTTGCATCTGCATCAGGTGCATCTACCTGATGAAAAAAGAATTGAATTCTCGCTTGCAATGCTTCACTTGGTTCTGTTGCTTTTTTCCCCTCCCAACATACATAAACAAGATTACAGCAGCAGAAGAATGCTGGTAGTAGCAGAAGTGTGATTGCTGTGGATGTCTGATAACTGTAGGGTATTGTGGCACAGTTCATGTGCAAATCAAATTAAGCTGCTCTTGATGAGCAAGAAGGTGAAGGAACTTGGTGGATGGTCATAACAATATCAGCTGTCTGAGCTGGTGTGGAAGAGTGTTGAACAATCGAGGCTTGAGAGCCTTGAAATTGTAGAAGCTCCTGATTTGGCAGATTCTCAGTGTCTTAATGTTGAAAATTGCAAGAAAGGAGCTAAGGATTAGGGAGCAAGTGGGAGCTGTGTCAATTCATCCAGGCTTTCTGTGAAAGTAGCTGGCTGGCACATTGTTTCTCAAAGCAAATGTGCAGGAGAATTGGAAATTTTCCAGGTGTTGTTATTGTGTGTGGATTTTATAACATGCTTCCTCTAGACTGGATGAAATCTTGCTAGTCACTCCTTCATGATGTTACTTAGGATTAAGTCAGGAAGTATTTAATCCTTTTGCAACTAATAATTGAAATTTGGGTTCTGGATGTCTCATGACAGTTTTGGTGCCTTGGCTTTCTATTTCTGTCTTCAAATACATGTTCCTTATGAAGTATGCAGTGTTCTGCTATTTCTGTAACAGAGTTTTAATCACTTTTAGACAAAATTTCTCTGGAAACTGTCTATGTTATGAATAAATAAATCTATAAATCTTATAAATAACCAAACAAGCACTGTTATATGTGGACTCTAATGCATTCTGACTCTGTACTTATGGCTTGGGTTAAACTGAGTTTGAGGACAGAAACTTTGTAACATCTTTTCTTTTTTGTTTTATGCTGTAACAGACTGTTTTTGTTTCAGCTTTCTTTTCCAATCTGAGACTAATGACTTTGTGGAGAAGGGAAGCTATTGAAACTCCAGTCCATAGAGGAGAAGGAAGACATGCTTAAATACTGAATATAGGTATTGCATAAACTAACTTTAAACCCAGCTCCATCATTGCATGCATTGAAAAAGAGGAGCTTATTGTCGTATCTTAGTGTGCAGATGTCTGGAAACTCTTTGGTATAGAGAAAGTAATTATTCTGGAGTATTGTACAACCTGTATTTGAAGCTTTTTTTTTATTTTTTAAAGTCCATCTGTTCAATAACAAAAAAGAATAACAGAGTCAACTGAGATGAAAACAATACTTGAACTGACATCCCCATGACTGAGTAAAAGCAAGAAGCAAAGCAATGGTGAGCAGCTGAAAATCTGCATCTTCACTTAATAAGGAACAAAATAGATACCACATAGATCTTACCTTAATGCCTGTGGTTTTAATCACACAGCCCTTCTTCCTCAGAGGATCAGAAGGGAGCAGCTAAATTGCTGCCTTCTGTACCTCAGACAGGCAAGTGCACAAGCTGACTCGTAGCTTGTGTGGGAAGTCAGGTTTCGTGACAATAAATCATCACGGCTCTGTTGCAGCTTTTGCCAGCTGCCAGTTGATGAAGGAAGAATTATGTGTCTGGAATTACAGTAAGAAGAGAAACAAGTTTCACAACTTTCCCTGTTTCTGCTATATCCTTGTTTAATCAGTAGAAATGAGTCATCCTGAAGAACTGAATTAAACTGGCTCTAGTCAAGTGTGGTTTAACTGCAGATGTTTGATTACAAAAGGCACATGCATGTCCAGGGAATACAAGGTTACAGTCTGTGCAAAAAGGAAGCCCCATAAATTACAGATTAACATTTTTAGATATCTGGGTAAAATTAATCTTATCTGCAAGAGGCCTTGAATTAGTTGCTTTCTAGTATGCCTTATTGCAAAGAGAGAAAATGCTTTTCTTGGAAAGCCATAAAATATTCAGGACAGTTAGCATAACAAAACACTTAATGAAGCAGATAAATATTTACTGTATGTGTGTAAAATCACTTCTATCTTACCGAAATTTCCTAGTTTATTTCAAGTAGTTCTCTGCCCATAAAAGGAGTAGTAGAATTGAAAATTGTTACAAGGGAATCACTTGCATTGAGACTTGCAGCCTGAGACCAGTCCCTTAAAGGAAGTGGATGAAGATCCAGGAGAGTGACGTAGGACATGGAGAGGGTGACTCATGAGGCTCTGTAGCACACCCACAAACAGTGAGAGATGAGAATGTGCTGAAATGGTTAAAGTAAGTGCACTCACCAACTGCTGACTTTGCCTCATGCATACATGAAATGGGCTTTGTAGCTGAAGAAAATATGCCCCAGAGGCAAATACAAGTTTAAACATATGTTCGATCATTATGTCTTGCAAAACTAAGTATGGATTGCATTTCCTCATCCTGGATGGGATCAAAAACCTCTTGATTTTGCCTTGAGAAAGAAAAGCACTGGGGCTGCTCCTGTCCCAAGCCCACGAGGTGGCAGCCTTGGTTCGGATGAGGGGCTGTGCCCCCTCCCTCTCTGGTTGTTCTCCTTCCCCCTTCCCACCCCGCCCTTGGCTTTTTTTCTGGGATCACATAAGGACATAGCAGCAGAAGTGAGTTACTAATTGCTTGTTCAAAAAACACCTTGCTAAGCTAAGGCTACTCCTTGGTGGGTTTTTGCAGGGGGTTCATTTTTTGGTTTTGTTTTTTTTTTTTTGGTTTTTTTTTGGTGAGAGATCATCACTCACTAGGTTCCTGGATAAAGCTATAACCTGCATCTTGTACATGTGATTACATTGTCTCTAGGTCATACTGCAAAGAATTTTTGTTGATAGTGTGTCTCTTAAAACATTTGCTGAATATTTGGTTATGACTCTGTTGGGTCCTACCTGCTTTTTTTAATGTTACATGTCTCTTTATTATAGCTGTTAGCTGAGGGAGGGAGTTACAACAAACATTTCTGAAATACCTGATTGGTTCCAATTGAGTGTCAAGAAGTTTTTATCCAAGTAAAAGGTAATGACATCTTTAGGCTGCCCTCAATGGTATTTTGTTTATGAATGTGTCTTAGTGCATGGGCTGATGACAAGGCTTTTGTACTCGAGCAAATAAATAGAGTGCTCACAGGGAGTGTATAGAGGGAGTGAAATATATTTCTTTATTAAAGAGCTGCAGAATGTTTTAAAACTGTAACTTTTACTTACTTTGATGTAGGAAAGGAATGTAAAAATCTGTCCATCTGTTTTTTAAAAGTATCTTGTTGTATTCTTCCCTATGGGCTATCCTGGTGAAATCTAAAAAAGTAGTTTTGATAGAAAATGTCACTTTGGACTGTGTGAGTAACTCATTTGGCTGGAACAGGAATCACTGGTACTGAGAAGCTGAATCTATGTAGCTTTAAATAAGGAACAAGGCTTTCACATTTTGGTATCTGGAATTTTTTAAACTTAATTTCATTTTCCCCTCCCCGTTCCCCCCTCCATGAATTAGAGAAGTGCCTGGTATCAGGGTGGTAAATAACAGCTGATTAGGCTTGGATCACCAGTGTTAGTAACTAATACACTATGGAAGGAGGCCTCACCATCCCTAACTCAGGTTTTGATCATTTGTAAGTTGAAATTATGATTATAGAGGATGAAAACATCTCCTTCAGTGCTGTCTTGCAAATATAAATAAACAAGTTTGAGTAGTTTAGAACAAGGATTAAATTTGTCATCTTATTTCTTATTCATGCTATAGAGCCTCATTTTCTCATTCAGATATGCAGCATCCTGATCTATCTTCTTTTCCTTCTCTATTATCTTCTGAAAAAAACCCACAAAAATGCAGAAATAGTCAAAATTTCTTGTTGAAAAATATGAAGCATGCTAACAAGCCAAGTAAAGTAAAGTAAAGGAAAACACTGCCATCCCTCCTTCATAGTTGTCATGGCTTAACCCCTAACTAACGGCAATGATAGTGTCACCAAAAGTCAGAAATAAAACTCTCTAGCAGTGTAATTTCAGTATTAGGAAGAGGCATCACTTTTATTTTAGGTGCCAGATTTTAGGTGAGGGGGATATTTCTGCCTAACCCACTAGCTAACACGCTAGTTTAAATCTGGGGACCTTATACATATTCATTACATTTCCCAAGCCTCATACATACATGCTAAACATTCACACAAATTCTTTGCATATTCAAATCACTTCTTGGAGCTTATTTAGAGTAGGCATCTTTAGGGGGTCTCTGGTGGTCATTTGGGGAACATTCCATTCCTCAAATCATCCTTTTTTGGTCACAGGCCTCCAGAAAAAAAGTACCTTTTCTTTGAGTGCACCCAGCGTGGTCTGGCCGAGATGCAGCTTCTTATCAGCGTTGCTCAGGCCCACAGCCTTTAAGGCTGCAGGAACCACTTGCACACATTGATTCAGCACTCAGCACTGTCCTGCTTCAGTTAGCACTAAAGGAATTCACAAGACTTAAAGGCTGTTTGCTACAATTTCAGCTTTTCCCAGCACTGGCAGTAATTGCAGTTGAAGGGACAGAGAAACAAGCCATGCACAGGAGGGTTGCTCACCAGTCACTGGCTGGTGCCCATCCCCATGCAGCCATCGGCCCCCTCCAGCTCCCTCTGCACTGGGCATGGCCTCCTGGCCTGTGCAGTGTGACCCTGTGGCCAGCTCAGCTGCCCTGACCGTTTCCATCCCTTCTTGAGCAGCTCCTCACTGCAGAGCAGGGGACAGTGAGTGTGAATTTCTGCTAATCTCTTTGAAACATCTTGATTCTCTGTGTGGGTGAATGTGTCTATATGAATTGTGACCTTTTTTTTAATGTAAAAAACCCCCAAACCCCAGTGATCTACCACGGGTAACCATCTGTTTCCTGTATGCTTACCTTACTTCTCTTTCTAAAGCTTCTTGCCCTTGGTCATGATTCCTTTTCACTAAAAAATCCAGAATCTGTTCTTATAAACAGTGTGTTTTATTTTGTACATTGGTTCAGCATCTATTACAGCTGAGTTTCTAGTTAATACTCTAATACTGATAGGAAGACACTTCTCATGGCCTCCCTCCCCCCCAAAAAATAGTTCTTACCTATGTTTAGTTAATTCTCTGGCTGTAGAGGGAGCTGGTGATAAAGTTTTTAAGGAACACAAACGGTATTTCTTTGGGAATATTTACACATTGCAGTATTTGGAAACAGAAGATCAGAAACAAAGGGTGATTTGTAATTTGATCTTTCCTTCACGGGGGAAGGAAGGCTGGAGGGTGTGTGAACTGGTTAAATTAACTGCGTTTGCCTGTGGGACACTGAAAATTTCAATAGCTAGGTCTTGTAAGAGACAATGATTTGAATATATATCTTTCAAGCTGAATACATTTGGTCACCTGCAAATCTGGGGATACAGAAGACAGCTTTTCTGTATTAGGTTGTCATTCCATTGCCTTAAAACTACACAAGGAAATTCCACAGCAGCCTTGTTTCTTTTGATGTGGAAAGTGAAAACCTGTGTGAATAGCAATATTAGGGTCATTATGAACAGAAACTCACTAAAAATATGTGACAAAAAACTACCTGCAAATATTTCAGAATATCCTCTTGTGTTGGTTAGTACGAAGAACTCATGTTTTTCTTTCCTGACTTTGAACTTAATTATTATAAGAAGCAAAAATTAAAAATTACCCTAATGTTGGCAGGAATAGAGGTGGTTTGTTGTCATCTTCTGTCAGGCTTTGTACTTAATGGTGAAGGCCAAGAGCTGACTGTGTTTTATGAGCTGTCTTGTTAGTTATGTCTTCATTTTAAAAAATGGATTCTATAGTTTTTAAAACAGTGAATTCAATTGCTACTATGCTTCTGAGTGTAGAGAAGATTTTGTTTCAAAGACTCATTAATTGCTGCAAACTGCACCAAAAAGGAGGAGCTCTCAGTTTTTTTCCCTTGGGGTCTCTCCCCAGCCCCATGCTGTACAGAACAGTAAGATAAATGTGACCCTCTTTTTGTAAGCTATATAATGTGTTTATATTCCACAGATTAAATGCAAATTGTATGTGACTAGATTGATTAAAAAAAAAGGAGACAAGTTGCACTCAATTTTTAAAAAGCTGATGTATCTTTGCAATTTCTTTAGATACATTCACATCTGACGCTTTATAATCCATCATTTATTACTACACAGAGCTAGATCTGGCAGGTTGTACCTGGGCATGCCTCAGCAAGTTCCCTCCCTCCCAGATCCGCTGTTCCCTAACTCAGTGCGGGAAGGGAGTCACGCTAAGGCAACTGCAGATCAGTAAGGGATTTGTAGCAAAGTGCAGACAGGGAAGATGTTGATACGCTTTTATTGTGCCTACCCTGGTATATAGCACCCTCTCTGTCCCATCCATCAGATTTCATAAGTTTGGACATTATTTCCTTCCCCCGGATATCCTCCTTTATCTAAATTAGCAACTGACCCAAAGAGCTCTTTCATCTTCTTCCCCTGTGCGATGTTGACATAGGAGCACTGCGTAACAAAACAGAAAATTGCGGGAAATATCCACTGATCTCCACACAAATGAAGAAGAAAGTGGAGAGAAAAAATAGGATTTAGAGGGTTAAATTAGTTTATCATTAACCATTGAAATGTCTTAGATAATCTGCTGGTTTATTATTCCTGAAATAACAAAATGGGAATGAACTCCTCCAGCTCTTGCCTTCCACTCTGCTGGAATGTGATCTCTTCATTCTCCGTGTGCTGGCGCAGGGGAGCAGCGCTGGGCTTTGCGAGTCGCTGCTGCCCGCGCTGTGCCCCGCCGAGGGCGCTCCTCGCCGGGGGACCGGCCCCCCTCGGGCTGTTTCCCTTAGGAAATGTGTCATGTTTTCATTCCATTTAAGCTATTGCCAAGCTTCTCCCCCCCTACTGGTGTTTGTCTTTGTTTTGAAGGATTTATTACAATTACAGTACTTGGTTTCGTGGTAGTTTTTTAGTGTACTAAGGTATTGAAAAGGTAAATTCTTTAGCAGCAGAACCATTTCTACATTTCCTCTCGGAAGGTTGTATGTGTCTGGTTTTGCTCATAGTGTGTGTGCTGTATGGGTAGGGCTGGACTTTTCTGACCAGCAGTGCCCTTCAGGTCTGTAGGTGTGCTTCGCAGAGCTTTCTCTTGTCAGGTTGAGCAGTTTCTTTTGCAGCTCCTAAATAGCCTGTTTGCAAGAAGACAACTGTGAAATGTCTCCTGACTCTGTACACTTAGTTTGGAAAAATTGTATATGCTAATTTTGTAGGCATAAACAGAATAGTGATTTCTTATGTTCCTCTGCTAATGTGTAGTTTCATGTAACTGAAACAGCTGTCCCTGTCTCCCCGAGGAACATAGGCCGTGAATGTTCAGCTGTTTGTTTTTCTCATAAAGGTAGGATGGGATCATGATTTTCTCTTACCATGCTCCTGCCTCAGGCCTTTCAGCAGCTGACTTCTACCTACAGAAACACAAAATTGTCACAGAGGGCAGGTAGGAAGATTGACCAAAGACTTGAGAACTGGCAAAAACTTGTTTTGGGTTCTGAATCCCTGGTGCCCTTATTTATAGGAAATGGTCTTGAGTTAAATCCCATCAAAGTTCCTGAGTATTATTTCCTTGCCAATTTCAAGTCAAACTGTTTTTATTGGTGATTAAAATACTATTTTTTGTCCAGTCAGGAATCTGTGACTCTCTTGCCACGATATTAGTAGTCTCCAAAGCTGTCTAATCCATCATGAGGTCACCATTGATTTAGGATTTTGCATCGGTAGGTCAATAGATGAGGATAGTTTCTAGGCTTGTGAAGCAACAAGCTGTGTTTCCCCGGAGAGAATGTTGAGCTGTTTTCTCAGCCTAACCCAGCAGTTTAGAAATTGCTCAGGTAAACGACACTGGTGCTGCAGAGCAAGATTTGGGATCAGTGTGGATGCCGGCTGTCTTGCTTTGTTACAGATTTAGTCAAGAGGAGATTTTAACAAAGCACGTGAATGTCTTTTGTTTACAGTGCTAACTTGTGTAGGAAAACAAGCTGAGTTATTCAAGTGCCTGTATTTGTTTGAAAGTGAAATATCTAAAATTTCAGGTTCTTTACACAGTACTTTGTACATGTTTTGAGATTTCTGCAAAAACAGAAAGGATTTTGTGTGAAGCTGTTGTAAAAACGTAGTTACACCCACTTTTTATTATGTGTTAATTGTCTATTAGGCTTTGTAATTGGTGTGTAAAGATTGACACTCCTGATACCAGAGCATGCTTACAATAAATGTCTGCTATGGTAATTTAATGCCTTAATAGCCTTTTAGCAATCAGTTACATCTCAAATGCACTATAGGGCAATTTTTTTTTTAACTGAGGCTTTTGGGCTTTTGCTAACAGTTAGAGCTCCATTACAGGTGTACTGCAACTCTATTTATATTCCACTAAAGCAAAGATGTTACTACTTTGATCTGGTTTCCATTTGAAGATAACATAAAAATACTGTGATGCTTCTTTTCTGCATCTTTTTTCACAGTGCAGTTGAGTTTAGTAATCATCTTAAAGCTCTTTGTTTACGTGTCAGACACAGTGTTAATGTTTGTCTTTGTGGATAAGATTTAATATTTTTCACTTGCTAGTAATTTTAAATATTTCTCTTGAGAAGAGCTACGTGATTTTACGAACTTTGACAAAAAATAATTTCATTTCTCCCCAAGTAGGGTGCTTGATTCATTATGCCAATTTAAAGAACAAGGGTTTTTTCCCTATTCCATAGATTTATTTGAAGAATAAAAGGTATGACACATTTTGAGTTTAAAGATCCAACAAAGTAACTCCCCAAACTTTTATCTTTCTCAGTAGGACACCAAGGGACATGGCAGCTCGGAGTTCTGAAACCATTTTCTTTGCTTTTTGAGGTACCTCAGCAGGTCAGACTTGCAGAAAGAAGGTGCATGTGTGTGGTTTGAGGAGAGCCTGGTTTCCTCAGGAAATGACATGTGACTCGGCTCTTAGTCTTGCCAGCAACTTTTGAACTCATTGCCTAGTTTCATTTTTTAGAAGATAGAAAAACTGTACATGAGCACAGTTTTTTAGAAGTTATAAAAACTGCACTTGAGCTCCAGTTTTAGCAGAAGTGTGTGGTTGAGGTGAGAGATGCTGGTTAGGGCTGGCCTGGCGAGGGAGGTCCCCGCAGAGTGTGGCCATTCCTGTCCTTGGGGAGAGCAGCAGCACAAGTGCTGCCCTGAGCTGAGCACAGCCCTGTCGTGGCAGGGGCTCACAGAGATGGTGACACAACCTGGGGGCTGCTGCCGCTGGAAGGACCTTCCTCAGCTGCCCCAGCCCCAGGAGGGGGGGCTCTGCTGTCACCTGTGTGCTCAGTGCTAAACCTCAGATCTTTAGCTCTGGCTGTAACCATGAGGTCACATCTCACCCCGTGCCTGCCATGTGAGTGTTGCTTCACCTCATTCTGGTGCCACCTCGGTCTCTTGGAAGTAAGAAAGCAGCTTTTATCTTCAATCTTTACTCTGAACAAAGAGCCCATAGTGCATCATCAGAATTGCAAACTTGTCCTTCATTACTGTACCACTTCTCCCAAGTGATTGACTCATCCAATCTGCTGCATATCTCTTCTATCTGGGTTTGAAGTTGTCAGGGTTGGGAGATCTGCCTGGAGGGCTCTCTCAGATAAGCTGAGTGCATCCTGCAGCAGCCTGAAATCCTTGACAGGGACCCCCCACTTCAGTTGCAGGTGAGGAGAGTATCAGCTGAAGTGAACTCTTTTCATATCCAGTTGTTCATAAAACACTGGTTTTGATGCATTGGGAAATGAAAAATGCTTTCCTGAAAGCACAGATAGTGTTTTATTAATCAAGAGATACAGTGTAAGTGATTGGACAAAGTCCAACAGCTTGGCTCCAGAAACGTACTTGATGTATTCCAAAGGAGGAGGATCACTCACCTAGGCTACCAACAGTAGCTCTGGTATCCATGACCACAAAGGAAATGTTAAATACTTTTGTATCATCATTGATCAAATCAATATCTGTTTAATTTCTTCCCTTGTGGTTTGACTCTTAGTTCAGCTGCTGTACTGATGGGGATATTGTCCATGTCTTCCAGTGCTTTCTGTATAGAGACTGAAAAAGGCTGTTCTTTTGTGCTTGTGACTGGGGAGATTTTCAGTTTTTATATTGAAATATTTCGGTGTATGTCTCTAATGTACCTCGTTGAAACCCAAATACATTAGCTATCAGCAAGAGTAAGAACAAAGATAAATGTGCTCTATTTTAAAGGCATGGCATTAAAAGTTTCAGAGGAAACATAACAGCAGAGAGTGTCTGGAAAAAAAACCCCAAAACATGATGGAAATAAAGAACAAAACTGTGTGCAGATGTGCAAGTGCTACTAATTTCCTCCACTGGTGCCTCATCACTGTTGTGCTTTTCAGCAAAATCCCATTTTGTGCCTGACTTCATGTGTTAATGCCTGGTTTTGCAGGGATTGTAATGAAGAAGGAAAGGAAAAAGCATAGAAGTGTATGTATCCATAGAAATAAGTTTTATTTTATATATATACTTGTATATGCATTTTGGAAAAAAACTAGCTCCAGATATCTCCTACTGATAAATGCTGATATCTCCTACTGATAACTTTTTAAGGAATGTTCTTTGACCTGGGACAAAACATAAACAGTTGAAGAGCCATCACTGGTATAATGTAATTTTAAAATACAGGATTCTGTACTCATAAGAAAATTATTTTAACAAGGTTTCCTGTATGTTCTTGTGAAATGGTCTTGGGCTGAAATTAATGTTGTTAGTGTATTTATTTTGAAGAAAGTAGAAAACCTAACTTGATGCTGACAAAAGTAGATATAAGTGAACATTTTCTGTCCTGAGTGGATATTTTGAATGGAGCTTTAATGGTACCACAGTTTGAACAAGTTGGAGTCCATTGCATTCGGGGTTTCTATAGTAATTACTATGGCAACAGTGATGCAGAAAATGTTCCCACGGGAACCCAGCTGTGAATAATAACTAACTGAAAACATTTTGCTTTTGCATCTCATGTTAAACGTCCCTTCAGTGAAAGTATGGGGGGTTGCTTACTTAATAGGAAGTAATTCTCTTACATAAAACCTCACATATGTTGACAGGTGTGTCTGGTTTCAGAGCAGAAACACCTTTTCAATGTATTGCTGAAGTATCATCCCAAAGACCAATGAAGAGTGTTACAAATGTTAGGTGTAAAATTTGTCACTGGCTTCAAATGTTCTATATTGTCAAGAAACTTCTTCAGCCAAATTTGCAGTATAAAATCTGCTCAGGAGCTATAACTTAGTTTTATCTTGAAGAATTATGTAAATAATTTACATATGACAAATGCTGTTAATAAACATTGTCTTAGTAGCCTTCTGACCTCACTGTGCAACAAAGGTCAGGATCACACAAGTCACATGGTAGAGGTCAGTATTTGTTGACTTTGGTGTCTATTTATAAATTGTCTTCAAAAACTCTTCTGCTTTTTTCAGAAATAAAATTTTCACTGTTAAATGAAATATCCTGAAACTGTTTGTTGTTAAATCTAGCTCTCCTTGTATTTCTAAACTGGCCTTTGTGCATACAATTACCTTGTTCATATTTATTTCACTTTCATTCAGAACAAAGGGGAAGCCAGTCTGGTGTTTATGATATGAATAAACTTTGCAACTTGAAAGCATTTCAGGGCTTGATTTGGTAGCTTCACTGTCATGGAGTAACACAAAATACTTTTGGTACTCTGGAGATTTGTGGCCACAAAGAAAAGTTCTAATGAGTTTTATGTATAGAAGAAGGGAAACTAAGCTAGTAAATATTTACAAGACTCTGGTAATTATTTTTGAGATCTACAGAAATATGTTAAAGCCGGATATGAATGAAGAGCACTTTGTTAAATATGAGCAGAAAGCAGTTTTCTAAGCCCCGGGGACTGATAGTTGCTCTTAGAGTTATTTATGCAACTTAATAGGAATTACTGTGCAGATGGAAATGTGATGAAATGGAGGTGAAATCACTATTTATTTGGGCCCCTGTGGTGTACAATCTGCTAGTAATGCAGGTGAAAGTCTTACAAGCAAAAATGTCTGTGTAAGTCTAAAAGCTGTGTAGTTTGATCTTGATGACTTGTATCTATATATCACATGCTGATATCACATGCATTACAGATGTTTCAGCTGTGAGTCTCTTAAGTAGTTTGTTGCATTTGTTGTACTTACTGGTCTTGGTAATCTAATAGACCATAGGCGTTCTCTCCCAGCTTTTGTTGGATGCTTGTCTTTAAAACAACACTCAAAGGAAAAAGATAAAGTATTGTGATTTGGGATTAAAAAAAAAAATCTAAGTAAAATCTCTAGATATGGCAAAAGGTTGAAAAAGTTGAAGATTTATCCCTCAGGCTTGATATAAATATTGCAACATCCCATGAAAGGTTTTGTTATTGATAACGTGATGAGGACAAGAGGAAATGACCTCAAGCTGCATCAAGGGAGGTTCAGATTAGACATCAGGAAGGATTTCTTCACTGAAAGGGTGGTCAGGCATTGGAACAGGCTGCCCAGGGATGGGGTGGAGTCACCATCCCTGCAGGAGCTCGGGAAACAGCTGGATGTGACACAGTGCTGTGGTTTGATTGACATGGTGGTCAGTGAAAGATTTGACTTAATGATCTTGGAGGTATTTTGCAGCCTTAATGACTGTATTCTATGAATTTCTGACTTTCCCCCCACTTTTTAATATTCTGTTCTTCATTTAACTGACAATGTGTGGGAGAATGTCTCTTGTCCATGTAGTTATGCCATCATAATATACTTGCTTGCATTCTGAGCAGGGCCCCAGGATGCTGCAGAATTTAGTCTTTGGTGAGATATTTATGTCCAAGTTATTGACCTGTATGTGACAAAGTAGCTAATTGGAATCTGCCATGACAGCCTCCAATCCTTTAGGCATGCAGGAGGGCAGAACTAATGGAGACAGAAAATTGTGGAATGATTTGACTTTTCAAGAGAGGTAGTTACTGCATGCTGAACATAAGTCATGGGCATGGCTGCATCCACTTGGAAAAGTTTAGTTTATTAGCTCTGGTGATGACAGGCCTGTTAGAATTTCAAGATAAGATGTGCTGGTCTGTCTGCATAGAGATTGCAGGAGTGGTTCTTGTCACTCAGTGAGAAACCCTTCAAGCAAGAACAGTCTCACTCAGTGAACCATTATGCTGAAAGTTAGTCCTCTATAACTGATCACATTAAATAAAAACAGATTTCTTTCCTTGTCTGACTGGCTTAGTGCCATATCCTTGAGAGCAAGGTGTGAAAGTATCACACAGCTCTCTTGAAAAGGTATGTAGGAGTGTTTTACTTTTCAACACAGAGAAGTCTCTAAATTGACTATAATGATCCTATACAACATTTTAGTTACAAACCTACAATTTTTACCCTTTCAGGTGAAATGCAAGCTGTAATGTAGAAAAAATACAAAGTTGCAAATGAAGGATAAGGAACCAGCAGTACAAAAATTTTAAAATTGTGCATAGGATTGACTTGCCTCCAGATGTTACTTGTTTTAAATACTGTTGCTCTCTTTGTTCGGTGCTTCTGATCTCTGTGAATGCCTGTTGGTGAATCACAGCTCCACAGGAACTCAAGCTTACCTTCAGAAAGAGCCAGATGAGATACATCCAGACAGAAAGGGCTTTCAGAACACACCCATTTCCTTTATCAAGAACATGATGTGGTGGCATTTGTATGGATTTTGACGGTGTCAGTAGGGTCTCTATGGTAGAGATGAAAGTGTTATTTGGGTGGATTTTGAGCAGCTAAGAAATCCCTTGTTTGATTTCTCTGTGTGGAAAACGTTTGTTTCCTGTCTAACCAGTAAGTATCCAGTCTTGCTAACCTAAGTGGATTTCCCAGCTTTAGGTTCTAGTTTGAAAACAAAACGAAGCAGACTTGTGTTCCCTTGAGCATGAGTGTTGGGAGGCTTTTGCCCCGAGGCTTGGCTTTTTCTGACTGTGATGATGGGCGCAGTTAAACCTTACCATCAGGTCTTGTTTTTCCATGGACCAGAGGATCCTCTCTGGCTGTTGGGTGGAAATGAGAAAACATTTCTTTTGAATGAGCAGTTGTACTCCCTGTAAAGAATTCAGTGTGTCTCTGAGATACACAAGTAGGCTGAGGTAATGACTAAAAATTAACAGGCATTATTGCCAGTTTTTCTTCCCAATATAATTGAAACGATACTGGATTATTTTTAGGCTGCATAGTCAAAGTAAAGCTGTTAATTATCTCTCTCATCACAGTCTTTTATAATATTCATGAAATGGTGATATTTTTTAATAGAAACATAAACATGTCAGCTGTACCTTTGTGTAACAGCAGAAAAGTCTGGGTCCTCCTGCTGGCCAGAGCCAGGGATTTCTCTCTCAGATGTGACCAGAGTTCATGGATATCAAGGGGGATGCTTTTACAGTCCTGTATATTGATGGCATTTATTGCATCAACCTGCAATAATTAGAAATTAAGTAATAATTTATTATTTCTTTAGAGCTTTAAATCAAGCTTCTTATTCTTCAGAAGGTGAAATGTAACATCATGTGGAATATCTGAGTTTTAGATTGGAAAGTAGCTTTCAGTTGGCCTTCAGATTTCTTTTTTTTATCTTTCATAAGGATGTTTTTAATTTTTGCAGGAAATGAATCAAGTACAGAAATGAAAAAAATGCATTTTGTAGCTTCTTTGGGTTTTGGTAGAGCTACTTTATGGTAGGGTGCATTGATTCACAGTGTAAATAAACATGTTCTGCAGTAAGCATGGGAAAAGAGTAGGTGTGTGACAGCTCACTGCTACATGTACCTGCTTTGTCTCTGCAGCCACATTCACAGGGGCTGTTTTTCTTTCTTAATGCTTTTATGCCAGTTCATGAGAGTAGGACAGTAAAAGATTATGTTCACATTCAGGAAGTCAGCACAGCAGCTGAAAATCAGTCATCTGGTTTTTTCCTTGGTATTTTTGCTTTTCTCAAGACCAAGTGTTCAGTCTTGCTCTGCTGAGTGGCCTCCCCACCCCCAGTTACCTGTTTGTGATGAGCTTGTCTGCAGGATGGAGCCCTGACAAATCAAACATGGACCCAGTCTTAGATTTACTTTGCCTTTAGCTAGAAAAACCCATCAAGTAAACTCTCTTGATGAACTTTAATATTTTCTGAGACAAATTGTGTTGTGTTAGATTTGCTTTACACTTTAGAAAATAAATGGAATTTTCCACAATCTGTTCGGTGCCAAAATGCACAGGCTTAGTAGGAAAGAAAAGTAGTGTTTGAGATTACAAGTGGATGATTCAGTGTTTTTTTATTAAGTAGGTCAAAGCATGAGCTTTTTTCCTGCTTTTAAAATCAGTGCCAAAGGTAAATTATTATTACCTGTAATTTAAATATCTGAGAGAATCTGTATTCAAAACTACTGGTCAAAGCTAAAATGCTCTTGCACATCTCCAGCTTCACCAGGTAAACCATTTTGACATTTTTTGTGTGTGGAATTAGTATCACAATTATTCCAGTGTATTAAAATAAAAATAAATGTGCTTTCTGCCCAGTGTTTTAGTATACATATTTGATGGGTTGAGCAGTTGACATCACAAAGACCAGGTCTGAGCAGTAGGTACTATTTATTATTTAACAGTATCTTTGTAAAATATTCACAGCTGTGTAGCAACCTTTATTTCTGCAGATTGAAAAGAAGTTTTAGTTCACACAGTTTGTCTCCAAGTGGTTTGAGCTTCCCTTTAATTATCTGAGTACTAATGTAGATTTGAAAAATGAGCTTTTATCTTTGAACGGATGTAGCAGCTGAATATTTTAAACAAAACACGCACACTTTGGATATTCATATCTTAGAAATACTCTTGTAGTCAGTGATCCTGTGTGCAGATAGACTGGAAGATCAGATGAAGAGGTAAAAGTTGCGTGAGCTTAATATAAACAGCCATAAACTGTTCACTTAACTTATCATGCTTCAAGGCAGATAAAACATTTTGTTAGTAAATGTAATAGAAACTTTTCAGCATTCAGTCTGTATTTTAGTTTTATATTCCTTTATACACTTTTACCTACCAATTGTCATTATATAACTACCCTACAGCGAAGTAAAGGTTGCAGAAAAAAGCTCCACATGTTAATTTAGTGTGTAAAAATATTTTTATAATATATGTATAGTGGGATGGAACTTAAACAGAAAACCCTGTATATCTTAAGGACAAAAGCATTTTATTCCCCAGGCTGCAAAATAGTGGTAGAAGCACCTTGGTCAAAGCAAGTGCCAGAGCACAGAGGGTATTACCAGTGTCAGATGTTCCTGCAGTAATAAATTTTTGTTTGGCAAAATTCTAGATTATTCTTACTGAACTGCAGGATCACTAGGAGCTAGCAGGTGAGCAAGTCAGTCTTTCCCTGGTAAATGTTTCAAGGGGTCTAAGATATATTTGTGTTGCTAAGGAGTGAAGCTGCCATTTCCTGGCTTTTATTGCCAGTGCTGGAGCTGAAAGGTGAAATGGAGGATATGCAGTTAAAACTTGGGCTGATGAGGAGGAGCAGTTTGACACAGACAGAGGGATGAGCTCAATGCTTACTTTCTCCAGGGCTGCCTCTCCAAGGGACAGACCCCACTTGTACTTTGCTCCCAGTGGAGGGACTTGGTTTCAGGTTTTATTCCCAAGGTAAACTTTCCATAGAGATCCCCAAGCCAAGCTCAGATGGAGGGTTTGGTGACCCCTCCCTCCCACTGTCTGCAGAGTTCCTTTATATCCACTTTCTATCTTTTACTCTTTCTTTCTTAACACTGTGGTGCCCAGGAGAAGATGTTTTGGTGCCTTTTAGCTAATGAAAAGAGATCCATGTGTAAGAAAGGTCAAATGTTAGAAATTGCAGCTCTGAGACTCTCATTGTAAGTAATTTTAGGGAGGAATTCCTCCTCTCTCAATCTCTGTGATCTCACCAGGATCTAGTCTGTGCTAACACATTTGGTGCATTTCAGGAGTGTTCATCACAGTGCATTCAGTTATAGGAGCCATCTCTGGCTCGCCCTTGATATTTGAAAAATCCTTCCTATGGTATCTGAATAATTTATTTTAAATTTATGTGCCTCTAAAAGTCAGGTCTGCTCATTGCTTTTAATGCCCATAAATATATTATCTTTTTTTTCCTCAAGCTAATATTTTATTTTGTTCTATCTGCTACCTGCTTATGCCAGTGATGATTTTATTATTGCTCTTGTAAATTATTTTGTTACGAAGCTAAGTGCATTTAATACACTGTTGGACACTTATCCCTCCTACCAAAGTGTAATATCTATTGGCTGTTGCAAAAATAGAATTCTTTGACAGTTTTCTATTTAAAATATCAAATAACTATTTAGTATTTTAATAGTTTTATAACACAAGCTGTTTCTTAATTAGCTCATATCCTGCTGCACTTCAGAAAGGATTTATCCAGTAAACAATGATCTGAGGCAACAGTAGTAATGTGTTAATAGGAAAAAAAAAAGGAGCAAAACATTAATTTAAAATGTGTTTGAAAAAGCTGCAAATCTATTTCTTTTTTAGTACAGTTTTCATTTATGTTGACAGTGGGAAGACCAAGTGATCAAAATAAAGATAGTGAAGGACCAGACTGAAAACTGTAAATGAGGTGTTGCTTTTGATAGAACTAAATTTTGTCACTTGAGATGCATTTGAGAATCAGAAGATTTATGTTACTTCATTTTTATTTAGGGGTGTGTTAGGCTGGAAAATGTTGGTTCAGAATGGTGATTGTAAACAATTTAGAAATATGTTTAATCTAGATCATCCCTAGTTATGGGAACAGTGAGATTTCTGAAACAGTCTTTCAGGAAAATGTGGGATAGTTCTTCTGCAGTTCTAGTATCTCAGTACCTTTGAGATGGGCTGTATGATGTGCTTGTTTGTACTGGGAAAGGAGAATTGGAGCATTCACTGTGTTCCTGACTTCAAATGCCCCTGACCGAGTAGAAAATAGGGAATGCTTCAGTCTGGTTTTAGAAGAGTGCTGCACACATTGGGTGGAAAAAAAGTTTTTTGTGGAGAATTTTGTTGTACCCTGATATCAGATTGGGTCAGCAAGTCATGGAGGAGCATACAGTGACTTCCATATGCTTCTCTGACTTTTTAATTAGCTCCTTTTGGTAAAACTGCGTTGTTTGATTAGGCTGCTACATTGAAGGCTCTTTACTAATGCCACAGTAGCATTAAAAAGGAAAGTTAGGAGGCCATTGTGAATGAGGGGAGATTCATTCTCATCAAGATGAAGTAAGGCTCTTGATTGATAAGAGGGAATTGTGATACCTATTGCAAAATGCAAATTTGATGTGTTTGCTCTTTATAAAGACAGTTTTTGTGTAGTCTGCATTGCTGTCAGTGAATGGCAAAGTTGCAGATTGATGATAACAATTTCTTAGTCATCCTTCTTCTGCTGGATGGTCTTTAGTTGAGTGTAGATGGATGATATGACAGATTTATTGCTTATTACAGAGTTCTCAGTTCTTATTACAGAATGATTGGGGGGGGTTAGATATTTTTTAATCAAGTCATTCATTTCCCTTGAAATATTGTCTAAACTGTCATAAACAGAAGTTGAAATGTCTTTTGCTTCTCCTACATTCATCTTAATTAGTATAGAATTACTGCAATTCTTAACAAAGTGGGAAAATAAATGCACAGACAGCATTAAAATACAAGATCAAAATGATGAAATGTAAGTTCAAACACATATTTTTTTTTAAATTACTAAGGAGCACAACTTTATAGAAAGCTCACAGTACTTTCTCAAAAACCTCACTGGTTTCCAGTGTGATATCATCTGTGAATAAAAAGGTGCAAAACACCATTAGTACAATTGATAATCTGTGTAACTTGCTCTTGTTTATCACATTCTTCTCTTTTTATAATGCACTTACTGTTCCAGTGAGGCTTTTATGTTAGAAATTCAATTTCAAAATATTTTAACTTGGAAAGCTGTAGTGGAGGATTTATTAGTGGGACAGTCTTTAACACTGAAGTCTGTCGTGTGTGCTGCCTTGTGCTCTTTAATGACTTTCCCAGTGCACTTCAATATTATTTTTTTCTGGTTGGCAGGCTGGCACAGTGAAAAACTGAGAAGATTTGCATCTCAACCTTTGATGTTACAAAAATTAATTATCATGATTATAATTGTTTGCATTATGCTGGCATTTAAAAATGTTTACTGTGATCACAATTCTATTATGTGTTTTAATGAATGTGAAAACAAAAATGTTCATACACCAAATATTTTACATCAAAAAACAGAAGACAGGAAAAAAAGACAGTGGAAACTATTGCTCTCCTGATTATAAGCAAAAAAAAATTGGTGTATGGTGTGTTGGAGTCCTTCAGGAGCTATAAGCAGCAGGAAGAGCTTGTGTGTTAGTTCAGTGCTTTAACGTCAGTATCTGTTGTGTTATTGTTGGATTGTGAGATTTGACAAGCAGCCATTTAACTTGCTGGTTTTTAACCAAGTTTCTGTGTTCCTGTTACTATTTGTGGTCGTTTCTGTAACGTCTAATTGCAGTGTTGGAGTTGCAGCATGCTCAGCACTTGGGTCCTGTTGCCAAACCATGTGTTGGTCTGGTCAGCTTCAGCAGGTCACTCGAGCTTTGATCTGACTTCATGAGTAAAATCTCAGCAATGTTTGCCTACTTTTGTGAACTAATTGAGGATCTTAGGGGTAAAAAGGACTCATTAGGAGAGAAGTGAGCCATGTTATGGTTACTTTTCAGAAATAATTGTCCATTGTTAATTATAGGGTAGGAGAAAGATTTTTGGAAGGAGTAAAAACAGAAGTCAGCTTCTAGTTTTGTGTCACACAAGAGGCTGGCTAACTTGCTGTTTTACAGCTTTGTGTAGTTCCACTGTCAGGATTAAAGGCTCTGAAATGTCCCCTCCAGTCCAGCTGCACCATCTTGCATTACGCAGCAGCGTAATTGCAGCTTCACAGACTGTTTGGGTCAGGGCTGTCTCTGCTGAAAATCAGTGGGAGGAATAAGTTGCTGTCAAACATCAAGTTTAGAGCATCTCTGAACGCTTGAAAGGCTGCCATGTCCCTTAGTGCTCAATTTGAATTAAAACATGTAACTACACTGAAGACAGAAACCTGTCAGAGGTACAGCCAAGGAAGTGTCTTAGTACTTGAAGCATGTGTTTTTCTTTTCTCCCTCTATTGTCATTCTGTTACTGAGATAGAAAATATGGCAGCTGAAAATGTAAACACTTTTCTTTGTCTCATCTTGCAGGCCGAAACAGCAGCAACAGAATAATTTTTCCTTGTTTTCTTCTACCAAAGGCTGGAATTTCAGAGGGGTAAGTTTTGTATTGTTTTGTTCAGGGTATAACATTCCCTCCTGCTGCATTCTGTTGCAGTGTAACTTTGTAGTTAAACCTTGATCTGTTAGGACTAAAATCACGACAAACAATTTGACTGGAACTTTTAATTTTGTATCCTCCTTAAAAGGTTTTCTAAAAATGCCAGCTTTTTTTTTTTTTTTTTAATGTGTTTGATTGTATTATTCTGAGGCATGCAGGACATAATGACACTGTACATGAACCTACTTCAAATTAAAAGTAATAGGGTGTGTTTTTATATCTGAAAATAAATAATGGAAACTGGACTGATACTGTTTAATTCTAATATAGATATTTGTAAAGTTATTGCGAGTTTGCATATGTGAACTTTGCAGAAGTACAGTTCAATCATAAAAATTATGTGGGTCTCTCACAAGGCAGAAGGGAATAGATTTTATTTCTATTTGCTTGGCTGAACAAGGAAATGTGGAAGCTTGTGTGTTCCCAATGAAACTGACTAAAAAGATACATGAAAAAGCAATGCAAGTGACGTTAAAAATCTTTATATTTGCTGGTGGTATCAGGTGCTTTTATTCTTGTCCTCTTCAGGTTTCAGAGGTAGCTTCTTAGTAGGTTAATTTGTTCAGAACTTCAGCCATGTCATCCCCTCTCTGTCCCATATGGCCTGTGAGCTCTTCTACACCCTTTGGTGTAAAGCTTCCTGTGGTGGTGGTGTTGTGCCAATGGTGTGTTTGCCATGTGTGTAGGTACTGGAGCCTGGGATACAGTCCAGGAGAAGTCACTGCATGTCGTATCTAGGTCATACTACTGTTTTGGTTAAAGGGAAGACTTTTCTACCTTGCAGACTTCTTTTATTATAATGAACACTAAATTACTATTAATGTGGACTGACTTGTATTTGGGAGATCATATAAATTTGTTTCCTCTGAGCTTCTTCCAACAAAATAGTTAAGTAGACAGACATTACGTAAATGCTTTGCTGAAAGAGTTGATGAAAAAAGTTGATGGATTTACTGATGTGTGTTGCTCATAATATGGTCAACTTCATTAAAACAAAAAATATTTTTCACTGAATTTCTCATTCTAATTTGGTATTTTAAGTAGAGCATCCACTATTGTTTAGTATGAGCTTTTTGTTGTCACTGTTTCTTGTGTTACACCAGGGTGAAATTATCAGTGATACCGGGAAAATAGTTCTCTCACAAGGGCACGGTCAAGAGTGTAGGCAAAGTACCAACAACATCTAAGCTGGAGATTAATTCAGAGCCAGTATAAAAATAAAATTTACTCTAATGTTCCCCTCAGTTCTCTCCTAGCTATGCTGGAAAGGTAATTGTGGAAGAAGGTGGGTATGAAAATAGTGGGAAGAGTTCTGTGGGTATGAGTTGTAGCTGAAGAAGCAGTGATCCCAAGTTCAGAGCAGTAACTCACTGAAGTGCAGACATAGGGCTGGTTTCACAGTGGCAGCATGAGGTCTGTGATCCTGTGTGGTGCAGGTGGAGTGAGCTGTACACAAAGAAGGGACAACTGGTGAGTAAAATCCTGGGAGTAAAATCAGAATCAAGAACCTGAAAGCAGATAGGAGTAGTAGTATTAGAGAGGAAATAGGCAACAATTTAATGGATCTTCAAACTGCTTCCTTCATGTGTAGAAATGAAGATCTGTGGCAGGTGGCTGCCACCTTATTTTTAAGGAAACTTATAAGATGGTGACACAGATGTCATGTTGAACAACTGTAATATTTCATACAGTGTGTAGTAGGCAATTTCAGTTAATTGTTAGACATAAATGGCTGCATCAAGGGGAGAACCTGTTTGAGTGTTCACTTGATCTGATTGGATGCTGAAGCCAAGGTAGCTGGGCACGGGGAAAGAGAGCGCTAAGTGTCTGTTGATATTTGCATTGTGTGAGAATTAATTTTATTTTGATGGATGGAAAAATTCTGTTATGAAAAGCCCAATGGGCACACTTGAAGTCACACAGGTTTTCATAGAGATGTTGAAAGATAATAGGTTGGCTTTGATGTCTTTTCTCAAACAGGACTAAAAACCTTACTGGCTAAAATATCTAGGTTAATGTTGACAGTGGAGCAGAGCCACAGCTAAGTATAACAAACACAACTCTGGAGCTGACTTATTCATGGCTATGTTTTTTTAGCTTCTATTTCTATTATTACAAACCGTAATACAGGATCATTTCAACAGTCACAAGTAATAATAAAGAATAAAGTGATTAGCACAGAATTGCAACATTGTGTTCATCTCCCTGTCCTGCTTTGCAGTCAGTTCACTCAGTTGCAATGTCTCAGTATCATGCTGATAAAAGGACACCTTCAAGAAACCTGGAAAATACACCAACGTAAACCTCAGAGTAAGATAAGGAAGGCCCGGATGTGACACATTTACCAAAGAAACTCCTCTGCACTTCTCTTTTCCTCACTTAAATTTATCAGAAGAAGCTGATTTCCATCTTGAGCAGCTCTTTTGAGTTCCATGGTTAGAGATCATGTTCAACTCTCTCAATGGGGATTTTCATGTCAGAATGGCATCACGTTTCTGTTGTTTTTAGATAGTGGTAGCAGCGACTTCCAGAATTTTGGGCAGTGTTTAGATATCAATTGGGAGAAAGGAGTTCATAATTTTTTTTTTTAACTGAATAAACCAAACCTGGTTGAGATAAAATTTAGGCTTTATGTTACTGAGCAGTAAAAATCTTTTTGCTATAAGCTCCTCCTGCATACATAGAAAGCATCAGGTTAATTTGGGGTTTGAAGGGATTTTTGTAGTCAGGTATCTAGCAAATAGACTATTATAAAGGGAAGGTACTTATAGTGACAACTCTCATTCCAGAGGAAGAATCAAAGACCCTGTGAAGATAAAAATATCCCATACTGGAGGAAATGTACCAGAATGTAGCAGATTAGGTGTTAGATATGGTACTTAAAATAGAAAAGGAATGAAGCAAAGCAATATGTAATATAGAATAGGAATAAAAGCAAAATCCTATATTGGGTATAGGATTGGAGAAGGAAAGAGGAAGAATCTGCAACTTGGAAAGAGGGATAGACAAGGTGGAGAAAGCAAAGAGCTGTGAAAGAATTGTGAGGGAGAGTGGAAATGGAGGAAACCTAGTGAGAATAAAAGCAGAGAGAGGGAAGTACGAAGTGGAGGCAGAAACCTATAGAGCACTGCAGTTTTACCAGTTCAGCCTTTGAAAGTGCTGACCTTGAGATGATGAGATGATGTCAGTGCAGAGCAAAATGTGGCTGGGACTTGGTAAGGAGAAGAAGCACAAATATCTGAAGGGGTAGGGCAGTTCAGAAGCAGGTCAATAATGAATATAAAGAAAACACCAGCACAGGTCTTGGCACAGAAAATACTCTTAATTCTATTTTTGCTTTATCTTCTGATTGCCATTAACTCTCACTGTTTTTCCCATCTCCATGCCACCCTTCCCTTAAAACCTTGAAGCAGATAAGTGGCTTTCCTCTGCATCACTGTTTGGTGCTTATAAGTAAGAGAGAGCAGGTCAATATGCTGCTCTGAGTGTCTGTGGAAATCATGTGTTATGTTGCTGTGTAGAATGGGAAACAGCTTCATTTCACAAAGCGTTCCATCAAATGAGGATTACATGTGTGCAGTCATCCACACACAATTAGAAGATGTGAGGATTAAAGCTTCTGTGGTTTTTTGGTAGTTATGATGCAGTCTTGAGTTAGATGCTTGTATGCTATTTTCTACCACACTAAGAACAGTCAGTTTTATAAACAAGGAAATTCTGGATTCAAGAAGAATAAGAATCTCTTGAGAGTTTGAGATTTCAGCTGCTTTATCTGTCTCCCTTCCTGCTCCTTTAAAAGCACCCACTGTGTTAATGCCAGCAGGATAAACTTCTAGACTTAGATATGCAAATGGAAGTCTTCAAATGATTGTTTTTCTAACAAAAAAAAAAAAGGTAAATTTGCAGAAGTAGTGGTACACAGTGTTGCTATGATGACATTTGAGTTGACTATGAAGAAACTGCCAGTCAGTCAAAAGAAAAGCAGTTACCTGATTAGTGAAGAATATTGGGCTGCAGGCAGGACTGCAGAGGATGCTGGTTTTGTCTGCACTTGTCTCTGATATGCCTCTCCAGTGTTTCACTGAGAGAGCATAATTTCCTGCATGCTTTAAGCAAACATCTGAACCATTACAATTGTTTCTTTATTTCTTCCCTGCCACACACAACAGATTCGGGTGAAGATCTTCAGTGCTGAAAAGAAATAGTGAAATCTAAACCAACATTTTGTACTTGAAGTAGCTTGAGGCATGTGTTTAGTGTGCAGCTGCCTGAAGATTGAAGATAATTTATTGCAATGGGGCTTCTTTCTATTTCCTTCTTTCTCGTTTCCTTTCTAGTATTTAAAAGCATCTAACTGAGCTGCAGATGTGGTCGCCTGTGAGGAAGGCTGATATAATTTATGAGAAACCTGTCATAAAAAAGTGTTAAAAATGCTGAAAGTCAATTTTAGATGTGTAAGTGGTTTCTGTGTTTTACTGCACATGTGTTTGTGGGGGGAAAGGTGTCTGTCATGTCAAATGAGAAGAATTCCACACTTTTCAGACAGTATTTGGAAAACAGTATATTTTTGTGCAGACTGGCACACTTCAGTTATCCTATTCAGGGTGCACAAATCCCAACAGGATAAAAATTTTTAAGAGAGAAAAGAAGTTTTATCCTGGCTTTAAATTGATGAATAATTGGATAAATTTATATAGAAGGCACCTCTGTACCTCTCCCAGATTCTGCCTGGATTTACTTAATTTCTGTATCCACTGATAGTTGTTTGCCTAAGCAATGATGTTACCTATAACAGAAACTTACTAGAAGTGGTATCACACAGGCCTTTTTTCATACTTGTTGCTACAATGTGTTATGCACTACTGTCTCTAAATCAAGAGTGCTTAAATACCATCATCTCTTGGTATGTCCAGTATGATTTTAAAACACAAGGCATCATATGCATTAAAAAACACACGTGGTTTTTTGTTAGTTCAGTTTACTCCTATGCACAAATTAAGCAGCTTCCTCAGAGGGGGATGGTTACTTTGTCATTGACAGCATGTTTTTATAAGTGACTATTTTGTGTACTGACAGCATAGGTGGGAGTAGAATAATTGTACATCTTGTGACCTAGCAGTCAGCAGTCCGTTCCTTCCCGTTCCATAGAGAGACTCTGAGCAGGGGAGTCCAGCTGGGATCCCTGCTCCCCATGGCTGCTCTCCTCCCTTTGCCTTTACAGAGAGTCCCATGTCTTCTAACCTGCAGCAGGTTAAAGATACATGGATGCTTAATCCCTGTCCTGTCTCCTCCTCCTTTGTCTTTGAACAGAAGAATTCCATATTCCTTTTCTGTTTTCCAACAGATGATGAATTCCTGTGTGCCACTCCTTTTAGATCTCTTCCTCTGTCTTCTTACAGTGTGTTTAAGCACTTCTGTTTCAGAGTTTGTCTCAGCCGTTCTTTTTTACTGCTTGGCTCTGCTCAGACTTACCTTTAGTCTGCCTCTGTGGAGGAGCTGTTGTGCTGCTGTACAGCACTGACCTTTCCTGGGCAAGGATGGCCCTGATACCTGACACCAGGAATAGTAAGAAGCAATTCTGTAAGTCTGTTCTTGCAGTTCTTTCTTGGGAGCACTGCAGGAGCAGGGAAACTTTACTTCACACCATTGATAGCAGCAATGTACAGAGCATCATGAATATCCTCCCATGATACACAGTTTCTGGTTCAGAAGACAGGAGTTTATAAATGGTAGCAAATATTCACCCTGGACACGGATTTTTGTTTCTTAAAGGGTTGGGTTTGGTGTCTCCCTGCCTAATCTATGGGCGGAGTTTAAGATGGTTTAGCTTGTTATTGGTTTTGGTTTTGAAGAAACCACTGGAACTGTTGTTGATTAGTCACAAGACTAATTTCTCTTGGAACAGCAAGGTTTATATTGGCACACAAATAGAGATGCTATCAGAAATTCATTGTGTGGCATTTGCGTACCTGGATAGAAGTCAGTTCCGTCTGCAGTTCCAAAACACATCAGAATTGTCGTATTTTTAATGTATACACTGAATTCAAAAACAAATTCAGAGTGACCAGTTCAACAAATTTGAAGAATTAAAAAATGTATTACTCCAAAGCCATGTGCTGGGTCAGCATGCCTTAATCACCATAACTTCTACCCACAGTGTGTGATGCAAAATTAGTCATGTCACACTAGAATGGTTTATTGGAAATTCCAGCCAAACATGGTTTGTTGAAATGTGGCATTCTTAGGCCTGTAATAAATGGCCACATTTCTTTGTAGGGTCAATGGGTACTGTAAGTTACAAGGTCCTCTGCATAGAGTAGTGTGGCAACATGAATGGGCTGGAGCAACAGCTGTGAGTTGTTTATAATGAGTTACAAAGGAGAATGATGCTGGCTGGCCTTTAGACTTCAGCATTCCAATAGTTGGGGACTCAGGTAGACAAACCTGTGCATGTTTTATGAGTTACTACTGCTCATGCTACCTAGGGAGTACTGTTACTGCTTAGGAGTTTGCACTGACTTCATTAACTCAATTCAGCACCTGTTTTATTAAACTTTCACAGCTTTTACATCTGTGAAAGAAGACTCCCAAGAAGTCATCTATGAGTTGAGTACACGGCCATTAAACTGTCCACCTAGCTTACAGAGATGCTTCCAAGTTGATTACATGGCAGTTATGTTTAGATCATATGTTTCTTGGGCAAGAGTATTGCAGCCCTTATAGAGCACTTGGCTGAGGCATTCCTGAAAAGACCTCCACAGACTTTGACATCTGCAAGACTTTTCACACATTTCTTTTGTTGTAAAGGGTAGATATTCTGCTTACTGAAGCTCAGTTATTCAATTAATACCTTGATTTTTTTTCTGTTAATGGAAATACCATGATATTTCCCGTTTGGAGGGGTTTTGTATGATTTCATTTTATCTTTTCAAATAATGGATTTTTTTTTTTAATACTTCATATGCTCATTCTCCTACTGCTGTAGTGTTTTGTTTTATGGATCTTTGTAAGTGCTTTGTAACAAGTTTATTTTTGCTCCAGGTGTGGTTTGTTATTTATAGTAGAAACATTCTGTATATGCTATAAACCCTCCATGCCAGCTATTTTGCACATACAAACAATACTGAGCTAGAAGCAGCATGTGATAAAGCAGATAGGACCAATTGTGATTCTCTTATGCTAAGTTGGATGTTCTGTTATAGAGCAGATTTCCTGTCTTTAATCATAGACTGGGTGTTACCTTGTGCTCCTGCTGTCATTTACTGTTCTTTTCTTTGTTCAGCAGCAGATGAACTTGACCCCTGTTCAGTTTAACTCAAACCAAACTCTGCCCATTTCTTTGTCTTTGTTTCCCCCCACTTCACCAGTGGCTGCTCTTTGAGAACACGTGATGTGAAATTACTATTTCCTATGACTTTGCTTCAGAAACCTCTAATGGTTAACTGAGTGATGCTCTTGTCCAGTCTGAAACCAACATTTTAAAAGCAATTTTGAGCTATACATTGGTGTTTTATTATGCTACACTGTTTCATATTAGCAATTTTATTTTCAATTGTGCAAATGAAGGGCTGCACACATGGGCTTGAACTGCTGTTGTGTTTGCTTTTACTTACTGATGCTTGCAGGAGAACTTGGTGTTATCACAACCTGTTGCAAAGATACATTGTTAATGTGACTTTCCATTTTCCCCAAATTGTTTTGATGGTTTGTTGTCTAATCTCCTGGGGTTTATGCTGCAAAAACTCACTGGCCATTCTAAGTTGATTGTAAAAGTTTTCAGTTAGGTAGTGCTTAGGTGTTATTATTTGAAACTGTGGATTAAATTTTTAAAAAAGTAAATAGATGGACTACACATTTGGAAGAAGTTTCAAAAGTATATCCAAGGAGAGTGGGGAAATCCTCCATACTGGAGGTTTTATTCTAACATCTTCCTCTTTGTTTGCAGTCCCTCTGCAGTCCCACAGGTTCTAATCTAGTTTGTCAAGTTGTACTTGTGACTGAAAGCTAAGCAAAATCCCTTTAAGGACCAGGAGAGAAGGGCAGACCTCCTGAAAAGTTCTGAACTTCTGAAACAGCTTATAAAGAGTCCTGAAGCTCATGGGAAAAGAAAAGAAAGTTTGAGTTCTTCTCAGTTTTGAGGAAGCATTTTGAGGGTGTTTGTTGGTTTCTCCATGAGGACTCCCCTTCATTCCAAGCACAGAGGTGCTTTCACAACCAGAATTGGTCAAACATCTCAGTTGTAGAATGAGTCCTACTTATTTCTAATCATAAGAGCAAGATTCTTCTTGAAAGCTAATGCTGTTGTTAGAAGGTACACAGCAGTTAAAAGTGATGGCCATCTTTTAAAATCTGACACAAATGCTTAGTAAGAACAATATGGTGGTGCCTTCTATTTATTGCAGCCTGAAAACAAATTTTGTTATTACAGTAGCAACCAGAAAATAAGGTCTCAGTTTTGCTGGATATTACACAAACATAGTAATAAACTATTATTTCTCCAAAGAATTTACAATCTAAGCATGTGTAAGAATACACTGTTACATTTCTTTAATAATAGTAAATTAAATTTTTGAAGTAAATTGAGGTCTGTGGAACTCCTAAATTTGATTCATGATGACAAATCTGTAATTCCTGGGTTCTGTTACATGTTTTGAAATGGGATATCCCATTCTAATGGAAGATGAATATAATATGTGTATACACAGTCTATATAATTAGTATATGTAATAACATGATTCTAACATGATTTGAGGTGATGTTCTCAGGATATGTAAAATGCACATTTAAGAATATTTGTTACATTGTTTTTGATGCAAAAGTTGTACGCAGGTTGTGTCTGTCTCTTTCTAGATTGTGTTCTCCCAGACCCTTCCAAAAGTCCAAAGGAGAGCTGTAGCCTTGTGCAAAGGTCACAGAATGAGGGCAGTTGTACTGATCCTAAGAAGATTAGATTGTATGTCCTGACTGCAAGGATACTGGGAGGAGATGGGAGAGAGCTGCAGTGCTTCCTGAGGGTCCTCAGTTGGGCAGTGGCTGGTGCAGTTTATTGTGGCACTTGCTTCTGGACTACTACAAAAAAAAAAAAAAATTCTCAGAAAAAACAAAAATTATTCCCTTCTAAATGTCTTGAACAAATCATGGCAATCTTTTCCCCATTCTGGGAAGCATTATCTGAGCGTTCCCCAGATCTTTATCTCTGGGAGAATACATGAGAAGCTACAAACTCAGTGGTTTGTGTTAAGGAAGATGGGATGGGCAAATTTGGATGTCTTGCAGGGAATTTGCTACCAGTGAGTGTCTCTCCCAGCCCTTGGAAAGAGCCAGGGCAAACCTCACAGCACTTGAGATGTGTATGTTCCCCTTTGTGCAGTAGAAACCCTGGTTGCAGCAGTAGGATACTGCCCTGGAAGAAGGATTTTAGGTATTTATTTTCCTATTTCTGTTATCTGAAGAAGAAAGCAACAGTGAATCTGCTTAGGTAGCTTTGCTTGCATTTTGCTGTGTTTTTTGACACAGCAACTGTAAACTGTGAGCTGTCTGAATAAAGACTTGTCATGTGCTGCTGGTTACAGACATTTGACAGGCTTTAGCCTTATGCCACCACAGGGCTGTGGGCATTTTACAAGTGAGAATACTAAGGCAGGAAACTTTCTGAAACATTGTGTTGTCATATTTATTTATTTTAATTAAAAAAAAAAAAAGGAAAAAAAGAGTAGCTGGTGTTCATTCTTTGTTCTTGAAAACTATAGTTACAGCAATATTTAATTCCCTTTACTCAGCTTTGTGGTTTTTTTGGCTGTTTATTTGATCCTGTGTTCATGGTGCTGTCTTGTTTCATTTCGTGTTTTGTTGGACTGGGCAGAACTGCTCTAACTGCACAGGGACCAAAGGAGCAGCTTTCATGTATTTACATATTTAGAGTTTGTCAGTTCTGATTTCTGGACCTCATTCTTTGGATGAAGTTGCTGTCTGGAATCTAGACAGGCTATCTTAGATTTCCTTCCTTGGTACTTGTGTGGCTGTCTACAATATAGAAAGTTGAAGATGCACTTTCTTTCAGGTGGATGCCCTTGATGCTGCTGTCAACCAAGTGCAGAGTACCTTGGAGGGGATTCTTGTGCAACTGCAGGGAAAAAACACAGATAGAATGTTTTCTTCCCTCAGACCTTAGAAAGCAGGTTTTGCCATCCCAGTAATTTGCATTGATTGATACAGTCAGGGGGCCAGAAGGCTTTAATTGTTGTTTATTAGATTGATGAGAGAAAGCCTGACATAAAGCTGAAATCCATGGTACCTGCCTCTAGGCTTCTTAAATTCTGATGGCTGTTGAGGCAGGTGGTTATAGGCAGCCTAAGGAGTAGTGCAAGTGCAAATAGAAAGAAGCATAGCAAGTTCAAGTCTTTATGTGTTGTGGTCTCCAGGAAGAGCAATACAGAAATCCAAATGTTACCAGGAAATCTGATTGAGAAATGCCTGCCTACCTATCTTCATCTTTGGTGCAATTAAAGAGCTGTGGATATCATAACACTTGAAAAAATTGCACTCCTGTATTTGATTCTGGGTCAGGTGTTACCAAATTCTGATAGCAGAGGATTGTGCTTTACTGTATGGGATAAAAGATTATTTAAGAAATAACTTTAAATTAATAGAGACTAAATAATACTTGGAAAATATTGTAGGCTTATATACAGAATTTATATGTATTTCCTTGGAAAAGTATGCTATATTCTGCTGGAAGGGTCTGAAAAGAAGGTGGCTAGGTTGGATTTTGCCTCAATTTTGGGCAGAGAAGACAGGCCAATAGTATTCACCAAGAGTGATGTACTGCAGTAATTTTTAAAATCTTGGCCTAAAATGTCTGCTTTCTGAAAGATCTTTCAGTTAGTATTTTCTGTTTCAGAGATGTCATGGCTCCTCTTCTCAAAGGAACTGGTTGCTCACTGGTATCAGTTTCACCTTTTATCTTCTTCCTCTAAGCTCAGCAGAAATTTTTTATTCTGAAGAAAGATTGCACCAGCTCTCTAAGGACTTGTTTTCTTTAAAGATGAAGTTTGAATTGCTGTCATCTTGCTACCCAAATTAATTTTTTTTTACATTCTTGCCCACTTGAAAAATGCAAAGCCAGCTCTGTGTTTGTAGATCTGAGCAAGTCACAGAAGACAGGATAGGGGCAGATCAAGAGTGAGGTGTAATTCTTTCTTTCTGATTATGTTGAATTTCTAGGGATAAAATCAAGTTTGCACTTGTCCTTACACACAAAATTGGGGTGCTTTGCCATGTTTATCTTTCCTCCTTTATTCTAAGCTGATTCTAAAACAATCGGTTCTTAAGTTTTACCATTATGCCTCCGTTAATTTAAGAACTTCTCCTAAATGCATCCCATAACTTCTCAAATGCTAAAAAAAAATTTGTAAAATATTTAAAAGTTCTGCCCAGTATCTACCAGCTGTTTTGTGTGCTGAGACATCTGCATTTGGACATAGTTGTCTGCCCTTGAGTTTAAAGCCTGTTGCTGCTGTGTAAGAATTGCACAGGTGGAGGTGGATTGTTTCAGTTACTGAGGCTCCAAGTTCCCAAACACCTACCTGTTATTTTAGAAACCTGTTAGTGATATCTTTACCTTCAGCATACCAGTGTTGTTCACTTATTGGCTGTTTGTAAAACCCTTTTTTGTCTGTTTAAAATGTTATTGTGAACCAGAGTGTGAGAGAAAAACCACGACAGAGATAGACACAGCAGTGCAGATCAGCTTCTGACACTTGCAGTGCACTGCATGACAGGAAGCGAGAGCAAACTGTGAGGCTGCATGGGGAGGAGTTCCTGCCGAAAACTGAGGGACAGACATAGGGACTCCTGTTGTAGCAAAGGCTTTCCACTGTCACGCTGAAAATTGAGAAACCTGCTAAAATCTGAGTACGATAGACAATAACTCATGGTGTGGTGCTGCTTATTTGTGCATCATCAGGTAAGCGTGAATCGGGATCGTGGAACTTTTTACTGTTTGTGTGTAAGTTGGATGCTGGCTGGTTATGTTACTTGGAGACATACAGAACTGGATCTGACAGATCCCAGCTGAAAATTGTTTGAAAGAAGAACAGAAGCTGAATCTAAATAGTGTATGGACTCTTTCACATTGCATCTTATTTTTTTATTTATATACTTGGTGAGTTTAAAATCATTAGATATTGATTGTGTTAATTAGAAGCATAATTTATGTAGCAGTGTTCAGATTTTGGCTGACAAAGGATTCTCACGCAACAAAAACCTCCTGTACAGAAGAAATAAATGTGACTTATTTCGCTGAATTTGGTCTGGACTTTACAGTAAAGTTTGCAGAAGTGTCAGTGTATATAACTGTTCTAGATTCCAGTTACTGGTCCTCTCCCCTGTCTTCCAAAAAGGGGAAGGAAGAAGGTTAAATAAAGACCAAGTAAATACCAGTCCTCAAACAAAGCTGTGCTAATCCTTGTCCTTACAGCATCCCGTACATGCACACCCATTTCCTGTTGTTGATGTTAAACACATTGAACATAACTTTCATTTCATTGTTCACTTCAGTGTTCCTTTTACATTACATTGACCGGAAAATCTCCAATCCATCACAACAAGCAGTGCAGAAGCAGAGCTGCTGGCTGTGGTGAGGAAAGGCTGCCAAAGAGCTGCCATTTTGGCCAGCAGAGATGTGATGACTTCTGGAAGTGCTTGAAAAGTGTGAAAGTCATCAGTGGCAGAGGTGATCTCACCTCCATTGCAGTTTTTGCTGTGCTGTAATGGAGCAGAGTCTCTTTTTTTGTTTGTTTGTTTTCTTTTGAATATCAGGAACAAGCAAGTCCTGTTCCTAACACTGGTATCCAGGGCTCCTGCCAGCTGAACATGTACAGGGTGGGAAGCTGGACTGTCCATGCTGTGTCCAGTCTCAGTGCAGACTGTGCAGTCAGGTCATCTCTGGCCATTTCTCCTTAAAAGCAATAACGTTAAGGATTTTCTGTCACTCTTGAGAAAATGAAACCTGGAATGTCTCTGATATTCCAAATAGGAGAGGGCCCTGGAAATATACATGGAAACCAGTTTTGATTGCAAGTCCCTTTTGCCAATATAACAAAGAAATGTGATACTGAAATGCAGGGTAGCACGTTCTGGACTTCAAAAATATTGTGTTAGAATTCACTAGTCTGAGGTTATGGTCTCCAAAAGCATATATGATGCCTTATTCAGTTTAAAAAGGCATCATGCTCTGGGAAAACTTGTTTTAACATGTTTTTGTCTCCTCATCCTTCAAACTCTTGTCAGTGGTAGAGCCACAGAAGCAGGAGGTGAACAGGGAGGCACACAGGTATTGGCATGAAGGTGAGCGACAGCCAAGAGGGCTGTCCTTAAAGGTGGAAGATCCATCTCTTTCTGAAAGGGCTTAAACTCTAGAGAATGAATTGTCACTTTTTTGTGAAACTGTAATTGACTATCTCAGAACCAAGCCACATATTCAGCAGGAAGTGCAGATGTTTCTTGTTGGGGATTGCACACCGAGCTGTTTGTGTGATGATTATGTCACATTCTCCTGCTATACAGACCTTCTAGGACTCTGCATTATATCAGCCAGGCTCAAGCTTCTTTTTTTTTTTTTTTTTTTTTTTTTATGTCTTCTCTGCCTTTATTTTGTTTTAGATGCTTTAATGCCAGTGCAGCAGGAGTGTGATATGATGGAAAGTGTCTTATCTTATGTGAGGCTTACTCTTTTTTTCACTATCATTCTGGCTTGAAGCTGGGTAGTGCAACACCACTGCTGCCTCTTCTAGTTCTCTCTTCTGAACTCTGCTTGGTGGGATTATAGCCCATCACCTGTAGCAGGAAATGTTAACTTAGTGATCATTCAACCAACCTTAACAGAAGGTTATTAATCTCTTGCTTAGTGATTAAGCTGGATCCAAGGCATATTTCATTAACTGAGTAATAACACCAGGAAAGAAAAATGCTGGCTTTTCGGCTGGCTTTCCTCTTGTTCTAGGAAGACTAAACTGATATGTTTTAACTTTTCTGTTGCTGGCTACCTCATCTGGTAAACTTTTGGGAACATTTAAAATTAGTTTGGAGAATTGAAACATTGAAGCAGCCCAGGTTGTAGTTTTCTCTTTTTACCCTCCTCCCTTTTTGCATTCCTCTTAACATCTGTTTTGTACTATTTGTGCCTCATCACTGGGCTCTGTCCTCACTGAGTCCTCCATACTCTATGGTGTAACTAACTGGGAGCTTGATATTTTTGAGATCATTTGAATGTGATTTGAAATGGAAGCAATGAAAACTTGAAACACATCTTGTAACACAGAAGCAAGAGCAGATGGAATTTTTTGAGTTATTAAAATAATAAATATGGTCTTAGCAAGTGGTACTTTCCAGGGATTTTTGAAGAGAGATCCATGTGTTGGTTGGATGAACGAGGATGCACTGACAAGCTACAAAGAAAAAAGAATGAGAATTATAGTGTCTGAATATTCTCTCGAACTTACCAGCTTCTGTACATGTTAGAGATTTAAGAATTAGAAGGGTGCTTAGAAGTGCACATCTATATTTGAGTATACACATGTGGATGTTGCTGATAAAAAGTACTTACACATCAAGAGAATTTATAGGCTAAATGGATTTTTAAAAAAGTTGTATAAAATTTGTGATAAAAATGTGACTAGAATTTCACATGGAAGTCTGGATTATTGTTGTGATTTGATGTCATTCTATAAAGAAACTGTGTGCTCCTGCCTTATTCTGAGCTGCTTCAACACCAGCTGTGATTCCTAGGGCATAAAGACATCATCAGGGTAGGAAGGTTCCTTGTAGATGTAGATGGGGTTCTCAGCTGGCTCAGGAGACACTGATTGCTTTCTAAAAGTAAAAGGAAAACAATCATGTAATAATGCTGCTTTTCATGCAGACATAATCCACCCTTTGGAGTGTGGTTTAAACCTGGCCCGTGATGTTTGATTTTTTATTAAGTCTTTGATCAGTTTTTTCCCATCCTTCCACAGTAATCCCTTTTGATTTTATCTTTGCTCTACCTGATCTCTTCCAATTGTTTGTCTTTGGGTAGTTTTGTCTTTTGATTTAGTGTGATACAGATATTGTCCCTGATAAAAGTGTGCCATGAGCTAGAGAGGAACATAAAGACCAGAGTAGTGAATGTCTTCCTCCCTTTTTCTCAACAGTAGAAATGATACAAAACTTTGTTAGCTAAATGGTTTCCCTTTTCTGTATTATTGCAAATGTATATATATGTATATGCACTTGTTATATGTATGTATGTATACATAAAATATGTATCTATTTTATATGTGTGTGTGTGTAGGTGTGTATATATGCACTTCTGCTTATTTATATTTATTTAAATAATGAAACTTATTTTAAAAGTTTTTTTCTTCCAGTTAGCAGTATGGAGGTGTGTTCAGGTGTATGTTCTGGAAAGACTGTTTTAAAAATATTTTCATATGAAAATAATCTGAAATACAGGCAAATTGAATGGTTTCTAGTTTTTCTTTCTTTTGGACTTTTTGTTTTGGGGACATGGGAAAAGTCTATGGATTTTGGTGTGAAAAAAGGCTTGAAGTTTTTTGGTGTTTGGTTTTGAAATGAGTCTGTCTCTGACTACGAAGGTTTTAAGGGTATGATGTGCCTATGCGAATACATTATATTGAACTGTTATTTATTTTGATACCAGTCTGTGTGCAGACCATTCTAAGCATTTAGAATGGAGAGATGATTTAACAAAAGTCAGCAGCTCTTCTGAAAAGCATTTCCTTTCCCATCACAGGATGGGTTTTGTCGAGCTATTTTTGTGCATCTTTGCATTTCATCTCCCAGGTGGTAAAGTATTAATCTGTGGTATTGATAATTAAAACCCTGTGATGGAGACTATATTAATCCAGCCTTCCTTATAAGAATAAGGAATAATGTCTTATTGCTCTAATTCCTTTAATGAAATCAATACTTTAATATATAATTGGATATCTTACCTTCTCATCTCCTGTGAGATAATTATGGAAAGCAGCTCTTTCCTGCTGTGTTAAGGCCGGGAAGTTGTGTCTCTAACTGTGAATGTAGGCACAGCCTTTTGGGCAACAGTATCACAAACAATAGGATTCAGAATTATGATAGAAGAGCTTTTTCAGCCCAGAGGTATGAGTTCAGATGCAGGTAATCCTCCTGTGTGGTCAGTCAGAAAACACAGACACATTTCTCATCAGAACATGTACTTGCTACTATTTTCATGTTGGTGTGTACCCATTTTTTAAGGCCTCTAAATACTGTGCAAAAAAAAGTTATCCAAGTGTTCCAAGCTTTCCTGTTTTCCCAGCAAGGCAAACAGCATCATAATATTTTTCAATTTAGTCTGGTTCATGTACATACAAATTCTGATAAAGAGATGCTCTGTGGTCAGATGGCATTTGCCCATAGCCCAGTGGGGAGTTAGCAGGGTGTCCTGTGGTCAGTGTCACACACTGCTGCAGTGGGACACTCTCATGTCAGAGTGTGCTGGGGATGGTGGGGGAGCAGGGCTGGAGGGAGGACTGAGCCTGCCTTGCTGGACACTGCTGTGCTTCCTCACCCTGCCCTGGGCTCTGCCAGGGCCTGCTACACCGGGCTGAGCTTCTGGGCTGCTTTGGGCAGAGGTTTGTGTTGCTTTCTTTGCTGTGTGAGTTAAAACAGAGAATGGAGAGCAAGAATCAAGGGGTGATTTTGTGGGACAGGCAGATTCAGGGGTCAGTTGCACTGTGCTATGACAGCTGAGACAGGACTTGTAACTCCTTTGGGGAAAAGATCTTCACAAAGAGCAGGGATTAATTTAATGAGCACCTTATGCTTCCTGCACAATATCCACTGCAATCTTTGCTTCTAATCCACTTATTATGGGCAAAGAAATTTATCTATGGTCTGGTAGCTCAATTATTGGATTTTTTTTTTTGCCATGGAATTCTGCCTCCCACTTATACAATGATAATAGCCCTTGAAACTCTCAGAAATATTAAATCATTAATCTTGCCTGCAGTGGTTAATATTTAACAATTTCTATTTGGAATGACTGGTGTTGCATAACCGCTGAGGCTCACAGAGAACATAACGAGTATAATATTTGCAAGCTTCCAGATAACATTTCATATTCAGTAGCTTTTATATGAAGTGTGTGGGACTTTTCAGTAAGTAGAAGGTCTAAATGAGGAATGATCCTTTGATTAGCACCATGAAGTATGGGGTAGAGCAAGAGATCTGTTTTGTGGAGGCTGTCCCAGACTTACTCAATATGTAATTGCTTTTCCTACACTTTACTTTTATCTTTTCATTGGTTTTGGTCTGTATATCACAGTTGATACTGATTTGTTCCTCAGGAGTATATTGATGTTTAGTTCTATAACCAGAAAGGTTGTCTCTAAATAAGATACAAGTACTTTAATTCCTGCTGACTCCATTTTGTGCTGTGCTTCACCTGAATAGCCTTGCCATGGATGCTTGTCCTCATGGCCACTGCTTTGGCCATGATACCTCTGTGTTTTGGACCCAGAGCAGTTACAGCCCGCACATAGTTGCTGTGTAACCTTCTCTCTGCAGTAAAACCATCTCCTGCCTCATTCAATTTCGCTTTAATCCTGTAGCCTTGCATATTACTTCATATTATGTGATTTATAGTCTCAATGCACTTTCCTTAGAGTTGGCCAGTGTTGGAAGTGCCACCTTCTGTGTTAATCTGTAACCATGTGGCTGCAGTAAGAATCTTATAGTTGGTTGTTTAACAGAGGAGCTGCCCATTTGTTGTGTGTGTGGTCATTTGTCACACTCCATTAGCAGTGAAATCAAGTCTAAGATGTCAGACTTAAAGCAACGCCATCCCAAGCTGTGGATGCAGTTGCATCCTGTCCATCCATGCACTGGAAGCATCAGTTAGTGTAGACCCAGGTACATCAGGTCCGTGCACAGTTTTAATTTATCCTTCTCTTGTAGAAAGCTGTATTCCAAACCCAAATGTCCTTCATTTTTACTTAAACTCTCTCCACTGTTTGGAGGGCTGGTACTTTTCAGTTTTATAATTTCTTTTTGTGAAGTAAAAACTCGGTCTAGACTGAAGTAGAATCAATATGTGATTTTTGAGTACAAATGAATGATGCATGCATTTGGGTCCCCAGAATTGTAATTAGGTTTGGAGAACAGTCTGCAACATGTTCTAGTCTGCAACTAGAATCTTAGGAGATCAGGGCAAAGTGGTGACCTGACAGATCTCATCCCTGGTTTGTGTTTCTCACAATGAATTCACATTTGCTAACCCTAGAATAGTAATTCAGATTAGTTTATCCTGTGGGGAAAAAAGCAAACCTTACAAAAGACTGATACAGGATTAGTAAACATAGTCAGTATTATTTCATTTATTTCTATTCATAGCTCATTGTGGTCTGGTCCAGAAATTTCTGTGTTCTAGTCAATCCTTTAACTTGTTGCTAATAATCCATACTGTAGTAGTAAAAGGGATTTGATTGTGCTTAGTCTGAGGGTGAAGAATTACTTTCATAAAACACTTCTTACTGTGTAATGTGGTGACAGAACTCATGGTTCAGTTTCTGGATAATAATGATGTTAAAACACAGCTGTTGCTGACTTTGAAGTTATTGTTTAAAAAAAGTATCAGAAGTTATTTTCTGGGAAAAAAAAATTAAATTATTCAAAGATCTGCTGAAAACCAGTGAATAAACATAAAATATTCCAACACCAAGGGTTTAGTTTTAAAAGAGTAAGAAATCAAAACTTCTGGATTTTGTGGTAAATATTCCTTATCTTTTCTCATCAAAGAAACAGTTCTCAGAAACCATATGCTTGGCCTTGTAGATTTGAAGTTGTTTCACTGGCTTCACAAGAGCTGGGGGCATGGACACTGGGGATGGGGGAGGATAAAATTTTTGTTTTTATTTTTTTTTTAATAAGAAATACCTTCATTGTGTGCAGCTTCTACCTTTTAGCCGAGCTTTGGACATCCCATAAGCTATGAACTCTGTATGGCATTTGTCTGGGGTTTTTGGTCTCTAAATTGCTCATCTTTGACTTCTATAGACTGGAAACTAAATCCCAGCTATAATTGTGTGTTACTGCTTATCTCTGGTTGACGTTGGAAGACAGCACAGCTGGATAAATAAGAGCTATGTATTCTGTGACTTCTCTTGTTTCCTGAATCTTCCTGGTGTGGAAGACAATGCAGAGCTCTGTTAAATGACATTTCACACTTATTTGAAGTGCATGAAGATTAATCTTGTGGTGAACCTGTGAAATGACACAGGGGAGGGCTTGCCATTTGCAAACCCAAAACCTGAATATGGAGCAGAATGCAATCACTGACGTGGAGAGTGAAACCCTAACGTGCACTAATGTGATTCCTGCAGTACATTTCACCTTTTATATTGACTGTCTGTGGATAGGGCTTGATTGCTGAAGGTAGCCCTTGAAAAATCTGAAGTACAGGCTTTCAGCACAAAATATGAGCTTCTCTTCCTGACAGTCTTATTAGTTACAAAAGTTCATATCAAGTGCCAAAATACAGTTTCCAACATGGAGTAATTACTTATGCTTTTAGTTGGAATGAAGTTTCTTAATTGAAGTGAACCCATCTGAGCAGAAAAGGAACAGCATTTAATTCACTATGTGCTAATAGGTAGCTTTTCATCGCGTGAAAAGAGAGTTTATATTCACATACTTGGTGGTTATAATGATAATGAGAGTAAGTTAAATATATACACATATATTTATGTGTATGACATCATGAGGTATACTTGTCTTGGGATCAAGCCAAAGGCAGTTGGTACCATTCATCAAGACTGAGCTTTCTTTTCATTTTGCTTTATAGAAAAAACGGAAACAGAGTACTCAAGATGAAGATACAATCAGTATCTGCAGCCTGGATACAAGTGTGAGTAACTTAATTTTCTTTTTTGCCCTCCCTCTCTACCCCCTGAAACTAAAATATAGCTGTTAGGAGTATTCTGAAATAAACCTGTTCCATCTTCTCATCTGTGTTGTTTTCATACATAGCATGAATAACTTGTTCTTCTTGTTATGAAAAAAAGCTGGTTATATTACTTCTCTCATTTTCTGTATTAAACCTTTAAAAGAAAAATGATGTCATAATGACAGTTTATTGTAAAGCATTGAATCTCTTATAAGTAAATAATTAACATGATAAAAGGACTTTGTGAATGCAGGATTTAAATATAGACCTTTTATACTGTTGAATGGGTGTATAAGAAATTGCATTTCAGTTGTGGTGGTGGTTAATGCAACCTGTAAGAACCAAACTCTTTCTGTTGATTATGGTGGGTGTTGAATCAAAGTATTAATGAGGGTAATTATGCAGTAAACAGCAACGTGTGTTGTTTTTCCTGTAAACTTGTGACATAAAGGTACAATTGAAGTTATAGTTTCAAATTCATGGAACTAAAATAGGGGTAGGAAAATTTGCCATTCCTTCTGTTCAGTGTTTTCATCAAGATTTGCAGTGTTCTGTTTACAGTCAGCTCTTGAACCAGTTTTCCTTTTCTGTAGACCTCTCACATAGTACAGACAGAAAAAGTAATAGAAAAAATAGAGCATAAACTCTGCTTGTTTTAACAGTTTTATTTATTAGCAAGTGTCAAACCTAGTGCTGTGATTTCTCTAATGATCAGATGTTAATTTTGGTTTGAAGTGTACCTGTTCTTTGAAGCATTAATTACATTTGAGGGCTCACCTGCCTGGGTGGCTGCAGACAAACAGAAGCTCTTGCAGGCACTTCAAGTGAGCTGGGTAGAATCCAGCACTGTTCTGGAAATCATAACCCACAGTAGCCTGACCTTGTCTGTGAGCTAATACTTTAATGTTAGGTCATCCCATCAGACCTAACATTGGGCCCAAATTCAAAGGAATTGTTATTCCTTTAAAGGAGTTTGAAAGGAATTGTTCTTCAGGGAAAATTCAAAATTGTTGACTATTTATTATTATTTTGGACAAATTGATCATTTTTGGATGCTTAACTCGGATACGGGATGGAAAATGCTGGGTTTGACTATTTTTATGTTTTGGAAAAAGTGTGTATTTTATTCTTGGGTGACTGAAGACAATTAGGTAAAATCTCCATGTGTAGAATCTGCTACACTGCTGTAGAAAACACTTGGATGAATATAGCTTCTCCTTTGGCTAATAGCTAAAGATTTAGATACTGCTTGAAGGGGACAATATCTGCTAATAGAATTCCTGGAGGAGGGTGATCTAATGTGATCTGAGCTCTGAGTTTCCTCCGGGGAAATACAGACAGCACTGAGCAGAGAGAGGTTTGTGGTTTTCTGATGAGCAATGGATACAGCAATAATAATAGCACTGTCCTTCATTTGTACTTATTAAATACCACTTAAAATTTATAAAATATTATTTTCTTGGTATTGCATTTCTGTGTAACCATTATTATTGCCAAAACACACATGAATCTGAGAAGAGATAAAGTAATTCACTAACATTGATCTGTAAGACAATGATTAATAAAACCATTGACTTTGGATTTTCATTAAAAGATTTGTAAATCTCTACTTTAGAGGGATCTTGTCAATAAAATGTGTGAAGGGCTGTTTAGCAAACTCTTCTCACTGTCATTAAGGCAGAATTTCACTGTTTCAGTGTAAATGCATGCTGGAGTCTGTGTTAGAAAATAGGGGTGAGAAATGAATGGGTGAAGAAGTTTGAATCTTTCCTTAGAGTGCTTCAGAATCACTCAGGTCAACAGGGTGGGGAATATCCCATGAGGATATAAAGGGTATGCATTGCTTCTTGAAGAGTGATCAGTTTATTTAAGTGTACAATTTATGTAAACATTAGTTGATTTATCTTTTTCTGCTTGAGATAACTTCAAGCTTGTCACCCCTTTTTTCTGGTACCAGGAAGTGCTGATTGATTTATGCTGCACAGACTGAATTGTCTCTTGTGTCTCTGAAGCTTACTTTGCCCTGAATTCTTGCACATTGCAGTACTGCAGGTTCCTGTTCAGCATGCGGTACTGTGCCCTGCCCACTGACAGGACTTGCTGTTAGGGCCAGTTTGCCTCTGGCTGTGGCAGGAGACTTAAACTGTCAAGATCACTGACTTGGAGAGGGTAGATGCCTTTGGTTAAGAAATGAGCCTGGCATGTGAGTTTAGAACAACACCCTCAGGTTTTTTAACTTCAGGTAATGGTTCAAGTGTGCCCATCAAAACCAGGTGCTGTTTACATTACAACAAGTTGGGCAGGAAGAGTTCACATTTTCTCATGACTTGTGTTCCCGTTAAATTATCATCCCCCCAAGTAAAGAAGGACTATCACCTTTGTGAGCCTCCTAGACATGGCAAATAAACTTTTATTTTTCCTTTCACATCATATTTTTCTTATGATTAATGATAAAGCCAGTGCTGAGAATGCAACTAGACTGAATACTAAGTGTCTTTTGGTTTTGGAAAACATTGGAGGGTCTTCTAATTGCACTGTAGAGTGCTGTGGCACAAAAGGGATAGCTGGAATCTGGCAGTCCATGGCTGAATACTTACCTGTAGAAGCATTTTGTTCTCTGTGAGTGCTTAAATGCTATTTATATTGAGTAGAGATGTGTCTTTTTGTGATTTGGTTTTTGATTTTAGAGCCATAGCTTACATTATAGGTAATTCAAGATTTCTGTTACAAGGCAGAGAGTTGGCTGTCTTTTGTTCTCATGGTTGTGATGGCAAATTTCAAAAAGAAGGAAATGTCAAAAAGAGTCAGTTCATACCTCACAGAAACCAGCTGTGGTGGTGTTATGCAAGGTCACTTTTCCTTTCTCTGTTGCCTCACATACAGAGTAACTATTTCCCAAAAATGGAGAGGGGGCTGAAGAAAGGGGTGAGAAGAAGTGTCTAGAATAATTAAAACTTTGGAACAGTTTCTGTTTAAAAAACAGTCAAATATACTGGAACTTATATAAACTGAAATTAAATATCCTGGGAACAATTTGGCACCTGATTAGTTCCATGAGAAATGGTCCATGTAAGGTTATTCCTTCTCTTGGGACTAAGGGCACAAAGTAAAGCTGTTTGTAGGTTCCTACCAAAGCAAAGGCGATGCCATTTCACCTACCACACAGTGGCACAATTCTGGCACAGGCTGTTGTTGGATACCAGAGGTTTTGAAGGAGTTCAAAAAACAAATAGGGTAAATTCATGGAAGAAAAAACTGCCAAGAGCTATTAGACTGATGGCTTCCATCCCTCTGAGGAAGCCCTTGAAGCTGCATATTTCTGAGTCTGGGAGAGCAAACTACGTGTCTGTCACCAGGTGTTTACTCTGCTTTCACATGGACAGCTTTTTTTCACTGTTGCTGGGGAAGTGGTGCTGGCCCGAGCTCCATCCTTAGCCTGTCATGGCTGTTCTCAGGAGACTTTGCTTAGCCCAATGCAATACCTTCTTTTCTTCCAAGCAATGACAGTTTTGAAATTACTTAATGAGGGCTCTATGCTTAGTTGGAATCTTTGGATTATAGCATGATGTAAATAATTAAATGTTCAGGTTCCTTTGTCTAACAACTCTCTTATGCCCTGAAAAGATGTGCCAAATTTTGTATGTGTATATCTTCAGTGAATGCATTTATTTTCCAGGCCTAAGAATATGAAAATTTGAATGCGTGTGTTCCCTATTACATAATCAGATTTTCAGTGGGATAATGATAGTTCATTAAATTTTTATGAATAATAAATCTCTCAAGCTGTGTAAAAAATTGGTTATTTTCTATTAAATATTGTATGTATATAACAAATCAGTATTTTAGGCTCTCCTGTCAGCACACTGTCTGGTTTGCATGAGATTAATGACTCCTGGTCTGGTCAGGTCTGCAGCCCCCTGAGCTGGTGCTGTGAAAAGGTGGTGGTGCATTCACTCTGTGCTGGTCTCACAGGCATCACCTCAGGGATGGACCTCGTTTTTGTGCTTGGCCATGGAAAGATCTGGCCATCTTTACTGTCTAACATTCCAGTTTGTATAAATGTGTCTGGTGGCCACCTTTGTCCAGCAGAGGGTTGGGGTGGCAAAGAAAGAGGCTATTAACTATTTAATGACTGGATTACTTCATACCTTGGAAAGCAACATCCATATGGGTCTCCTGCCAATTACATCATCATGTGTCTACAGTCCTTCTACAAAAATAGATCTAAATTTTTTTTTCTATGACTGACCATTGCTAGATATGCCTGTCTTTTCCAAGGGAATAAGTCATACTGACAGAATTTCCTTTCACAGGAAACACTGCTTCGAGATTTGCTGACTCAGGACAAGGACTGGTAGCCTAAGCGTGTTAAATGATCTTTGTATTTGGTTAGTGATCTGGACTGGCATTGATGCCTCAGGAGTTGATAAACTGGCTTATTAAGCTGACTGGTTGGACTTGGCCCATTTTATTGCCAGCTTAAATAAGTGGATTTGCAAATCTCCTCAATGTCAAATAGTTTGTGATAACTTGTGACAGATGTGGCCAGCAGACTGTGAGGGCTGAGTGAGTGAATGTGCAAGGCCACAGCAGTCAGGAGTTTATTTAAAGGGAGATGTGTCTAGTATCTGACATGGCTTTGCTCATGTTGGCCTCCACTGGGAGGCTTAACTCAGTCAATGGACTTCAGTCTGTCCAGTTAACTCAGCCAGTGGTGTTTCATGCTCGTGCTCTTACAATGGTGATAGCTTCTTGATCTGTGTATGCATAACGATTTGCAGACATTATGTAATTAACCTGGCTTACATAAACTCCAGATTTTATTGCTATCCCTTGAAAGGGGATTGGGGAATTGGGGGCACGTAAACTGAGCTTTAATGATCATAGAGGGCAAAGTGTTTTTTCTGTTTAAAACACCTCAATGAGCCCTGCTCTAAATTCCTCCTGTTGCAGACATTCTCTCCTTAGTTAAATTCTGAGTAGCTTCTGGATTATCAGTCTGTGCTTTTGCTCCTCGTTGCTGTTGTGACTTTTGTTCTTTCCTCATAACCCAGCTTTGAAATGTGGTTCTTCATTCAGTGCAACCTTCTCCTGAGCTGGTGCAGCACTGGAGGGCTGTGCTCCTTACTCAGGCACAGGCAGCTGGCTCTTTCTTGTATTCCATAGCTATTAAATAGAGTTAATACGTCACACTGAGCAAAGTGGTGGTGAACAGTGTTATCTGGAGATTATTGCACAAAGCACTCAGCAAGGTACTTAACAGCACTGCATTTCTAATGGCTGTTCTAAGGGGGTAACTGCATAGCTGAAATCTTGTAATGGTGGTGATACTGTATGCCTCATATGTCTGAGCTCTGTAAAATCATGAGTAACTCAGGAGATTTCCAGAACAAAAAGCTGGTAAAACCTAATACAAAACTTGGGCTTTTCAGAATAGAATGGTACTTGAGCAAAATTCCATCCAGAAAAAGAATCAGGACAATGGTCTGCAGTTCTCCTCTGCAGTTAGTTGTATACAGATTTGTTGTAAACTCATGGAAGTTGCTGTTGTTAGTTTGAGAAGGAACATACAACAAATACATGATGAATTAGACACGTAAAGCACTTCCATAAAGAAGGCAAAATTTCAGAGGAGCTATTTATTTTTGTTCTATAGAACAGTTATCATTATTGGAAATTAAGCTCTGCCAAATAGTCACTTACTCTTGAGTGAACTGGAAATGTCTTATTGCTCATCTGCCTACTTGCAAGTTAATAAAATATGTCCCAGTATAAAATACAAAAAGGTACCCAGACTTAAGCTACATTTGCATACACTAGACTACAGTTCATTAATTTTGATTGCTTTTAGTGCAAAGTGATCATTTATTATGTATTTAATAGTCAATATAGCTGAGACATTATTTGACCTAATTAAACTTAATTATAAATTCAATTATATTTGATTGCAAAGATATGGCAAGCTAGCTTTATAAGCTTAGAGAGGATTACTTCCACATCAGCTTATCAGAGTCAAGATAATTAAAATATATATTGTATCTGGGTCTTTTATTTCTCTAAACTGTGGTCTGTTGCATGTTCATAGTATAAAAGGCTTTCAGCTTGCCCAGTAAGATGTATACAATATGTTTGAATTATTCATAGCCTTTGAATATTGCTGTGCAGCAGGGTGGTCAGTGCTCATCTGGATTCAGACTTCATTATACAGTGACTATTCTTAATCCATTATTAATCCCTCATATGATTGTCATAGGCTACACCCTCTGCTGCTGGCATTATTTGGAGTAATGTTCTGTATCTTAAGGCTCTGTTTTGTTAATTCTCTTGCTATTTCTCATTAGATAAGGCCTACAATGCTCTATTGGAAAATTGTGTAAATTGCTGGTCAGGCTGCATTTTTCCCCCTCTGCATCCTAGGACATCTCAGAGTTCCTGTCTAGTTATACAGTTACTCTTTATTTATGTGAACAACTTCTCAGAATTTGGCTAATAGTTCCATTAAATCTCAAGGATTATTTTGGTGAAGACAGCAAATGTGTGATGAACTTGTGATGAACATCTTCAGTGCCAATCTCCCTGTACAAATATGCCAAACCTTTGGAAACACACACCAAACATTCTTGAAACATACTTGGGAATTGAGTAAGAAAATCTATCTCTTGTACTCACCTGGTTTCTAGAAATTAAAGCCGGTCTAGGGATACTTTAAATGAAGTACGATCATTAAAACTTAACTTTTTTAATGGTTTAGCTCACACTATAACACTATCTTATTGTGACTTGCTGGCATCTATTTGTCTGCTCCTATTTAAATTCATGTGCAAGGCATTGTTTGATACAACATCATCAATTTGTTGTATGTACAGTTTCCTTTCCTTTGAGATTCTTTATTTATAGACTTGCTGGCATTCTGCAGTCTCTGAGGGGGAAGTAAAGCCATACAATGGTTTTGTTGTGGGACTTGGTGGGGAAGTTTTGTTGGGGAACTTGTTGGTTCCTAGAAAATAGCTTTTCTTCAATTTTTTTTTCCTGATGAGGCATGCTCAGTGTTACTGTTCTGAAACTGAAATGTGTATCACTGTGGAGCAAGAAAGATGTGATAAAACCCCAAACCTGATCATTTTCAGACACTGCAAAGCTATCCCTTATACTTTTGCCATGGGATTTCGTTGTTGATAAAATCTTAGATTCTGATAAAGTCTTGAGAACTGTGGAAGGCTTCTGATAAAAATCTGGAAACAGGTTATACCAATTCTTAGGTGAGGTGCCAGTTTTTTCTTCCCTTGGCTATACTGACAAAAGAGAAGAAAAGGAGTGAAGGTTTTGCCTCCAAATCAGAAAGGTTTCATCAAAAACATCCACTCAGTCTGTGGACTTAGCTCTCAATAACAGCAAATTACCTCAGTGAGAAATATATGAGATGGAAGATAAAATTATCTTCAGAAATATAAAGATTTTGTAATTCTTATGATATTTGCATGTACCACAGTTTATCTTTCTGATTCAGTCAAAAGTGGTGTACATAAGTCTGTGTACTATTTCAAAGAATTGGTTTGTATAGCAGTAACAGTGTAATTTATGATATTCTCCATAACAGAAAATGGCAACTGAAGTTTGAATTCAGTTTGAATTACTTTTGGGTTACAGAAACAGGCTTGACATTTGCTTATTTTCCACATGGCAAATTGGGAGCGTTTGTGAACTGAAATTAGCCAGATGTTATTGGCAGCTATGAGGTTGGATATCTATTAAGCAATGTGTGTGGTGGTTGGTTTGATGAAGGCTTGCAAAGGAGGTTTTCATGATAAAATTGAATCAAGTAATGAGTTACTGTAATTTGTTTTATTTAGAGGTCAAAATAAACCCTGATATTAATTCTATAGAGATAAATAACGTATAATGCCATACATTTTCTAAAATTAAGTTTTACACATCATTACTGGTAACTGTATTTTATATTGAATTTGTAATACGGACTGTGCAGACATAATTTGTAAAAAAAATGAAGGCACCATGTAAGCAATGAGCTGTGTGTGGCCTGGAGCCAAAGAGTTGAGGTTTTTTCAAGTTATGTTCAACTTTTGACTGAAGCAGTCTACCTATATTTGTTCTCTGGAAGAAGGAGAGGATGGCCCATTCATCCTCAAAAAATATCCACTGGGAGTGCTTGACATAGTCCAGTGCTTACTGAAGTCTGGAGTGGAAGCCAAGTCAGGATTCATTGGATTAGCATGGCTGTGTAGTTCAAGTCCATACATTTTTGCAATGCCAGCTACACTTTGGCTGTGCCTCTAGAAGTGACCAACCATAGCAGGAAATGAAGTTGGTACATAAATACATAAATACACCAGGATGCCTCTTTACATCATAGCATTAGGAAAGGCCTTGTAAGGGCATTGTCCCATCCATCTCCTGGTGCTTGAATTAGATGATAATGAAATTATTCATTACAGATAGTTTTGCATGGTCTTTTTTAGAAGTTTCCACTACTCCTGCAGGCAATCCAGCTTAGAACTTCTCTGTCTAATGTTAACAAGGTTTAACAAGGTCTCACACCACATGTGAGCATTCAGATCAGTATAAAATCCCCTGAACAGGTATGGGCAGGGGATCCTGTATGGTAATTTTTACTGTAGCCAGGACCTACAGATAACCAGTTCTTTCAGATGCTGCCTTTTCTTTAGGTAGGTCAGAGGAGGTATTTTTGTTTCAGCTAATGTGAAGCTAAAGTAATTTTATCAATATGTTGAGGTGATTTTCATTAAATAATAGGTAACATCTGCTTCCATCTTTTGAAGAAACCTCTTATATTAGGCTTTGTGTTGTTTAAAACAAGCTGCATCTTAGCAGGAAAGTCATTATCAAATAACTTCTTCAGCAAGAGCTTAGCAACAAGGAAAACAAAGACAAGCTTACTGTTAAAAATTTTCTAGTAGGTATTTCCTAATTTTAGTTGGTGAAAGTAGTTTTTAAAAAAAGAGATAAGAAGTTTCACTCAGATATTTGTGGTTACATGGTCCATTTGGCTTGTTTTGATTCCTTCACAAGCATGAAGTTCCCTGTGTCCCCTTCAGTGGATCATTGCACTTCTCTCTTGATCAGGTCCTTATCTGAAAAATGCAACAAATCTGTTTGTTTTCCTGACCTGCTTTGAGACCAAAGCACAGAAATTCCTGGGGGAGTGTTCTGTACTGCCAGAGCTGTGCCTGCAATTGGAAGGGCACATCCCAATGCAGGCTGTCAGCCAAGGCCACTCCATTGCAGGGCAGTGTAGGGAGACATAAGCAGGTGAATCTTACAACAGAGAAGTGTAACGTGATTTGTCATAAAAGTTTCATACTTTTCTCTGGGGTAACCTTAGAATGCTGTGGTAATGCCACAATAATCCTAGAAAATGATCTCTGCATAGCAGTGATTTTTTAATTCATTTGGTAGCCTTTAGGTCCTCTTATCTCTTAGGGAAATTTTTTAATTGTTTTTTCTATCATTCTGTTGTCACTGTAACTCTGTAATCAGGACAGCTGAAGGGTATCTGCTTACAGCTGCTGGCTCTGTTGTGCACCTGCACCCTGTTCCCTTTCCATGGTATGGGAAGCAGTCAGGAGGGGAAAGCCCCCAGTGTGTAGAAGCTTAAAAAGTGTTTCTAAATGCTCTAAGATTATTTTACAAAAAAAATGTTATTTTTTCCAAGTGTATGAATGTGTTTGTCAACAGTATATTAGCATGTCACCTCTGCTGATGATGAACAAGACTGCAGAAAAAAGAGAACTAAAACTTGCAGAGTAATACTGTTGGTGGTTTAGATATACCCACTAACATACAGAAAACTGAACAATAGTATTTTGTAAAGTCATCCCACCTGGATGAGGACAGAACATCTCTAGTGGTAACTTTTGAGATATTTACAGTTATTTGAACTTCTTCATTTACGTGACTGCAAAAATGTCAGCAAAAAATTTAAAAAAATTTGCTGTAGGGTTTGTTCACACAGTTCTGCATTTGTAGGATAAAATGTAAATCTGCTGCTATATTAGAGGGCTTTTCATTTACTTCCTCTATATTGTCTTCGGTCTAATCTGTGGTATCAGCCATTAGTTGGATTAAAAGGTCAATTTTTAAATTGATCTGTTAATTCTTAAGGCAATGTTTATAACCATCTAGCTGATATTTTTTACCACTGTTCTCAAAGAAACCAATACTGAAAGGATTTGACTTCGTCTTGGGAAATGTTCAGACTTTCATCTACTATTTTTGTACATAAAATACATTATTTAAACTGTATATATTTGCTTTGTATTTGTGGTAGAGGTTGCCCTTTGAGTTTTGTTTGCCTCTAAAGCTTAATCCCTTCATGGAGGAGGGATTCATTTGATTTATCTCAGTCAACTGGCTTCTTTAGTGAACATTTGATAGAATTGGAAACAAAACCACAATCTTTTAAAGCTCTCCTTCCTGGAATGCAGGCACTTTAGCTGCCAGAGATACTACTTTGCATTACTTAGAATTTTATGCCAGGTTTTTTTAAAGATGCTTAGGTAGTGATGAATGCATTCATCTGCATAGAATTGTCAAAGGTGCTGAAGCATTTAATTTCCAAATCTTAATATAGGTAACTTAATATATTTAAATATCTGTTGCTGTGTGCTTAATGGTTCTACTCAATTTTAACTCACTGTAAGAATGTAATTGACTTTTGATTTGGTTTTCTAAAAATGTAATTCAGAGGACAGCAACAGTCCACTCATTTGGCTTTTCTTTAGTATGTTGATTAAAAACACTTAATGAATTTTTGTGTATTTCCTCTTAAAACTTGTAATTTGAGATTTTCCCCTTCCAAATTACCTTACTGTACTGAATCATGTTTGTAAAGAAATGTAAATTTGTCATCCTCATCTTCAGAATGAATTTGATCTTAGTATATTCAGGGCACTTACCTGCTGGGGCATCAACAGCCTGAGTGACTTATGTACTTGATGAAGTAAAGCATTATGGTGCTGTTGTGAGTATTAAGTTTATCCTATATCAGCTGCCTCTTACTGAAATAAATTTCTGATTTGAGATGGTTTAGTTTTACAATTCTGTGGATAAACAACTGATTATTAAAGGTTTAAATAATTCATTTTACATAACACAAGAATGTGTTCCTGCTGGTGTAGCTGGTGGCTGTGTAGGGACCCTGGCAATTACAGAGTGTCCAGAGGACTGCTAGAATTACAGTTCACCTGCTTAAGGCCCAAGTTCTGATTCTGTAGTTTTCCTTTGCAATGTTTGAGGTCATTTCTTCACTGAAATGTAAAAACTGGCTATGTGTTATTGGGCCTTTAATGAGTCCTCCATCTTTCAAGAGATCTCACTGGCTTTGTTGTATCTTTCAATTATGAGACAGGCAGTGGCAAGGTAGGATAGTTGAGGCTTAAATAGATAAGCTTGGTCAAGATCTTTTGTGTTCTTGTCATAACAGTTGCTCTTCTGCAAAGGTTAGTGAAGACCTTTCAAAATAAATTAAACTAATTGTACACTTCCAGAACTTCAATAATGAACAGAACAAATGCAAGCCCCTAGCTGGAGAGGGAGAAGCTGGCAGTAAATTTCTTCTTCCTGTGAAATTAATGAAATTCCAGAAACTATTGATTTCATCTAAGGAGAAGGGACCCAGATTGTGTGAAAATATTAACAAAGACAGGTTGCAAGTTTGAATAGGCATAGGGTCTTATTTATTGTTTATAGATGTCTATGTATCAGATCTTTCATCTTCTAAATCAGATATTTTTTGTCTAATTTCTATCTATTGTTGGATCCAGAGGTGGTCAGGGATGTGTATGTGATGGGATGGGAACAGGATGAGACTTTGAAAGAGGCAAACTGTGTCAAGTGGGTTTGTCATGAGAGCAAAAGCATTCTTGGAGAGGCTACATAAGTTTTTCTTATACTATTTACTAATTAACCATTAATTAATGTTCTGAAAGTATTTCTAGGTAGTACAGAGTAGTTGGATGAAGTGTTTCTTACCTCTTTTATGAAAGCTCCCTAGTTGCTTCTTAATTAAGACAAATGAGTCAAGTTTGAGGCATAAAGCTGAGAGTTGTAAAAGCATTGTTGTATTGGAATATGTTGTTTACATTATGTTATTCATTGTATGCATTGTGTTGTTTCTGGGAGATTTTTTGTTTTATATGCTGGTGTTTCTTGCTTACAGCATGTTTATTGTGCTTCTTTTGTGGCTTTTTTTTTTCTTCTGTACCATCACTTAGAATAGCACAGTGACTTCCTGCACTCTGTATGAAATGTGCTCTGAATTCAAGCAGTTTGAGTGTTTTGATGTTTGAAGACATTTTTGCTTTTTAAACCTCTTGTCTGAATAAGCAGCTTTTTAGGCCCTTTTTGCTCACGTGAAGTTTTTAACACTTAGGATAATGATAACAAACTTGCTGCCCATATCTATGTGGAATTGGCTAAGGAAGTGATGTGGAGGCTGGGTTTGACATTGCTTGAAGTTAAAAGCCTGTTTGTGGTTACAGAGCGTATTTCTCGTGAACTTCATCTGTCACTTACATAGTCTCTGGCTTGGTTTTGTTGCTTGTGAAATGCTGATGAGCTTATTTTTCCCTTAGTGGTACTAAGAAAATTTATTCATCAAACCTAAAGGAATATGGAAATGTTAGTGAAATGGAAACTACTATTCTTGTATTCATTTATGACGTAATTGAGCTTGGTCTGGGTGCAGAATTTCAGGACCTGCTGGTGTTGAGACGGTCTTTTGATGCAGGATGCATAGCTGTGGAGTAAGCAAAGTAAAAGCAGTGCCAGGAAGTACTTCAGTACAAATTTGTTAAAATCAGTTTGCTGTATGAAGTCAATGCAATGATCTTCTGTCATAGAGTAAGAAGGAAAAGAAAAACCCCAAAATGATAAGAGCTCTTAGAGCACAGCTAAATGTACTGATCTCTGCCAGAATACTTTCTAGCCAGCACCTGTATCAAGTTCTCACTTGAAATATTTTGCACACAGGCTTTCAAAATGTCATTTACATAAGTTCCAAAATACACTACCTGGTCAGAGACAGCTAATATTTGTTGCCTGTTTATTGCCTTTGTCATTCATCATTCCTCTACCTTGTATTTTTAAATTCAGTGAATTTTTCTAAGTGGACTCTTGGGTTATGGGTAGGATTAGGTGCCTGACTGGCAGATTTTGCCTAATTCCTCAGGAAGTTAAGAGTTTGTCCCAGGAAAAAGTTTTCCCCCTGGCAGGGAGACTTTTTCCTATGTCTGGGGATATGATGTGACATGATATGAATGAATGTTCCCTTCCATCAAATGAGATGCCTTGTTTCCAAAGTGATTCCTTTAGCACCAATAGCAGAGCTATACTCTGATTCTTACTGTTGTCATCTTTTAGTGGTTTTTATTTACAGTAGCAGAAAATATACCTAATGTCAACATATTAATAATTTTTTCATCCATTAGTTAAGCAACAATGTATCTCTTGCTGGATATGTTTTCTCACATTTGTCACTTCTTAGTGCTCTTTAAAAATAACTTCCTCTGTGTGGTGTTCACTTAAGTAGGCTAAAAACCCCCTACAAGTGAGAGATAGAGATGAGGACATCTTGTAAAGTAATTCTTAACATTAAACAGACCACAGAGGTGTAGATATATAAGTGCTGGATGGATTTACTGGTAAAGCTCTCATCTTAGTCTCCTTTCAGTGACCTTAGTTTAAGGACCAAAGAAAATCAGCATTCAGGTTTTTTCTTGTAACCTGATGTGTGAGACCATTCCTAAAGGTAAATCTATATGCAAGTGGGAAAGGGAGAGTTGATGAAGCCTTTATGAAACAGTTGCCATGGTATATGTAGGTACAGCTACACTAGTAATGAAGCTATGACAGATTTCATTTTGCCTTGCATCACTTTCCACTTCTTTCATTTTCCAAAAAAATGAGTTGAAGTTTCCCATTGTGTAGAGAAAAAGGAAATGGAAGAAGAAACAAATTGTTTGTGGCAACATTACTATCTTTTGCCTGTTAAAGGATCATCAGAAAAGCTAAAATGTTATAGCTCTTCCATGTGGAAGCTTCTATATGGAAAAAGTAGGTCTTATCCTTGGGGATTGCAACAGCTAACTGAGGAACCCTTTATTGTTCTCAGATTGCTGTCCTTTCCTGGTATGGAAGCAGTTTGAGCCAGCCAAGCTTGCACTTGTGAGTTTGGAATGGCATCACCTGAAAACAGCTTCAATGGCTTCTTTCTCCTTTATAGGATTAATAATTACTTGAATTGATGCTTATGTACAGCAAAACTGAATCAGCAGCAATTCTGTGAAGCTGCAAATGGGTGCAAGTTACCCTGGGAGCAGCAGTCACTGGCACTCTTAGGTTCTGGTAGGTATTGATGTAATGTAGCTGTAAATTTACAAAAGTCACTTGTGCTAATTTGTTTCTGTACATAATTTGTGAAGGAATCAGCTGATGCTTTGCAATACTCTGTCAGGGCAGTTAAAGCAGAACCCACTACTAAAAATAAACATGTAAAATATGCTGTTACTTAACAACAAAAATAAATAGAAGGAAATGCTCCAAAAATAACTGGGGATTTTTTTTTTTTCTCCATACCCCTCCAAAGACTGTTCTTTAAAGTACAGAAGTTAAATATCTGGCCTCATCTATGGAAAGGTGGCTTGTGCTGAGCACTAAGAGCTGATCAAGTAGAAAGGTTACAGAAATGACATTCCTGTCATGAGTCGATGAATCCATGGAGTTGACACATTCCTGACCCTGGCTTTCCAGCTGAATTAGTAGTTGAAATGCTGATACAGTGTTCTGAGAGGTTCCAGCTGAGACTACTTGGAGCAGCCACATGAATCATATGGCTTTAGACAGAATATTTAAAATAATTCTGAGACAAAAAAGACTAAAAATGGAAAAGGCTATTGTTTATTAGGTAAGATAACTATTCTCACTGCTTGTTCAGGTAAAGCTTAGCAGCAGACTGAGACCCAGATGGTACCAGTGGCTGCCAGAGGCACCCTCATGTCTCTGTTAATTGGCATTTGCCTTTCCTGCTTTACCTCTCCATGTTCTGTAGCAATAAAATAGTATTAAAGCAAGCAGCAGTGTTTCTTGATACTCCTCGCCGTGCTTAATTGTGTGCTGCACTCAAGTGTGTGCTGGTTCCACTTCATTAATTAATTCCAGGCTGCCAATTACAGGAGGCAGCTGAAATACAAACCTCTTGTCCGTGCTGACATCTCCCCTCCCCCTGTCAGGTGTGACAGCTAAAGCCCTGTGTGACTCAGTTCAACAGGAAGAGGTAACACTTAGAGATTTAATTAAGAAAAGGTGTCTTTGAAGTTCCTCCCCCATCCCCCTCGTCCTCTGGTTATTTCCTGATACATTTTTGGGGCCAGCTTTAGCAAGTTTAGGAAGGAACAGGTTTGGAAAACAGATGCATGCTTCCTGAAAAGAACCATTAGGAACTTCCAGCCAGTTTCACAAACAAGACATAATCCTCACCCAAGAACTGAATACAGTAGGAAAGAAACTGTGGTCTTAGGTAGTGGAATTCATTCACATATGGAAAAATATTTAACAAAATGATTGTATAAGAGTCTTAAAACCCGTGATCAAAGTGTTACTCTTTGAAATATTTCTTTAGTATTCTTGCCCTTTTTTCCACTGGTTAGTACTGGGGGAAGGGATGGGCATTGAGTGTCATTCAATTCTGTTATTTTATTTTGTTTTTTTTCAATGTGAACTGTTCAGGCCCTTTGTGAATATTGATCACCTCACAGATACAGCCGTTACCTTTAGTTAAAAGGCCTGAAAAAGTGGTCCTGAGATTATGGGTGGCAGACAAAACTGTCTCAGAGAGCACCTTGGTGATTCTTGTGGCCACATGAAAGAAAAAAATTGGAAAAAAAATCCTAATTACAAACCTGAAGCTGTTGGTAAGCACACCACTTGGTTAATATTGTTGTCCATGATCCCTAAACTTTGGGGATTACTGGTACAAAATCTGTGGAGCTTTTCTTTGCAAAGAATGTCCAATTCCTGAGCCACTTGCCTGCAAATTATGCTTACAGAGATGACTGGACAGGGGTATTTTGTGGTCAGAGACAAAACTAGATTTGTGCTGTATGCTCCTGTAAGGTTAAAGAGAGGGTGAGGAACACTAGAGACTATTTCTGATGTCATTTTTCAGCATGGTGTTTGGTAACATTTTCATACTGAGTTGGATAGGAAGTCAGAGAAGGCTGCTCATCTCCTAACACCAGTGATAGAACCAGGTTTAAACATTTCCCTCTTTCTATTTTCTCTTGCAAGGAACATCTCTCTTTGTAGTAATTTGTTAATTGGGTTTATCTCTGTTACTGTTACTTTTGAAAATTTGTAATATCTCACTCAAAGCTTCTTTATCATAATCTGGATACAAATGTAAAAATTGTCTAATAGGCTTTTTGATTGCCTTGGACCTTGCAGAGGATGGGGGAATACTACAATTCTAATAGAAAAGTTGGTTTAGAAGCTGATTGATTTAGAGATTTTTTGCTGATCAAATGCTGCAAATATTGAGAAAGAATGTGAGGGCAAGGCAATGATTAAAAAAATCCAAACCTGTACACCACAAACAAAGCAACCTTCCCTCCTTGAGCTGTTGTATATTGGGGAAATAAGATCTGAATCCAAACTCTATTGTAGATAGGCTGTAGGTATGTAAGTGTATAACTCAGGAGAAAAAAAGAGGTGCTAGTAGGGTAGGTAGCAGTTGTAAAGCAAGTGCAAAGCATTAGACTGTGCCTTCCATAAGATCTGTTGCCAGTTATTGTATCTTTCCCATATGTGCAAGTAATATCAGACTCGTGATTTAGTTTCATAGAGATCAGGGAGGCTGCTCATGTTCAAAAAGGTCTTTGTGGCTTCTTATTTCAGCTGTTTGGCTTATTCATGTGATGTGGTTAATATATCCTGCAATGACACGTTTTAATGCACATCTGCTGTTAGATAGCACGTACTGAAACAAATGGCACTTCCTGAACTAACAAAATAGATGGATTCTTACTGTGGCAAAACTGCAGTCATTTGGATAGATATCCTTCAGTTTAATAAAAATACCAGACCTACAGGAAGCAATTAGGAACAGAAGCAGGTAGTCTCTTAAGTGTTTGTACAAAAACAAACCCACCAAATTCCAGAGAACAGTATGTAATAACATACCTGTGTTTCTGCTGCCGATATGAGGTGCATTCCAATCTTTATTGTACAGCTATGCTTTTATGCAGCTGTCCTTTCAGCCTTTCAGTTTGGATTCATCACTGCAAGGGCTGGACACTTCATAGGACTTAACCCTTTTTCCTTGTGGATCATCATTGCAGCTCCCTTAGGTAGTCTTGTATACTCAGTGTGTGCTCTCTCTTCCTGGGTCCTGTTTTGTTTTAGGGAGGAATGCAGTAGTGAATTCAAGGGGAGCTGGCAGAGCACACTGGGAACACCTGTACCGTGTGTGACTGTGCGCTTGAAGTACAGCACAAGGATTCACATTTTTCCTTCTGCTTTATTCAACGTGTTCACATGCCAGCATCTGCTCGCTTTTTTTGTCCCACTTGTTTGCTGCTTGGTTAGAATAAGATAAGCATGGAGGCAGTGAAATGTTATCATGTTTCTAATGGATAATAATTAATCAAAATCAAAAGTGCAGAATCCTGCGGCCTGAAAAAACATAGGCTTTACTCCTGTTGCACATTTTACTTTCCTTTTCCTCTTTCGACTTTTATAGGTGACAAAATATTTTTGCTTCAGTCAAAATTAGAAGTTCTGGATGGTTACAAGTTTGTTTTCTGTTTTTTGTTACGGAAACCAGTTCTTTGTTAAAGCGCTTGCAAGCCCATTTCCTACAGGTAATTTAGTTACCAAGATGTGTTATGTAACCTTGTTCTCCTCTGTAGCAGCCTAGAACTCGTACACGAACTCAGGGTTTGACAGCTGAAGAGTGAAATAAGGTTCCTTAGGAGGGTTCTACTGTCATTTATATTAACACTTCACTGTTTATTAGAGTAGGAGTTTTATTAGGAGTTCATGTTTTTGTGGGGATTTGAAGATACAGTATTTGAAGTCCATGTAATTTAATACCAATCCCAATTATATAATAAAATCAGAATGTTTGCTAAAACATCATGCTTTTGTGTTTAGTCAGTTGCTATGTTTCCAAGATTATTAGATACAAGAAGTATGTTCTGATGCAGTTGTGAGTTTTCTTAGCTTTTTAAAGTAGTAAACAATATTTTCTCTGTGGTGGCTGGAATTACTTTGAGACATTTTCCTAACTATTGACTCTCTCTGCTGTCTTGGGAACTAAATTAGCTGTGATCATTAGTCGCCTGTCCAAAATTAATAGTTGAACACTTGTGGTGTGTTGTGGTTGGAGGTTTGATAATGATCCCATAAAAGCAGGATGAACTTGATCAGTGTCAGAGAGCAGTTTGTGGTTAACAGCTTGACCAGAGAGGAGACAGCTTTCAGAAATTACAGCTGGCTTTCTTAAATCAGGAGAGTATTCAGGAAAACTGTTTCTAATTTTTATTTCTGTGTCAATCAAAACTTGTTACAGTAACTTCTGTACCATGGGATGGAATTACATCATTCTGTTAACACTTGGGAAGACAGTTATTTTGTAACTTTAAATAAACCTTTTTTTATTCCCGGCAATGGTTTCTCCATTCCCTAATCCTTGATAAAGGGATATGAACAAAGGAGTTCTGTCTCAGAGTAAGTTGTTGTTGTCTGTTTGAAGATGTTATGTCCCATTTCAGCTGTCTTTTGAAGATTAGTAACATCATTACTTCATGCCACACCATCTTTAAGGACACAGGTCAGCAGTGCAGTTGTACTGGGAGTAGAGTAGTTCTATCAGTTGTTGAAGCATTACCAGTTTTTGCAAGGACACTTCTTTTTGAAGTTATAACATGGTTTTCCTGCCTGCTCTTAGGGGGGAGGATGTGGGCAATAGAAAGATGATTTAGTTTCTTGTGTTAATTTTTGTCTGATCTGTTTGTACAGTAGGTCATTGCATAGGGGAATTGAACAACATTTCTGAAGATATTAATGAACCACTGCAGTGGAATATTGTAATTTGCATAATCACTGTAGCAAACTGGATTGTAAGGCATTGAGTGATCCAAGGAACTTGTTAAGGACCAAATGTGGAGGTTTTCTGCACTGGGTGGTCAGTCAGTATTGCAGTGTGAAAAAAAGACCTCTCAGGTTCAAGGCTGCTTCACTGAGTGGAGATATCAGACTCTTGTTTCTGTTTGTGAAGCCCTTAGTAGTCTCACTCTTTTGCTTGACTTTCACCACTCTTTCCCATGGATGGGAACTTGTAATCTGTGTCAAACAATTTTTATTTGCTTACCTTTGGATCTAGAAACACTGCTGGCACATCCTTGGCTATGGTCTAGAAAAGGGTACCTGAATTGTAATTTTCATGCTGCAGATATAATTTCCTAAAATTGTTAGACTTCCATAAGGCACATTACCTCTAAACTTCTAGAGTTGCAGGGTGATCTTAATTTGCAAATTTTAATTTTTCTGAATACCTTTTGCAATCAATGTATTGTGGTGGGCTGTTCTGGGTTAACAGCTGGATGTGATGATCTTAAAGGCCTTTTCCAACCTTAATTCAGGAGAATTAAGGAGAACATTAAATCAGTCTCAAGATTTGTGTTTTAAATGTTTATTCAAGATGTACAAATGTTCTAATTTTAAGATAGTCAAATTGGCAAAAATTACCAACTAGATGAGTAATAGTGCACAGTTGTTATGGAAATTAATAGGTGTGTTTGTTTTTAAAAATAAATAAATAAGGCTCCTGATCCAAATCTCTCATCCAAAAAAATGAAATGAAGACAATATTCTTTGGGTATGACTTAATGAAACAAGCTGAGCTAACAGTTTAGAGCTACTAGGAGGAGAAAAACCAACCTTTTCCCTGGCCTCTCCTTATTTGTACCTGAGTGCTTTTTTACCTTTTATCTTCATGAGTTCTGGTGCTTTTCTCATGCCACAGTAACTTGTTCAGCTCATAAAAACAGCAGACAAGAGATCTGGCAAAAGAAAGAATTTTTGGGTTTTTGGACTGCTGCTGACTTACCTGTGTGAGGAGATGAATGTTAGACTTGTAATAAGGTGGCAGGGAGAGGGTACAGTGCCAGTGGAAGAGCAGGAAGAGAGGGAGGAAGAGGAATTTGGGTAGAGAGGGCAGTAAGGTTTATACTTGTACAAGTAAATTGTCAATTCACCTCAGCCATACTGTAAAATCCTATTCTGGGTCAGCCCTTGGGAATCTGAGCGCAGCACAGTAAGCTGTGTCAAGCTGAACACAGAGAAATGTATAATAAGGATTGAAGTTTGTATGATTAGGTAAAGAGGTGAATAGGAAAAGACAACTCAAAAGACCCAAATCGTATCCCTTTTTTGCTAGTTTTATTTCTGACTTGAAAAGGCCTTTTGTAGCTGAAAGCTCTTCTTTTGTTGTTTGCTTGCTTGGTTGGTTTTTTTAGGGTTTTTGTTTACTTATTTCTGTTTGAGGTTTTTTCTAGGCTTTGGTTTTGATTTTGATTTTTTTTTCATCCCCCAGTTATGTGATTTGCCTAATAAACCCTAGAAACCCCAAACTTTGCTTTGCATATTGCACTTGGAGAGGATGGTTGGAAGGTCAAACCAGGTGGCATTTGGCCAGTATTGTGAGACCAGTTGTAGAGAGGGGAAATTCCTGTTGCTTCTGAATAGAAGAACAGAATTTTCTTCTTGCTCTTATCTGGGCATACATACATATATAAGCAAAACATACATGTGTACATACAGCAGAAAATTACAAAATATTGTCTACTCTGAGGACTAATTTTACAGAGTTACTCATGTAATATAAATGGTTTTGTAATAAAATTTAATCAAAACAAAAAAATAGACCACTACTGTGATGTCTTGCTGAATATTTTGTATTGGGGATAATGACTTCTCATAAAGAAATTTGTTACCTAATTTTCCAGTCAGCATAAGTGCTCTAGAGAGAAATTCCTGCTCCCCCACTGCCTGTAACCTAAACAAAAGTATTTTAATTACAT
>JAYDZK010000032.1:12515121-12541286 GCA_034509185.1 Euphonia xanthogaster
CCCGCCCGCCGCTCGCTGCGAGCCGGCGCCGAGCCCCGGGAGCGCCGCTCCGGCAGCCACCATGGTGGCCAAGGATTATCCCTGCTACCTGTCCGCCAAGAGGGCGAATTTCGCCTTGGAAGCGCAGACGGTGACCAGCCCAGCTAAAGAGACCGAGGTACTGCTGACACGGTTGCAACTTTATTTTTCTTTATTGTGTGACCTGCATTGCGTAGGGGGAAAGTAACGTGGTTTGAGAACAGGCTGCAGTGCACGGATACCCGTTCTGTTTAGGCATTCTTTACTGCCTTCTCTAGGTATTCACCTTTCTTTTGGAATAAAGCCAGAAACAGAATCTATATTTTTTTGTCATCTGTCGCTTTAGGAAAATTAATCTTTAAAATAGCTGATTGAGACGTACCTGGTTTATATACGTAGCTTAAAGAGATTTAGCTGTATTTTATTCCAGGACTAAGCATTACTTACAGATTGTTAAACTTATGTAGGACTTGGAAGGGAATCTGTAAAATGGTGTCTTAAAGCATTAGCTTTAAGACACCATTTACATTAACTGTCTTTTCCTCATCACAATAAACAAAAAATTAAACTGATGTACAGTTAACTGAACATCTTGTCCTATCAGCAGATTGGCTGCTCTATTTCTTAAGAAGCATGGAAGCCTTTCAAGTGACATTAAAAATCTTATTCACTAACTCAAATTCAGGAATTTCATGAATTCAGTTCATGAAAAACTTAAATATTTGATACTTTAGGTTAATGTTTGTGTTTAGGAAAAAAACAGTGACATTAAGGATCGTGACTGCTCTGGAGGAAGGCAGAACATTTATCTGGAAGTTTTTATTACTTAAATATATAGTTTCTTTATTTGTTTGCTGCGTAACTTGAAGACAGCTTATTAAGTTAGGTTCATTTGATACATCTCCATCAAAGATTAATTACCTCCCCACTTGAATAGGTCTAAAGTAAAAGTAACATAAGCCCAGTGACCTTATTTAATCATGATGTTAAGCTAAGAACTGAGATGATGCTGCCCTGTTGCTTTCCAGTGTACTTTTACATAGAGAGACTTAATTATTGAGGTTCAGGGAAGTGGAATTCTTTTCAGCTATGTGTTTTTGAAAAATTAACACTCTAATAGTGTGTGTGTGTGTATGCATCTATGGAAAACACAAACTGTTAGGTACTAAATGTTCTTCTCAAGGGTACTCATTATATTAATGATAATATTAAAGAAACATGATTTTAGCCTTTACTGCATGAAGGGATTTTTTGTGAATTAATAGAACTGTCAGATCTGTAGAGCTGGAGTGTTGCTCTGTTACAGTTAGGAAGCTTGATTATAATCCAATTCCGAAGAAAAAGACTCAGTGAAAGCTGAGAGCATGAGGAAGTATTGAGTAACAGATGTGATCAATCAAAATTACAACGTGAAAACAGCTTGTGTTTTATACGAACAGGAAAACTCACCCTTCTGCTTTCGAGCTGTTTTCTGAGAGTAGGATGGGATTCCAGCGTTCTGAAAAAGAAACTTTTAAATATAAGACAACCCACCACTCCAAAAAGTTGATTAAGAAAGCAGAAATAAAAGCTACTCTTTAAGTAAGGCATTATAAGGGCTGGTGCATGCAGCCTGTTTCTTTGAAATCTGTACGGGGGAAAAATCCTTAATCTCTAATTTGAAGCTCTTCTTTCAGTTTTTAGTATTTACAAGGGGAATTAAAGCTGTTGGGCGCCTTCTACCGCAGCTGGGTGTTACTGCAGCAGAGCTGTCCGGGCTGGGCGTTTCTGCCTTGGCAAACGCGAGTTTTCTTCTAGGTGTTAACATGGGAAGTTGGTTGTTTTTTTTAATAACTCAAATTGTGCATAAATGTTGGTATATTTGGATTAGAACAGATTTTCTGCTATATAGATGTTTTGAGGAACTAGGCAGAAAAGAGAACTGAGGATTTCTGCTTCCGGCTCATTCTTTCAGCAATGCCAACTCCCTTGGCATAAACTCTGTGGAAAGTTGCACAGTCACAAAACGATGACAAATGAAATTTCCAAAAGATATGTAAACACTAAAATCTGGATTCTGATAAAAAGCTGTTGTTCTAGTCCAAGTCATCATAGTTGTTTTTAAGTGCAGCTTAAGGGCAGCAAAACACTGCAGTACCTAGTACCTGAGTTAATATGGCAAACACTATAAGGTCTTTACTTGAACCATTACATGCTCCACATAAAATCCTGTAGCACCATTCTAGGGATGAACAGTACAGAGGTGTTGGGTTCTTCCCAACTTTTTTAATAATTCAAAAATAGAAACAATTAGTAACATTTGAAACTTGCTTACTTTAGTTATAAAAAGCCCCACACCTTTCCCGATGACAAACATTATTTTCCATTTTTCACTTTCTAAAGCCAACACCCAGACTGGGTGGGCAGCAGGTGAGAAGGAGCATTCACAGCCACAGGTTGAGGTTTAAAGGTCTGAATGTGAAGTCATGGGAAGGAACTCCTGAATTTCTCAGAGTAAGGATGTCCTGGTCTGCCATACACAATCCAACACAGTACCTGGATTTAGGCTCTGAAAACTACAACGGGGGCATAGAGTTCCTCTGTGTGTCCAGTCTGTTGTAGGTCTGCTTTCAGCCCTTCCAGTGCAGAACTCTGCCCTCCGAGCCGGGGCAGCCTGCCTTCTGTTGTCTCCTGCCATCCTCTCAGCACGGGGGCTCTGGGCTGCCTGGTGCTCGGAGTGGTGTTTATTTGGGGGATGGTGTTTATTTGTGTTTATTTGGGGACTGGGAATGTGAAGGGGAACCCACCGGCCTCTAGGCCATGGCACATCATTAACAGGGAACCAGGCGTGGAGCCAGAGGGAGAGGGGCCAAAAGATTATGAGATAAACTCCAAGTCATGAATTTTCTTTGATCTTGCTAAATGTATGTATTTCATGTTAATGAAATACTAGTAAGTTGCAGTTTTGACATATTTCAGGTAAGTTCTTGTGCAGTGTAGCTGGAAACACGTCAAACCCCTGCACTTGGAATTGGTGATCTGTTCTGCTTAATGGCAGTGTGAAACAAACAGCTTGTCTTTATTTTTCCATTCAGTAAATCACTGTATGATATCTGCTGGTTAATTGGCAGTCCAGGTTAATATCCAGTCAGTTCCAGAATGGAAAAGGTCTTTCTTAGATTGCCTGTACAAACAGCTTTTAATGAGAGGAAATGCAGAATTTAATCAACTCTACATTAGTTGTCTGGGTTTTTTCAGGGTTTCTGTTGCTTGTGTTAATTCACCTCAGTGTGAGGTTTTTCTGTTAATTTGCCTTCATTTCCTAGCTCATGATAGAGGTATTGATTTCTGGATATTGCAGACAAATGGTCAGTCAAGATTGCTGGATGCAGCTTGTGCTTATGCTGCTGACACTTGAGTGGTTCTGCCGTGCCTACGGCAAATGAAATCTGCCCTAAGGGTGGTGACCAGCGAGAGCAGCCTGTGTGCAGCCAGGAGCCGATCCCTGATTAACACACGGTGGGATAACATCATGCAAACTTCACTGTTGTCTTTGACCAAGAGTATTTCACCACTTCCCTAAATGGCTGTTCATTGTACCCCAGCTATCATTTCAGGTTCTCTTCTTTGTAATGCTGTGATTAAAACAAAATGTCTCTGGATTTTCCTTTGTTTGCTTGCTAGTTTTGAGGAGACTGACAGGAGGAACAAGAAACCTCTTCCTGCTACCATCAGGAAGTGCAGGTGGTGCATGGGACCTTATGGATTTCAAGGAAAATTGTGTCACCAATGCACACACTTAATTGTATGATCAAGTTGCCTTTGTGTCAATTCACTAAAATTGCTTATTAAATTCTCCTTGAGATGCTGGCAGTTTTAGTATGAGGGATGCCCCAGGTTTTAGTATGGACTCATGTGGATGATTTAGTTGCCTTTGTACAACACTGAACTATACTTAGAACTGCATTAGAGTCACCTACTTTGTTTTTGTTTACCATATACCTCAGTTCTAGAACAAGCACTGTTCTGTAATTTTCAATCAGGATCTTTCTAAGATACTATGAAGCAAAGGGAAATTCTCTGCTGTTTCAGTATAGAACCCCATTCTTTTTAGTGCCAAAATCAATTAAGAATGTTGTTCTGGTTTTAGACTTGCTTTGCTCTGAAGGTACATAAAGCTTGAGATGCTTGGTTTAATTTATTTTTAGACTTAAGTGTTTGCTGTGTTAAGGATTGTTGTAACATAGGTTGTTTTTTCTATTTTAACCTTTTTTGTTTTGTTTTGTTTTTTATCCTGCTGAAGGTTAAATACTGATAACATCCTGTGGAACAGAGCTTGAATGTGGGGGGTTTTTTATTAAACTCCAAGTTTCGGGGGCATTTATTAGAGTTGTTTAATCTGAGGCCAATTGAACTAGTAGCAGACTAACAAAAATAATATTGTTGGGCTTCCTGCCATGACAAATGTTGACTTACCCTTATAAAGTTGACTAAAAACTAATAACCTTTAAAGTATGGAAACCTTTAAGGCATATGGAAATATAGCCAGTCAGTTGAAATCTGAAACAGGATGGTTCTGTTCGAGTTTACTGGCACTGCTTGTGAATTAGGTATGAAAAAAAGGTTACTGTACTGTTTCAATTTATAGTGTCTTCTATTTATTACACTCAACACTCTTGAGACTAATTTAAGTTAAAACATTTTTTCCTAATGAATGTTGCCATAGCACAGAATGAATGCTTTGGATGTCTGTTTGTTCTGATTCACATCAGAAATGGAAAAAACTTAACCAGCATGAGTTTTATAAAATGTTAAGCAAGGTAGCTACCTTAAATTGAGAATTATTGCTGTAAATATCTCAGAACTTGCTGAACTCCAGTAAGTTGGGATTCTAACAGGCATTGGCAATTTCAGCCACTTTGCGTGTGGGTTCAGTTGGCCTCTGAAGGTTAAAGGTAAACAGGATAAATTCTACTATTCTAAAATGCTACGTTTCTGTACCAGTTTTCACATAGCACTTATTTTCAGTGCTGGGTAAAAACCTTTGTAAGTTCCTTTTGTTGAGTTTAGCTTTAAATACAATCAGAAAAATCAACACAATATCCTGGTCACAGTAGTGCAGCAGACACAAGAATAATGGCCCCTCAGGGAAACATTTTCCCTTGTTTGTCAGATTCAGCACCACTCCTCCGACATGGAGACCGCTGTTGAAGCTGCTGATAAGAGATGGGAGTCAGGTGGAAAAACAATCATAGCAGCAGTGAACATAATTGGCTCTTCACTGGCAGGAAATCACTGGCTAAGCCCTTGAGGGGCACAGAGTGGAAGAATTTTGAAGTGAGGTACTGGAGCAAGTGAAGACCTTTTATATGGCACCTAGACTACTATTCAGCATGTGTTATCCGGGTCATTGGTTCCGATGTTCTTGGGCAATATGGAGGGAATCTGGCCTCATTCTTTTTGTTTCCTTTCTTTCTGTTTGTTAGGAAATGAAAAGCAGCCTTTTGCTAGAGTAATTTATCCACCAAAGAGTGATAATTAGTCTCTATGTGGTCTTGAATGATAATGTATCGAAAACTGACACAGTTAAATGGGTCTAACTCACTCTGCTTTGAACTTTGGGAATATTCCATTCTTTACATATACTAGTAAAAGAGGTTTTTTTAATTTTGCTGATGAGGAGCACCAAAGTATTACCTTGTTCCCCTAAATAGCCTTCTAGAAGATTTCATATCTGTGTAGTGTGTTCTTGGATACAATATAACCAATTATTAGGTGCTGGTTTCACTAATGAAGAAGCAGAAATAGCATGAACTTAGCTATGAGTGCATTGCAGCTAAAGTGCCTAATTCTTCACAAGATCTTCTGCTTTTACACACTTCCATGGCTGTTTGAATGCTCAGCTTGCCCTTGGAGCAGGTCCTGTGTGCTAAGATTCAGGCTTTTAAATAGTAATCTGTTTGGGTCTGTGCATCAGACCCAAAATAATGATACAAAAGTTACCTTTTTGTCAGGATGTCATCATTTTGAAATGACCATATTACAGTTTAGAAAGCAAGATGTTACTCGGTTCTGCAAGGCAAAAAGGCTTAAATTTTACTGAGAAGGGAGCTGGCAGCTGTTAGTCTGCTCAGTGTGGCTTCCCAGTAATGCTCTGGTTGGAGCTGAATGCTGCATTTTCCTGCTGTCCCACAGCAGAAAGGTCTTTTTTGAGAGTTACACATTAGAAGATAGAGCTTTCCTTGCTTACTCAGTAGTCTAAACCATTGGGTTAGAGTTTAATATATAGAAGATACTGGAGATATAATTGTACCTATAAATAAAAAGTAAATTAGGATGAAGAAGCAATTGGAAGGCCTCTGTCCATCATGCCTAATTAGAGGCATGGCACCTTTGAAACTTCTTGTTTGATAGCTTCCCATCTTCAATTGGTGATAATCACTGATTATGCTATGGTGATTAGTCTTTATTCCTACTAATTCTTCAGAAAAGTATATTAGAAAAATGTACAAAGAAGGACATAGTAGGTGTTTGAAATGTCCATTGTCTGGTTTTCAGAGCTGTCTATATTTTGGACACAGATTTGCTCCTTTTATCAGTTTGTTCATGGTTTCAAGTTCTTTCTGAGGCTGCATGTGTTCACGGTATTTGCAGCTTAAATTTTTTTTGTCTCTGAATGACTCAAAGTCATCTTGAGTTCAAATACACAGCTCCCTCCAAAAGCCATCTGCTCATTGTTCTAGCCTAGTCAGGTATTAATTTGACTTCACTTGACTGTTCAGCCTTTGAAGTTCCTGCACTCATGTTTCCCTCAGCTTTATTTAGCCTTATATCAAATTTAAAGCCCTGTCAGATTAATGTTACTTATTCACATATACCAGCTCCACATTTTGGTAACACTGCCAAACTGTAGTCTGGGTCTTTTTTTTTTTTTAACTTACTTCCCGTATTGCTTTGGCAAGCCTTCATAACTCTGAAAATACAGTCTAACATGCAATAATTTCAAAACTCTGAAAGAAGGGGTGTTTTTTTTTTTGGTTTTTTTTTTTTTTTGTTTTTTTTTTTTTTTATACCAATCATAGTGGCTTTAAAAGGTCAGGCAGCACATTGTAACTCCTGAATTTTTTTGTGATAACTTGGCCCACTTCCCAGTCTGGGCAGGTGATGGTTGTTGCAATGGATCCAGCCCCCAAATCCTCTCTCTTGATCCCCTCTAAGTTCCCAGAGCTCTGAGGGGGAGGCAGGAGGAGAGGAGCAGGGATGCCTTTGGCAGCTCTGAGGACAGCCTGGAGTCTGGTGTTCATTCCACCGGTGCAGTGTCCTCATGGAGCCTCCTCGTGCTGGGCAGACCCCGGTCAAGATTCACACCCCAGACGGTTTTATGGTTGTGGGACTTCTGGTTAGCTGGAAAATTGGAGAGTCTTCAGAGACAAATTAGTGAAATAATGAACGTGTTGGACTAATGTGCAAGTGCAGATTCTGGTCAGTAGCTCTGGGTAAAGCAGAACAGTTCATGCAGTCCCCTCTTTCCGTTCGTGTTGTTGGCTGTGATGAGCAGAGTCCTTGGTGAGAAAAACACCCCCCTGTTCAGAACTTGCCCTTGACTGGAATTTTTCCCTCTCCAGATTGTTGGTCTCAGTAGTTTGTTCAGCTTTTCTGCAGTGCTGGTTTGGAGAGGTGACACAGCTTGAGAATGAGGTTGAGAGGGGAGGCAGAGGCAGAATGGATGTAGACAGTACAGCAGAAATCCTGTCATCAGATGTGCAGCAGTTTCAGCATTAATGTCTGGCAGTTTTAGGATTGCTCTGGTAGTGCTGTATTTTCATTGCACAGTCAAAGCCTTATTTGTACAAAGTTCATTTTACTACAGTAGAAAGGGTTGATTCAGTGCTGATGGCTTTTGTTGTGAGACTTTTCTGAATAAAATGACACCTGGAACACTAAGATTTGATGAGTTTTCACTTCCAGCTCAGTACCTTAACCTACCACACAGTTTCTAGTGAAGGGGAAAATCATGTTGTAAGTATTCAGAAAAGCTTTTCTCGTACTTAAGAACTTGTGATTAACAAGATTTTCTTTTAGAGCTCATTGGTAAAGGTGTAAAGTCTCAGGCTTCTGAAGTTATCTGTAGTAATGTTATTTGAGAGAATCCTGTAATAATGCTGATTTCTTTCCATAAAATTGAATTCCCAGTTTGGACTCCATATTTAACTGTTCTGTATTCTGGTCAGAATTTTCCATGTGAAATTAGAACACAATAGATTGCATGAGGAATTCAAGGTGGGGTGCTGGCACAGAAGGGGAGGACTGCAGTTATCTGACTTGGCTTTGCCTGCTGGGGGAACGGCCTCTAGTGGCTCCCAGCAAGAGGTTTCACAAGATCTTAATGGTGTTTGATGGTGGCTGAAACTCTGCTTGGACTTCATCTTTAAAATCAGTTTCTGTTTCCAGTGAGGTTTTGCAACATGAACATTAGTAAATATTATACTGCCTTAGCACTTTTCTCCTTGAAATGGGTGGGGGCAATGGGTACCAGAGGGGATAGAGCATAAAGAAGGAGTAATAATTTTTATTAATCCTAATCCTCCTCTCCCTGTCTCCTGGCAAGTCCATACAATGTTCATTTCCAGGTTTTGCAGTAGGGCTGGGTGCTGGTGCCTGAGTGCCCGTGCTGCTGAGGCAGAGCTGCTGGCACAGGCTGTGCTGCTGGCACTGCCCGGGGCTCCGTGTCCCTGCACTGCAGTGCAGCACCTTCCTGAGCAGCTGGCCCTGCCAGGGGCTCTGCTCTGGGCACCAGCACTCAGAATAGGCACAAACAGCTCATGCTTGTGCCACCAGTTAGAGGAGAATTGCACTGGCATCTCAAAGGTTTTCCCTCTGTTTTGGGGAGTGGGGGAGGGATGCTGCTGCTGGAGAGGAGTGAGTATATAAGCATGCGAGTGCTGCAATGACGTAAAAATGCTCCTTCTGAAACCTGCCTCAAAGACATAGTTGCTGAAAAGGAAGGGTTATGAATAACAGTGCAGTGATGAAGATAAGGATTTAACTCGCTTTACACTGCTACAGTTCTTTAATGCCAGGTGTCATGTGTGATGGAATACATTATTTTTGCTAGAGGGTTAAACACTTTGTCGCTCATCTCAGCTGGCTTTTATGGATTTCCAGGTCTGCCTGCTGAGAAGTAAATTAAATATGTAGCTGCTTCTCACCTTTCCTCTCTTGCTGCACTAATGGAAGAGAATTTTTCTTGCCAGTAATACAGATGGTGGTCATCGCTGCTGAGATTTATTATTTGGTATCAAGAAGAATGACAAATCTGCATTATTTCCAGAAGGATTTATATTTCTTTATATTAAGAAATGGATAATAGGCATGCTTCATTTTCTTAAAACTATATCCAGACAATTGGAGGCATAGCAAACCTACACAAACTTTATAAGCATGGCTGAAAAAGAAAGATGAACTGCATTGGGATGTCCTTGAAATATGGTTCTGGATGGGGTTTTTAACTTCACTTGGAAGGTTTGGCTCTTTTTCTGTTGCCTTTTGCATGTGCTGTTCAAGATCCATTAAATGTCAGATGGAGGTTAGGAAGCCAAGGGTAACTTCTATTTTTATGTACTTGTAATCACTTTTTTCTGTGTTACGATTTCTGGTTTTTATTTTTGGTTTCTTTTATTTTAATATATATCTGCAGGACAATTGGCATGTTATTTTGGTTATGCATTACTTTGGGTGCTGTTGTGCTGTTAAAATATAGATGAGAAGGACAATGTTGAACTGAGTGCTTTATGGTAGATTTTGTTAATTTCCTTTATATTTTATGCAAAAAACAGGTGTATGTAAGCATGTTATTAATGTGTTTGTATATGTATTTTCATAACAACATGCATTCGGAGACAATAAGAGTTAATGATTTCTGTCTAAATTTTATATTCTTGAAGAAAATACATTTAACTGAATAGAGGCACATGCTGACAGTGCCAGAAGCAAAGGCACACACAGAATTGTTGATATTTGAAAGCATTCCTTTCAGTGAGAAGATTATCATAACGTGCATTAGCTGCAGAGTACTGCTGATAATTTTTCTGCTAAGAATGAGTAAAACCAATCAAATTATTTTCTCTCTCTTTGCCTCCCTTCCCCTGTTCCTGGCCATGGCAGCTTCTCCATCATAACATTTTTCAGCAGTTTCCAGGATCTGTATGTACCAGCCAAGAGCAATCTGTCACTGTCAGCATTTGAAACTGCTTTTGTTTATTTACTGCCCTAATGATAGACCAGGTTTGCAAACACTCTTGCTACAAATGCCTGCTTAGGAAAATCAGCAGAACTGTTAGCAATCTTTACCTGGTTATGCTCACACTCTGCTGACTTCTTTTCCTTTCCTTCCTCCTCCCTGTGCTGCAGGAGCCCAGTAACAAACGGGTCAAGCCTCTTTCCAGAGTCACATCCCTGGCCAGCCTCATCCCCCCTGTGCGAGCCACTCCACTGAAGCGCTTCAGCCAGACCCTGCAGGTAAGGGCAGCACCTCCTGCTGCTGCTGCTCCCACTCAGCTGCAGCTCCTGAGCTCCCACTCAGCTGCAGCTCCTGAGCTCCCACTCAGCTGCAGCTCCTGTGCACCCACTCAGCTGCAGCTCCTGAGCTCCCACTGAGCTGCAGCTCCTGAGCTCCCGCTCAGCTGCAGCTGCCTTCCTGCAGCGGGGATGCTCACAGACACCCACCACTGCAATGTGCCAAACAGGCACCTTGTCACCACAAGGTCACTCAGATGAAAACTCTCAACTTTCACCTCAAACAAACACTTCTCTCTTTAATGTTTTTCACTTACCAGGAAGAAAACTATTGCACCTGTAGCATATAAAAATAGTTGACTAAAGGATTACAGTTGCTTTTAAAATTTGATGAAGAGAATATTCCATAATGCTTTTTCTTAATGTTGGTTAGTTTCTTTGAAAATGTTATTTTTGGTGTAGTTGGTCAGGTAGGACTGCTAAATTTCCTCATGTAGAGTGAACTTTGACCTTAGCTAAACAAAAGTATTACTGACCAATTGGAAATTTCCAAGTCATTTTCCAAAGGTGATGATGAAAATTAATAAAGGGCTAACAAATTTTAAATGCAGTTTCTATGTTACAGATTAGGAATATAATATTGTACATACTTGGAGATTAATGAAACTTTAGTTTATAAAGCATTTGTGTCTTCAGACCTAGAGATGGCAAAGTATTGGGGTGCCCAACTCCTTATTGCAGTGACAGTGGGGAGCTGCAGCACTGCTCTGGGTCTGGCCCAGAAAGCCACTGTTTCCTCTTTGAAAGAGTTTATGTAAGAAGGCATGTCAAAGATCTAAAGATAATTATTTAACAAGCTTAATTTCTTCGAGAGGAACTGTAAAAGGATCTTGAATGTGTTAGAAATGTTCCTTAATCAAAATTACCTAAATTAGAGCTTTACTGAAGTTACCTGTTAAGGAGGAAAGAAATAAAACTTCAGGGTCTATTGAGAAACAAAAAGTCATGGGAAAGAACTCCATTTTTCTGTAGTTGTAATTATCTAGAAAATTGATATTACAGGGTTTTCTGACATTGGTTTTCCTGTCTTTGGTTCCTGTGATGTTGAAAGTGCAGATTTCTGCAAGGGTTGGAGGATCAGCCAAATGTCTGACCCCCTGCCTGGCTTGGTGCAGGTGAGGTCTGCGTGACTGGAGCAGAGCTCCCTGAATCCCCATGGCTCTGTGAATCTCCTGCAGAGTCTGCCAGTCTGCCTCCAGGGGAAACTGGCTCAGCTCTGGAAGGGCCACATCAGTTCCAGTTGTGAGGAGTGTGGGAAAGGATTTAACTTTTGGCCAAACTGCTGCTGAGCAGGGTGCTTCCCTTTCCACAGCCTTAGGCAGCTGTTGGCCTCATTTAGGTACCTGTGCTATTGTTCTGCAGTGAAAGCCTCTGGGACTGCACAATGCAGTGCCCAGAACAATATTGTATTTAATCAAGTTGTTCCAGACTAACCAAAACAACTGTCCTTTTATGTATGCAGTAGCAGCTTCCCAAAATGAGAACTATATTAATGTGTTTCAGGGTAAGTTTGGACAAAAATAGGATGGAAAATAACAGCTTTGTTGCAAGTCCTACTGTTGCAAGCATTTCTGTTTTGCTCTGCTCATACTGCCCATTACAATATATTTTAATTAGCAGATGAAACAGTGATCTTATTTATACCATCCCTTCTAACTATGTGCTTGAAGGAGCTGTGATGAGAAATCAGCTTCTATGTTCTCCAGATCCTGCTGGTGATGTCCTAGCTGTAAATTGATGTCTTATCTGATTTTCTCAATAGCTATAGAGCAGGGACAAAAAAGACTGACCTTGTGCTCAAGTGTCCCACTTGGAATTACTTAGAAACATTCTGGGAAGTACATATAGCTATTTCACTTCATTATGTTTTGACATAGCTGTCACTGTGTCTTGGGAACAGTATAGATTTCTTTTCATCATGTGATCTCATGTAAAAAAAAAAAAAGTTGATTTTTTTTACTGAGTGAACTTTTATGTATTTTCATTGTTATTTCGGTCAAAACCCATGTTACTTCTTGCATTGCTGCTAGATGTTCTGTGTCTGTAAAATGAAGAAAACTGTCATCACCACAACATGCAGAACAACCAACTTCTTCCCCTGGAAGAAAACAAACCAAAGTCAACAGAACATCCATCTAAAAAGACCACTCCAACAGCATCAGTAAAATTAGTTAGAAAATTCTGAGATTCCTTTATGGTATTTCAAACAAACCTTCTTAGATATCCTTCTAAAAGCCAGATACATGCAAGAGGAAAAAAAAAAAAACATACTTAGTGTGTATAATTTTCCTTATCTCTGCACATGTGACTTGACATTAATGGACTTTTAGCATGAGGAAAAAAATTCTGTCTGGGATTTGTGTAGTTTTTTTTTAAGATATGTTCTTGGCTACTTTTTATGTTTTGCATATTTTATTGATTATAGAAGTATTTGATTTTTTGGTGTGTACTTCACTTTATTCCAATTTTCCACTTATTGTCAATACTTTTTTCATAAGGATTCCAAGTGAAAATATTTGAAGTCTTTCTGGGCCTTCTTTTTGGTTTTTTTTGGTTGGTTGGTTGGTTTGTTATTGGCTATTTGTAGTCATTGTGTTCCTGTCATGTAGGGCAGTGTATAGCAGCTGACCAATAAAATGCTGTTAGCTGCATCTCTGGCAGCTGCAGGAGACCTAATGCCAAGCAGGTATTCTTACTTGTTAACCCACCTGGCAGGCCAGTTTATTTAGCTGTATTTCCAGTCTCCATCAAGCTACACCAATGATTGTGATGATCTGCCTGGTCTTATTCACAGCTGTGCTGTTTGGCTTAAAGCAGAAAATAGGATCAGAAAAAGAGCTCCAGCTGATGCTGAAGAAAGAAATTGAGTCTGGCTGGCTTCCTCGGCAGCCTCCATTTTAATCTGTGTCTCTTGAATTTAAGTAGGGAGTCCAAATTACTTTTTTCTGTCTTAGGACACCAAACATTTCTAAAAATCCTCAAGAAGAAAATTGTTTTCAATATCAGTTCTGAATGCCACAGCTTTGATCAGTAGTGGCCTTTGCCCAGTATATGAAGTTGTTTGCTTTACTGCAGCTCTAATTAAGGGTTCTTAATTGCATTGATTAACATTGGTAACACATAGACCCTTCAAGAAACAATCTTATAACAGCCAGGGAAATGTGTTGCCACAAGAGAAATATGGTAAACAAAATGAAGGGTTGTGGATTGATTTTTCCCTAGCTCTTTTAGTTTTTGGAATTACCTGCAAATTTTAATCATCCCACAAGGCCATAATTTTTAAACAGTGTGTGGGACATGTTTTTTAAGGAAGCCAGAAACTTCCTTATAGGAAAATATTTTTAAAAGACTGGAGATGTAGAAATGCTCTTTTGACATTCCTGCAGTTCCTTCATGGGATTCTATCACATGACTGATTGTTTTGGTTTTTTTAAATTTTTCCTTCTTGACAAGTACAAAGCAAAGATAGCATCAGAGTATCTTCAAATTAGTTTTTAGGGTTTTTTGGTAGAACTTCAGTTTAGGGCTGTATTCCACTAATAAATAACCTCAGTTCTTTGTCCCTTACTAAGCAGGGTGCACTTTGGATGGTTCATGAAAAGGCTGATGTGTGAGAGAAATCAATTAAATATATACTCATTGTGTCTAGGTAGCAAGGATGCTAAGCAAACAAGCAAGCAGGATTTTGGGGAGTTTGGTTTAATTTTGAGTCTTTTAGCCTCTTTGTGCCCCTTCTGCCCAATGAGGACAATTTAGGGCTGTGGAGGATTGTATGGAGTGTTCTCCTGCAGCAGGGAGGAACATTCTGTCAGTGCATGTGAAAGGTCACTTTTCCCAAAATACTGCCTAATTTGAGTTTGCTGCATGATTCCTCATTATGACAAGTGAAATGAAGCATGTAATTTCATGTGTGTTTCTGTATCTTCTTAACTCTTGAAGGAAGACTAGCACCTGACTTGCAAAGTTTTTTGGAAGGAGAAGTGTGTGTGTTTATTGTTAAGGTCTTTGTCAATTCCAAGTACAACTCAGAATGGCTTCTGTTAAAGCACAGGTTTTTTATTTACATCATGTCTTCTGATATGGTAAAAACACAGTATTTATAGGGTCTGTTTGCATTTCATGGGCTCTTATCTTAAGAGAAGAATTTAAAATATTGTCCTTTGTATATACTGCTTTCAACCTGGAAATTGAGGGAATTTATTTTGTTTTAAATATTCTTACCCAAGGCAATTGAAAGATGATTTTGTTATGTAAGGCAGGTTTTAAATAACAATAAAAATGTAGAGTATTTCAACTATGTGAGATAGTTTAAGCATTTCAGAGGTAGGACCTCAAAAGGAATCTTGCATTTTAATGAAGCAAAAAAGAAACATTTTCAAAATAGAATAGTAAGAGCATAAAGTAGCCATCCTTAGCCTGAAATCCTTCTAAGAGTTTACAGGCAGTTAGAACTCTCAAGTCTCTCTTAAAATTGAAATTGGCTTTATTGAAGTTTATGACCAGACCACATAGTAGATACAGAGATGTTGGTAGACAGTGCTGGAGTGTCTAATATTTGCATTAATTCTAAATTTTTGGTGAAGCAGAAGTGAAATGCACAAGTAATTCCTGTCTGTTCACTGAACTGAAACTCTGTATTTGATCAGTTCTGTTAGTTTAGTGTGCTGCACCATTCTGCATTGTCCCCTTAGTACACTCTTGGTGCCTGCTGTACAAATTTTCTGCAATGCATTCCCATAGACGCTGAGGACAGGACACGGACAGAGATCACTGCAGGAAGGGAGGCCCTGCCTTTCCATGAGAATGTATTGGAATAATTTCTCTTGCATTCCTGCTACTAAGTGTTGCTATGAAGTTCAAATGAAAAACTGATCAGAGAACATTGTTTGTTGTACTGAACCTTAGAAATGAGCAAAGTGAGGGTGTGACCTGCAACTGCTGTAACACAAACCCACCTGTCTCTCCCCAGCGCTCCATCAGTTTCCGCAGCGAGAGTCGCCCCGAGCTGTTCAGCCCGCGGCCGTGGTCCCGCAATGTGCCCCCTGCTAACACCAAGAGGAGGGACAGCAAACTCTGGAGTGAGACCTTTGATGTCTGTGTCAATCACATGCTTACATCCAAGGAAATCAAGAGGCAAGAGGTACAGATGTAGATATGGATGTGGTTTTTTTTAAACATAAATTTCACGTTCAAAAATTGCCTTTAAAGCGTAGAGTTGGGAATGCTCACAGGCTTTGGGGTAGCACTTGAAGATGTCCTGCAATTCAAATGTGTCACCACCTGCTCTAGAAGCAGAATTCCACCTCTAGTCTTTATGACTCAAGCAATATTAGATTTTAATGTATTCTTTGTTCAATCCAGCTCATCTTATTCCCTTAACAAACCCAAGGGCACTGAGATGTCTCATGACTGGCTGCATGTGTGTACATGTTCTGACACTTTCTGTAGTCATGGTTGATGTTTTGGTGTTTCATTTTGTTGGTCTAGTAATGTGAGGTGATGTCTAATAATGCTGTGCCTGGAACAGGTATATCAGGTGATACAGACACACAAACATGCACCATCGTTTCCCTTTTGGAAAAGACTGTCTTTGAGGAAGTTTCCAGTGCTAGACAGATGACACACTGATCAAAAAATGCATCTTCCAAAGCAAAACAGAAGCATGCCAGGGGTTTTAATGTGTCAGACAAGGTCTAAATAGTTCATATTATAGTCAACACAGAGCTCCTTCAGAATCAAGGTATTTTTATTTTCTAAAGAAATTTCTAGCTGTATCAACAAAGCTTGTAACAATCTCCCTGGGAATATTTCAGGGACTGAGTCATAAATCAAACAACAGTAGCGTCAAGCATTTCTTGTGCAAATTTTAACATTGTACAGGAATTCATAGGAAATAAATTTGTAATTGAGAACTTCAAAGGCAGCTTACTCAAAACTAAACTGTAGAAACTGTTTACACAGTGTATAGCAGTCACTGCTGTGTGGGGGCAGGAGCCAGGATCCTTGCTACAACCCAAATAAGTGAGCTGTGTTCCAGCAGGTTTAGCAGGAGGGTTCTGCTGTGTGTTTGTTCCCATCCTGTGTGCTTTGCTGGGACAGCTGACCTGCTGCCCATGAGCTGCACTAGGGCAAACCTGGCAGGAATGGGTGTTCCTGAGCCCCAGGAATCTGCTCCTGCTGGGAATGGGCTTCTATGATTTATACTAGTTGAAAGCTTTGACTGTAAAGCAAGGAATTCCAGCCCAAAATGTCCTTAACTCTTCCTGTACCCCAGTTTAAGGAGGTAAAAAGTTAATAACAATGGGGGTTTGATAAACCAGTGGATTAGGGTGATGTTGTTTTTAATCTGCCAGCTTTAAAGTCTCAAATGTGCTTTAAGAGGAGTAACTAACATCAGCCAACAGTCATCTAGAGCTCAGCCTTTGTAACAAAAAAATGAACTGGTACCAAAACAAAAGTGCTCAGTACCACAAAATGCTTTATGTAAGATCTGTCTCCTACTTGGTAGAATCCCCTGTATCTTCTGCCACTGCATGTGCTAAAATGGAACACAAAAACTCCTGTGCAAGCAATTGTATAAGTGGCTAGGTCAAAGTCAAAACACCTACAAAAGTCAAAGTAGTTTCCTACATCTGGGAACACATCCCTTTGGAAAAAAAAATTCTTTGTCTATTTGAGATAAGCTTTTAATGAACATTCTGGTATAAGTGTTTTAAAAAACAATGCACTTGATTCTGTAATTATGGAATAAAGTCTTACTTTATTCCTGTAGATTTAGCAGAGAAATGCTGTTACATGGTGTGAAGACAGCTGTTCAGAATATAACATCAACCCAGGAAGTGGAGCACAGATTAAATAAAGATACTTTCTAATATTTGTTTTTACAGGCTATCTTTGAACTTTCCCAGGGAGAAGAAGACCTGATAGAAGACCTGAAGTTGGCAAAAAAGGTCTGTTTAAGAAACAAAACCAAAAACCAAACCACAACAAAGAGCACTTAATTGGTTCATAACACATTTAAAACAATCTTTGTTTTTTATAATTGCTAAGACAGTAAAAGAGGAAAAAATGCAAAACATATTTCAATCTTCCCATTCCTTCTGAAACGCTTAAGAGTGCTGCCTTTTTTTTTTTAATATGAAATTGATAGTTTAATATATGGTTATGAAACTTACTTAGAGACACCACTAAATTCTATAATTAATTTTGCAACCAACAAACCACAAATATTTGATTTTCTTTTCAGGCTTATCATGACCCAATGCTTAAGCTTTCCATAATGACAGAGCAAGAGCTGAACCAAATTTTTGGAACACTGGACTCTCTAATTCCTTTGCATGAAGGTAAAACTTTAATAGTGTTTGCTTGCATAATTATAGCACATAGATTTAAAGTCAGGGTTATTAAAGTGAGGTTTCTCTTCTTTTCTTCTATTCACTCTCAGATCTTCTTAGGCGACTTCAGGAAGTCAGGAAACCTGATGGATCAACAGATCATGTTGGCCACATCCTCGTGGGTTGGGTAAGGCTGATCTGAAAAAGGCCAGGTTTAGGACTACTCATTCCTAGGCGTTTATTTCCATTCATAATTAAAGCCAGGCTTCTGTGTTCTAGTGTTGTCTCCACTAAATAGTGCTCAGTCTTAAGTAATTTCTATTTTTAATGCTTTGCAATAGTAACAGAGATCTGTAGGATCTGAGTGATGAGCAAATGCTTCTAAATTACTTAAATGTTGAAAAAGGTGATCTGAGGACCCTTGTTAAGGTTATATTTGTTGGAAACATGACATCAATAAACTGTGGATAAATCTCCAGCTAAAGGAGTCTCAGCAGGAATTCTGATGTCCTGAATCACCTGAACTTTTCAGTGCAGGAAATTGTGCTTTGCTTCAGCTACAGAATAATTTACTCTTTCCTCAGCTGCCATGCCTGAACTCCTATGACAGCTACTGCAGCAATCAAGTAGCAGCCAAAGCTTTATTGGACCACAAGAAACAAGACCACAGAGTGCAGGATTTCCTGCAGCGCTGCTTGGAGTCTCCCTTCAGCCGCAAGCTGGACCTCTGGAACTTCCTTGACATCCCCAGAAGCCGTTTGGTGAAATACCCACTACTGCTCAGAGAAATTTTAAGACACACACCAAATGATCATCCAGATCAACAGCATCTGGAAGAAGCTGTGAGTTACTGTTGGGTTTGGGGTTTTTAGGAGATTATAGCAATTCTAGCTTATTTGTGAATTAAGGGGAACTACATAAAATATAAAAAAGGACAAATATTTATATGAACAGCTGAATATTGGATGTGTAATTAAGAACCATGTGTTTTCATTGTGTTTCTGCAGATAAATATAATTCAGGGCATTGTGGCTGAAATCAACATAAAGACTGGTGAATCTGAATGCCAGTATTACAAAGAGAGACTTATTTATCTTGAAGAAGGCCAAAGGGATTCATTGATTGATAATTCACGTGCTGTGTGTTGTCATGGGGAACTGAAGAACAACAGGGGAGTGGTAAGGAATAAATATTTTGTCATAAATAACTTTAAAAGATATCTTCATTTTGCACGACAGCTAAATGAGCTGAGTGCACATAGAGAAACATAACTCTCTAATATATAGGAAGTTGATAAATGTTAATTATTATATATAACACTAATCTTTTTTGTTAGTAATTTAGTGTCTGTATAGGGAGATAATAAGATTATATGTATCTCTGTCTCTTATGGAGCCTAGCAATATCTTGGATAAACGGTAAATCTGATCAATTTCAATACTTGCAGAGAAAACCCCTAAATTTCTGGTCTCAGAGATGTGATATTAATGTCTATAAAGAACACACAAAATGTACCAACAGACTTTACATTTGTCAAAGGCTGTGGTTATTCAAAATGCTTTACTTGATTCTTTGTTGAGATCAAGTTTAATTTATTGACTAGAGAAGTTTGGTACTTTGATTCCAGTCTTTGGGACACTGCACTACTGTTAAGTTTCACAAACAGAGCTTTCAGTTAAAAATGAAAAAAAAAATTACATTAGTAGAAGAGAACTCAGTCTCTCCTAGCTTTTTTCCCCTCAGTGTTAAATAGAACTTTTGAATGGACAAACAGTGAAAAAAGATCTTTTTTCTTTACTGACACTAATGGAAGTAGATAAAACTTAGAGAAAATTTATTTTAGAAAGTAACAAAGTAAGCAGTGCATTTTTGCAGCTCTGGAACTGCTTCTGTGGAGCGTGGTTCTGCATACAGTGGAAGGGTCCTGCTTCACCACACAGCTGAGAGGGAAGGGTGTATAAACAGGTGCTGTTTCCTGGCTCACCTGATGAAGGTCAGGCAGGTAGTTCAGTACCAAACTACCAGGAAGAAACCAGTGATTTTCATCTTCCTGGTGAACTTTATTTGTTCTGTTTGGTTTAATGATGTTTCAAGAAAGGAATAACGCTGTATTACCTGTGAATCTTTTAACAGAAACTGCATGTGTTCCTCTTTGAAGAGGTGCTGGTGATCACTCGGGCCGTGACCCACAACGAGCAGCTGTGCTACCAGCTGTACCGGCAGCCCATTCCCGTGCGGGAGCTGCTGCTGGAGGACCTGCAGGACGGGGAGGTGCGCCTGGGCGGCTCCTTGCGCGGGGCCTTCAGCAACAACGAGAGAAGTATGGCAACAGCTTCTTCTGTTTGCTCATCTAGGGTCATCCGAACTGTGAGCCAATGTGACATAGGAATAGTCTCTAAAATTAACATTATCTCCATCCACCGTATTGAATTTTGTTTCAGACTAGTTTATTACGTTCTAAGTTGTTTCTTTGCAATTCTTCCTCAAAGCTCACTATGTTGATAATAGATTTTCTCCACACACCTGCTCCTGTACTGAATTGACAACGGGAGAACATACAGACTATAGTGGCAAAACTGCAAAGTTTTGCCGTTTTGCAGACTTTGCAAGGCAAAGTTATAAGCAAGTGTATTTTGAAATCTTGAGCTGTTTTGCCTTTCCTTATATTGGAGACACTGATTGCTGTTCAATAACTCTTTAAGCTGGCAGATACTGTAGTACTCAGGGTCAAGACTGCAGCTATTCATGTTTATGTCCTTCCAGTTAAGTATATTATGGAAGATGCTTTTTCTATGACAAGGGTCCTTTAAAACTCATCTGGTCATAACTTCAAAGGGTTTTTGTATGTATCCACTCTATTAGTGAAGTGAAAGGAAGAGATGAGGCAGTCTTTGGCTGGCACAAGGATACTGCATTGAGTGAAGGTTCTGGAAATTCATTTTGCAGAGAAGTAGGAGGAGAGGCATTCAGGTGTGGGAGAAGCCTTAATCTTGCTGATTCACCTTAAGCTTTATGGATAGCTCATGCATGGCAGAACCAAAATTATTTAATCCAGCAATATGAAGTTACTAGAAGTGCTTGCAGTGTTCTGTGGTCTTCCCCCGGAAACAAGAAGATATCCAGACTCTTTTCTCTGGTCTCACATGGTCTTGTCTGACCTTAAGGCAAAGATCGTGCAGATTTTGTTACTTAAATATACTCTTTGATTATAAAATCCATTCAGCCAAAGCATTCAGTGGTTTGATACGTATTGTTTCTTTCAGTCAAAAACTTCTTTAGAGTCAGCTTCAAAAATGGATCCCAAAGCCAGACTCACTCTCTCCAAGCCAATGACTCCTTCAACAAGCAGCAGTGGCTGAACTGCATCCGGCAGGCCAAGGAGAAGGCGGCAGCGTGCGCGGGCACGGCGGGCGGGCCGGAGGCGCGGGGCCCCCGGGGAGAGGCCCTGGAGCGGATGGAGCAGTCGGACTGTGAGTCAGACTGCAGCATGGACACCAGCGAGCTCGGCGCCGACTGCGAGCGCATGGAGCAGACGAACTCCTGTGAGAGCCAAAAGCAAATAGAAACCAACGTTTGACAAAAACTTACAGCTCCTGGAAGAAAGTCTGTCTCTTACCTGTACAGTATTTGCATTCCATACGTGGAACCGTTCGGAGAAGCACTTTTAGAATATTTTTTGTGACAATGTCAATGCAGTTCTTGTATTTGTACCTGTGAGTGTCGTACTGTAATTGCCCATCTGTATAAGCTGGAATCTCTTGCAACTCGTGTCCTGTGATTATATTCCATAAACACCCAAGGTGGATGAAAGAGGTACTTGACCAGTTATTCTCAATGTCCTGCTGTAAACAAAATCTCTAAACTACTGTTTATATATGCATTACATAAATAACCTTTCTATAATTTTTAAGTACTTTATTTGCCCTTTAAAGGGGGCAGCTGAAGATGTGGACTTAATATGGAATTTCAAGATGATAAGTTTTCTTAAAGGTATGGAAAGAAAAAGTAGTTTCTTGGAACAAAAAAGAAAACTATCTTGCAATAAGCTATCCAAACTCCTGTGGTATTAAATCAGCAAGAACTCCAAGCAGCCGGCCATGAAACCAGGGACTCTTTAGGGATTTATTTTTCAAAATGAAGCACTGTCCTAAGATCCAGCAGCCAGATTTACTAAAATCTGGACATTTCAAGTGGTCAGCATATAAGATGGTTTATTTTTCAAAGAATGTAATGCGAAAAAATAATCAACTGAAAAAAACACAACCAAACCTTTACAGCCAGCACTGAATTAAATTAAATGCTGAGAATACTGGATGTTTGTAAATAAGCTGGTAATTTGCTTTCAGTGCCATATATATATATATATATATCTTATCCCAAACAGAATAAGAGTGGAAAGGAGCTTTTGCTTGTGAATAGGCCCTCTTCAGCATTTTGCACTCCACTGACCTCCACTGTTGGTTTTAAGCACCACTAATGTTAAAACATTTAATGTTCTGTAAATGTCTGTTTACAATTACATGTAGTTGCTTTTTAAAACTAAGTGATGATTTTGTACAAATGGTGCTCTACATATATACCCTGTGGGATTATGTAGAGAGAGTTTAAACAAAAAGGGAATTTTTTGTCCTTAAGGATGTATTACATCCTTTTTACTTTCCTCAAGTTTTGTTTTAGAAGTTTTTGTTGCATTTCATTTCATACTGTAATTGGAAATGTTACTGCGTTTTCTGGTGGCTGATTTAACCTACTCGTTATGATGACAAGCAGATGAGTCACTTAAATGCAGTCTAAAACACATAGTGATCATCCTGTTATTTTTCAGGAATCCCTGGGTAGTATTTTATTTCTTATTGTAAGAAATAATGCCAGTGCTGTATGGCAAGCTATGAAAATGATATATTACAAATTTTAAATGACTCTTGGTATCACACAAGATAACCTGTGCAAAGTACTTGTAACAACAAAAGTAGAAAAACTGCTAAGTTATTGCCAAAAATATTTTTTCTTGTGTTCTACAAGTTTACATAAAATTTACTAGTTATCTTACATATATATATATGCTGATGTGCATTACCAAAATCAGTGTGACAAGATTATAAACAATATAAAACAAGGTATTTTTATTTTCTAAAAAATGGCATTTTTACCCTATAGAACATATTTCTGTATTTATAGTTTTTAAAAAAAATCGGTTTTCTTTTCTGTTTCAGGCTTTGTAATTTATTTCAACTGCTTCGTTTTTAGAGCTGAATGAGTGAAGATGAAAGGAAAAATCTGCAAAAGAAAAGGCATAGGGAAGTTGTTAAGCAAAAATGTTGAAAAAGAGCAAAAAGCATATAAAATGTTCAGGTAGAGAAGAAAGAATGAATGTGTGTTTTGACTTTTTTTATTAATGGCCTTAAACTTTTCTGGAAGCATTTCAAATAAATTACATTAAACCATTTTTTTGGTTTGGTTGGTTTTGGAAGAAGACTACAAAAAATTTCAGTGGTACATGCAGTGAGGCTTTAATGTACTTGACCAAAGCTTGTATTTTGTTTCTTATAAAGTGGTTCATATTTGGATCTTATTTGCTAAATGCACAGTACTAACAGCAACAAGTCACTACACTCAATTCACCACATTCCCCAAGGTTCTGTATGGCATGATTAATTTAGTAAGTAGGTGGAAAAAAAATGTACTGTCCTCAGTTTCTCTCTCATAATTCCTTGTGGGTCACAATTAATAATTGAAATTATTAATTTTGGGGTATTCCAACCAGCCATGGAATCTCAGAAGATTAATTTACATTTGTTGACTATAGTTTAGCCACCCACTCACTGTTCAGCATTCTGGAGTGCAAGTGTTTTGGTTGTGCTTTGTAGTTGACCTGCACTTAGCTACTGATTGATCTAATCCTAATGATGTTGGGTTTTTCTCTTCAAATCATCCTAAGGATTAAGCTTTCCAGTTTAAGAACACTGATATAATGATGGATTTGGTAAGCTTGTTTTAGTTCTAGCACTTTTGAAATGCCACTGCTTTTGAAAGGATGACTTTTGATTGTGGCAGGAGGATGGTGGTGGAGGGGTGGGCTTGGACAATAAAACGTATGAAAAAGGATGGGTAAAATGTAAAATTAGAAGTGTGAAGTAAAGAGGAAGAGTCATATGCATAAATATGTTCCAGTGATTGTCACAGTAATTCTGGTGTCCAGAGGGGAGTCTGAGGTTGCAGCAGTGAAGAGGCAAGAGGCAGTGAGTGAAAAGCCTGAGGTGCCAAGTGCTTCCAGGATCACCATGAGGAGATGGCCAAATGAGGAGAGGGATACAGACACCTCTAAACCTGAGGCACAAACACTCTGCATCTCCCCCTCGGGGAAAAGGGTGAGTGACAAGCTGTCCTGCTCTCAAGAGCAGGATGTCAGTGGTCTGAGGGGGCAGATCCATCCCTTTGTGGCAAATGTTTGCTCTTCTGCTCCCCATGAGGAGTCAGTGTAGCTGTAGCTTATGAAAGACCTGATGGACCAGAAGCCATAAAGGTAAAAGCAGAAATTGCTTTGACTGAGAAGGAAAGGTAAGCAAAGAGAATGGCCTTGGGACTCTGTGAACTGTGTGGGTCCTCTCAGACTGCAACACAAAATTGAACTGTCTGTGGCCTTTGTTTCCCTAGATTTGCTCTGCAGCACTGAAAAGAACAAAACCAGGATGACAACGGGAACACAGGGTCTGCAATGAGACACCAGGAACTGTAAGACTGTAAGTTTGAGATCTGTGAAGCTCAGTGCCAAGAACAGTTGCTAGAATCTGGATAAGGATAGGGCCAAAATTGCAGGGTACAAAAAATACTTCTCCTGTTTAGCATGACCCACCTGAACCAGGGCTTCTGCCTTTGGAATGCTTCTGTGACAGTGGGAACCAGGTCAATTAAAGTTTCACAGAATTTCCAGAATTTGAAAACTGTATCAGAACTTTCAGATAGCAGTTTAGTGGATTGCACTTTGATAAAAATGAGGTTTTATGGTGACGCTGCCTGGCACTTAGACAAATCTTGATTCCCAATATCTAACAGAGTCTGAAACCGAGTTCCACAAACATAGAAAATTATTTGTTTCCTTTTAAAAGGGGGTTTCAGATCCAGAATGAGCAACTCTTCCATGTTTAATGCTTATTAATGAATACTGATTTTAAAATACTGTAATGTGTTCTACAGGTTGGTGCTGCCATCTCTTGGAAATAATGCAGTTTCACAGCTGATTCTGATTACAGGAAATTTAAAATATTTTAAGATATTACCTGTATTAATAATTTCATTCAACAGTACTTTAGTTACTTCTCTTTCCTTATTCGTTCTGCAAGGGAATGCTTCAGGCCACCCAGAAAATGTATCAGTTAATACCAACAAATATCGAAACCCTCCTTTTCTTGGGAGTTCAGAGAAATCAATTTGCCATACTTCACCTGGGAATTTACCTCGATTTATGGCTCCTTGGTGTATCTTAGTCCCTGTATTCGGGTTGTTCTTCAGGCATCTTTCACACTGGGATGTGACATGTTTTACAGTGGCAAACAATTTTGGTCCCGCTACCCGAGCCTGCAGATACTGATATAGCGGGTCTAAACCCCAATGGGCTTTCTCGTGTTCTGTTTTCACGAACTGCCACATTGTATTCCCTGGTATTATTAACTGTCCTGTTTCCAATTGCCCCCAACCATTTTCTAACATTTTACCTTTATTTCTCTGAATCCACCTGTGATCTGACTCCTGATATTCTGGCCGGAGGTTTGTGTCTAACTCACCTGGTATTAGAGCTGCTATTTTTATTTCCTCAGTCTTTGCAGCGGCTAATTTAGCCTCTGCATCCGCTTTTCTGTTCCCTATCTCCGGGGTAGTGTTTCCCTTTAGGTGTCCCTTACAATGCATTATGGCCACCTGTGCTGGGAGTTGGACTGCCTCTAGCAGTCGCAGGACCTCCTTTGCATGTTTGACTGTTTTCCCTTGAGCAGTCAACAGTCCTCTTTCCTTCCAGATTGCTCCATGAGCATGTACGACAGAAAAGGCATACTTGGAGTCTGTCCATATGTTAATCCGCATGTTCTTCGCCAATTCCAGGGCTCGGATCAAAGCTATCAGCTCTGCCTTCTGGGCTGAAGTCCCTGCAGGCAAAGGATTCGACTCAATTACCTTCTCTGTGGTGGTGATTGCATAACCAGCCATTCTTACTCCCTGCCTCATGAAGCTGCTTCCATCCGTGAACCAGTTGTCCGCATCTTCGAA
>JAYDZK010000032.1:12542693-12554194 GCA_034509185.1 Euphonia xanthogaster
GGGGGTTTTGTGGGGGTTTGGGGGGTGTTGGGGGGGTTTGGGGGTGTTCCTCCCCCAGCCCAGCCCCCCCCCCCCCCCCAATTCACGGGGAGGAGCCGGGGGTCGCTGGCACCGCGCCCCCGACCCCCCCGGACCACCGGAGCCGTTCCGGGGCAGCCGCTGCCCCCCGGAGGAGCCGCGTTCCCCCGCGGGGGTCCCCCAAAACCCTGCCGGGACCCCCGGGATGAGCCCCCGGTGCTCCCCGGTCCCACCGGGCCCCCCCGGGGTCCCCTGAGCTGTCCCGGCCTCAGCTGGGCCCGGAAAGACCCCGGGACCCCCCGGAACCCCCCTGAGCCCCCCGGGACCCCCCTGAAGGCCCCTGAGCCCCCCGGGACCCCCCTGAAGGCCCCTGAGCCCCCCGGGACCCCCCGGGACCCCCGCCAAGGCTCCGCCCCGTCCAGATGGCCACGCCCCCGTCTCCACCCACAGCCCCGCCCCTCACCAAGACCCCGCCTCATTCTCACCCGCGCCTTCGGCCGCCTTGACGTCACTTCCGGCGCGCGCTCAAGATGGCGGCGCCCTTGCGGCGGGCGCTGCTGGCGCTGGGCAGGGGCGCTGTGCTGGGAAGAAGAGAAGGCGCGGGCTGCCGGGCTCGCTTCTGCGGAGGGAATGGCGGATGCCGTGATCCGCAGTGGCGGCGAGATGGAGCCGGAGCAGCATCAGCGGATGGAGAAGACCAGCGCGGGCGTCCTCGGAGTGGAGAGTAACAGAGCAGGAGCCGCTGAGGACACCACACAAAATGGCGGACGCTCTGAGAGCGGTAGCGCTGGGGAGGCGCTGCTGGTGGCTGCTGTTGCTGCAGAAGACAAGGTCCCCACAAACCTCAGCATCAGTAGCAGCAGCCAGCGCAGGAGCAGCATCTCGACGGCAAATGAACAGCAGCAGCAGCAGCCGCCCAGCGGTGTGCTCGGGAGGCCGCCCCCTCTCCCTAAGCCCTCAGAAGACCAGCAGCCTGTTAGGAGGAATTTTCATATCCCCAGGAAGAGCAGAGAAAAGAAAGGTTGTTCCTTCCCTTCCCCTCCCTTTTGTACCTCGCTCCCCTCTCCATCCGATTCATCAGGCAGCTCTCGGACACCTCACACGGCTGCATGCGAACCCTGCGCTGTGGCAGAGGCTCTGCTGGCTCGCACTCGCGAGGCTGCTGAGGAGCCGATTTTAGTGTCAGGATGTTACATTCTTTTCCTACCCTTCCGCTTTTCTTTCTCACTTTTATTTTGTCACGAGGATGAAACAAAACCAAAACAAAAGCTCGGCTTGAATTTCAGATCTCTGCTCTAGAAGGAGGAGAAGCTGGATGCTATCAGGGTGGGCTTGAGTTGATCTCGGCTCTGCTTCTTGAGGTGCATTGGCATGTGGAGAAGATGTTTCTTTGGGACGCCGACATCAGCGAAGATGGTTCGCTTTTCTCTTCCCCGACCTCCTCCCTACAGGAGAAGGGTGTAATCCTGGTTAGGATAGACGAAACAAACCCAGCAGAGTTGTCCTTCATTGATGATATGCAGAAGACTGTTCTTATCTGGTGAAAGTTCTTTGCAGGGAGAAAGGGAGCATCCCACGTTCTCGTGCCTCGCTTTGGAAGCGTTTTGCTTCCAAGTGTCCAGGGTTTGGGTTTTTTTGTTTCTGAGTAACTCTTCCTCTAAAAGCCTGTGGTATTTCTTGCTTTTCACAAGACTCCACTGGTTTCTGCTTAACTTAGTTTTTGTTAAGTGGAGTTGAAGGCATGTCTGATTTCCTCCCTGAAATTTATCTTAGTTCTTGTCCTTTTGCAATATGGAGTCAGTAACTTAGTCCATATCACAAAAATACTTTGAATAGGCTTCTTGTTCTTCAGAGAAGAGAGTAACATCTTAACTTCTTGAAATGCTTTCTTCTGTAAGGAAGAGATGAAGGTAGGTTTATTTCATTATCCAGTCTTTTCTCTCCAGTAATAGACTAATTCTTTTTGGCAGTAATGACCCCTTTTTCTTCCTGGTCTTTGCCACCCCACACTGGGGTGATACAAGTCTGGCAGAGATTCGTTGTAAAAAGAGCTGGGTTGATTTGGAGAAAAAAAGTCTTTTATAATTCATCTGACAGAAAAATACCTGGATGTAACTTGGTGCCTCATGAACAATCGAAGTGTCTCGTGTGCCACACCCAAATGTGGTTACACCCAAGTGTGGTTTAAATGTATTTCAGAACTGTTTAGTACTTTAACAACGCTATTTGAAGTTCCACTTTAGAATTTGGTTCCAGTGTGAATGAAAACCTACAAAATACCTTCTCAGGTCTTCTAATTCGTCATTTACCTATGTTGAGCCATCTGCAGTGTGCACAAAGTTTTGGAGTGTGTAGTTCAAACCTCAGGCTTCTGTGGCCTCTAAGGTAGAAGAGGAAGCCATTCTTATCTTACTTCAAAACCTGACTTGCTAATGGAAAGGTCATTCGAGCCATTCTCACCTTTTTGCCTTCCAGCCTGCAGAAAGGCTCTCGGGTATTTCTGATGACTTGGAGCTTCCGAAACTCTCAGAGCAGAGCCTGCTCTGTTCAGCCCAGGGTGCTTGTGGGTTTACAGCTGCTGAGTGGTGTTCTCACGGCATGGACTGCCAAACTGAAGGTTGAGGACAGCTAAATTGCTATTGGGATTTGTATTGTCATTTGGAAAATGATGCAATTCAGTCAGTTCTGGAACTGAACTGGAAGATCGGCACTGGATCATCTGATGCCATAGGTAGTGGCTCTTGCAGCATGCTTATTGCTAGTGCTTAAATACATCTCGTTAAATTGCAAAATAATCTGAATGACACCAGTTGCTCTCAAAAGAGCTGTCTTGGCTTGGTTCTAAAGCCCAGCATGAGGCAATACGTATGGAAGCTTCTTCCATCATTCCTTGCCTTGCAATCGTCCTTGTTCTGCTTTTTGAACCAGCATGTCTTTCCTGGACATACCATCCTGAGACACAGCTGCTGCCTTGATTGTGAAGGCTTAGCTGCTGTGTACAGGATCACCTTGTCGGAGGTGTTTGAGTTTGTTTGGACATGGGTTTTTTGGTGGATTTTCAAGTATTTTTAAACACCAAAATGTGTTTCAGGAACAATTTTTGGTAGTGAAGAAATTAAAAATTGAATCTGGAGAGCACAAATGTAAGAGAAAATTTAAGCTTTAGCTTCCAAAATGTAAGAGAAATATCCTAGAAAATTTAGGCTTTAGCTGCTTATTTATCTTCTTCTGAATTTATCTTCCCTCTTGGAGACTTAAGTAGGGACTGAAAGTCAACAGAAATCCTTTGTAATCTGAAGGAAAGATACTTCTTAACAGCTGTGATCAGTTTGCACAGAGAATTCTTCTGATTTTCTCATTCTTTTTGCTGGCATAGGAAGTCAGGAAACAAATGAAAGAAAGGTTGGCTTCAACATTATTTTTTTAAGGTGTGCCTGCGTTTGTCTTCCTCCTTAGAAGTGTTTTGGAGGTTTGTTTTCTTGGTACATGGAGTTTAGCAATGGTGTTATGCTCTCTTGAGCAGCTTATCTGTCATTTGTCTTCAGGCCTTTCCTGGCCTCTTCTAATTCAGTTATCTGATCTTCACAGGTTTCCAGGTTTGCTTGAAACTTGAGAGGTCCTTGATAGGATTAGGAAAGCAAATTTTAAGGATAAATCAGAGTAAGAGCACTTCAACTTGCTGAACTATATGAGTGATCCCCTTACCAAAGGATAATTCCACCAGTGATGCTGACATTGCAGCCAGTGCCTTTAAGGGGTTGCTTGTTGATTAAAGCTGGAGTTTCTTTCTGGAATCTGTCAAAGTAGCAGATGACTGCTCTTTTCTTAGGCTGAGGAGGGGAAAAAGGTCTTGCTTTTACCCATGAACTCTGCAATACTTGCATGAAGGTCTAGGTTTTCCCTTTTCTAACTCATTGTTTTGCCTTGTCTTTTGTCCTCTAATTTTCCATTTCTTTGGTAGAGAAGAATGTGCATCTGCTGTTTGCTACATGATATTTCTAGGTGGAGAACTCTCTCAGTCCCTGAACTTGGGAACAATTTAGGCCTATTGAGAGCACAAGACGTTTTGGGCTGAAAAAGTCCTAAAGGTAAAAATGTCACAGTTCATTAACACCACAGACTTTTTGTGGTAGTCTTAAAAAATGAAGACTGAAAGAAATTGAGACTTTAAAGGGTGGAGCTCAATGGAGCTTTTGTAGCAGGATCACTTGTGTGTGAAGAATGCTAGCATTCTGCCAACTTAGCTGATAGGAAAATCGTTAATTTACTTATCTTACCGTCAAACTTTGTTCAGGATTGCACAAGGAGGATGGCTCTGTCTTCACATTCTGACTTGAAACAGCGAAACCCAGGAACTCCAATCTCAGCTTTCTTAAGTTGAAACATCAGACAGCTGTGAAAGAAAAGTAGAGCCTCTCAGGCATGACATGCATCCAAACATCCAGTCCAGGCCCTGTCCCTTGACTAGTACTTATTAGCTAAACTCAATTTCCACCTAAAAATAATTACATACGTTCCAGCGCCCTGGTAAAGATGAACAAACCCAGTATTTATTCACTTATGTTTACCTGTTCTGAACAAGCCAGCAAAGCCCAGAACAATTGACTTGTATTGTAAGGATGCTGCAGGTTAGTCCTTACTTTAATTACTGTTTAATTAACCCAGGGCAGTAAAGGTGCAGTGTATGCCCATCAGCTGTGTACAGCAAGCCTGGAAGATAGGTATGTGCACGTGGCTGGTCTTGGAAGTGATGGAGGACTGGGGATGAGCTCAGCAATTCCATGGTTTGCCTGGGGGCACAGGCCTTGGTGGCTGCTGTACAAGGTCTAGTTTAGTACTTCTCGGTTTTATTTTAGCTTTTTCTTGTTTCTGCCCTCCTTCCTTGAAGTACGGTGCAGGCCCTGCTGTGGTGACATGAACATTTTAGACCATCACTGTCCTTGAACGCCTCAGCTCGTGATGAACTGAAAAGTATTGCCTGGCTACTCACCTCCCTGGGGTAGTGTTTCACATTTTGATTGAGAGCATGAAGTCTGCAGCGCCTCAAGTTCTAGAAGAAAAAGCTTCAACAATCTTTATAAAAAATCTTCTTTTCTGTTTTCCATAATTGAATGATGAGGTAGGGCTTTTCCATAAGTGTGTTGAGCACTTAGTGTATACTAGTTTATGCAGATTCTCCCTACCAGGAGAATAGGGTGACTTGCTGGTTTAGGGCAAGTCTGTCTCAGCTTGCTCCACAGAGCAGAAGATGTTTAAACACAAACAACAGCATGGTTGATAATATTTGTATGACAGGATCTTAATTAATGTAATATTGTGCCTCTTCCTAGATTTGCATCTGGGGAAGTAGGTGAGACATTATGTCTGCCTTGTGGTGGCTCTTTCTAGCTCACCCTGCAGTGCTTTCCACTTGTTTGGGCTCCGATGGAAGTGAGAGGCTCATTTTTACTGAGCTTGTGTCCTGGGGGAAGGAGGGAGAAGGGGTAAGATGCAGTAAACACTGGTAAGAAAACAGGAAATTCGGTCAAGCAGCTGGCACAGATAACATTCTGCCTTAACTGATCGTTTTGAGGAGCTGGCAGTGTGTGAACTCCAGATCTGTCTGACAGGCAGTTAGTGTTGTAGCGTCCAAGGGATGTTTGGTGCTGGGGCAGAGCAGGGGGTGCTTTCCCAGGGCTTGTGTGCCTGCAGCAGGCTTGTTTTCTATTCTATTCATAGGCATTTGGCTCTTCAGTACAAGAGCATTCAGTGCCAGTATTACTGAGTTGAGAATTCCATTCACTCTCAATTCTGTCTCCTCCCATATTGCTGTCAGCTTTTGAAGAGTGAAGGTGTGGTTACTGAAAAGGATGTTACTTAAGTATGGTTTCTAAATCACTTTCATAATTTCCGCTCTTAAAAAAATCTCTTTCTCATTGTTGGTGGTTTTGGAATCCTTGCTTGATTTCAGTTTGCAGATGTGGCATTGCCTTCTAGAGTGTGCAGCTTTTACTGAATAACACAGAACAGTTTGGTTTTCATTAGGAACATTTGTTTTATATTGAGGCTTATGCAGTAAATCTTTTCTGCAAATGAGGGAAAGATTGCTGCCTAAATATACTGCCACATTACTTAATGAAATTGGAGGATATACTCTGAAGATAGAATTAAATTTAATTTGTTGTTAGAGTAATGGTAGGTTGCTTTTTTGTTGTTTTTGTCTTTGTTTTGTTGGTGTTTTTTGGTGAGATTAGTACTATTGTTGTTCCTAACTGTTGTAACTACAGTAAAATTTGTGCACTTTTGCTGAGTGTTTTGGAAGTTACTCTGAGGATAAAAACCACTTCTTGTGTTGTGCTAGCTCAGTTCCCCCAGAGATCTTATTTTCATGGCCACTACTCTCAGAATCTGCAGTGCCATCCTCTGCTGGCTCCCCCCGGGGTTGCTCCTCTGATCAATTTGTCACCTTGGCAGCCAAACACAGATAAGAAGCTTGGGGACATGACTGCTTCCCTGTGGGAACTCGGGTAAAGGTTTGCCCAGCAGGGAATTTGTACAGCAGCACATGAAGGGCTTTCCTTTTAAAGCAGGTATAGTAAGGGAGAACATCATTAAGCATGAGCACAGGCAGTGGGGTCCTGGTATTTTTAATAATAGGAGCTTCTTTGTCTTCTTTAAATAGGATTGGATTTCTTTATATTTAGCTTAGTTGCCATAAGGAAACAAACACAAAACCTCATAATAGTTCTGAAGTGGGGTCAAGCTATGAAACTCTTGTTGAGGTTCTTACTAGGACAATTTGTTCCTGCTTCTTAATTAAAGGAGTTAATTCGTAAATTACAGTTCTGAAAGTTTAATTACAGTGGTTTGCAGTACATATTAGATGTTTTTCAAGGGGTAAATTCTGACTTGAGGTGCTTCTCTTACAAACTTCTGAGAGCTAGTAGCTGTTCAAGAGCAATATTAAGGAAACACAATTGTGATTTTTAAAAGATGCCATCATTCTAGGAAATTGTAAGATAAACTTTTTCAAGTCTATATTTGCCAAGTATTCTAGGTGTTTTGTGTTTGAAATTGAATCACAAACCATTTCTCTTCATGCATAAACTGTCAGTGAACTGGAAACTTTTGCATGTTTTCACGTGTATATCGGTGCTAATTATTTTATTTCTTCTCTTTTATAGCACTCTTTCAACCAGTACCTCCAGGGTCTCGAGAATTTGAGGAGATAATAAACATTCTGCATCGTTCCTACTTGGATCAGAGTTCAGTGTCCAATTTTAAATACAAGAGAGCCAGCTTAGTTCATAGTGAACTGTTGGAAAAGGAAGTGAGTATGTTTGTGGCTTCTGCTTCTCAGTAAGGTACCAGTCAAATGACAGTGCTTCTCAATCTGGAGGCAGAGACCTGGGCATTATTTTCAGTTATGCAGTTGGTCTTTAATTGCAAACTCACATCCCCAGAAATGGAAGCAGCTGTTTTTCAGGCAAGGTTATTACTGCATAGTTTTAAACTTTTGCCTGCCAGGTACCCTAAGAAGACTGAAAGAAAGACTATTTGGCACCACTTGTCTGTGTGTTTTCAGCTGTCAAAATTTTTCTTAATTTTTATTAAGGTATTTTAATAACCCAGAAGTTTGTTTTAGTGTTGTCTTTACAGGGCTGATGGTTCCTGTGAAAATTAAAATATGTGCCTGGTAGAATTTTCCATAATCTCTGTAGTTTTGTTGTTTTCCATGAAGTACTTTAACTAAAGTTGACTACTGGTCTAGTAATTGGAGCACCTTGGTTGAAGCCCCTCTGTTGTGCCTTATGTGGTGTCTCTTAAATCCAGCCTTGGCTTGTTCTCATCACTCTCAAATGAAGCTTTCATTCCCAGTGCCAAAAAGCTTCACATATGAAGTAATTGAATATATCATTTGTTTGCTGTGATTATCATCTTGAAGTTATGAAGTAAACGGAAGCATTTTCTGCTATTACATTATTTATGGTTACAGCTGAGAAATATTGGTAAAAACCACCTCAGCAGCAGTGAGGTGCATCTGCAAAAATACTTGCACAGTGTAAGACATCTGTCTCCTAAAAAGAGAAAAAGTCTTATTTCTGGAGTTTCAAAGATGATGTGGGAGGCATTGGGCTGGATAGTTCTAGCCAGTTCTGCTACAAAGATCAAATTAAACTGTTACTGCACAGATTTGTTTGAAGAGTGTCTCTTAAAAAACCAAATATTTGAGCAGATGAAGCCAATTAGATTTCCCACAGGTATAATGTTCTTGAAATCTAATTGTAGCATCCAGTGATGTAATTTGGATTATCCTTTGATTATTTTTGTACACTTGGATGTCTTAAGGCACATAGATGGGGTCTTAAGACATTGGCACTTGAGAGTGGCAGCAGCAGTGTGTGCCTGTGTTGAGACCTTTGTGTGTGAACAGTTCACAGAGAAACGCAGGGAGCTGAAGCGGGACGGGCGCCTGGAGAAGGAGCTCTCGGAGAGTTACGCCTTCCTCATGGTGGATCAGTGCCAGGTGAGCACTGAGCCTTGCAGGGGAAATGCTTTCTTCAGCACTTAGGAGCTTTGGGGGCTTTGGGTTTTTTCAGAATGGTTTTATTGACACAATCTTAAAGTTACTTTTGCAAAATTCAGCACTGGAAGGTGTAGAAGGATGGGAAGGGGATCTGTCACCTTTTAAATTCTCTATTCCCTGCTACTTAAGGTACTCCATTTACATGACTGTATCTTCTCTGGTTTAGGCTCTGTTTTATAGATAGAAGGGTAGATTTTCTGGATGACATGTGAGTTTTTATTTGGTTTGTGTTTGATTTTTTTTTTAATTGAGGAATATTTTGTGCTTTCATTGCATTTGGGTTTTGGTGGTTTTTTGCTTCATTTTTTTGCATCTACAAGGTAACCTGTAATATTAGAAAATGAACATTGTCTTCTCTGTCTCTTCTTTGATGATATGATATATACTTTTAATCAAAGTGATGGAAAGGTAATTGCTGTGTTTTGTCTGCTATTATAGAGTTGGGATTTCTTAAGCATGCAATCATTTGACAGGTATACTTCTGTTTTAAATATTAAAATTTTCTGTATTAAAGGCAAGTAATATTCATAAAGAGTATTTAAGATATAGGGAGGGTGTGAATTTTTAAGATACAGGTGAATCTATGTAGTTGTTTCATATCAGAGTTCAACTTACACAGTTTAATAGTTTTATAGAGAATTCAGGCTACTCTTGGCTCTGTTCATAAGGGTTGGGGTTTTGTTTAGATCTCAGTTTATATTCTGTAATTGTACTTTCTTATTGTTTGTTCTGTTCATATCCTGGCTTTCCTAACAGACTTGCTTAAAAAACTGTCTGTTCTCTTTAGATCCGGAGCATATGTGAAAAGGGGCTGCAGGTTGGCCACTCCAAAATCACAATTCTCGGCAGCCCTTCCATGGGTAATTATCTTTTGATTGGTTATTCAGTAGCAGTTGGCAGATAATGTGATGCAGCCGTGTGAACTTCCAGTCTTTTTTGTATCACTAACTGCCCCAATATCGCAGCAAGATCTTTTTAGCAAAGGAGATAGACATCAGAACATTATTTCATAGCTCTGTTTTTGAGTAGTTCAGTTAAATTCCCTTTCCAAAGGGAATACCTAATTCTCGTTTGGCTTTAAGCCAAACCAGTATCCCATGTGTTTCCAGTAAACCTGGGGGGCCAAAGAGCTGATGCAGTGTGTGGCTGGCTGCCTCTGTGTTTGTTTGTAGGTGTGTGCATTCAGAGATGCCTCATGGACACAGTAGCTCAGCTCAGTTTTGATGTAGGTAGAACTAAAATTCTTGAATCCACAAATCCAGAAGAGCGTAGATAAATTGGAGACTTAGAAGAGTCACAAGGTGTTAAAGAGTTTTGAGAGTGCAAGACAGTAAGTTCCTTTTGCAAAGCTTTTCAAATAGAAAATTAGGAACTAATTTTGTCATCCTGTGTGAGAGGAACATGGTACAGAGGTATTATGAATATTGAAAGCAGACAATATGAATGAATATAGAGGTGAATATTGAAAGCAGAAATAGGTGCAAGGCAGAGAACAAAGCTTTATGAGCATGTGATTTTTTACTCTTTAGCTGGTAAATGGTCTGTTTGCAGGTACAGCAAATTGAGCAATTTGCTCAAGCAGTTAAATACAGACTTGGAATGAGAGGAACCTCAGCCAAATGGATGCTTTTTAGAGTATCTGAATTGAGTTACAGTTCTTTCACCTGAGGTAGTCAGCCAGACCAACAGATGACAGTGTGTGTTTGAGGCTGTAAAATCTATGAAATAGCTAAGTACAGAAAAGCACAAAATTATTTTACCTTTGCACTTGAGTGTCAATTGTATCTTTATTCTTTTGTGTGCATTGAGCTTTAATCCTATGTAAGGCTTTTTAAATCTCTAATGTTTTAACATTCAGCATAATGTATTTTGGTTTATTTTTATACTCAGGTGTATATATCTCCAAGTATGCTGATTTATTGCAGCCTAATCCTCTAGAATCTGGAGCAACTGGAGATGTGATTGTTTTTAAAATAATAAAGGTAATTTTATCTTGCTGTTGTTGAAAGATTACATTGCTTACTGGTAACACACAGGTGGTTTTAACCTAACTTACTTTTAATTTGTGCAGTCATCTAGACCTCTACTAGATTTAAAATCCAGTATTGATATTAAGCTTAAATAAAGCTTAATAAATTGTTATAGAAGGCAAAAATATGTTGGTTTTTTTTCTGAAAGTATGGAAATAAACTTCCAGAAGTAGCTTTCTTAATGGCTTGTTTTATTTTCTCTGCTCTTACTTTGTTTGGTACTTGAAGCAATTTGTCAGTTTCCAGGACAAAGCTCATGCTGACAATTCTGCTTTATTACAGGGAAAAATGAAAAGCATATCTGACTACATTGGTATGAAAGCAATGGAATCAACTGTCAAGAGCGTGTTGGATCCCACCCCAAACCACGAGTGTCACGTTTCAAAGAATGCAGTTAAAGTCGCCTCCTTGTTGGCTTACCGAGCCTACGAACTCACGCAGGTACAGCTGAGCCCGTGTCACCTTCTCGCAGAAAACCTTCATAAACAGAACTTGTGCATGATGGAGAGAAAATCACTGGAGTTGGAAGAGACCCTGAGCTTCCATGTGAAGCTGCAGCTGGGTGTGTGTAGCAGTCCACAGGTGCCTGCATTAGAAATCCCAGGACAGCATGGCAGCCTCTGCTGTTCCTGTGCTGTGATCCTGAACCTCAGGCAAAGATCTCCCTCAGATTAGGGGAGAGATGGAATAGGAAGTAACTGAGGAATGTACATGGGACTGGAATGGAGGCTGGAGGAGAGGACTTGGGGAGTTTGAGGTGTAAAAGTACAACTGGTTTGTGGTCATTAAGTAGGACTCCTAAGAGGGGAAATGTTGGCTAGGAAAGAATAGTTTTTCTCTTTTTTTTTTTTTTTTTTTTTTTTTTTTTTTTTTTTTTTTTTTTTTTT
>JAYDZK010000032.1:12556913-12581755 GCA_034509185.1 Euphonia xanthogaster
TTTATTTTATCTCCCCCCCACCCTTCTTCTCCAGTCCTGAGAAGCTTGACGTTGAAAAAGTTGTAAGCATTGATCAGTTGAAGAAAAAAGTTTCACCAGCATTGTTCTTGAAAGAAACTTACCAAGAAAGAATAGAAGGTAAATTGTTCTCATATAATTTCGTTAAATTCAGAATTTTCAAGTTTTCTGAATTACAATTCTGTTTCTTTTTTCTTTCCACTCTCTTTCTCCCCTTGTATCCTGTCAGTGTGGAAGAATGGCCTGTACTGTAGCCTGTATGAAGTTGTGGAGAAGTCCCGTTCTGGGAGTCACTTAGAGGGTTTACTTCAAAAGCTAGAGAAAGAGAAACTTGTGAGTGCAACAGATTTGACTATTCCTATTTTTAAAAATAATTTTACTAGTTAGTAGTTCCAGGCATACTACAAGATCCACAGTCTCACTGGAATTCCTTAGCTGGCATACTCTTAAGTATCAGGGCACTTCTCTGCCCAAGACAGAGTTATCTTACAGTCAAGAAGAGTATTCATGGTGAGCAAATGTCTTTGAAGCAGTTTGCTCTTTTTGCTTGAAAACAGGTCCTTGTGAAGCCACTTGTGGACAGAGGATTTCTTTTTCTTCTTTCTCCTTGGCAAATGATGTCCCCTTATGGTAAGCGCACTCTGGGTTTGTGTTTGAGTTGGGTTTGTGGTTTTGGCTTTTTTAGGGGGGTGGGTTTTTGAGTTCTAGATTGACTTTGGGTGGTCCTCTCCTTTTTAACTGTTTTTATTTTTTTGTGTTCTAGAGCACCAGACTGGGCGGTCCCGTGTGCTTCATGCATTGTTTCTGTTTCCAGAGTCTAGAGGTGTCATTAACTCAGGTAGGTTTGCTCACTGTTGTGTGCAGGTTTATTTAAACAGAGGTGATATTCTGTTGAAGATTTTGTAGTATCCAGTCAGTGTGAACTAAGAGTAGCAGTTTGCATTGGTTATGGTCATGGCATTAGTGTTTAGAAATATTTGTTTCTTCACAAAAACAAATGTTGCACGTTGTATGTTCATTTGTTCATATTTGAGAAAGTAAAATTTCTGGAAATTTCTTGATATAGCATCCCTGGCTTCTGAATTACTTCTTCATGGTCATTCCAAACTGTGTTTCACCCAGCATGTATTAACATAGAGTATTGCTAACTAGTCATCATTTATTCATAGCTTCATGGTTTGATTTTAATTGTGGATTCCCTTTTCTCCTTATGGCAGCACAAAAAAGTGGTCCATATGGAGCACAGAAAAACTCAGCTACCATGGTTTTGCACGAGAAAAAGGAAATCGTTCCGGAATTCACCAAGTTGGTTCAGTCTCTGCATTTTGCTTTGCTCCGGTCCTGTAGACACAGCGGTGTAGCTTACAATGATGTTGTGGAAAAGTACATGCATGAGTACTTTAGAAAACTCTACAGTGGCCCTGGAAGAGGTAGAGAATTTACATTTCGTGAGTACACAACACAGCTGGATGACAAAAGATTTCTGTTCCCTGCCCCAAGATACAAAGGTCCCATTGGCACGTGCTTGCAGAACTATATTTTCGGTTGTGAGGCCTATCAGCTCCCTGTTTCCAGAGCTAAGGAACTGCTGGATAGAAGTCGGAAGCCTCAGCGCTTCAGCCCCATCTCAGATTATGAAGCTACAGAAGACTACTCTGACTTTGCCAAGGCAAAATGCAGGAAAAGAATCCATCCCAAATATGAAGCTACTGCTGCCAAAAAAAAAGTGCCTCCTTCTGGAGACCGTGATACTGAAAGAATCATGGATCTTATTAACTTGATCCACTGTATGAAGAAAAATGTAGGTGGAGATTCTGATTCTGAAGACCCCAGAATTAGGAGTGGTTTGAAAAGAAAGCTGGAAAAACAATCTGAAAATTTGCAGAAATACCTAAAAATGAGTGACTCTTCAGAGAATATTTGTCAGTGCGAAGGTAAGAAAGTCTTTGTTTAGAGTTCTTCTTTAAACATTGTTATTCAGAGCATACTTAACACTTAATCATCATAGATTATGATTTTGCACACTGTGGCAATTTAATGCATGATGGTTCATTTAAACATTGGCCTGAGATCTGTCAATAGAGATAAAGTTTATTTTTTGCAGGTTTCCACTTTTTTAGGAGACAAGGGGAATTTTCCTGCAAGTTGCTTTTGTTTAGCCTCTTTGGAAAGAAAGCAGCCTTTCAAAGAGTTTACTTGCCTGTGGAGCTGTCCAAACACTTTCTAATACAGAGCACTTAGCAGACTTGATATTGTCTTTTGCAGAGTTTGACTTTGCTGTAATTCTTTGTGTCCACTACCCGATTTCATACCTAAGAAGTTTAGATTGAAGGGAAGAAGCATAGTTCAGTTTTGAAATAGCCAGTAATGTGTGTCGTGGGACAAAGGAAACAACCTAAAAAGATTAAATAATTCTCTCCATGAAATTATTTACATCCAAACCTCAGAGAAGTATCACAGATACCTTCTGACTTAAGGTCTGCCAGAAAAAACCCTTTGATTTCTGTTTCCCTGACCAGTTTCTCAAGGCAATTATAGAAGCCTCCTGCAAAAGGGGGAAATGGGAACGGGGTGATACAAAGAAGAGGGGCTTTCCATCAAGCATCAGTCACTCTCGTGTACGTGAATCACTGGAAGATGAAGTGGCTGATCTTAGTTGTCCTTAGTTGTCCTCTTGAGGGGACAGAAGATACTGACTGGCATGTAGGGATGAAGGAGGCAAAGGGTGGACTTTTATGGCTGGGATTCCTGCTTGGTGAATTCTGTGAACCTTCAAAGGTCTTTTGACATTGATTAATGATGTAGAATATGTGATGAAAGCATGTCTACATTTTTGTTAAAAGAAGGGTGTGTACATACAAACTGACGCTAAAGGTTGAGACTGTGGGTACGTGGCAGATGTTTGTGGGGAGATCTGGTTTTGGTTTTATTTTAAGACTGAGTATTGGATTCCTTTTCCCCTCCTCACCCTCTTCTAAGGGGGCAGAACCTTGGATTCACCACACTATGTGTTCTCAACGAATTCTGACCATGGTGGCCACGTGGGCGACTTCAGGCAGGATGCGTCGGACGCTGCAGCCGACCCAGAGGGGCTCATCCGAGCGGTGCTGGAGGTGCTGGCTGCTCCCGGCCACTGGGACCCCGCGCTGGCACAGTCGGTCACTCAGGCCTTGGCCTTAGGCACTGAGGAAATTGAAGAGGATGTGAGACAAAAATATGAGTATGAATCCATTCCAGCTGCAGACAGAGATGATCATCAGCTTCCTAACACTGCTCAGGCTGACAGTGTTACCTTCAAGGACCCGCAGAGCCCGGCCGTGCTGGAAGCTGACGTGCCGTGCTTGCCCTACCCCGTCGATGTCAGTCTGCAGCTCCCACCCAACGAAGCACCCCTGGAGCACACACTACATTTACAGGTAAGTGAACCTGCCGAGATGCTGACAGTGAAAGTGCTGTTTTCATAAATATGAGACTGAATGAGAAAAAACATTCTGCTTTTTTACAGAGGCAAACACAGATACTACTAACTGTTCTGTGAAGCTTTTCTGTTTGGTAGGAAGATAGGTGGAAATTTTCTCCACTCTTAAGTGTGTGTTCATGGTTTATTATTCTTTTTGTAATAAAAAAGGAGCAGAGTTGAAGAATTCTGAGCATTTCACTGCATGCTCAGCTCTCTTCATGTGCCTTCTTGGTGCAGTGCTGTATATGAGTTCCCTTGAGCTTAGGGATCACAGTTCCCCAGCTCCTTACCCTACAAGAGTGATTGTTCCATGGTCTCTGTTACTGCTACTTCCACACAAAGTCCAGTTTCTGAGTCATAGAGCAGGAATGAGTTAGTCGTACCTGTAATCTCTGTGCTGTTTTGCTTCTGCCCATCTGGAATGTGAGATGAAATTGGCTTTTTTAAGGGCCCAGTACTAGTTGTAGGCAGTGCCTCATCAACTTTATTATTTAAATTTAAAATGCCTCATGGCTTTAGTCAGGTATCAAGACAACAGCCTGGAAAGAGTGAGGGAGCAGCCAGTTCTCCCCTCCCTTCCCCTTGGGCACCCCCAGCTTCCATACTGTAAGACCAGTGCTCAGGACTGCATTAGTGATGAGAGACCAGAGAAGTACCTTGTGGAAATGTTTCCAGGAGTGACTGGATTAGATTGATAGCAGAATTGACAGTGAACTCACTTCTTTCTGTCAATTGCTCAGAATGTTAAAACTTAATAGTGAGCAAAACCAAAAGAAGTTGTTTTGAGATGAGCATTTTGCTTGGTTTTTAGGAAGCCAGCGCTGGGAGTACCATTGAAGACTGCAATCCCTGTCCTAGTGCACCTATAGAACAAGGCTATCTCAGGCAACATCCCTGCTCAAATGATGTAGGGGAAGTTGGAATGCACTGGAAACTTATCCCAATTACAGGTAAGGTGGATTTTAACTCCTCTGTTCCTACAAGTAGTGAATGAAAACATATTCTAAAGGTTTGTACCTGGATTCTTACATCCCTTCTTGGATCACCTGTTGGTACACAAGCACATGTATAGCTTGTGCAGTTGTTTCTTGTATTTGATTAATACAAAGGTCTGCTGGATGAAAACAGATACTGGTGAAGAATATTGGTTTGGCCTCATATTAACATAAATTAGAAATGTGAATGCTTTAAAAACGATAGTTTTGAATATGGATGGTCAAGAAACTGAGCTGGGGTTATGAGGGTCTTTCAGCACTTCTTGTGGCACCGCTGAAGCTGTGTCAGTAATCAGTCAGACTGATATCCTCCCCTTTCAAGAAAAGAAACTTGTTTTCACTATTGCAAGATCAGGTGCAGCTTGCAGTCCAGCTCCACGAGGTCATTTGTGTCTAAGCTTTTTAAAAGTGAGCATTTTAACCTAGTAGCAAATGAAAATACTTGAATCATATGTTGCCCTGCTTGATTTCTAATTTAATTTTTAATTTGTAATGGAGGTATATCCTGCTGTGCTTATTCTGCATTTTCTCTGGGAAAACTACTTGTATTCTGCTTTTTCAGCAGACTTGGACTGTGCTGTTTGACTGTCTTAGGAGCTGTTAAGTGTTCTGTGCTTCTGTACCTCAGCAGACTGTAACACTTGAGTATTGGGATTGAAGTTGGTTTTCAGGCTAGGATTTGGAGGTTTTGGTGTATCAGCTGTGTGTGACTTTCACACATGAGATGATGGTGATGGTGATGATGAACTCTTCTTCTGTAGGTCTGAAATCACCAGAAGAGCCACTGGAATATTTGCCACCAACGGATGCACTTCCTAATGACCCCCGGGTAGTAAATAGACAGAGAAATTCTGATTATCAGTTGCCATGCTCTCCATTTTCAGACACACAGAAGGGGACAGCAGAAGATGGACATTACACAGGACAAGTGGAGAAACTTGAAGACCAGTATGAGCTAACAGATGAACCTTTTACAGCTAAGCATTCCATTAGTGCAGTAATAGAGACAACACTGTTAGAAGAATATAAGCTCTTTGCAAGAAAGATTGAAGAAATTCTGCAGCAAAAAAACATTCCTTATGTCAGTGACATGTCCACACCAGTCCTTTCTGCCCAGGAGAGGATAATGAGACTTTCTGAACACATCTGTTTGCAGGCATCAGAGATTTCTGTCCAAGAATACGTAGAGAGCCTGATTGAGAAGCTGGACAGTGTCATTTCGGCTTCTTCGTGCATGAAGCAGAGTCCCTCAGCTTATTCTAGTCCTGGAGCCCTGGAGGTGGTGAGCAGCACTGCCCCCGCCACGCCGGCCGTGTGCAGGGACAGCACAGCGCCGCTCCTGGAGCCGCTCTGCAATCACCTGGGGGAAGAGCCGCATTCCCGGGAGCAGCCTTCAGCAAGCCTGCCCCTAGGGAAGGAGAAAATGAGTCATGGGAATGCTAAACCGGAGGATCAGACTGCTTCTGGTGGTGATCTCAGGGAACCACTAGAAAAGACTCAGAAGTCCCCTAAGAACTTAAACATTTCAACTCAACCAGCTTTTTCTGATTTGATAAGCAAGTTAAAACCTGAATTATTTACTGGTTTGGTCCAAATAATGGAAAATGTACAGAAAAACAGTCTCAAATTTTATATTCATGAAGAGGAAGAAAGTGTTCTCTGCAGAGAAATCAAGGTAAAGCTGTTTCAGTTCAACCTCTCTCTAGTGTCAGAACAGAGTGTCTTTCAAACTCACTTGTATGAAACTGGACTCGCTTTCACTGTGAAAGTGAGTTTTGACAATAGGCTGTCCTGTCCCATCTCTTCAGTGAGCTTTTGTGGTGGTTTTGCTTATATTTAGCTTTTACGTCAGTCTTTGTCTTTGAGCTGGAAAACAGAACAGGCTGTAGGTTGGTCCTTTCTGAAGATCCTGCCAGGGGGTGAGCTTACAGAAAAAGGGTGGTAAGTGAAGAAATGTGATAGCTACCATTTTAGAAAGAATGTGTGAAAAGTCACTCTGTGTGCATTTGGGGTTTTTTCTCTTCCCCTCTAATTAATAGTAGACAGAACTTTGAGAAATCACTGTGTGTCTGTTCTTAAATGTGTAAGATGAAAGTTGTAAACTTCTGGCCTTCCCTGAAAACTGGGGCAGTGTGATACTGTCAGTTGGTTGTCTATGTGTGATTTGATAAGAATGACTGAGTTGCTGAAACAACTGCTCTGTGTTGCTGCATCCTTCCGATTAATTTATGGCAGAGATCAAGCAGCCAGTCCCTCTGGGATTCACTGAAGTGGAAAATCTTCTTGCTGTGGTTGTCATCTGGGCATTGTTCTTACCAAACTACCTATTGACTTTTCCTTGTCTCCTCTCTCTGTGGTGGCAGGAATATCTTAGAAAGTTAGGGAACACAGAGTGCCATCCAGAGGAGTTCCTTAAAAGAAGAGATAATTCAGATAAACTGTTGATCATTATCCAGAATGAAGACATTGCCAATCTCATCCATAAGGTATGTCCCATGTAAGTAACTGTGAGCTACAGAAACCTGTTGGCAATAGTGAGAGGAGCTCATTTGGAGCAAAGCTGCTTTCTTCTGACAGCACAGCATTCAACAGTACCCTGTGTTTAGCTGCTGTTTGAAGAAACAAAATGGTTGTAGTAAAAATTGTCTTGTCTCAACATTTACTCATAACTTCTTCTACGACCATGCATAGGCTAATGCATATTTATTTATTGTCAGTAGTTGTAAAGCTGTGCAGAGGCCTGAGTAGTTCTGTTTCTGGTTCTGTGGTGCTCTGACAGGGGGGGAAGGCAGCTTTCAGATGACCTGAGCTATTCCTGCCAGCTTAAGACCTTGTGCTGGACAGAAAGTAAAATTACTGGAAGAGCCCAACATCCATTTACCTTGCTCCTATAATGCTCCTGAGAGAGCACCTCCCTAGGCAAGAGAAGAAACAGTAATTTTTTGAAAATGTGTTCTGAAGTTCGGTGCCTGGCATTAGTAGGTAGGAGAGTTCTGTAATTCCTTTTTCTGTGTGACCTGTGGTTACACATCTGATTTCAAATGTTTTTCAACAGATCCCTGGCCTGGTGACTCTGAAGAGGTTCCCCTGTGTCAGCTTTGCGGGGGTCGATAGTTTGAATGATGTGAAAAATCGCACTTACCATGACCTGTTTGTGTCTGGGGGTTTTGTTGTGTCAGATGAATCTGTCCTTAACCCAGAGTCCATCACTACAGGTAGGTGTGATCCTTCTGGAAGCTTTAGAACTAAAATCCTGATATTTCAGTATGTGAGAGGCCACGTACTCACCACAGTGAAGGATCAGGACTTCCAATTTTTGTGATGTTCTTTGAGAACTTCAGCTAATTCAGTCTCTTTCTCAGCCCAGTGGCGTTCTTGAAGAACATGTGAACAGGGAGATTTTGTCTTCAGTTTGTATTACATTGTGTAGTTATGTCTGTGGAGCCTTTTATTCCTTACTACTCCATCCACAAATATGCTATAGATACTCTTTCTTCATTTGAAATTGAATAGTTAATGAAATTAGAATTTTTTGAAATATTTTAGCAAGGCAGAGTTGTGTATGCTGAGGTTAGCTTTTAAATACCACTGCTGGGCACCTGGGGTACAGAAAGGCAGCTCAGTTTTATGATACTTCTGTTGGCCAGTCTGCATGGAATAAAACTTTGAAGTGAGTGGCTGCTGTTTGTAATTGTGTGACTGTACTGTGATGAAAACAGGAAACAGCTTTTTGTATACACTGAAGCAGTATTTTCAGTCTACATACCACAAAAATTAACTTTTATTCAATATCTCTATAACAGATAAACTAAAACAGTTCCTAACATTTCTGGAGGATCTCAATACCCCAGATGGGAAATGGCAATGGAAAGTCCACTGCAAAATACAAAAAAAACTGAAAGAGCTGGGGAGGTAAGTAAGGTTCTATAATAGCAGCTGTTAAAATGCTTCAGCTTTCATTATGCCATCCAAAACACTTAAATAGAACTTGCTCTTATGTTTGTCTTGTTGCTGTTTAGACTGACCTTAAATTGTTTCTAATAGTGAGCTTCCCCCCACTTTAGGATGAATGCCAATGCCCTGAACCTGCTCACCCTTCTGAACACCTATCAAAAGAAGAACTTGGTTGAGATTCTGTCTTACCATAACTGTGATTCTCAAACTCGAAATGCTCCAGAACTTGAGTGTCTCATCAGGCTTCAAGCTCAAAACATACAACAGAGACATGTTGTCTTCCTAACAGGTAAACGCCACATTTGTGAATACCTCTCCTCCTTTTTTGATAATAGGTGCTAAATATTAATACAAACTCCTCTTTTATGTATTTAGAAAAGAATCTCAAGACGCTCTCGAGTTACGTTGACAGCGGCATAGTGGTTGCTGCTGTTGATGACTTTATGCGTAACTTTAAAAGTCTTGTTGGGTTTCACAACTCTGTTACTGAGCAGAACAACCTTGCTTCCTGCAGTGATGGCCAAAGACAATCAGGTGAGGTCAAACACACTTAAACTTTCCTTTCTAAACTGCATGTGTGGGGTAGAGGTGCTGGGACAGTGTGCCTTGACTCTGGTCAACAGCCACTGCAGCTGGCAAGGAAAACCCAACTCTCAAGCTGCTCTTCTGTTTGAAATGATGGGGGAAAAGCAGTGGGGATGGAGACCTTAAACACAGAAGTACAGGCTAACGTGGTATTTGAGGCACTAGACAGGGCATCTGTTTTCAGGAGAAGGATAAACTTGTCACTACCTGCTTTATCTACTTAGAGTAGATAAACTGTACTGAGATGTCAGTAATTGTACTCCTTTATTTGTCTGATCAAATACTCACCTGCTGTGTAACTTTAGATGCTGTTTTGACATTGTCCCCTTTGGAGCTGGGAGTTGGGATTTCCCAGCACTAAATATGAGCACGGTGTGCAGAAGCTTTTAGCACCAAGTAACTGGACACTCCCACAGAGGGTTAAGTGTGTGTGTTGAGTAAGTGAACACGAGTGGCAGAAGACCAAGACTTAAAGTGCTGTTGGACTGGCAGACCTGAAGTGTAACACTGTGAGTAGTGTATGGCCTTTTTAACCAAAGTTTATATTTCAATAGAATAGAACTTTCTCTCTCTTTTAATGTAGTTCTTGTAGAAAAGGATGAGAAGGATGAGGAGGACATGTCTCTGGATTCAGGGGATGAATTGTCAGAAATAGAAATCTGCAGTGGTGCCTCTAAGTATGATACTCATGTGGAAGCTTTGCAGACAGAGGCCAAGGGCCCACATGGAGTAGATGCTAAAGAAAGCTACTTATCAGTTACAGAGTTACCTCCTGAAGCACAAACTGGCCTTGGGGAAAAGATTTACAAAACTGACTTGGAAAAGAAGCAGCCAGTTACTCCAGTTTCTACAGCGTGCTCTGCTGAAGGAGAAAAACACAATGCAGTTGAACAAACTCCTTTCAGTAACTTCCAGGTTTATAGTAGACAATTAAACATGTTCCATCAATTCAGCCACTTTCATGTCCTCACTCATCAGACTTTTCTGGGAACAACATACCCAATTTCTGCTGCAAATCAAAACCAAGAAGGCAGCAATTATTTTCTATCTGCCTACAATCAGAGCATGGATACAGAAAAGTCATTATCACCTGGTGGCTGGGATAGCTGCTGTGATTCTTCCAGGCCATATTCAGAACAGAAATGAACTCTTAAGTCTCTTTTTCTAAGTTGCTGTGGACTTCTCTGTTTCTAAAATGTTGGATTAATGATTTCTATTTTATTCTGGAACAAAATGTTTCCTGTTCTTGTTATCTCAGATGTTTTCATGTTCTATTTAAATCCCTGATGGCCTGTCCCTGTTGGAACCATCTGAAAATTTAAATAAATGCATATATTTTTTAACGTTTACTGTACTTGAATTACCTTGTTTGTTGGCACTTTTAAGTTTCTACATTTGTATTTGACCTGTTACCTAAGCTTCAGTTTGAGGTCTGTTTAATGTAAAACTGAATGTTTGCCCAAAATATGTGAAAGAGCCAGTTTTTTTTTTCTTAACCACAAGAGTATCCAAGTCATGTTTCTTTACATAAATATTAAAATTAATGTATTTATTTGACATGGACACAAATTTTGTACAATGTTTTTACATAGCTCTAAGGCAGTGTACTTATTTTCATTACTATATACTGGATTTTGGCTAAATACCTCAATTAGAGTAACCAATGGTGCAGTTCCATTACAAAAATTCAAATAAACTCTTAATGCACAAGGGACTTGCTAACACATTGCTTTGTCTGTGGCTTTTACATTGTTTGCAAAGTGCTCGAGGAACACCCAGGCTTGGTTTCATGCACAGCAATTATCTGTGTCTCACTTGGTGCTCTGTGCCATTGCAGCGCTGGCAGTGTTCTCCTTATCTGGCCACTGTGATTACTGTAACGAGGGAGGGACAAACCTTAATTTAATGACTGTGGGAATTCAGTTTGCATCAGAAAAACCTCAGTCCTCTCCCACTTCAGCTTAATGATTCCTGGGGCTTTCAGGGTTTTTTTTTTAATTTGGGTTTGTTTGTTTGTTTTGTGAACTAGCCCTGGGGTAAGTACGGTTTTATCTGTTTCTTAATCCTGTCTTTTAAATTTCACATCTGCCGAGTTACCAACCTTTTCCCCCTCAGATTCTCTCCTTATGTTCTGCCTCAGGCTTGCAGAGGCAGCAGCCCCAGGGAGCAGCTGAGGCGTTGCTGCATTGCTCACTTGGCTGAGACTCCTGGCTTTTACTGCTCATCTTCAGGTTCCCAAAGTCCTGTGTTTGGGGGACTTCCTGCTTGTAGTTTGATTTTAGTGCTTTTCTCTGGGATGTGCTGTTTGGCACCAGGTGAGTGTTTGAAACTACATAACTCTAAATCCACAAAATTAGTTGGGACAAAATTATTGGTTAAAAAGGGCAGTTTTTAAAAACTTTTGCCTAAAGTTGGTTCTTTCCCTCTATAAACAGTGGATTGATTTATTCAAGTTAAGAACCAGTACCAGACTAGTGTAAAACTTCTTACCCTCCCCCCAAGCATGGCAAGTAATTTTTCTGAAAGAAGAACTCCCTTTTATCGATGAATTGTACCAGATTGTGTGATGAACTGTGGTCTTGGAAGCTGGGAGTGCTTGAGTTGATATTCACAGTATAAGGCTGAAAGGTGGCTGAATATTGAAATACAGGCAGTTTTGTATAGTTCAAAATACCAACAAAGATAACTAAAGCCATTCAGGATACATCTTCATCTTTTTATTTATCAAAATTCACACACTGAGTTCTACAAAAACCCATGTAACAGTTTACTTTCATGTTTTTTGGTGCTTTATATTAAATTGACACTTGTCTTCAAGTAGCATGAAAACCATTCTAAACAGACAAACCATCATGAGTAAATTATCTTCAATATAAAATGTAACATGACCCTGTAGTCTATCAAAATTCTCATAATTTAATTTTCATAAAAAAGCTAGAGGTGGTTTGTAATTAATTACAGTAGCAAAGTGCTGTGCATTTCCATATTAAGGATTCAGAACATTCATATGCACCTCTCAGAACGGTGGCATGAAGTTCTCTTGAGCTACAGTGGGAATCAGAGTGCTCTCCAACTCCTTCTGCTTCTGCAGGAGGCCCTGAAATAGATACAAATGTGAATGTTCTGTGTTCTCAGGCAGCCTGAACCAATGTAGTATCATTGTTTCATAGTTAGAAACAATTTCCTTGTTAAGGCCCAATGGTTTTTAAGTACACAACTTCAGAAAAAACAGTAAAGCCTCAGGGAAGAGGGAACTTCTACAGCAGCCTTCCAAGTGTGCCTGGAGTGGAAGCCAGGCCAGTTTTCAGGGATGACCATGCAGAGGGAAAAAGGACTTTTCCACTGCATGAAATGGAACTTTCTCATCCCTTTGTGCACTGCCTCTGCATTTGCAGTATTGTAGTGAATTCCTGAATGAAGCAGAACCCAAAACCCTGACAGGCATTGGCTTTTAGCCTTAACACAAACACAGAGCAAGGGCAGCAGGGCCATGGGAGCCAGAGCAGTGTGTGACATTTCAGGAGGCACAGACACCTGTCAAAAGGTTCAAGGTTCCTGCTGTGTCAATGGTTCTTGGAAGTACTGATGATAGAGAAAACCTGTCACAGGAAAACCTCCTGGAAATGTATCCCTGTCTATCAAGTCAAACATGGTAGAACAAGTATGTGAAGAAATTAAAAATAAGGTTTTTAATTAACAGGATCATATATATTGATACATCTGGCCCCTTGCTCTCCATCTATTTTAGACTTGTCAGAAATAATTCGATACCATAGAAGTTTGTTTTTTTTAAGAAGAAAAGGTAATTATTTTTCTCAGGAGTTACAAGGCCTTTCTCCAAGATAAGAGTTACAGGCTGCTGGCACAGCTCAGTACAGATCTAATGCAAGGCAGCAGCTCCTACAGCAATTTAGACACAGATTCCTGGTGGCACCAAAGGAAAGTCAGCAAAGCAGCCTGCAAGACTTCACTTTGGCCCCTTCTAAGGCAGCAGCTGCCTACTTTCAATCACTTGATGAATTGCTTTCTAATTAATCAACAGGATCTGCTTATTTCTATTAATGGGTCAGTGTTTTCAGTCTGTGTCTGAAAATAATTAAATAATTAAATAATTAGTATTTTTGCAGAACATTTTTTGCATTTAGAAGCACGTCACAAAACCAAGTTATAAAATAAACTGCCCTAAATAAACCAAGAGCTGAGGAGCAAATGACCCTGAAAGCTGGCAGCTGAGTGTTTATCACAAGGGTTGCACAGGTACTGGAAGGGTGCTCAGCAATGGGAAATAGCTCCCCAGGGAGCCGTGGGGGTGTGTCCCCAGCCAGCCATTGGCACCTGCAGCCCTTGGCAGCGCTGCTGCCTCAGGAACAATGGGGTGCTCTGGTAGTACTGACCTGGGGGCGAGTCCTCTTAAACTTTGTCCCTTCTTTTTCACAAATAATTCACTTTGCTCAGCTTATCCACTGACTTTTGATTTCAGTGAGGAAAGAGAGTCTGTTGCTAGCTCCTATACCTGCTGTGACCTGAGACACAGGAAGAGATTTGCTGTCTTGTAGCAAATGCAGTGACAGAACTCACCCTCCCTCTTTTCCCTGGGTCAGCCAGTCCCACTGGGCTCTTACAGCACCAGCCCAGCTGTATTTATCACCGCCCCAGTGTGGAGTTCAAAGACTAAAGCCTGCTCGAAACTGTGACTATTATGTGAATTTCCCCAAACAAAGCAATGGCTAAATATGTTGTAAATATAGGTATTGTATGTATATAGTCTGAAACTATAAAGCCCCTCTATATATGTATATATAAATGTAGAAGAGCAAGACTAGATTATCTTCTGAAACAGAAAACTCAGCTTTTTGTATTTCAGACAAAATCCTGTACTAGCCATACTGTCTCAGTGAAATAACTGAAGCAAAACAGGTATCATCTGTACATCAGGAGGAGTAGAATACTTTGGTATACAAGGTATACTGAAATGGAACAGCTCATGTCCTCCTTCTGCAGCTGGCAGGGTATTTAAAAAGGAACTGCACATGTTTTAAGTTAACTCTCTTGCAGAACCAAGATCTACTGAAAGACTAACCTGTTACTTTTTAGCCACTGCAAAATGGACTGTAAGTTCATGTGGCTTCTCTGAGCTTGCCAACTTTAACCTGTTTACATAACCAGGGTTTTTGTAGCCTCAGCAAGCACACGGATCAAGCTGTGCCTTGAATCTGGCTTCACTCTTAAACAAAATGCCACTGGTAAGTGAAGTGAAATATGGAACATGGACTTGTCTCAGCAAGGTGAGCCAGTAGGACTGAGGGGCTGGCTACTGCAAACTGCAACTCCTTCCCAAGGAGGGACCTACCCTATGCTAGGAGTGATAGCTGTAACTGCTTCCCAAACAAGGAGCTAGCCTTGGCCAGCTGGAAGTGATAATGAGTGGAGAACTCCCAAAGTACCAGCAGAAAACTGAAGATGCAAAGTCATAGGTTCTGCTAGAACAGATATGGAGCTAGAGTGAAATCAGTGAAATAGGCATAGGTGGCCCGTAAGTCTAACATGAAGATCTCTGTGTCATAAAGGAAGATGTAGTTATTTGTGTTAGTTAGATTGGAATGGTGTGTTGTATTTGTAAGCTGAAGATAAGAAAACCACAAGTATATAAGGCCCCAACCCCCAGATCTGGGACTCCAAGATAAGTGGCAGGGATTGGTGTCAGATTTGTGTAAAAGCTGGTGTGAAATGAACAATGTTGGGATGTGCAGGTGGGTGTGCTGACCCCTGCATGCTCCTGGCACCAGTAAAGGTGTCTTTGCAGTACCTGCTGTGGAGTAGATTCCTTTGGATCAGAAGCCAAAATGCTTAAAAGCTGTAGATATTTAACAAAGATGTTAATGAGCAGTGAGGAAGACCAGATCCAGTGAAACCAATGTAGAAGCTGTTAGAAACTGGCAGCCTTTCAGTGTTCTTGGGTCACAGCTCTTCTTACTGACCTGGGGAGTCAAAAGCCTTTTTTTGCACGAGTTTACCTACCACTGAAGGACTGTGGGTATGTTATAAATGGCTCTGTAGTAGTTGGCTTTTGCTACTATTTATTTGCTTTAATTATGAAATTGTAATTGTTCACAAATAATTATTGAAAGTTTTAAACTGCTTTTTAGGTATAATAACATTTGCAATCATTTGTGGGCAGTGCAACAGGGAAAGCAAGGCTTTCACAAGACGTAAGCGGCCCTGTGAAGGATGTATTTTAAGATATGCCAGCCACTGCAAAATGTTCATCTAAGATAGCACAAAGTGGACAGCAAAGACTCTAAAAGGAAAACTACCAAGCCTAAAAGTGGCATCCAAAGACCACCCTAGACTGCTGACATTTGCAGCTATTGAATTGTGCAAACTGCAAAAATTTGAAGCAAGATTGTAGTCAATGAGCTCAAAATAAATTTGCAGCCATTTGAGGAAGTAATGCAACTGTAACAGTATAAAAGACTGTAAGCTGAGGAAGAGGGTGTGCCACTAGCTTTGCCATGCACCCAGGCCTGTAACTTTTGCTTTATAATTATCCCTTATTATCATTTATTGAACCTCTTAAAAGTTTAAGTGAGCTTTGTTTCTCACAGTGTCCATGGCAGTGTTCTGTCTTTCTAAAGCACAACAGATAATCAGTAGTCTCAACTACTGTTAATTTTGTTGTGCTTCACTGTCAGATTTTCTTCCCTTTGATTATTTATGAAATTTTCCTCTCTGAAGGCAGAGAAAAATCCTGTTGCTAGCAATAAGGTACATTTAGTTTGGACCCATTCAAAAGCAAGGGAAGATACTGGTACATGTTTATTTTCAGGTTCTTCACAATGAAAAGGCAAGCCTGAAGTTAATATTTTTTTGCCTTGCAGTCCTGTCAGGCCACTTAGAAGCATAAAAGAGAAGTGCTCATGTGCATGTCCAGACCTGTGGCTTCAGAGGCCGTGGCCACACCTTGCTGCCAACAGGTGCAGGATCCAAATCCCTCAGGCTTTGATAACCACTGCCATCACCAGTGCCTGACTGCACAGAGAGCGATGTACACAAACACAGCCTTTTAGCTCAGGAGCACGTGTGTCTGTGGCATCAAGCTAATTTTCATTTTCTTTTCAGAAAACCTGGCTGATTGACAAATCCTGAGTTTGCTTTTTACATGCTAACAAGTAGCAGCTGTCTTGGAAGGATTTTTTAAGTGTTCATACTTCCAGTTTGCAAATTCCAGTATTTTTCCAGGCCTGACACGAGACCACCCCACCAACCCCACTGTTCTGTCCTAACCTGGGAACAGCACAGGAGAAACCTCATTAACAAAGTTCTAGTGTTGTGTTAAAACTCTGTTCCTTTGAAACTGATACATTCTTTACAAACAACCCTAATAATAGAAACCTGGACACCAAACAAAGTAATTTCTCTTGGTTTCCACTTCGCTCAGGCACTTCACTGTTTCATAGTTGATTTAAGGACAAAGGAGTCCATATTCTCTCTCTAAGGACTGTCCAAAGAGGGAAGCAACACGTGAAAAACAAAATTAGTAAAATGGAACAAAAGTAGAAGACGGGGACCAAAATATAAATCAAATTATGGAAGCAGAATTAAAGATAATGATGTGATAATACACACATACACATGCACAATTATCCAATAAATTTTTGCTTACCTGTCGTAATTTTGACAATCCTTTGAGAATTTCTTGTTGTCTCTCTCTGATTGCAACTGCATCAGGATTTAGAAGAGGATCTCTAACATGATCTGAGCTAAAAATCTGTCGTGGCATTTGGTACGAATCTAAAAGTAAATGTATATCAAATCAGTTAATAAAACTCTTTATTAATTTTCTTTTAATTTTGAAGCAGCTGATTTTGAAAGTTTATGAAAATCAGGGGTTGGTTGCTGTTGAGATTATAATCTCTAAGTCAAACAACACTTAGATTCCTAAACCCAAATCTCTGTACAGTAAAGCAAGAAAGTGCAGTCATACTTCATGAAAGGTAAACAAACGAAAAATTGACATTTGTTGCTTTTCTGATTTTTTAAAACTTTGTGGTTTGATTTTTTTTTTTAATACCGAATATAATTTGGTTGCACAGCCTTTCTGTGCTCTGCTGTGACATAGAGAGGTTACTGCACAATTCAGTAAAATGCAACAAGACTGGCCAAAGCAGCAGCCCTCCAAGTGAGGTTTCTGCTCCCCCGGGACGCTGTCAGTACCGTGGGTGTGGCGTGTCGAGGGCCGGCTCGGCGGTGCCTCCGGGGGGAGGCAGAAAACCTCCCGTGTGCGCACGTAGGGCACGAAGCGCGCCCAGGGCGGGCTCGAGGGGGCGGCGGCGGGGCAGCTCCTCTGCGGCGAGGCTGCCTGGGCGTCCTGCTCTCCTCCAGCCAGCTCCTTGAACACCAGGCAGTGAGGAGCCTGCATCTGTCTTTGCTGTACTTGGAGTAATCTGTTCCTAACTGCTGGAACAGGTGGTGATTCAGATCTGTATGGAACAATTGTAGTTAGAAAGAAGCTCAAACACTACTTCAGTAATGTGATTTTCTCAAATAACGGAGACTAAGAATGTTTGAAGGACAAGATGTTTGTTTGTTTATTCTGCTTTTATACCTGCAATCTCTATGGTCTTGTGCATCTTTAATAACAGACTATTGGATGTATCTAAATTCTTTTTAAAAAATCAGGAAAGAAAAGCACGTGCATTTCAGTAATAACGTATTCCTACATTTCATTAATGCAGAGTACTGACATACCTTTCTTCATCCAAGTGATTCTTATGAAATTTTTCTTCCTAGGAGAAAACAAAAAAAGTCAAAAGTAAAACAAAAAGTCTCCATGTTTTTATACTAAAAGCTTTGATTTTTCAGAGAGAGTTTGTTCTGAAATTCTGAAAGGACTTGTTTGACCTGGGCTCAGGAGAAAGGTATTTATCAAAAATTTGCATTTAAGAGACTTGCAGTGCCCATGAAATAAACCAACAAATTACAATTTTCTGAATTTGGCAGCCCTAAGCACTATCAAAAATATTATGTCTATTCCCCTGTCCTTGTAACATAGGAATTTATAAACCTGAAAGGTTCAATCCAAGATATTAAAGGAAACATCCAGAATTTTGTTATTTGAAGGTGTGGGAAAGTGAGGTGTTTATTGCACACAGAGAGTGAACAAGTTATGGATATAGAGAGAGGACAAGAGAGAAGCCAAAAATATATTTGATAGTATTTTCTTTAAAAGACTTCTTTCCAGCCACAAGCTCTACTGATCTAATGCTTACTGCAAATGGAGAATGACTCCACTAAGAAGGATGCATTTCTGTGGCAATGGAGTACATCCTCAGTAATCCATACTCTTTGCAGAAATAAACATTGTTTTCTTGAGCAGGTGCTGCTGTACCTCACCTGTCAGCACAACCCAACACTGGACAAAAAAGAGCAGTCAGTGATGTCACTGCTTGCATTTAAGCTCTCTGTTTACATCATGAATCAGCGTTAGTGAGCAAATGAAAAGGAATCAACACTTTGGAAGACGGAAGTAACAGTAAAAACTCAGTCACAAAATCTGAGTATGTTCTCCTGCTCCTGATGAACAACAGAGTGCTGACATAAGGATGAGCAATAGGAGAATTTCAATGCTCCAGTTACATAACTGAATCCCCACCCAGGTAAAACTCTGAGGAACAAGAATTTTAAAAACACACCATTGTTCTCAAAGGCCAGACAGTGACCCACCTTTCTGCCTCTGGGGTCCTTACTCCTCACAGCTGTTTCTTCCCGGGGTGAGAAGGACCTGGCTGAGTGCCCCCCCCTTCTTGCACTGAGCTGCCCGGGGCTGTTCCTTTCCACCAGCTGCAGCAGCTCCATTTGGCGGCGCACCTTGTTCTCCTCCCTCTGTCTCTGCAGAGCTTTGGGGTACCTTTCAGAGGCTGGAATGTATCTTTTCCCAGGCTTGTTTATGTTCCAGTCAGGCCTTTTGCTGTATTTTTCCGAAGATTTAATGCGCCTTTCTTTTCTTGCATATTGCTCGTAAATACCACCAGCCCCTTTTCCTGGAAGTTTATTTTTATCCATATACTGCATTTCCTTCTGGTATTTTTTGCTGTTAGGCATTTCTTTATATTCTATGGAAATATCAGGCAATTCACAACATGCAGTTCTTTCCTCAGCTGACTCTGTGTATGCTGAAGGATTAAAGCAATCTAAAAAAAAATAAAATTGTATTTTAACTCCAAGTCTGAGCTTTTCAAATTACTTGGTTGACTTTTGTATACGCATCAATCTACCATTACTTATTTTATTTTAAAAATGGTTGCTACACTTTTATAATGCTTTTTTATTCTTTTTTTTTGTGGAAGATAGGACCTGTAGAAGCAAACACAGTGAGGAAGGGATAAAACACAGAAGACTGGAGAACCAAATCAAGTCACCTTAAAAATTTGGACCTACATGGCTTGTGACCCCAAATTGACACAGTATTCCAGACTCTGGGATTTGTAACTGGTAAGTAACAACTATACAGAAATAACATTTATTTAGAAGAACAAATTGTGATAAATAGAGGAATAAAGTGGTACACTGTGACACACCAACATGACTGTGGCTGTGCAAGTATTTCTTTCTAGCTTTATTCCCTGGGAGTGTCAGTGATTTGGCTCAGTTTCACAAACAAGCCCCCCCTGCCTGTGTGGAGGTCCCAGAGTAACTCAGGTGTGGCTCTGTACCTGTCTGCACTGCCGTGTCCTTCCGAGGGGAGGCCTGCAGCTCAGGAGGGCTCTCCACACCTGCAGGGAAATCAGTACTTTGTGCTGAAATGCCAGAATTACAGTTTTCAAACTCTGTATCACCTGAAAAGGGGTAGAGTTGTTCCATTTAGTAACCCATGTTCAATTTAAACTATGCTACAGAGTCATCAGACTGTTGTGGTTTAGAGCTCAAAGCAATACTGAGAACTCTGGTCCAAATGCCAATGCTCTCCCTTTTCCACTGGAAATCTGAGAGCACACAGGTCTGCATATTCCTGTGCATTCCTGCCAATAGCTCTGCGTTTCTTCCTTTATGTAATACAGTATTTGACACTGACTAAAACACAATATTCTCCATAGGAGTTAACACTTATATTTGTTTGAAAGATAAATTGTAATGAAATTTGGTTTGTGACCCAAATTCACACAGGGAAACAAAAACCAAAACAATCACCCCAATCCCAGAAACAACTCACTTTCAACCACCAAAGGAAGAGAAAAACTCAGTGTGAGACTAATACTTGCCACCACCAAGACTGTTCTGAAGTTCTGAAATGTCATGTGCCTTCTGAGCCAAGTCTGGAATGTGCTGGTCTTGTTTTGATCCCTGGGCTAATTCCTGAGTTTTCTCCATTGTCTGATAAAGTTCTTTGGCTTTAAGTGTTGCAAGTTCCTTAAAAAAAAATAAAAAGGTAAATGCATGATTATTTATTTTGATAATAAAGTCAATCAGATTATTTAATGACCATATAATCCTCAAGGTTTATATTTTTATTATTTTATTATTTAGGGAAAGTATTTTTTTTTAAACTAAAACTAGTTGAGTAAGTACAGTATCTGACCTATAATTTCTATGATTATAAGTTCAGAACCTCTGCTGTACTAATGGAAGATCTTCAGTCTTAGCATTAAAAAATGAGCATTTATATCCTCCAAGTTATCTGGATATCTATTTCCCTTCTAATAAATTCCTCTTTTCCTAGATGCCATCTGATGTCAGCCATCTGTGACTTCCTGTATTGTGGTTTAATGAAATGAAAGGAGCCCAAACAAAAGTAATAAACCCCATCTTACTCCTACTTGCACAGGAAAAAGACAGTAAAAGCTCCCCAGCAAATGTCAGGGGGTTACAGTTCCCTGACTCAGTAGGTTCAAGGTGCAGGAGACTGGGCCAAGGAAAATCTCACTTCCCAACTGTTATTAGGAGCTGATCCTGCTCCCTCCTGCATTTGCAGTTGGAAAGAACAGCTGGTGCTGTGACACCAAAGGAGCTGAGCAATTACAGAGGATGACTTTCCCCATGTTGAACCAGTCTGTTCAAGCATCTACAGGCAGATGCCACACTTCCTTCCAGAAAATGCAGAAATCAGGAATCCACATTTCTGCAGGCTTTGGAGAAGACTCTTTCTGGAATCACCTTGTCTTATGACACCATGGAATCTGCTACTGCTCCAAAGAGGAAACAAAGAGTAATAACTCTGCTGTTCCAAAAGGAAGAATGAAACATCAGATCAAGTGTTTAACCTTTCACAGGGGTTAAAGGAGAGATAGAAATGCAAAATCTGTATTTACCAAAGGTAAAAACATACCTTTGGTTTAACTTTTATTTGAAAGCACTGTGTAAAGCTCAGCAACAGCTATGCAGGGGAAATATGGAGAACTTGAGTGACTTTTAAAATGCCCTTTTCAGACTATATCCTAAGAAGTCTTTCATTCAGACTGAAAGCACATTCACGTGGATGAACTTCATGGTACTGAAGCACCTTAAAAGCAGCAAGTTACCAATAATAAGAATTGGACCACATAGTTCAAGGTATTTTTTGATTTTAAATTTGCATTTTAAAATGGATGTTTGTGTGCTATTTACAGCTACATTTCTGGTTTTGCCAGTTCTTACAATTTCTCTTCATGAAAAGGCCCTTGTTCAAAAAAAGAATCTGGCCTTATTCTTGTATGGTATTGTATATTTATTAAGAAAGTCTACATTTCGGATAGTGTTCATTTTCAAAATGATGAGCAACATTTTGCAAGTGAGGGACAAGAACTATTTTCCTCAAAATTCAGCGTTACCACTGACTATCTGCACTAAGATAATGCAAGCCCCACCTCCTTTTGTTTTTGTTTCAGCATTTCTTCTTCAAACTGTTTCTGCAGTTGTGCTTTCTCTCGTGCCAGGCGCAGCTCTTCCTGTTGCTCTTGCCATTTCCTCTGCTCTTCCTCCAGTTGTTTCTGCTTCCGTTTTTCTTCCACCTGAGCCATTATTGCTTTCTGGCAGGATCAGAAAAAAAAAAGGACAAAGTAAAAGATACAACATTAACATATTGTAAGGTATTTATTAATGTATTTTTGTATATGTGTAGGATTGGATTTGGACAAGTGAAAAAAAAAACAAACCCCGAAGACAATGTATTTCAAACACTCCTGGTTTTGTTTCTGGAAAACCACCAGCCCAATTGAGCAGTCTGAAATACTCAGATAGAAAAAAGGAGCTTTTTATGTTTTAGAAGACACTTATTTTTTCTTGTAAAGAGATGAAGGTCTGATTTTCACCTTATTGGTGAAAAAGCTCCTGGTAATCCAGGAGTTTGATCCAGCAGAGTAACAGTGTGATCAGAACAGTCTCTACATTTATAGAGGCTTCTTCACACTGTGCTAGAAACACCAGCACAGAGACACACATTGTTAGGGTACCACAGAGGTTAGGTAAATGTCAGTGAAGTAGATAAAAAATTAAAGGTTCATGGAGTGGGAATCTGTAAATATCAGATTTCTCCTCCTTGTAACAGTGGAGACTGAAGGAAAATGCACACAAACCTGCTAGAGCTCTAAGAACTGAACCTTTTTTGAGGCAGGAATTCAGTAACAGAAATGCAATAATCTCGTGCAAATATTGAAAGAGAATTGTAGAGGCTGACTGAAGGAAATACTGCCAAACAATGCACATGTCATCTAAAGTGTAAAAGTCAAGTGCCTCCCCGGGTTCTGGTGTTAAATGTCATGCTTTACTCATGAGACATTACCTTTCATCCTTTCTGCTTATTAAATAAGTGTGAGGCTTTGACACCCAAGTGTACCTGATGTTCCAACTGCTTCTGCCGCCTCCTGTCCCTCTCCTCAATCTGTGCAGGGTCCAGCAGAGCCGTCATGGAACGGAGGAAGCTGAACAAAGGGACATGTCAATGTTTCTAATCATGAGAAAATAGTCCTTAATCCCTCCCTAATTAGAATCAGGTTGCATTTTCATAATGAGGTGATTCTGTTAATTATAAGTTAATATATAAATTAATTCATAGATTAGGAAATCCTTTTCATTAAGGAACAACTTAATGTTATTTGCAGTAAATTTAATTAGTAAACAGTGGCAGCACTTGTGTCTTTCAACAGTGAAAAAACAGGTATTTGAAAAAAAACCAAAAAAACAAAAGCCAAATGAATGTAAAGGATTTTCTTCTTCTTTTTTTTTTTTTTTTTTCCTGAGGCAGTACCATTAATGTACTGGCTGGGAAAATAATTACCCTTACAAAGCTCACTCACCTGACTCTCTGACTTTGTTCCAAAGCACCATTTTTAGCAGCTTTTTCTGCAGCTCCCATCTGTAAGGGCATGAGGTTGCCTAAAGCTGCAGGGGACAACGGGTGAATGGAAGCAGTCGGGTCCTTGGGGTCAGGTGACAAGGAAAGACTTTCAGGCTGTCTGTGCATTCCATTTAAGGGGTGTTGTGCATTAGCATTAAAGTGGTTCTTAAAAGAATCAAAATGCATTTCCCATCTGTCATGCTCTTCTGCCTAAATAAGTATCAGGTAACAACAACAAAAAAGAAAATTAAAAAAAAGAAAAAGCATTTAGTTACACTGTGTCTATAAAGTGTGGTTAATAAAACAGAAAATACACATTCTGTACACCAGGAACATGTTAGAAGCTACAATGAAGAGAGCAGTTAATTCCTTAAGTGAGAAGACAATTAAAATGCAAGTCAAATCACAGATTATAATGCTGATCCATACCTGTGCTAGTATAGGGATAAAATGTTTCTAAAATCATGGGATATTCAGAGGAGAAAGGTTGGGCTTGGTAGGCCTTGGGAAAATGTTAGGCTTTACTGGATCATGTGAAACTGCACCTGTTTAATCATTTAATGACTATGATAAATGATATGATTGTGGCATGATAAATGATGATTGTTAAGTGATTGATAAGTGATGATTGTATGGTAATTGGATATAATTATTGTTTAATCGTAACAGGAATCATGAGAAGCAATGTTTGGGAGGTTTGATGAAAATTACAAGAATCCATGCTTGGATGAGATCAATATATACAGTAGAACAATATAAGTTTAACTATTAATATGTAGTTATATAACGATAAGGGTATAAAAACATGTTCACCCCAAACCCATGTTGGAGTCAGATTTGGGCCTGTACCCCTGACACCCAGAGCTCTTCAATAAAAGCACCTGCATAGAATCATTCTGTGCTTATGTGTTCCTGAACACTAACACCTGGTCAGCACAAACATACTGCTACTACCTTTTCATGAAAAAAAGGAAAGGGTCACTCCCTGGTGGTTGCAGCCCTCCTTCCACAGCACACCCACCCAATTAACAAGGCAGCTAATGAAGGAACATATCCCAGCTGTGTTCCCTTCACAGTTAAAAACTCTGCTTACAAAGGAAGCCTGATCCCCTCAGCAACAGACAAGACCTGTGATGTGTGCAGGTCTGTAACCACCCGGGCAGCAAGGCTGGCTCTGGAGGCTAAAGAAAGGTAAGGTTATTTTCTTCCATACTTTCTGGAAAAGTACTTGTGTGAAATAGAAAGGTGTGTTTTGTGTCAGGTATATACAGGCAACGTGTGTATTTGACTGTAATATGTGTGGAAACCAACTGTGGGACAGTTGTAAAGATGAATTCTAATAATAGCTGAGAAAAATAAACCATGGAAGAAGACCTTTGAACCTATCCTTTGTTTGCAATTAACCTTTATAAGTCTTAAGTTAATTTAGCAGCATTTGAATTAAAGCTTTTTGACAGGAACTTTCTGCTTGTAGTTAAGCCTTAAAGAGTTTTGCAATAATAACCTTTTGAAGTATAATTTT
>JAYDZK010000032.1:12607424-12652300 GCA_034509185.1 Euphonia xanthogaster
TTTTGCATTTTAACACATTATAATGAATTTCTCAGTGGCCTCCTGTTCAGGTATATTCAAGTAACACTTTTCCATCCTTTGGAAATCATGTAAATTAATAATAAATAAATTATACTAATAATTTTTAAAACCACAATAGCAGCTTGGGTGATATGTCATGAGGAAAGCAAAACAGAAGCTTAATGTGTAGTGGAAACTTTGTGATTCATTTTGACAGGTATTTGTAGGTGAGTATAGAAACTGATAAGGAGGAAAGAACAGTCCATAGTTAATGGCTGATGAATGCACCATCTCTGTGGACTTGACTGATAGGGCCTCATTCTGAAATCAACAGGAAACTGAATTTTATTTCAATTACTTTGTGTGTTTGGAACTTTTTGTTTCTTTCAGGCCAGGTGCTTACTTGAAATCTGATTACCACGTCATGGTAAAGGCAATATTTTGTGGGTTTCTTAGTTCTGTAAATTTCAGTGTAAATCAAGTAGCACTAGGAAAGCACAGAGGAATAGGGTGGGGCCAGGTTCAATGACTAAAGCTGAAACACGTTTTCCTGGGTTTTTAAAGCACACACCTGCAGTTGCTTGCTAGGAATTATGCAGCAGGGACCAAGCTTCTATTTGTATGTCTGTTTTCAAAGAAATTAAGCACTAAATAACATCCATCTTCACCAAAACATGAAAGGGAGCTAGCTGCTGCTAAAGCCTTAGTACCACAGGTGAGAAGAAAGAATTGGAGGGATGCACAGGAATTGAAGAGAGTAAGTAACATTCTACATTATATGTTATTTTGAATTATTTGTACTTAAAATAAGTAAACAGAATAGTTGGAATAAGTATGTTTTATACACTTCTGCTTCCAAAATCAGTATAGCATAGATGAAGGAAGAGACTTGAAAATCTGTATTTCATATTTACTTTACTTGGTTAGGGCCTTAATGTGGGCTAATTGAAATAAAAAAGCAAAACAAAACACGATTAATTTCACTGGGGTTTCCACAGCTCCTGACGTGAAAGCAGAAAGAACTGTGACTATACTGCATTTTTAAGGTAGAAACCAAATAAACTGAAGTCTGCTAGCCAAAAATCTATTTGAAGATGGAAACTGTTGACAAGTGCAAACATTAAACACTGCATCACATGCCACCTTTTAATATAAATAGTGGTTTAAGTTTTACAACAGACTGCTTTCCTCTAACAGTTGGTTGAAATATATGTCTAGTAGTTAATGGGAACCTCTTACAGTGAAAAAAAAAAGAAATGGTAGTTTACTTATATGATCTGGCTCTTTTTGTGCTTAATGGCACCCACCTGCATCATGGCACCGAGGACAACACAGATGGTCCTGTGATTAGGCTGAAATGAGAACTTTCATCAGCTGCAAAGAATTCAGCCTTAAGGACACAATTGTTATTATCCTACCCTTTGGATTTGGATTCCAGCATGGTCTTGAACATAAGGAATGAATATTATCAAAGGGTTTGGATTATGTGACCCTGAGGTTCTTTGCATGGATGTTGTTTCTACTAATACAATAAGTAGATTAGCTGTAAAATTCTGATTACTTTTCCTCTCCTTCTCTTGAACTGCACATTTTTCTAACAAGTCTTTTTGAGTACAATTTGGCAAAATATTGTTTTTCATTCAAAGCTCTCCAATGGTCTTATCCATGGTGGGTATATTCTGTTCTTTGGCACTGGTAGTTCTGGCAGTCCCCTGCAGAGGGTCTGCAGCTCCGAGCTGGGCTGTGATGATTTCTGCTATAAAGTTTATTCAGTGACAGCAAGCTTAATTCATTGCAGTGTTGTTGCAGCCTCATGGCAGCTCTCTGTCTTCCCACAGTGATTATTCCTTGGAAAGAAGATTCTTAGGCTACTGGTCCTCTGTCAGGGCACTTCTGGCTTTTGCTGGCTATCACAAGGCCCTCAGTCTTTGCCAGTGAATGAGTCACAAAAAGATAAGGCAGAACCTGGTGTTCCTTGTCTTTTCATATAGACAGGAATGGTGTGACATATTGTTTAAAAAACTGTCAGCTGCTGACACCACTTAGAACAAAAGTCCTGTCATCATTAACAGTACTGAGACAGAATTGGATTTAGCAATATTGAGACAGGTCTGAAAGAGGTTTTTATTTCACACTGAATCCAAATTAAGGGCTGAGCTGAAAATGGTCACTTGTGCTCTGAAGCATTCAGTGTAGTGACCCACATTTTGTAGTGCTTATCCGTTTTTTACAGATGCAGACTTGCTAACTTTTGGGGAATACTTTGTTTGCTTTTCAGATCAAGTGAAATTATTTGTATACAAAACCATGTCCCTTCTTGTTGATTTCTTCAGGAACAGATTTTCTCTGTCCATATTTTTCATGGTTTTGAGACTATTTGAACAGAAATGTCTTCAAATAAGAATGCAGGTTTAAAAGCAATTGAAGTCTGCATTATAATCAGGGTTATTCCATTACTTTGAACTCAAAAAAAGTATTTGCCCTCTATTATAGCAAAACTAGGTGGGTACTGTAAGAGTGTGTCCCTTTCCTGGGGAAATACAAACCTGCTATGCTCCTGCTGTGAATGATATTCTAGCATCCCCAAGTAAATACCTGTGACAGCCAATTATTTCAACTGCCTTTGGATAATTCAGATACAGCAATAAAGGGATTATGCTAATTTTAAACATGATTGGTTGAAATCAATTTGATTTGACACTGTTTTTAACCGTAATTCCATAGAAATTGTTCTTCTCAACGCTGTTTAATAGTGGCATTTATAAATGCCTATGTGGGCAAGAGAGAAATAAAATGGAGATTATACTAAAGCAACAATAAATCTGAAATTTTTCTTAGAATCATTGTTATGGCAATGAGATCAAGAGGAGACAGATAAAACATGTTTGTGAAATTTTGTGTAGGGTAAGGTATGAAGGTGCATTGAGGCTAAAGACTGAAGGTGGTCACTTATAATTGTATGCAAAGCGATTAAACTAAAAAGAATTGAGAAGAGGGAAAAATAGAAGAGGAACAAACCCTCTGTTCTTAGGATGCCAGTGATGTTTATAGAAGTTTCTTTCACTCCTGTTAATAAAAAGCAATAAAATCTCAGGAATAATTTTTAATGCAGTTTGCAGTTTTCTTATGGAAAAGGCTTTCAGCCTTTGTGTAGCAGCTAATCTGTTGGGTTTTTTTCCCCTGCATTCTGCTTTTTGAAAAAAGCACAAATAAATATGGATGTCATCTTAATTTCTTTTACACTGAAGCCCTAACACAGATTCAGATGTCTGGGTTTGTTTTGTTTATGTAAATACACGCATATGGCAATGGATTTTTAGGCATCATGCTCTGAAGCACCTGCCTTTGAACATTTCTGGCCTTCGGTGAACAGGGGCGAGAAAGCAATTTATCCTCTGCAGTTTTACGCAGACCTGGGTGTATTTTTAGGCCGTTTCCCAATGAGTAACACGCTCGCAGCCCTTGGCTGGGTGGGGACTGGAACCCGCGGGCTGGCGGTGAATGGACAGAGGCAGACGCTCGCAGGGATCACGGGCTGCGGTGCGTGTGCCGCTGCTGCTGCTGCCCCCGGCGGCTCCGAGCCGCGCCGCTGGAGCCCCGGCTCCTCGGGAATGCTGGGAATGTTGAGTCAGGGACTGGCAACCCAGACAGCCGGGCTCGCAGCTGACTGAGGGAGACTCGCTGAGGGACGGAAAGACGAGGGACAGGGGCACACGAGCCTCCCCCGACTGCAGCAGGTTCCTTCTCTTCAGCCCCTCGCAGGTATTCCGCGGCTCCCGCTCTCCCTGCTGCCTCCCTCCTCCGCGCAAATGGGATGCCAGCTAAACGTGATGTTGTAAAATCCATGTGAGGACGAAAGGCAGATGCAATGATTTGAAAGGTGAGAAGCTTGAACAAGAATATGGCTGGGATGCATGACTGTAAATTTACTGTGATTAAGGAAATGCTGGATATTGCTTTTTACAACTGTCTGGTAGCTGAATCTGGAGATGAATTTGCAGAATAGGCTTTTTATATTGCTTTGGAAATACATTGTAATAAATGGGACCAAGTGCACATCTTATTCTGGTAACAGAGTGCCTCTCCCTACAGAATCGCCAACCAGAAACCTCTCTTGCAATTTCTATTAAAAGCAGCCATAGGACTGTATTTTTTAATATGTTTTTAAATTTTTTTTGATGTGCCTAGTGTTCAAAAATATTATTGATGTTGTTAAAGTTTTCTGAAATAGAATTGATGGGTTTTGGAAATTCCTAGCTTTATACCTAAATAATGGATAATGCTTGGTGTTTTAAAAACCGTGTCAGGAAAAAAGGTGAGAGATTTCTGCTCCCTTCTAGTGGCTGACAAATGGAAACAGACGCTAACAGGGTATTATTTTTCAGTTATATAATTAATGAATACTTACTGGGGTTCCCCATTTATGATGCTGGGGTTTATTTATTTTTAAGAAAAGATCATTTCAGGCTGGCCAAGTGATGAATGTGATGAAGTCCACGCCTATGTTCACCAAGGATACATAGATCTTTTTCTGGGAGCACTACAGTAGTAATTTGATGGAGAAGGATTTGTTTTTTTTTTTTTTATTAGTGTGTGATTGATTTCTAGGCGGTTACCTGCTAAGCCTTGTGATGGATGGATGGACGGGAATCTATTCCCTTAGCGGCGAATTGCTCTTCCCCTCGTGATGGACACGCCGGCCGACCACTGGCATTGGCAGACACGAGCTCGTTGCACACGAGCGCGGCCAATAAGTGCAGCCAAGGGGAGGGCAAATCCTACTTGCCAGGGTTAGTTTTCTGGTCGGCTTTCTAAATCAGTGGTTTCAGTTAGCTGGTGTCGTTCCGGATTTGTTTTTATTCCCATCCCTGGACCTGCAGCCCCACGTGCGTGTCCAGGGCGGCCGCCTCGAACGCGGCCCCTTCCCGGCAGCCGCGCTGGGCGCAGGCCCCGCTCCGGCTCCCCCTCCTTGGAGGGCGGGGAAGGGAGGGAGGTTTCTCTCCATCAAGTCACTTCGCCCATGGCACTTGCTTTCCCCGTCGCCGAGCCGAGGACGGAGCGCATCCCCCGCGTCAGCCCCGCCGCCCTGCCCTGAGGGGAGATGCTGGGGATGCGCTGCCTCCCTCCTTCCCTTCCTCCGTTCCTCCCTCCCCCGGGAATGGCAGAGCTCCACAGCCTGGATGGGGGCGTGGGGAGAGCCCTCCTGCGGCCCTTCGCCAGCCCGGTGCCGGGGGAGCATCGGGCCCTGCCCTCCCAGCCTGCTGCCCGGCAGCGGCGCTGAGGGAGCCCGGCCGCCTTCCCTGCCCGGCTCCGCGCGGTGTCGGGGCTGCGCGTCCCCACGGGGACCCCACGCCAGTCCCTCTGCCGGGGGCATTTCCTCGGGTGTCCCCATGGCTCAGGTGCAGCCAACACCAGCCATAAAACAGCCCCTCAGCCGCAGCCCCCTGACGGACGCGTGTGCTGGAGCAGTGCATTCCCTGTCAGTTCCTTTACCCCAGAAGGAGGAAAAGGACCCTTTTTTTTTTTTTTTTTTTAAGGGTCTGTTTCTGCACATGCAGAGTGTGTAATGGTATATCCAGATCCCTTAAGGAATATGTTTCTGTGGGTAAAGATTTCTTAGTTTCTTGATGGAAGAAACTTGTGGTCCAAGCCTTGGCTTTGTGGGTGACTGTGTTAGGGGCTGTGTGTGAAAGTGCCTCCACATCTCCTCAGCGCCTTAAAGGAAGCATTTTAACTGCTGTTGTTTTTGTTTTAAAGCTCTGTGTAAAATGGTTTTCAAAGGCATCGAGGTGAGTTAGCATTTTCACTTTTCCTAGAGGAATCTGGGAGGAAGGAGAGGCTTTCTGTCCAGTGAGTGAAGGGAACAATTTCTTCTTCCAAAGGCTCGGTGAGATAAGGGCAGTTCCTGGGGTTTGTGACTGTCCAGCTGAGGTTGAAACTACACCTCTGAACAGTGGGGAAACCCCATGCTGTGTTTATGAGCACACCCAGGGTGGGGTAGATACTCAAGAACTGAGAAATTTCGTGGTTAGTGTTTGGGTGCCTTGTTATTCTCATTATCCATGCTCTTCTGGTTTGCCAGCATTTGGAGAAGACCCATCTTGCTGCCTCTTATCCTGTGAGTGGTTCTTCAACTCCTCTAATCTACTGCTAGTGAAATTCTGGTGGATGGTAGTGTGAGATCCAGCATCCATGCCAATCCCTCCTGCTGTTCCTTGCCTGCTCTGAAGGCTGTAGAAAGGTGTGGGCCTTATTCTTAGCAGCCAAATAGCAAAAGAACACATTCAACCATTTTAGAATGTCAAATATATGTGATACTTAGAGAATTATCTATCCAGCATGTGTTTTTGTATAAGCATGCTCAAGGTGATATTTTTTTCTTTTGCTTTAGAAAGATGATTGTTACTGACCTTTGAAGGATGACTAAGAAAAAAGAGTGGGTTGCTCACCCCTCAAAGAGGGTGAGGCAACCAGCCTGTGTATCGCTTCCAAAGACCACATATGTTCCCCCACCTGTATCTCTTAGGGTGTTTATTATATTTTTATCCACTATGATGCATTTGTTATCATCTGTTTAATTTAGTTTTTAATGCTTGGGATATATATATGTGGAGGATCTTAGTTAGATCCACCTAGGAAATACTACTCTGATACTGGTTTTTAAAAAATTATTATGTGACCCCTCTTATCTGTGATATTTTATTTGTTTGGTTTAGGATTGTGTTAAAATATTTTTGTGATTTACGTCTTAGTTTTTGAATGATCTCACATGTACTTAGCAATGATGGGCTTGCCTCAATTTCTTATATTTTGCAACACTAACACTAGCTTATATTTTCTGTCAAGTGCTGGCAAAAGGGTAAGAGCTATTTGAAAGTAAAATGACTTTGTAATTTCTTTTTCAGGGTTACAGTTGAAACTAAATTCTGAAAATGAACTGTGTAGTGCTGCTTCTTCTGGGTGATACTTTGACACTAAGAAAATACAAAGGAATATCAGCAGAAACATCAGTTAAATGTTGTTCTGGAGTATTTTGGTTTTATTCCATTTTTAAAATGTAAAGTAGTTTATAGAAAGAAACCATCTCTTACAGTCTTTCTGTAATCAAGTGAAATAGACTTATGTTGGTTTGTTACTGCTTGTATGTAAGATGCAAAAAAACCCCCCAGCCTGTTTCCTTGGAAAGCAGCAGTTGACTACTCCACTACTTGTGGAGGTCCAAGGACTTTTTTAAGCATGGATATCCAATGTTTGTATGACAAAATGTGGGTGTCTGATGAATTTGCGTTGTGGAATTTAAATTTTGTTGTTGCTTTCTTGGCAGTTGATTTCAGGGATTCTCATGATTAATTTAGTGATGGTGGCTTTTAGATTCCCAGCTTTGGAATATCTTAAGTAGCCAGGTCTTGTTTTGAGGTAATGGCAACAACTAGGAACCACATCTCCTTTCAGGGACAGTCTGTCAGGTGCTGAGCTCTGCCAAAGGAGAGAGGAGGAGCAAAGATGTTTTAGCACTTCTCTGGATAAGGCTTCATTACTGCTTCACCATTTCTATTTACAGGAACTTGGAATTCCTTCATGATATTAGAAATTTAGACTTTGCAATGGGCAGGTGATGTGCTGTTCCTTTACTTTAAAATGCAAATAATGAGGGAGGTGTGTGGAGCTGGAATTTCTGTGCTTTTAGGAAAGCAGAAGAATGTGTCTAAGAGTTTGGGGTTTATATCAGTTTCAAGTTGTGATTGGATGTGTGGGAGTCTTTAACATTTTGGATTGTTAGCAAAGCCAGAGCATTTCTGTGAATTTTAAGATGAGGTTTTTGAAAGGTGATATTTGCTTTCTTGATTATGTTAAAAACTCAGATTCTAAGAGAGTCTTGCAGACTGGCATTCACTGGAAATGTTTCAGGCTGGTTATCATGTGCTTCTTTAATGATCAATGTACTTTTTATTTGGTTAGAATACCCCACTTGCAGCAAATACTGTTTGTTTGTTTTTTTTAAATACTTCCCACTGTTTGTCCTGCTCATTATCCTATTCCTCTAACTGAAGTCACCGTGCAGATGTAGAATCTAGCAGCTAAATTCTACAAAAATTGAAAATGGGGAGATTTTCAAAGTGATTTAATGCTGGACTCTCATTGTGTGAGAAATTACATGGGACATTGAATGGCATAAAAGGGTTGATGGAAGTGGTGCGTATATATAAATATATATTGTATAGGTTTGTGTAAAAATGATGCACTGTAGTTTCAGGGAGTACTGTGGAGTTGGGGAGGTAAGGTGCTGAAGAAAACATTGTCTGTAGTGATTGCTTAGTTGGATATAATGTGCAATTTATTTTGAAGGAAGTGAAAGAAACGTAACAAATCTCTGCCATTTCTGAATTTTGCACAGAGCATTGGTAATGTGTGGGGCAGTTTCCCTCCAAGTGAACAACTCGGATCACTTGGGATGCTGACTAATGGGACATAATCTTCTCCATACATTGAGAGGTTTACAGAGCACATCTTGGTCACTTCATTCCAATTCCTTATGGAGGTTTAACATGTCTGTACTTGTGGTTACACTGTTTGGTATGTCTGGATTGTTTCATTGCAGGACTTGGAGGCCACAGTACTTGTATTCCCAGGAACTGATTTTTCATTGTCAAATATGAGTTGAGTCCTGTTAGAAATTTTGCTGCTGCCCTTTCAGTTTTCAGTGTTGTTATCTAAACACTTTTCATGGTCAGTAAAATTAATTTACTGGTAATCTGCTTAGATATATATTTCATTATCTCTTGGCACATGCGGTGTCTGAATTATTTAATTACTTTATAAAACAGCACAGGTCTGTGTTATTTCTATGATGGTGAGGCTTTTGACTTAAACAGCTTTCTGCGGTGCATTCTTTTCCTCAAAAAATATTGCTGAAATGCAATTCTTACCATTTATGTTCTTTGAACAGTTCAGATTAGTGGGCAAATATGACCTGGTAAATAAAGCACAGGTCTTTTTGTTTACCTATGCCCAATAATAGTGGAAGAAATGGTACTCTCAGGGGCTTCTCTGGAAGACAGTTTGCTGTGTACAGCAAGTTTATTTTTGATGGCTGAGTCTTGGCAGTCATGATGTACCTCAGCTTTCATTTATAGACCTCATTTGAAATCTGCTCAAAGCACTTGTTTTTCCTTAAGGAAACAGTTACAATAACATCTGTCATCAACTTCAAATGTTAGGTCAGATGCCTGTGAGGACTTATATAAATTGCACTTGTGAACTGGTGTGATTGTGCTTAGCTGAGTGTGAGCCCAAAGGGGGCTTTGCTGTGAAATTACGAGCCAGCCACTGAGTGCTTGGGGAGCTCTTCAACTCTTTTGGGAAATAAATAAATAAATAAATTATAAAAAAGGCAATTCCTGAAGTGCAATGTCTTCTAATGGTTCCAGGATGCTGATTCTATGATGAATTGAAAGCTAATCTGCTAAATCACTTGCATTGCTTACAGAGCCTGTAAGTTCCTTGGACGGCTTTGATCTGATGTGGCTGAAGCACAGCCAGTTTTTCTTTGGCATGGTACTGAAACGTGCATCCTCTTGTATCTGGGCAAAGGCAACAGAGGAGGGATGTTCTACAGGTTTTTACATTGTGATGGTTTCAAAGCATGCTGAATGCACAAATGTGCTCCTTGTTTTGCAGTTCGAGTAGGCATATTGCTATTCTAGAATCAAATAAATGTAAACTGTGGAATGGATATTTAGGCTTGCTAAATATCCCAGTATTTAAGTATTTTCTAAGAAACTGCTGGAGGCTGCATAGGTAGTCTTAATAGCTGATCCTGTGACTATTTTGTTGCCTTTTTACAGAGAATGGAAGCTTTGTAGCAAAAAAGAAAAATATAGCTTTGTCTTGCAAATGTGTAAGCCTGTGTTTAGTAACATTCATGGGAGTAGCTTTATTGAATTAAATTGAAAGTACTCCGTTGTGTGGGAGTATCTCTGTTGGTTTCTAAACCATTAAGAGTTATAAATCCATCTTAAAATTAAAAGTATGGCATAATTGTAAATGCCAGACTATTTTTAAGCATACTTAATGTGAAAATAGACAAATTTACAGGTCAAACTATAAATTCAGTTGATTTCCTTTTACACTATTTTCAATTCTTAGGTTATTTTAGGAATGTAGTCTTTAATATGGATTTAATATATATATATTACCAGCTGAACAGCTTTTTGTTTCAAAGAATTTGTAAATGCTGACAGTACAGGAATGACAGAACAAGTCTGGTCTTTCAGATTTTTCCTGGAACACTTTTAGGTTTTCTTATCATGCTGATTTTTAAGTTCTGCCTTCTCAAAGGATAATTCAGTCTATAACTGTGTTTCTGTAAATTATATAGTCATTCAAGTTAGGTAAGTGCTGACAAAAGCGAAGCAAAACTGTGCTAATAATTGGGCATAACTTTCAAGGAATCCTGAAGAATTTTGTGTACTTTTACATTCTATTATTTTTCCCTGAAGGAGGCGATTTTAGTGAAAATTCAAGACGTGATTGTTGTTGTTTTTCTTTAATAGTCATTAAATGAAAAGTACTGTTTGCCTGATTTACCAAGTGCCTTAGAATAATCCTCCACAAAATACTGGAGCTTATAAATGCAGGCTTGCATTGATAAATGAGAATTCTTATTGCGAGGGGCATAAAAGGCAAGTGAATAACAATTGCAGGATGGAAGGCATGATGAATACAGACTAGGATGCAGAATTTAGCATACAAGACACCTGCATACCTGCAAGGACTGAAATGTTAGGAAATATTTCTCTGGAAAACCAAAAGCTTGCCAGGTCCTTAGAAATATCTGTGTCCTGGGAAGGTCATTATGGTATGGGGAAGCTGAGAACCAAAAAACTGAGCAGGGACATGCAGTGTTTTGGAATTTGTGTCTCTATCCCTTGTTGCTTGTGATTCACACCACCCACCCTCCCACCCATCAATAAAAAATAGAATCCCAGTGTTAAGAGCTGCAGAGAGCAGATGGACAGCAAAACAAGGGCTGGGAGCTTCAGTCAGTTACAACTGAGGTGTTTTACCCTGCACCTCTGGAGCTGTTCACACCACTGTTGGTGCTTGTGCTTTGTAGTTTAAACAAAGGGTAACCCTAAACATCCCTGCATCTGGGGGGTGGCTGTTAGGTCAGAAGGGACTGGAGAGTGAGAAAGGCTCAGCACTGGCAGGTAACTTTTACAGACTGTTCGTGGTTGTGTTTGCCCAGACTTGGCACATGGGCTGCCCTATAGCTTTTTATAAAGATACAGTGTGTTCTCTGGCATAACAATTAAAGTTAGATGTGGTGGTTCTGTCTTCGCTTGGCTGTAGAAGCCTTTTTTAAAATGTTCCATTTTCAGGTCTTTAATGTTTTACATAACATCAGAAAAATAAAATGAAACAGTTGAAGTTTCTCACCTTCCTTAGGTATCTTAGAAACCCCAGGATACTTGTCACGTGCAGGACTGCAGGAAATAATTGTTTTAATGGAAGTGTTAGAGATCAAACATTAAGAATTGGAGTTTGAGCAACAGAGACCTAACTTAAGTTATAAAATAATGGAGGTGTCAACTGGTGGAGTTTAAATATGATTTATATTATTTAAAGCCTACTTCTTACTATTATGATGTTTTAAAACAGTTACAATGTCTCAAACATTGTAATAAAGAGTAAAATGCTTTGAAAGAAGTGTACCTTTCTTGAACACTAGGCTTGTTTTAAACACATGAAACTTGTATAAAGAGTTAAAAATGAATTGTTGACCCTTCACTTAAGTATGTTAAAGAGTAATATAATCGACAGTCCTGATAACAGTGTCAGAACTGCTTGCTTTTCAAGGTTTTTAATACGGCATTTTGAGCAAATATTTCAATTGGTGGAGTTTTCTGATTGCATGATAAGTACTCATTGCTGTCACTGCACCTGACAGCTTTAGAATGCCTGACAACTTTATTTTCCATATATGTCATTTGATGCATATTAAGCAGCCACTCCTACTTTTGCCTTCATATTTTCTTCTGTGTGAAAGGAAAGGCAGGCAGGCCTGATGTGAACTGCTCCTATGAGGTGAAAAATGCCGGTTATTCCATGGAGCACTGATGGGAGTTCAGGGACATGAGCAGCTCACAAGATTAAAACAGGCTTTGGGACTAACTTATTTACAACTACATATGTGTAATTTTTACAGCAAGCTATGAGAGAGGGGCTAAATTAATGTCTGCTAACTAGTAAAAAGAAATTTAGTGTGCAGACTGTAGTAAAACTTAAATTTACATAAGAAATGCAGATTCAGGATACTGTAAGTAACCTAAATGAAAATGTTGCTTTTGAAGTTGTCATATACGCTTTGTTTTTCAAACTTGTAAGGAATAGTAGAGTCGCAGGAAGAAATGGATTATTTTTTTTATTGGATTAAAAAAAGGTGGGGGAGAAGAAGTTACTTGGTCAGCCTGGTAAGTAGGAAAAGAGAGTCCTTTGTCCTTGTAATAGAAACAATGCTGGTCTCATACTAACACCATATAAAGAGCATTGTATTTATCTTTTTATCCTTTACTTTATTGAAAGAAGACATGCCAGGCTGCCCACTCAGATTAATGAAGAAAGGCAGGCTCCTCTACAACAGATTTGGGTTTTCTGTATCTAGTTTGTATCAGCTTGCTGTGTTTTTTTTTACATCAGCACCGATAGTAAAAACCATGTGAAGAATATTCTGAGCTGTGAGGATGTATTGTGCCACAATGAAAGCAGTAGAAAACACAGGTAAAGCAAAAGAAAGTGCTAGAAATATTTCTGACTCTTAGTCACTACTTTTAATGCACATGTGCTCCTGGTCTTCTGTGTATGGAGAGGTTGTGTTTTAAATGAGAGTATTTAAAAGATGCTATCAAAATAAAGAAATCATTGTTTGCTAGGGCATAGTTTTATGGAACAGATTTTTTTCTGTCAATCTCCTTCATTTTGTAGTGCCTCAAAGTGCAGTCCTGGCAGAGAAAATATGAGCATTGTGTTCTACATCACCTCTTTTTTTTTTTTTTTTTTTTTTCTATTTTGCTTCTTTTGGTTTATATGTGGGGAGTTGTATAGTACTAAACAGTTTTAGACAGTTTGGAATTGAATTGATAATTTCTGCACTTAGCTGTCACCATATGTTGTTTGGGGAGGTTAACTCTGCAGAAGAGGTTTCCTTAAAGCTTTTGGTGCTTGTACAAATGTTTGAGCTCTTGGCTCAATGTTAATATTGGCAAGTAGTCGTGCAAAGCTATTAAGTATTTGGCTGATACCCAAACTTCCTGCTGACTAGGTGATTCAGGCCACAGGAGGGGACACTAAAAGCCTAAATCATCCCTCAGCATGTAAGAGTGTGTAACCAGTGAAAATCAGAGCTTACAGGGTACTGTGTATACAGTATTTCAAGCAAACTCTGTAATTGTGTTAAATGGAGAAGTAAGGATTTGGAAACGAAATTGAGTGAGATCTTCTAGTAGCATCCATATCAGAATCCTGTGCTCCAGGTTTCTCAAAAAATAGAAAGCTAAAAGACAATTAGCTTTTGTCAGCCTTGAGCCGTGTGGGTAAGGTGAGCCCGTGATGTTGCTGTGTGCAGAATGCAGGTGATCAGGTGGGGCAGGAATGTGGAGAATGAGGCAAGCTGAAGGTGTAACAGGTGTTTGGGCACTTTGGCATGAATGGTATCGGGTCTGCTGGGGTTTCAAGGCTGAAGAGAGCATGGGGCAGAGTGTCTAATCCCTGCCTTCCTGCCCCCAGCTGACAATACATGCCTAATTTTCTGGGTCCTAAAAGGATCCACATAAAAATATAGTTTTGTTTGCAGTGCAAAATAATAAATTCATGATTATAATGGTTAATTTTACATCATGTACATTAAAGGAATTTCTTTAAAATAAGAAAATACTGAGCCAAGCAGGTGAGCATCTGGGTTTTTTCCTAGTAGAAAGCTGATTTGGGTTTTAAATCTCAGCTCTCATAGGAAAATGTGTGTGGTGGATCTGCAGTCTGTCCCTACCAGACTGAATGAAGCTGGGTGACTTTTCTCAGAGAAGGTTTTAGGGGGATATGACCTTTGTGATTCCTTTGCCCTGGCTACTACAACATCTACAGCTTTGGTAAAAAATTATTACTTGAGAGTATTAGTATTCCTTCCTCCCTGTCCAATTAAAATAGCAATATAAAATAAATTTACCTTTCAAAATAGAACTGTCTTTATCTCACCTGTCCACTCTCAGTTCAACTGGGATGGCTCTGTCAGCTGGTTCTGTGGGAAAAGGGGATCTTTCCTCTCTCTTTTTCTCCAGGCAGTAGATGATGCTCTGTGTGGCAGTTGTTGAGGTCCTGAGGCTGGTATTGCTTCTTCATGTCTCCAATTCCTGATGTGTTGAGACACACAGTAAATCTTCCTGAAGCCAGGAAGGCTCCATGTAGAAGCAGTAAAGAGCAGAAAATGGTGTAGGTGCTTTTTCTTCCCTTTCATAAAGCAATGGCATCTGCCTTCTACCGTGTCTGAGACTTCACAGCCATAAAGGAAGGCTCCAGTTTTATCCTTAAGAAGTACACACATTGAAAAAAAATGTTTTTGTGTGCTTGCCTTTTTCTGAGGTGTTTGCAGGAAAGCCAGTCTGTATAATTCCAGTTATAGAAGGTAACAAACTAAAAAGTTCTTAGGCTTTCTCAATTTAATTTGCAAAGTCATGGTTTTCAGCTTTTGGTCTGTGAGCTGTCCTTAATAGCCTGTTAAAGTAAGAAAATCAAGCGTATCATCAGTGTGTTTGTGTTTACAACACAGATGTCTCTGTTTTGATTTGAATACTTCTAGAGGGAAAAGAAAAGAAATTGGAAATGCTGTGGAAGTAATAACACTGGTTGGTGGTGTTTTGCTTCTCTTTTCTTGTTGCTTTCTGAATTTTCCCAAGCTTATGGAAGTTACAAGGCTCAATCAGCTTTGGAACATTGTTTAAGAAGTTCAGTGAGAAGTTAGCCTCCCTTTGGATAAGGAATGAGGATCCTTTTTTCAGTAGAGCTCAGTGGTGAGCACTGGAGTGCTAAGCAAGATAAGTGTTCTCTGATATGAGAAGTTCCAAAAATTCACGCAAGTTGAGAAAAGAAAGACCACAACTAATAAGCTCTAAAAGGCAAAACAACTACCTGAAAATACATATCAGAGACATAAGCAGAAGGCTAAGTAAGTTATTAAGTGATTCTAAGCAAGAAATGTACTGATTTATCAGACTGAAAAGGAAAAACAGTATGGACATTGTATAAGATAAAATATTCCGTACCTCTGCTTCTGAGGATCAACAAATTTATACCCAACTCCACCACCTGGCTGTGTATCATATGTGCTGTATCTAAAAATATTTTATTGTGTGCAGTTTAAATTGACGCTGGCATTTCCTGCTAGCAGTATTGTTTTTTTACCAGACCAGAGTGTAGTGTTTTTTAGGGGATGTTTGTTTTGTTTTGTTTTGTGTTTTTTTTATTGAGTGAGCAAGAGGAGGGGGTGAATTCTGTCAATTCTGAAGATTTGTTGCTTTTGCTCAGAATCTGCCAGGAGCTGGTGGAAGGAAAGTCATCTTCAGCTCTGGTCTCATGGGAGATTTGTCTATGAAGGAGCTATGGAACTGTTTCAGGCAACTAGAAAGATACAGGGATGGATTTCTCAGAGGACTTGATGAGCTACTTGGCCAGAGGATGGCTGGCACTTGAGAATTAGATGAGATTTTTTTTTTTTTTTTGTTGGTCAATGTGTTGAAGTTGAGACAGCAGAAAAGCTGCACAGGGTCTTTTGGTGGAATAAGCTGTGGGTCACCTCTTGAATGCTTCATGACAGCTGAAAAGAGGGGAAGGTTTGGACAGTGATGTTAAAATGCCACAACTTAGAAAAGTAAATCAACAAGATTACTTTATATCTGTGTGCCTTGGGAATGAATTCTGGAAGCTTTAAGAGGGTAGTTCTTTATGCCAATAAAAATATTTTTCTTTATATAAATTTCATATTGTCAGTCATTTAAGTGACAAGGTAAGGTATGGTATGTTATTGTATTGGGCCCATGTTGTTCATTCTGACTTAGTTTGACAAGCTTTAGCTTGAAGTTTTCTAGCAAGAAAGAAATGAGGAGTTTTATTTTGATTGAAATTAGTTTGAAAATGCACTTTTAACTAATCATCCTAGATATAAAATGTTTAGCAGATTGGTTTTTCTGATATATGGTGATTACTCTTAAGTTTATTTTCCAAAATGAAAACTTAATTTTATAATATTTTTTTTCAGGTCTGTCTTGGGAGGAAAACCAGATTTTGCCTACTGGAAGAATGCAGTGAAACTGCCAGTATTTCTAGCCGGAATTATTAATTTAGCATTCAAATTTAGTGTTACTAGTTTCTTACTAAATAGTACCTCAAAGTAGAAGAAAAATGTATGGAAGTGCAAGAACAATCAGCAACTTGGAAGGAAGTCCCTCCAGGTCCCCCCGCTTGCCAAGGTCCCCCCGCCTGGGCCACAGGCGAACCAGCAGCGGGGGAGGAGGGGGGACAGGGAAGACGCTGTCCATGGAGAACATCCAGTCCCTTAACGCAGCCTATGCAACATCTGGACCAATGTACCTGAGTGACCACGAGGGTGTAGCTTCTACTACTTTCCCAAAGGGCACAATGACTCTTGGAAGGGCTACAAATCGAGCTGTGTATGGTGGCCGAGTCACAGCCATGGGGAGCAGCCCCAATATCGCTTCTGCTGGACTGTCACACACAGATGTCCTTTCTTACGCTGACCAGCACGGAGGGCTGACCACATCCTCACACCACCACCACCACCAGGTTCCTTCTATGCTGAGACAGGTTAGGGATAGCACCATGTTAGATCTGCAGGCTCAGCTTAAGGATCTGCAGAGGGAGAATGACCTTCTCAGAAAAGAACTAGACATTAAGGATAGCAAGCTGGGGTCCTCTATGAATAGCATCAAAACTTTCTGGAGTCCTGAGCTAAAGAAAGAGAGAGTATTGAGGAAAGAAGAAGCAGCCAGAATGTCAGTTCTTAAAGAACAGATGAGAGTTACCCATGAAGAAAATCAGGTAAGTAATTAGGAAAGTTTCTTTGTGTTGATTTACAACCAAGCACTTGATGTTTTGCTTTTGGTACTGTACTCCGTGCTGGCACAAGTTTGATATTTGCCACAATAATTTTATATCTTGGTATATCTCTTCTGACTGCTAAACTGCAGGAAAGCACACTAATAACAATCCAAATGCAGATTATAATTTCCTTCATGCAGCATCCCTTCACATTTTAGATGGATAAAATAATTGTTGTTACCCTTTCTCTTATGTCTGAAACTTTCTCTAGGGTTTTTTTTACAACTGTCTAAATGTTGTCTTGGCAACATTTTCTGAAGAGGTAAGTGAGCCATTTTTGAAAAAGTGTAAATAACTATCTAGAGGCATATTTTGTTTAAGCTGTGTAGGGAGTTAACAGTTTTAAAGTTAAAAGAAGGTAAATTCTCATATTCAGCTTTCTGTATTTCTGCATTACAGAATGAAGTTTTCAGTAACATTTCGGAGACCCGTATTGTAGTAAATGAGTGTCTTGTAAATACATATTTCAAATACTTCTATTCACATTGTAACATTATTTTCCTGAAGTTGTAAAAAGATTCAAATATTTTAGTCTGGATGGATAAATCTGTGAAGTCAAAATTCGAGACTTGGCTATACCAAACATACAGCTACATATACAAAGCTATACAAAACAGCAGCACAGAATAGATAAAAAAATTATCCTTCTTTTCTCCGCACACTTTTTGGCTTCTGGTCTTATTTTAAAGCTGCTCCTTTTTAGACCATCTGTTAACTTTCCCCAGACAAAAACACAGTCCTGTGTTTCTCTCACTTCCAGATTCCATATCTAAACTTCTTTGCTGGCAGGCAGCAACAACTGAGGTTTTGAATTAACGTCCAAGTTTGTGATCAGTTAGAGCTTCTCAGCAAACTTTCTGCCTTTAGGCATGTCATGAACCTGAATATCTACAGAGCTGGCAAGTTTGTTACCAGTTACTTCAGTGGGAAACTGGCTGGGTTGTCATCAGGAATTCAGTGCAATGAATTAATTTATTACTGTCTTGTATAACTTTTGTATCCAGATTGACGATAGTAGTTGCTGATTATTTATAGCAGATGCACTAGGATGCTGCTAGAACCAATATTAACAAAAAGATGCATGGTGGAGGTTCTGTTTTTCAAAAACTTTGTTGGTTAGATATTTTAATGGTGGTAGTTGGTGTCACCTGAGGAGGAGAATTATTCTGATAGACTCTGATGTGATTCTTATGGAAATGTCACATTAATATCTTATGCTGACATTTGGAATTTGAATCTGGTGTTTAGAGACTTTGTCACACACCAATGACAATTCTGTTTTGGTTTTCCCCCCTAAAATCTAGTTTTGCTTATCTTGAGGATTAGTAAACTAGTAACTTAGTTATGAGTTCATTCACATTGTATCTTTTACAAACTCTTATTTTCTTGTAACAGCAAACCTGAAAAAAGCAGTATATTTTGCTCTATGTGTATATTTAACATGAATCCTCCCTCTATAATACACAGAGATTGGGTAGCTCTGTTCCATTGCTAAGTGTCCAGACATTCACAGGACAGGCCAAGTACACAGTGGTATCCCCAGCAAGGGCTCCTTGTGATCCAGCTGCTGTTTCTTTGTGCTTAATAACTCAGTGAACTTTAAATTCAGCCAGTCACTTTTGGACCTGTTTAAAATGCCAGTGTCCACAGGCTCTTAGCCTAACATACCTGTGAGGAACCACTGGTTTTGTTTGGTTTTGCACTAGACTTTGTCTGCTTTTGCTAGGATTTCCTTTTCCTTGTACTGAAAGAAGCAATAAATAATTGGTGTCTGGTGCCAGTCTCAGTGCCACTTAGGACTTTACAGTGCCATCATCACATCCCTCCCCCAGCTCTTTTCCAGACGGGAACATCTTGCCATGTGTGATAATTCCTTGTGGAACAGTAACATGATGTTTTTCAGACCTGTTAAATGTTTGTGATTTTTTTCTTTTTTTTGAGGCAAGGGTACCAAAACATCTTATGTTTTTGATAAAGTGAAAAATGAGTTGTGTTTATGTTGTAGTGTTTGCCCTTTAGTTCTGTGTCTCTCACAGAAATTTCCAACAATTAGTTTGTTCTTTCCAGTTTTGGATGCCTTTATTTTTGCTGCTACTGAGTACGAAGCTAATATCTTAATGGAAATATTTATCATAGCTGAAAAAACCTCACCATTCATTCTAACCAGTTTAGATCACAGCTTGTTGTGCTTAAAGGTAGGATTATTTTCATTTGTGTGCCACTTTTATCTCCTTGAATTTCATCTGCCAGCCTCTGACTATTTGCCTAGGCTTATGAAATTCTTCTTTGCATTTGGCTTTTGTCTTTACTGCCCTGAATAACCAAACACCATGAGGAAAATTAGTCATCTTACTGATCACCCTGGTCTTTGGGCTGCTCAGGAGGTGTCAGTCAGCACAAACCCCAGCCACAGGTTCCAGGAAAACTCCAGGGACCTTCTGTTGGTTTTGGGAGTCAACCATGTGTTTCTGCTATTTCCCCTCTTGCAATCAAATGTTTGTGTATAAAAGTACCCATGCTCTTGTGTAAATGCTGCTTACTTTTCTTGTAAGCTTTTGGAGAGGGGCCTTTGTGAAGGAATAGCTTTGGAAGCCCAAGCTGGCTGGGTCAGCTTGTTTGTCGTTCTTATTCAGCAGGATATTGATTCTTTCAAACAACTAATTTAAATTAGAATAATCAAGAAGCTAATTTTAAAGAACAAAAAGGAGATGTGCTCTATCACATCTATCCTAAAAGTGGTCAGTCTGTCCGTGTGTGTCTGAGGTTTACTGGCTTATAAAACTTTGTTAAAGGCTGAGTTGTTTCACTCCGAAACACTAAAAAGTGTTTTCACATTGGCTGTCCATGATGAAAGTGACCCTGCCTGGATTTCTGGGTCCCCTAGCAAAGTTTGGGATCTCCCAGGAGACTGGAGAAGGGCAAATCTGCCTGCCAGAAAAGAAATGAAATGAGAGAATGAGTGAAATGTTTTTCATATTTTTATAGTGGTTTCTGAAAAAATATTGCAAAACCCAAAGAATTATTTGGAAGCCGTATTTTAAAAAATAATCAGCTATTTCTAAATATAGAGAGGGAAAATAAAAAAATAACTATCACCCAATATGGATTTATAAAAAATAATGTCAGACATCTGATTTTTCTTGGATGACAGGAAAACACACCTTGTGCATAATGGAAGAGCAGTAGCAACATATTGATGTTAAGAAAACTTTGTCTCAAAAGATTTCCCTTTAGTGAGTTGGTGGGAAGCATATGACAGGAGATTGCCACTACATGGAGAAGTATTTGATTAGAAGCCTATGTCAAAATGTAATTATCAGTGATTCATGGTGAAATTGGAAAGGTTTCCAGTAGGATCTGGTAGGGATCTGTCATGTGCTTGAGGCTTTCATCAGTGTCCTAAAGGATGGATGTGTTATGCATCCAAATAATGGCGAGATTGGGAAGGCTTAAAACCATCCTGGAAAGTAGGATTATAAATGAAAATAAATTTGCCAAATAAATGAATTAGTTTGAAATGGTAGGATCTGTTTCAGGAAAATTGATAAAATTAAACCTTTTGGAAGCAGAAGGAGATGCATGAGGAAGTTTATGGACAGTAACTTGGACATTCCTGTTTTTCTTTTGAAAGTTATGTTTCAGGAAGTGTATGCTTTCAGCACCTGTACTTTGATATCACAGCCCATGTTTAGTTGGCTTTTCTTTTTCATGTTCTTTGTGATGTTTTCTCCCAGTGTAACTGGCTTTTTTTAATGTATGTGTTGGTATACATAGGGGCGGGAAGTACTCAACATGTTTTTAACTATTTAAAGTAGTTCTTCATCTTGGAGTCATCCATTAACAATGTCTCAAACAGAGATTTTGCTTTTTTCCCCTTGGTGGATAGTTACTCTCTCTAATCTGGCTTGATTAGAAGCTTCTGTTCATATGTAAAATATAGGAGAGTTACTGTGGAAGGCTTCAGTGGAGAGCAGAAGGCCATGAGGTGGGAACTGCTGGGAAGACACAAGGCATTATTCAGCAATATTAATTTCCAAGGTTGTTGCCTGCCAAGAGGGAAAACTAATTTATTGCTTTGGATTAGCTGCTTCTAATACAATACATTAATGGTTATCAGTTTATATGCTGCTTTTATGAGATTGCAAAAACTGAATAGCTGTGATATTTTTAAAAATGCATATTAATCCCTGTTGCACAAAATAAGGCACCTTTTACTTACTTAAAAATGTAGTCATTTAATACTACATAATTAATACAAAATGGACACTGTGTGCCATGAGTAGTGCCTGTTTTACAGGCATGGCATGGTTATATTAGATATAAATGGGTGAGCATGATCCTTTTTTCCCTTAAAAAAACCCCAGGTAATTTTAATTGACTTAATGTGTTTTTTGAGAACACATTACGGATTTTGATCTTTTGAAGTTTAGTTCCTATCCTGATACTGCAGGAATTTACTTCTGATTAATGAGATGGAGAGAAGATAAAAAGGATAGTGAGCAGTTCCTCTGAGGCTTATAGTTCTGAATAAAATATTTTCTTGAAATAGTTTCTTCAAGTAACTTTTGTCCATCTGTAGCAGTGTGAATAACTCAGATGCTGCAATTAGCAGAATAGAGCTGATAAAATAATCAGTACAGAAGGGAATGTGTATTCATGAATTTAGAACTGTAAGTAGCTGCTCAATATTATTTCACAATGTGCTTTTCATTTTCACTTTGATTCATGACAAGTATCTAAATAGAACAATAAGAGAAAATATACTGACAGATATTCTAAAATGGCATTTCCCTTCTGTGTACTAATTAAAATATGTTCCTAATAAAATTTTGATTAGGCTAAGGTATACATTATTAAAAAAATTTTTTTTAGATATTTTGTTTATGCCCTTTGAAATTCTTGTAGGTTCATTGTAGTGGAATATGCAGGAAGTTGCCAGCACTTGGGTATTTAGTGTGAGTTTATAGATGGGTATTGCCTTCCTTAATGGGTCAAAGTATGCACTTGATTACTGGTTGGAAAGGACCTTTCATTGTTTGTTAATACCAGTTGTGGTCAGAGGAGGATTTTTTGGGTGTAAGTATTTTTCAGCCTATCTTATTGTGTAAATGTCTGAAACAGCAGGGATTTTGAAGCTTATTGTGAATATTAATGAAGTACATGGTTACACAACTCAAAGCTAGGAACCTGAGGAATGGAAATGTGCTTGTGGTTTACTGTGCTACCTGAGGTATGTTTTCATATTAATAATCTTAAAAAATAAGTTGGCTGTATTTTTACTAAATGAGTCTCTTCAAGAAAAAATACTTCCAACATCAAATTTTAATATAGTATTTACAACCAGTGAAAGCTTCTTAAGGTGCTTTAGGATAATTTTGTAAAGCTTGTAGGTTTATCACACCCATTCACTTTGTTTTCTGTTTTTCACTGTATTGTTGTTTTCTGCTTTCTCCAGCTTTTAAAAAAATATTTGTCTTGAGCTGCTTGCATGCATGTTGATTTTAACTTTATTTTGCATGTTTCCACTGTTTTCTTCATTTAAACTCCTGTACATTGATGGAAATTTAGGTAAGTGCAAAATATTCTTCTTTACTTTGTTTATTAAATGCGACAAAGTGCATTAAATGTGGTTAAATGTTTAAGCATTTAACCACGTGGAATAGATCAAATGGTCATTATCTGAATAGCAAAGTAGAATGAAATCAGTGGATTTTATATTGTATTCAAAATAATAATGTCTGTGAAATGGGAAGAGGCCAAACCAGCAGGACTCTTCTGCTGAGGAGGGATGGTGTGTAATGGGTGAGGAACAGTGAATAAGCTGTGCCACAAGGGTGTGTGTTGCCTTCTGTTGTTGTTACTGATGAGGAGCAAAGGCTCCTGGCTCTGGTGGAGAGTAGAATTTTGTAAGGAGGGGGCCATGATACTACAGATAACCAAGGAAATTTTGATGGAGTAATAACCTGAAAGTGCTTGAGGGTGAATGAGGGAATTTAGTTACTTTTAATCTTTTGAGACCCTGTATCAAAAAGCTGGGTAAGAATTGAGCTAGAAAATGAATAATAGCAATGCGACTCTGTAGCCTGAAGCTTTTTGGTGCTATGGTGCTATTCTGGTTTAGATAGTAGTATTCATGTTTACATTAAAAAATAGAAACTAATAATTTAAGCTGTATGAAAACTGTATCACATGTTAAGTGGTAAATTGGAAATGATAGTAATAATAAGTTACACCCTTCTGGGCATTTTTGAAGTATAAGGAGATCTGAGGAAAGTAGTTTATGGTTTTGTTCTGTTGTCCCCAGTATTTCAAAAAAGATAAGGACCATGAATTGTAGTCTTTAGGATGCACTGTGTGTAGCTGTCAACTGAAAGAGTACTACTTTTTTAGAACAAAAGGTACTTTATTCATCATGTTGGAAAATAAAAATTATTGAATATTGCAAAATACCTACTAAATTCAGGATATAGGTCACTCTCAGTTATCCAGTGTCAAAGTGCTAGCATGAAATTTCATTTGCATCTTGATGTCTTAGAATGAGTGTCAAATAAGGAGTGAAAGTGAGTGTTCTTCATAAAAAAGAGTAGACAAGACCAGTAACATTTGGAGAAGGTGGATTGACTCTATAGCAGACAGATCTTTGAAATGAAAGGTAGTTGGAGCTGTGTGAGGCTCTGTGACTTGAAACTGTGAACTCACCAGCTTTGAACATAGTCACTTCTTTAACTGGCATTTGATGGTGCACTCCAAAACACTAGGAAAACTGCTGCTGTTTGTTGTGGATTTTTTGTCCTGTCATGGTGGTGATCATCTTAAAACTGAAGTATCATGTGAGGAGTTTTCTGAAAGGCTATGGTTATTTGTCTTTGAAGATGATATTTCAGGTGAATGTAGTAATTTCATCCTGTTTATTAAACTTCACTTGCAACATCAGATGGATACTGCATTCTCTGTTCCCCCATCTGATGCAGTTTCTTCTGTTGTTCAGTGGTGATTGTTGTCTTGCTGTGTGAGTAAAACCTTTTAATGGAAGCCAGGATTCTGACAGGGTCTCAGAAAAGATCACTTCAGAAAAAACATAGACCTAGCAGAATATTAGTTGGGATGAAACTACCTTTTTCCTAAGTCAGTGTCACATTTGGGGTACTGCAGGTGTTTCACACTTGTATTGCTGCTTCATGACACTGTTGGATAGTGATGATATTGTGAGTGCAGTGAACACAATTTGCCATTGAGTTACTCTCTCCTTGGCAGGTCAGTAGTGTGTTTTAGCTCTAATAGTGTTTGGCTTTTGCCCTGGGGACTTTATTTTCAAATGTCCATAAATATATTTTTTAAAATTCTATTTTGTCTGAAGGTTGTGGGTTTTTTTTTCAGTGTCTTAATTAAGATGAATCTTTTCCTACTACTGTGGAAATATGTTGGTGGTTTGTTTTTTTTTTTTTTTTTTTTTTTTTTTTTTTTTTTTTTTTTTTTTTTTTTTTTTTTTTTTTTCCTAATCATGGCTTAATAGTGTCTGCAACAAACTTCACCCTTCAAGACCTATTTTCATCATACATTTTTTTTTAGAATTAAGTAATCATCTGTTTTTAATAATAATCTTAACAGATGAGGAATTCTAAAATGTGCAGAAACAAACAGTTTTTACTGCAAAAACTATAGTAACTCTATTTTGCTATGAATTTCCCTTCATTTTATTGATTAACTCATTTTTGCCAGATGGTTGAAAATTCAGGGAAAAACATAATGAGTCTTGCTGCTGTTTTTGTTTTTAAATCAGCTCACAAAAGGCTACTGGCAGGATTATGTGTGATTAAGAAGAGTGAGTCAATTTTTATAAACTCCTTATTTATACCATTTACACATCTTGCCCTTTCAGTATTATCTCCCTCTCCTCTCTTGTGCTGCTCAGCTTTGACTGCGTTTTCTTTGACTCCTAATTTAAATTCTGCTGTGTCTTGAGGTAGTACTTCTCTAGGACAGTGTGGCTGCTCACCTCCTTTTCCCAAATTCAGAAGTAACTCCTTCCTCTTCATCGGTGCTTTGCATTGTGTGATCATGAAAAGCAGTGCTCCCTTCTAGCCAGCATCACCCACATGTGAGAGGATAAAAAGCTTAGATGTGAGGAGGCAGGAGAAAAGGCAATGTTCCCTGTTCCCCAGGGTTTGTCCTTCCCTTTTCCCATGTTGCCTGCCCAGGAGTGAGGCCATGGAGGGAAGAGCTGTGCTGCAGGATCAGCAGTTGAACTGAAACTGGCTATCAGTTGGGAGCATGGATGTGGACACAGTGGAAGAGTTTGTAGATATTGCTAAACCTTTATAATGATCACTATAAAATGGGTTCATCCTGCTCTCTTCACAGTTCAGGGAAGAGGAACATCCTGATAGTCTGCAACAAGTTCTGAGTGAATTCACTTTCTCTAATAAATTAATAAGGGAAAATAGCTAATATCAGTTGAAGCTGTTAAACTTGCAACTTAGAGTGTGAATTTCTAGATGTACACAGATGATTCAAGTACTCAATCAAACATCAGTTTTTTGGATGAGAAAACTTAAAAAGTGCAGTTCTTAAGCTGTAGATAAAAGAAAAAAATTTGGTGCAAATTCTGGAAAGAATAAACCACTCTTAAAACCAATAACAAAGCAAGACCCCACCAACAGACCAAAAGAGAACTGTTACATAAAATAACCATGGCTTGAAATGTTCCTTTGTTTAAAGCACTAAGAAGTGCAGTTGTGAAAAGACTCCAAGCAGAATGATCAGATGAACTTTGGTATTATAAAGTTATTCTGAAATTGTGAAACCTAATGCTTTAGCTGTGAAGCAAGAAAACCCAAACAAAACAGATAAAGAAGTAGCTTCTTTTTCAGATTAAGAAGTGATTGTCTTTGGGGGTAAACTGCATTTCCTACAGCTATTATAGGAGGATAAGGAAGGTGAATATTCTCATGTCACCTGCAGAGGCAAGCGGTGACCTTCAGATAAATACTTTTGGAACTGTTGGATATCTAAAACCAGTGCAGACAATATACAATTAAAGAGAACTTCATAGTTTAGAATGGTTAACTAATAGGTTGTTTTATAAAGTCACTTGCTTTTGCTTCTCTGTTAAATGTTAGAAGTTGATTGGTTTTGGTCCAATATGTCACAACTCCTACTCTGTAGATAAAACATGGGATAAATTATAGGTTCAGGTTGTTTCAGAGAGGAAATTTCCTATAATATCAAATATAAATGAAACATTATTTCAAATAAGATATTAGTATTTTTTGCATTTCAAGAAATTATGCTGAAATATCTTCTAGGAACACATGTAAAGCAGCTGAAAGAAGAAAGGCAGGAATTCAGGAGAACCCAGCAGTAGCTTTGACAATTTGCATTGTAATGCTCAACAAATGTAATAGCAGTTTTCATAGTTTGCCAGGGTAGGGAAGTGTACACACTTCTGCACTTCACAATTCCAGGCTGCCAGATAAGAATATGAAGGAAAACAGAGCAAATTGTGAGAAATGCTAGAAAGAATAAATATACATGTGCACATTTGCTGTACTGGTATTTTTAAATTCTGCCTCTGCATAGCTACACTGTTGAACTTTACATTTTAAATTGATAATTCTTGTATATGAAGTCACCCTCCTGATCTGTCTCTGTTGTTTAGATGGTACAGCTTTTTCTTTTAATGTCTTTCCTTTTTCTGCTGTTCTTCTTGTGGATTCTTTTGCTTCAGCAGTTTACTCTTTTAATCTAACTATCTAGTATCTAAGTAATGAAATAAGTGAGTCTGAACACAATCTCATGAATTTGGTAGAGCTATTCTATTTTAGTTTACAATTTCCTTTAAGCTGGGCAAAACTTGGATGACACAGCAAACCAAGAGGCCTTAGCAGCGTTTCCTGTTGAAAGTGGAGTGTTCAGTTCTTTGTACAGAATCTTTAAAATTTAGCTGTGCTGTACTGAGTATTTAAGGAACAAATGCTTTAGAGGTGTCTGTATTTGAGAAGTAAATTGTGGAGGTTTAATTTCAGAGACAAAAACCCCTGTACAGCAGCTAAAGGAGTTCATGTGCTGCTCTGTCTGGGCATCTGGAAATACTCACTGGATTAATACATTTTTTTTCTGGATTTAGCCTCTTGGATCTAGTGTAAAACTTGATGTTCAGAAACCCTATTGGCAAAGGTTTCATAGCATCCAGCGTATGAGTTTAATTCCTGCATTGCTTTTGAATGTGGATCTCTGCCATCAAATAACTTAATTTGCCTTTGTCAATCATGAAAAAGTATTTTTATACTTTAGTGACTGAGGCTTTGATTTTTCTGGTGTGAAATATCATAGCAGCTTTCCATCAGCTCAGACTGGTTCTCACTATTTTAGTTGCATGGTTTCTTGCTGTGCTGTAAGGGATTTCAAGATTAAATCTTACAAAAACTGAACCTAAATCTGACCTTTAATACCACTGTAAGTTTTACTAAATAAATATTCTCATTAATCTTTTGCTAGTGTTATCCTGTGTTGCAATTTATCTCTTTATAGTAATTGATTACTAAAGTATAAACTGGGAGGTTTCATATCAGTAGGACATCAGAACAGTGATTATGCCTAAAGGGATACAGGAAATGCTTTCTTTTTGGTGTGTCAGATTCCTTACAATGAATTTTATTTGCCTTTTTTTTTCCCCACTTGTAATTGATGATCTGGAATCTTCAGAGTAATATTCTAAGTTGAGACTATCTTTTCTATGCTCTTGGTATACCTTGACTAACTTTTCAAGTAGGCCTGAGCATAAGTAGCTTTTCCCTTGATAATAGAATTATTATGAATAAAAAAATGCGCAAATGTCTGGAATAGGAGCTGGCACCTGGCACGTTGTGTGTCCAGCACGTGGGATGCCTTTTCACTGCCCTTGCAGCATCTCTGTGACTTTTCATGGTGAGCCCCTGTTTTGTAAGCTGAAATGTGAATATGTTTAAGAATGAGTGACATTATTTGCGATGAAGTGGACCAATGTAATAAGATATTTCTTCTGACACTTCTCAGAGCACCACAGAGGTATGAAAGCACTTTACAGAAGTCCATTTATTGAAATCCAGTTTTACATTGACTCTTAGTTATCTGTAGTGTTCTTTGCTTCCATTAGATGGTTGGCAGCCTTTGGCAATTCCAGCGTCCTTCTTTGTGAGACTAAAAATATCTTGACACACAAAAGTACTTTCAAGACTGACTGCTTCCCATGTACTGGGAAGCTAGCAGTCTCAGGGGCTTGTTTGTTTGTTTTTGTTTTTGTTTTTTTTTTAAATTTTGTTTTGTTTTGTTTGATTCCCCCACCTTGTGTGGCATATCTCTTTTATTCCATAAACTGTTATGAGATGGAAGAGCTTCCTCTATTGAAACTTCCAAGATTTTCAAATTTTGGGCAAGAGTGCTTCCTAGTATTTTTAAAAGTTGCATTTTTTTCCTGAGAACTTTGAATTAATGAACTAAAGCGAAATCTTAAGACTTAAAAATTAGAACAGTAAGTATTTTCTGGCTCTTAATATAACAGAAAAGGATTAGAAACTTTCTTTGTTAGTACACCGTCCTGACTGTGCACACAGGAATAGAGCTTTACACACAATAAGAATAAACTAACATAACAAATTTAAAACAACAGGAGACACAGAAATTGTCTGTATTTACATACAGTACTTCCATCAATAGCATAACTGGAAAACGTAGAATTCTTTTTGAAGCACAACCAAAATGGTTTTTATAAAAAACTCCCCAACCACTTGTAGGGAGAACAAAAAAGAGGAATTTCTGGGCCTGCTTCATGGAAGAGGCTGAAATAGTAAAGTATTCAAACAAGTTTTTTTTGGTGGTTTGGGTTTTTTTTGTTGTTGTTTTTTTTTTGGTTACTGTTTTGTCAGTGGAGCAATGGGATAATAAGGCATTAGAAGGGAGGAAAAACAGCTGACATATAGAAACAGCCAGAACTGCACTTGTGGGGTTTGGTATGAGCTCAAAAACATCTTCCTTCCACAAAGGTGTTGTCTTTAGTGCCACATGTACAGGCTGTTTTTTTCCTGTGTTATCAGATTTTACCAAATTAATAGTCAGCTGAAATTGCTAAAGTCATGTTGTATGGATTCCTTAAGGTGGATTAGGCAGGAAGCACTGCAGTTGGTGGGTGAAATTCTGGTTACAAGTGAGGGTAGCAGCACACGCCACATCTCAGGACTAGAGCAGGGAGAGCTGGGGTGGGGGATTAAGGAAAGAAGTTTGATCCTAAATGCCCAGTTTGTTCCTTCAGAGGGATGCCAAGAAAGAATTGTTATCTTGATTAATGCCATCCTCAGGTGTACTGGAGATACAGGCAAACTCTAGGCTCACCTCAGGGGAGTATTAATTAGCACCAGCACACCTACTGTTCTGTCTTGAGAACTTAATTGCTTTAGCCCAGATGAGAACAGTGATTCATAAAACAGAATTTAATGACTGTATTAGAAAAATGGTTGTGAATAAGAACATAAATTAATCCCTAGAGTAATTCCTTCTATAATGTGAAATAGGGAATGTTTCTGCAAATTTAGCTTTATATCTTGCATGCTAATTTAACTTTCTTTTTACAAAATATTAATTCTGTTTGATTTATTTTTTTAACGTGTACAAAACTGACTTTTCCCAGCATATTAGAGTAAAACTAGAATGTTCATTTGAACATTTCATTAGGTGGAGAAAGAAGTGTGTATTTGATGGGTCAAATCCCTTGGTCTCAACCGGTTTCTCTTGGGTGAGGTCATGTCTACCACTAAGAAATTTTATCACCTGAACATTTGTCACCTCCCAGCTGCCAGCTCTGCTGTGCTGTGAGCATCTGGGTGCTTGGCTGGTGCCTCTGGTGGCTGAGACGTTGTGGTGGCCAAGGCTGTGCTGGAGGGTGAGAGCCAGAGCTCAGCTGCTGCAGCCCTGAGCCCTGGAGCGGGTCCAGGCTGGTGCTGCAGCAGCAGCTGAGTGTCAGCTCAGGGCTTGTGTCATCTGTGGAGGTGGCTTCACTGGGAGGGCTGGATTTTCTCTGCTTCATTTGGACATCCTCTGGGTATTGCGGAGCCATGGCAAAAAGAAGGCAGTAGCTTACCAAAAAATTGGCAGGATATGACCCATATATAAAAAAAAATATTAACTGATCAGTTTAAGGTTGTCTTAATTTAAAAATGTTCATAACATGATTGCAGACATATTTACTTTGAAAAATTTAATTGAGAAATGAAAGAGTTTCATTAGATATGCTGTGTTATATTTTAGCTGCATGCCTATAATTGAATTTACTCTGCCCTGAGACTGTTTATATCCTCCTTGCTGTGCACTGAAGTTGGTGGCATAAATACATATATGGTTGAGGAATATCATGTCTGTCAGCACTGAGTGAATATATGGTGAGAGATGAGGGCTATGGAATAAAAATATTGGTGGAACTATAAATTCTATAAATGATAATAAAAAGAGTGAATTGAAAAATTGTGAATGTGTTTTTTGCAGTTTCTCTTTGGTAAATGCCGCTGCTTGTACTTTAATAAGGAAAAAACCCAAATCTAAGAGCAGATAGGAGGGTCACTTCTGAGTAGATCTGGAATGGGAACATATGAAGGAAACAGGGATGTATGAGGACCCTGTTTTTTCCTTCCTTGAATTGGAGTGCATGTTATCCAAACAATGCCACTTTTGAGATAAGCAATGGTTTTTTGTATGTCTTTTCTTGAGACAGAGAAGAATGTGCTTTTTAAAGTTAGTTTGTGCAAGCTTGTACTTAATGCTTTGAAGGAAGGTTGTGAAAAATGCCTGGGGAAATTGGGAGCAGATCTTGCTAAATTTAGCTATTGAATTCATGCTGTGAAATTCTTTTAAGGTCTTGCAAAATCCCATTCTAAAGTAAAACATAAGTTTTGAAAAACTGATGCAATACGCATCCTATAGCCTTACACTGCTCTATCTTCAGGACTGTGAAGTAACCAGGAGGAAGAAAGTTGGTAATTCATTGTGGATTGTAGATTAGCAATGCCCTGCTTACTTGCTATTAAAATACTGAGAAAGTATGACCTAGCTCTCTTTTTATGAGTGAAAAATAAAACTTTCTGAAATACTATGTGTAAATATCTTGGTTTTTTTTGAGTTTTCCTTTTTATAGCTTTATTTAAATATTCTACTATGCACTTTCTGCTGGAATCCTGTATCATCCTGTAGAAAAAATTCCATGGGACTTTGTATTTTCTGATTAGATATTTATAAACACATATATCTTTATCTATAAAGGACTTTCCATGCCGCTAGGAGGCATATTGATATTATGTTGGTGTGTGGGAATATAATAATATTTCAGTTTAAATGGCATATCTGGAAAGCTTTTTTTGTCAACAGTCCAATTAATAAAAGAATGTACTGAAAGCCATATGTTCTTTTGAAATATGAAATATGATAGATGATCTCATGTTAGTGTTATCAGTTGGATCAATGAATGTCTAAAAACCTTTTCCTCCAGTAAGCAGTGCTGTATTTGCTCAACATGTGCCTGAAACACCTTTCTTGATGAGAATAATTTGCTTTTTTTTTTTAATATATGCATGACAACTTTTTATTAAGGTGCAGTTATTTTGGTGGTTATGTACAAAGAACAGGGAAGAAAAACAGTAAGAGGCCCTCAGGTTAGAGCTGGAATAATTTATTAATTTATGGTATTTACAGCAGACTGTGAAGTGTGTAATAAGAGGAAACTATTCAGACTCTCTAATGGTGAAGTGGCTGGAGAGTTAAAAGCTCCTTTAGCTTCTACTTCACTGTTTATGACCTGATTCATCTTTCCCTGTGACAAAATTGAAATGGAACCTTTTCAAATTCTGGTGCCAATTTTCAATGTGCCAAATCCAACTACCTCCAGTCCTTTGCTTTCCAGCAAAACTACCATCTGCTTCCCAAAGAAATAGGGAGGCTTGAAGTCCTGCAGTTAAAGTTGGCATTTCAGCAACAGTGCTGTATTATTTTTATTGCGTGTTTATTTGTTTAACAAAGTGGCATTCAGGTTTGCCAATCAGTATCCTATTGTGAAGTGTGACTTAAAGCCCATAGGAATAGACAGATGCTAAGAAGCATTTAGATTTTCTTGGACAGACTGGAGGCAAATTTTTGACAAATTAAGATTTTTTTTTTTTTTTTGGTTCTATTTATTGCTGCATTTTTGATGCAATGCCAGCACCATCAACTTCCAATATCAGATTCACACAAATGATTGCTACTTTTGGTTTCTCTCTGTATTTTCCTCATATCTTCTCTTTTGAGACACAGGCTATTCTGTATGTATGCAGGTGTAAAAAAAATTCTTTCCATGATGTTGTGCTCCAAGTTATCTTGACTATTTGCATGTTCACTGCTCCCATCTCACCTCCCCTGTTGTGCTTTCATTGCCCCTTTCTGGGTCCATATTTTCTACAGATGACACATTCTTTGCTGCCAGGTTTATTATTTCTCAGTGAGCTTCAATCTACCACTTCACCCTCTTTTCATCCTCTTTTCTCCCCTTGTGCCTTTTGCTGGCTTATGCCACGTTGCTGGTTTCAGTTGCTCACCATTCTTTTCTCAGTGCTCTCTCCCTGCTCTTGTCCTGCTTTTTGTCTCACAGATGTTTCCATATGGCTGTTGTGCCTGAGGTTGCCTATTCACTTGGAGAATATGTCTTTGTACAGATTTGAGTGAGTAGGGTTTGCTTAAATGAGTTTTAACTATTATTTCTGCTGGTACCATCTCCTTTCCATTGCCACCACTTCCTCTGTGAATTACAGGGTAGGAGTGTTTGCACAACCAAACTTCTGGAAGTGAAGGAATGTTATGTGTTTGATAATGACTCCTGGTTTTTCTTGTCTTAGTTTTGGTTCTGCTATCTTTATGTTCCACAGTGCATTTGTAGGAGGAGGGAAGGAGGGAGGAATATCATGTCCCTGGAGTGACAGTAGAGGTGGGCTGTGTTTCATATGCAGCTTAAAAATAATTATTATGAGCCAACAGAAGTGTGTGTTACTGAATGTTGAGAGAAACAGCACGACAGCAGAAAGACAAAATATGAAACAGATGTACCATATGTTACTGTGCACTTGTTTTCTATAATAAAACCATGAGGCATGCAAGAATAAGTGTATACTAAAAAAAAGTAAATTTGATTTCTTTTTTCAAGGGCTGGGGAAAGCCCCAAATTTATATTTGATTCATTCAGAGGAACTACCTTTAGCATAGTGTTTACTGTATTATAATCATTGACAGTGGGGTTTTTTTTTTTGCACTTTTTTCTGTGTGCTTTTTTGGCAATTGGGAAGACCTGAAATGGGCCTCAAATGCATCAAAAGCTGGTATAAATATTATTTTTTGCAAGAGGGAACAGACTTTTAGGTGAAGAATTTATCAAATGTGCATGTATCCCACATTAATACTTTCCCTAGGTTTTCTTGGGGATATAATGGAGTTTAGAAGGCCTATATGGCTTTTATGTACTGGGAAGTGGAAGATGTGCTAAGATTTCCCTGCTGTTTCTGGCAGCCTCCAATTATTTTACCATCGCAAAGGGTAGAAAATGGATGTGAATGTGACTTTTAAGGTTTGCATGTAGGAATTACTTGAATTACAGAGTATATTTATTGGTAAAGTATTTAGTCACCTCCTACCTGGAATTAAAAAAAAAATAGAAAAAAAAATAGTGGTTTAGTATTAATTGCAAACTGATCCACTGGTGAGAAATGAAGGCACTATGCATTTCTGTGGAAATTTCTGAGGTCTCTGAGTTTGTCTGAAAATAAGAATCTTTTTTGAAGTCTTCAGGATATTTTCTACCTCTAAAAGCAAAGAAATGTCCACAGCTTTCCCTCTACGGCCCCAAAGATCTTAGAAAGCTCCACAGAAAAGAGAATTTAGTTTTGAGTTACTCTATAGAGTTTAGCCCTTTGTGTATTACGAGTTGAAAATATATTGAAATAGCAGATTAGAAACATGTTAAATAATGTCATCAGCATAATGATTTTTCCTGTTCTGTCTTAATTTTATGATCTGTGTCACAGTAATTTGGGAAGCACCCACATTATTTTATGCATGAGTAAAATAACTTGTTCAATACATGCCTCCCAGTTTCATATATGCAAGATATTACACTTCTGTAATTTTTACTGAAATGGTATTAAAACAGCTTCATTAGCTGTTCATATTGTAGCTGCAGGTGAATATCCCAATGTGCAGAGTGATCTTGAAGTTCCTTCAGTGTTTAACTTGATGAAGAGAACTTCCCTCTGAAATGGAAGAGAAATAATCTGAAACACGTGCAAAGTACCTGTTAATGAGGGCTAGTAGGATTGGTACCACTATAACTCTAGGAATTTCCTGTATAAGTAAGTTAAATTCTGTGTAATCTTGTGTTTGAATAAGAACACAAAACCTTATTCACATGGGCAAACTTGATACCCATCAATGATCTGTGTTCTTTGTGGTGTTTTCAATACGATTTTTCTGTACAAATTGATTCTATGCTAAAAGCAATGATTTAACTTTAGATTTTTGAACATATGAAGTTTGCATTATAATATTATTGTGGGTATTCTGTAGTACCTTTAGGTCAGAGGTAATTTTATAGAAAGCAAGTGAAAGGGAGCTCATCTCTTTTGTTAAGAGCATTTACCAAAGAGTGGAGTTAAAGGCTCTGCATTGAATAGACTAAAATGCCATTTTTTGATATGTATGTTTTAATGGGTAAAAATGAGGCCATTATAGAAAACCCCTTAGGAGCTATCCCCTTAGGAGTACCAAGAGGTCCTTAATTTGTTATCTAAGGAGGTCTGAATTTTGATGTGCTTAAAAGATTTCCATTATATGTGCTTTTTTTTATACATGCACACATTCCACGGTGTAGCTGCTGTGCTGATTGACACAATAAAATACAAAATCCCGAGCTTTATAATAATGGTTTAATTTCTTATATTGCATCTGGACCAATTTTTGAGAACAGCAGAGACTTTTGCTTTGATCCTTGATTTATTTTTTGGGCTCTTGTGCTTTTTGATCTGTGTTGGTGGACTGGATACTTTTGTAGCCAGGGGTAAAACTTTGTGATGGCTTCGCTTGTGTGCTAGTTCCTATTATCACCTAACAGTGAGTTGGGCCTATGCTTTCCCAGTTCATCTAAGGTTACTGGTATTTCAGTTGTTCCAGTTATTTAAACTATTAAATGCTAGGTTAGCAAGTGAGACTCATCACCTAGGAAGGTCTTGGGGTTTTTTCCTTTTTTATTCCTTTTTTTCTTTTTTTTTTCTTTTTTTTTTTCTTTGTAAGACATGCACTAAATCATTCAATTACAGTCTTTTCTGTAAAATACAGCACCTAGCTTGTATTTGAACTGCTGTCATACTCTACCTCTCCCTGGAAGTTTAAAAGATGAATTATCTGTATGGACCTGCTTTGTATTCCAAACCCCTCCCTTAATAACAGCAGGGTGCTTACATCATAAATAACGACATCATCAATGACCAGTGACATCATCCAGGCAAATACATCAGTCTGTATGTTCCAGACATTCTTTCATCCTGGTTCTCTCAACCAGGGAATCTGTCTCCAAATCAGGGGGAGAAGTGCCAGAAGGATACCTCCATCTGGAACCATGCCCACAGTGAACCTAAATTAATTGTTGGCAAACCTAGAGCAGACACTCTTGTTTGCAGGCAGGTTGTGGTAACTCACTTCACAAAAGCTGTTCAAACACCGAAGAATGTTGATCTCTCAACAGGAGAGATGAAATTCTATCAAATACAGGCATAAAATCAAAACACCACATAGACTCGTTACAGGCTGTTTTAGGAGATGGTGCATTTGTGTTTAGTAAAGGCAACATGTTATTAGGGACAACAGAAATGTTGAGGTTTACCATCTGATCAGTCTGACCTTTATAGGCAAAACTTCCTTTAAATGGGTGCCATTTAGTTTGGGAAGCTCTCAAAATCCAAGGCACCAGATATAAAGTACTAGAAATGTAAAGTACTAGAAAATATTTTGCAATATAAGTTTGAATTAAGAAAATAAATTCGAGTTCAGAGGGACGAAGACTGTCAAAAAGGTTGTAAAGTTTAAAATCAAAAGTCTAGAAGTGCTTCCTTTTCCTGTAACCTTTAAGTTAGCACATTTTGATGTTTCTTTTGTATGTCATGAAAATTTTGATTTTACTGCTTCCTAGAGTAAGAGCCAGGAAAGCCATCAATGTGCTGAGAAGTCTAATTAGCTGAAGCTATAGCAAATTCTTGCATTATTTTTGCTGAAATGAAATTTGAATTTGGGCTGGTGGAAGTATGCTGCATTTGGGTATTATTTATAACTGTCTACAGTGCATAGATTTATTTATTGAATGGTTTTATCAGATGCTTGCATTGAATCAGGCTTCAGGACAGAAAAATGTATCTGTAAATCAGTAATAATAGCCTGCTGGTATTTTGTCTCATACAATTGAATTTAATACAATAAAAACTGTGAGCATTCTTTCTTTTGTTGGTAGGTATGTAGTTATCAATCTTTTGCTGCTGGGATAACTTCCAGCACAGTTTCATTTTGAAGAAAGTTTGAAAAGAGGATTTAGTATAGAAGAGTATGCAAATGAAGCTGCACAATAAGTCTGAGTAGAGATGCTTGATTATCAGGATTTATTCTGAAATTCTCAGTTTGACTTGGCACATTTAGCTCAAGAGAGGTCTTACACTGGGCCCCTGGGGTCTTGTCAGGTTACCCAAGTAAGAAATTACTGAACTCTTTTGCTCTGAACTTACCAAGACTCTAGCATTTCCATTCTAGGTATTATTAGGGAAAGAGGTGATAAAAGATTCTACAGAACAAAATAATAATGTAAGTCTATTTGATTATGAAGGCAATTAAATGTTTAATTTCCTTTGGTTTCTGAAGTGCCTGGAGCCATTTTCTCTTCTATTGAATGACAGTTTAAAATAAATGATCCAGCTGGCTGAAAGCTTTTCACTTGGCAGGTAAACAGTATTACTCTCCAAGGAGGTCAGGATATTTTGCATTTCATCATTCCTGGAATTTGTTTTTTATGGTCGAGTTTGATTAAGCCTCCTGTGGCACTGGAAAAAAAAGGAAGCACACCTCTTAAAACAAGAAAATTGCTACTGACTAATTGAAGTTTAGGACAATACAAATTTAATTTATATTTCCTCCCTTTTTATAGTACTATTTTTGCTAAACACAATACAGAGTCATCACAGAACAGTTACTTAGAAGTATGCATTGATTATTTTAGTATTTAATTGGCAATTATCTTACTTGTGGTTTAAGCCCAGCTGGCACCTGAGCCCCACACACCCATTCCCCTGGGGGAGCATTGGAAGGGTGAAAGTGAGGTAGAAATAAAGAGGAGAAATACCTAAAGAGGAAAAGCAGTTTAAACTCATAGATAGCAAAGCATTGCAAGCTAGATGGGCCCCTCCAAACACTTTTACTTGAGGGTTATTTTTCCTTCTCTTTGAAACTGAAGAGAACCAGCAGAGCCCTACAGTGATTACAGCAAGTCCTGTTATCCTTTCCAGGGAATTTTTTGGCCAGTGGATTATGTGGGTATCCCCCTCCATTTTTGTCTGAGAAATACCTGAGGAACAGCAAGTTCTCCCCATGCAGGCACAAGGAATCAGCTCAGATTACTCTGTATCATGTTGGCAGCTTCTGTGATCTGGTGAACTGAGAGATGAAAAGAAATAGGGCTAATCCCAATACATGTTTACATTTTACTGCAACTAACAAGCTTTTTATATATAAATGTGCATACACGTCAAAAATGTGGGGTTTGGAATGGACAGCCTTTATCTTTTAAAGTAATCAATAATTAAAAAAAGTGCTTGAGGTAGTTTAGATTTTGGTTTGTCAATAAATATTTATGATGAAAGGAGGAAAATGGAATGGTTATCCACATTATCATATCCAGATACTTGATTCTTATTGAATATGGATAACACTCAGGATTTCTACAGGCTCTGTGTATCAAAGGAAAAATTCTGTAATCCTCTCTAAAATGTATAACATGTTTTACTAAGGTTTTTGGCAGTAGAAATGGTGGAGTGCTATTTTAAGGTACACTTTTCTGTAAAAGCTTTTGTGCTTCAAGTTTCAGAGTACAAGTGGCCTAGACCTCCTTCTCTTAATAGATAAAATTCAATATCTAGGACTGAACTTGTGTTTCCAATACAACTGAGAATATTAAAGAGAGGGTCAAAGTAACAGATGAATCATGGAGCTGATCAAGGTTATTTCAGTACAGGGCAGCTGGGAGAGGTAAAAAAACCTCAGTGAGTACCTTTGGCATGGCTTGAATAGACTGAATGTGCTGCGTTTTTGTTAGAAGTGATAGCAAGTGGTTCTTTATTCACCTGAATTTTGAATTAGGAGTAAAGTTATATTAAATACAAAGTATGAAATAGGCCTTTGAGTTAAGGCTGTCTGATTCACTCTTGCACACATCAGTGAGATCAGTATGTCCTGTCTGTGAGCACAATTGCAGTATTAATGCTGTAGGCTTTCTTTTCATCTTTGGGTTTTTTTTTTTAATAGATTTTAATAGAATAAGGTAAGTGATAATACAGAGGAATTGAAGCAGGAAGAGAAGGGAAAAAGTTGTAGAATTCATATCCTGTGTTGTCTGAGATAATGGTTTAAGACTTGACAAAAGGTGAGTGTTCCATTGACCACCTGTTTGCTTCTCTCATCGTGTAACATCTTTGTATAAAATACAAAAAATGATCATAGGAAAAAAATAAAGCCTGTAATGCAGTTTTTACTGCCACCATTCTGGCAAGTGTTCTTGTTAGGGATAAAAGGTGGTGTAATGCCTTTGAAGTTCCATTTTATTCTCATTTCTAGGATTTCTAACCTCTTTCGTGAGCTCCATGATCACACTTTTTGATGTCTAGTCCTCTTCTCCTCTGTGTCTTTGAACACAGTCAGGCTGTTACGCTTTTTGTACCTCTGCCTCATTGGTGACAGTTCCACACCACTGAGTGTGGCATCATTCCTTGGAGAAAAGGCCTTAATTATTTTTCTACTTGTGTAGAAATAATTTTTAATAAATGTGCCTGGGGTAGCCTCCTGTTGCTGTTAGCATCTATATCTTCCCCCTGTAGAGTAAATTTGAAGTAAGTAAATTATCCTGTGATCATCAATCTGCTTATTTCACCACCAAATTGATCTACAGGCTGCAAGTAAGAATGTCTGCTCTGGAGCACTAAAGAAGAGTGTTGTCTTTAATGCTAATTTCTCTGTGCATCTCTAGTAAAATGTCTCTTAATTGGAGTGATGCTAATGTTTAATTAACAGACTCTTCTGTTTTACATATTTTGAATGTAGGGTTATACACAAGCTTGGCTTCTTGGGCTAATAGATTTGACTATAAAAATGTTAGATAATACTTACAGAATAAAATCTGATGTCCCCCCCCCCCCCTTTTCAGTTGAAAAAAATGAATGCAGTTTTCTTCATAAGTATAATTGCATTTAATAGCTTAAAATGCAGGCTTCTAAATTAATTTATGATAGCTGATTTAAGTTCTCATTTATGGTGCATTGTATCCTCTATAAGAACTTGGTGCATTGTATCCTCTATAAGAACTTCCTTTGCACAGGGCTTTCTCATTTGCTGAGTAGCATACAGGTTTGATCTAGAGAATTCTGGGAGAGATTTTACACCTGAAGGAGCGTCTTGCAGCACTGTTTACTTCAGAGGTGATGTAAGTGCATTTGCTTCTTTATAGATTGAGTGAGAAGGCAAACTGGAAGCTGTGGGAGCTGTAGCATGTGAAACAGTAGCGAGCAATTCCCCTGCGACTAATCCTCCTATGCTACAAATGATCTCATCTGTACGGCATTCGAGTATTTCAGAGCAGGATCTTTTCCAATTCTTAGTGCCTAGATGGCCCTGAATTAGAGAAGAATAGTTCAATATTTTATTACCTCTGGAAGCAGTGCAGTTGTTTGAAACATCATCGACATTAATTTTTCTGTGCAAATAGTGTGCATAAAACTGTTCAAAAAAGTGGAATATACTGTTTCTGTTACTAAGAATGTGGTGTGAAAATAACACCTTGTAGAGTGATGATTCTCTTGTTTGTTGGAGGAAGAACCTCAAATGGAGGGGTTGGAATCAGCTCTTCTGGATTTGATGCAAGAATATTAAGGACTGGTGACAGCAGTAGCTGAGAGAAGGCATTATAAAGAGTAGTTTGAAATGTGGGAAAATAAAGTAACAATTACAAAGATCATATTGCTTGTCAAGCTCATCCTTCAGGGGTAGTGCTCTCATTGCCATGCAAGGCTCTCAGGTTTGGAGAGGGAGCACTTGTATTTTCCAACAGCTTTGTTCTTAAGGATCAAATAGTGGCCAGAGCAGGAATGCAGTGATGCTTTGTTTCCCTTAGCCCTTATATACAAATATTTATCCCAAACCTTTACATTGAAATTAATTTACCTTTGATTATCTAACTTGTTAATATTGTTCTTCAGTTTACCAGATTATTATTTAAGTGCCTTGTGCTGTGAGAAGTGTGCTTTTTGCTAGAATGCTCCTGAAATTCTAGGATGGAATCTGAATGGTGTCCACCAATAGAATTATTTATATTGCAATAATTAAGTGAGATAAGAACATGAATGAAGTGTGGTGTACTGACCCTAGGTAGTCTGCCTTCTGAGAGATAACTGTAGCAATGTGTGATTATGAGTTTGCTAGTTAATCTTAAGGCTTTCATGAAAATCAGGTTAAATTATAATCAGTGTGGTGAAACAGAACTGACAAAACACTGAAATGCTTTCCTTGAGAAACGCCTCTAGGAACAGCTGTCTCACTAAATGATTGTCAGTGCAGTCTTTGAGCACCTGTACAGCAGAAACAGCAAAACTTGTGAATCTTTGCAACAGCACAAAGTAAGCATAATAAAGGGTCATGGAGTTTTCTAAGTCATATATACGATGCACCTGAGCATGAGTGGAAATGTAGAAAGATGTAACATGATGTAACTTTTTACAAAGAAAAGAGCCCATATGTTGTATTCAATTATTGACAGAAACTGACATTAGCTGAGCAGGATGCATGGAGTGTTTTGGATGACAGCAGGAGTGTTGATTCTATACTCTCACTTCCTTTTATACAGACTAGAACAAATCCTGTCTGGTCATACAGTGCAAAAACTGGGGATTAAGGCAGGATATGCTGAAAGGGATATTCATTCTGATCACAAATCTGTACTTAAATTATAATGAGTTTACATTAGATAGACAACAGATGTGTAAGCATGTGATGTGCAGAAAAAAACCCCCTGGCAGTTACAATGAAATAAACATTTTGTACTTTAAGGTGGTTCTAAAATCCCCTACCCACCCCCAGGTCTTGTGGTGTCATGTCCCTAATGTGGGGTGGTGTAGAGAAAATCAATAGTAGTGTTGTGCTTGTGGAACATAGCATTGGTTTTTGTGTGAATGTAATGCTTGGAGCACAGAGCTGATCATCAAATTGCTTTATCTGCTCTTACCTTAAAAGTTGTCTTTTGCATTTGGTTGCAAAGTAGTTGCAGAGATTTAATAACTCCTTTCTTTCTTAATACCTGTAAAAATTGAATATTCTTACAGCATGCTTACTTAAAGCAGTGTGAAAAATGAGAGGAAAAAGCAATAGACTGTTGGAGGAAAAGTAGATAGTGCTAACAATTTAAAATTCAGCACTGTGGAATGAATTTGGCCTGAAATGACCCAGTACCTGTTTATTTAATTGAAGTTGGCAACAAAGGCCCCCCTGAAGGCTTCTGGACACTTCAGGAGTTTGAACACCACTAAAAATTAGCCCAGCATATGGGTGCACTACTATTTCAGTAATTAAGGTTATGCAATGCACTTGTGGTGAAATGACTGCACCAACATTCAAGGAAAGGATGAGGGATAACAAGAACAAGTAGTTTAAAATGGAATATTGACTGCATATGAGTAGAAGGTTGTATCTGACTTTTGGTGTTTGCAGTGCCCAGAGGGCTGGGAGTCAGCACTGCCTGACCTGTGGGGTGTCACCAGGGCAGGGAAATTGGTTCTACATCGGAAATATTGGTTCTGTATCAGAACTTGGAACAAAGAGCTGAGAGTTGAACAAGGAGTTCAACTTGATTTCTTGTTAAGAATTTGTGTATATATATATACATACACACACACACACACACACATGTGGTATGTGTCTGTGTTCCCTCCGCTTCAGCTGTTGAATTATGAGGGGGAAATTACAATCTTTTCTAAGCTATCTGATTTGGGCTGTTATTTTTATTTTTCCATCCTGCGATTTCTAATCTGTAAATAGTCTTATTTATTTATGCTGTGTACGTGACTGTAGTCCATTTATTTATGTTATGTACGAGGCCGTAGTCTGTTTGTTTATGCTGTTTTTCTATGTTATGTACGTGGCCATGGGTTTTTGCCCTTGCGTTTCTGCGCTCCGTCAGGATTTTCTGCGGCTGGGGATTTAGTGCCACCTTGTGGGAACACTCCAGAGCTGCAGATTTTTTATGGGGTTGTCCTGGATTCTTTTAGGCCATGAAGAGATTCCTACAAAATCTGACAAGAATAAATCCAGATTTAACAAAGTTCACTGCGAAACCAAAGTTCTCCCGACTTGTGGAAGCGTATATTTGTTAACTGCAGAGATCTTTTTGAGCCTGATGATTTCTTTCCTGCATATCTGCATTTCTTCAGTAAACCAGGATGAAATGTCTTCCCAGATGGTCATCCCTGCTTTGTGGTGCATCATTTGTCACTGTTGGATCTAACAACTCTGTTTTGAGTGGAGCCACTGAAATCCCTATATTGATTTTTTTTTTCATTTTCCTTTAACTGTATCAAAACACATAGTTCTAAGGCTCCTTTTCAGATTGTTTCAATGGGAAATGATTATGTATTATGGTTAATCAACTCACAGTACTATTCCTAGTAGTGAAAAAGAATTGAAAGCTGAAGAGTGCTCTTTTATGTATTTTGCTGATTAAAATAGATCAAGGGGAGGTTGAAATTGGAACTTGTATTTCTGGCTTACTAAAAGCTGTGCTTGAAATTGTCATGTGAATAATTTATATTCATATGATTTTTCTCATGGCTGCATTTAAAAATACGTAGTTAGAAAGTTACAAAATGGAAAGGTGGCAAGGGTAAGAAGGTCAGCACAAATATTAAAATGCCCCATTCCTACAGCTTGCAGTGATGCTCTGCATTTGCCTCTTCTATCAATGGAGACTTCCTGTATAGAAACTTCAAGCCCCCAGTTCACATGTGAATTAAACATCAAGGTTTGCAATACAGTGATGAGGTTTTCTCTGGTCTTCTAACTTTGCTCTTTTGTGTCTTTCAATATAATGTAAAATAATCACCAAAATCTCCACTGGACAGACTGGCAGGCTCTCTGTCTGTTGGAGTTCCCTGTATTGCTTCTTAGATATGATATATAAAACGTGAACTTCTACCGTGTGTCAGGTATTAAAGTCCTCTGAGAAACAAGCACATACTACATATTATGTGAATTCTTGTTCTCATTTTGTAACATCATCCAGTGTTTTGTGGTTTGCTGTTTACTGACTGTAGCAACTGTTTCTGTTCTGATCTGTTATGACTTCATAATTGGAAACTCTATTTGGACATCTCTATAGTTTTCCTTTGTCTTCATTTCTCTTTGGTAGCTTCAGCAGAAGCTGCCCTTTGTCCACAAAAATCTCCTTCCTCAGATTTTATTTCTTTAATGAAAGGAATGGGATGTTTCATTAGAGGCAGACTAAAAAATAGGAAAATAGAGCCCAGTTTGCTTTTTTTTTTTTTTAAATCTGGGAAAAGGATTAATTTTATTTTCATTTTTTTTCAAGGTAATAGTGAGTTCTCTGCCAGAAAAAGAAACTCTATAGCAAAAGTTTAAGCAGATAAAGAGAGGGTCTGAAGATCAAATACCACAAGTTTTTCAGTGTTTGAAATGTGGCCTTGTTTGCTCTCAATGCTCTCCTTTTGTAAGCAATTTCTTGACTTGGTGCCTGAAAAAAATTCCTTTAATGTATGCCGACCTCAGTTTTTGAGAAATAAGAAAGTAATAGGCCTGTTTAGCATCCAAGATTTTTCTATGCTGTTATTTTGACTGAATCAGCAGGCTGCACAATACATTCTACTGTCCAAAAAGAAAGAAGAAAGTACTTGCCAAATATTTTTGTTGATTATCAGGGTTTTTTTTTTAAAGCTGGCAATTCGAAACAACAAATTCTTAACTTTCTCTTCTTCATTAACTGCAGTTTGCACAATTGTTCATACTTAACTGGTGGTAAAGAGCATAATCCCATGGATATGAAGGTAAGAAGGCAAATATTCCCAGATTTTTGGACAGGTGCATTTCAGTCGTACATGACCATGGAAGCAGGAATAGAGCTCAGTTCCCTGTGACAAATGCAGATCTTAATTCACATGCAATCCTGCTTCTAAAGTAAATACTCCCATTATGTGCGTTTTGTTTTAATTTCTTGGCCCATTTTGATCATCACTAAACCTAATTTCTTCTCAGGCCCCAAACCAGCAGTGAGGAATGCTGATCCTATGGCATTCTACTACTGTTTAAAAGAACCCCAAATAATTATGTAGTCCCTAGAGTTTTCTGAGAGCAAACACTGCCCTCCAATA
>JAYDZK010000032.1:12653618-12666110 GCA_034509185.1 Euphonia xanthogaster
TCCTCACTGCTGGTTTGGGGCCTGAGAAGAAATTAGGTTTAGTGATGATCAAAATGGGCCAAGAAATTAAAACAAAATGCACATAATGGGAGTATTTACTTTAGAAGCAGCATTGCGTGTGAATTAAGATCTGCATTTGTCACAGGGAACTGAGCTCTATTTCTTAACTGAGCTCTGTTCCATGGGAAAAAAAAAAGAGATGTAAATGTGTATGACCAGATTCCTTATTTAACTTGCAAAGCCCAGGATGAGGGGCAAGCTTAGGGGAGTGATAGAGCAGCTGGGTGGGCACTTGATTAGTAATGGAGGAGGAAAAGGAGGAAAGGTTTGAGCAAGAAGCTGATGGAGAGGGTGTTCTTTATTACAGTGTTTGTCTTCTGGAACAACTGTACTGAAGCCCTACTGGCCAGGAAGTGCCTGAGTATGGGCTGCTCATGGGACATGGAGAGTGAATCTTGTGTTTTCCTTTGCTTCTGTGCATGGCCTTTGCTTTTGTTTTATTAAACTGCCTTTACCCTGACCCATGACGTTTATTTCATCTTCTTCCCCTCCTGCCCCCAGTCCTGCTGAGGAGGGGAGTGATGGGGTGGCGTGGTGGAGTCCTGGCCCCCAGCCAAGCTCAGCCCACCACATCTGTGTCAAGAAATGCAGATTTAAGTGTATGTGACAAGATTCCTTACCAAGCTTGCAAAGCACACTTGTAAGGGCAAGCTTTATAGAATTTGACAAGACACCAAATTTAAAGGCATTAAGAAAGAAAAGTAAGGAAAGTCAGGCAAGTATTCTCTCTTTTTAAATATGTGGTTATATCAGCAAACAGTGTTATGCAAAAGCTCTCTCACATCTCACGCTCAGAATTTTTAATGCTGAAGATTCATCATGTGTGGTCAGAATCTCTTGCTATTCCTCCCAAATTAGATCTGTCTTCTCCTTCCAACTCTGTCAGTCCTGTCTTACTCAGGCAAAATTCTAGTCAACGCATTTTCAGTGGGGTTTTTTGGATACCGGATTTATGAATTGTAATAGGCAGATGAGGAAATGCATGAGAGAATTAATTTCTTAATTTATGGTAGTGAAGAAAATGTCTCCAATTCCCTTTCTTTTTTTCTTTAAAGAAGAAAGTTAGCATTTGCATGTTTTTCTTTAACAATACTTAGTTACAAATATTTGCAAGTGTAATGCTCGTGCTTATTTCAGTAGCACAACTAAATTTAACGTACAAATTGATTTAGCTGCAGTTCATAAGAAAGCTTTCAGTAGTCTTTTTCCTTTCGATGATAGAGACTCATACTGTGGAGAATTAAAATAGAACTGTAGTAGATTATGGAATAAATAAGGAAGCTTGATTTTAGAGAATGAGAGTATCGTTGACAGGATAATTTGCTGTTATATTTGTTGAGGTGTATTTTTCAGATATAGATGTAGCTTTCTATAGCATACAATTTCACAGGATGATTTTTTTTGCACAGTCTTCTGTATAATTTTATATTTGCCACTGCCAAGAGACTAGACAATGTCAGCTGATTCAGCCCTGCCAATTCTCTGTTTACTGGGGTGGGAAAGAAACAGGAGAGTCAGGAGCTAAAATCCAGTGGACTGGGTTTTTGAACATGTTCTTTGCTTTTGGTGGCCCTGTGATGGTGCAAAGCATGAGAAGCTGTGTGCTTCTCTAGGTGGACCAGCAATTTTAAATCAGCAAGTCTCCTTGTGAATTCATTCCTCTCTGCTGTTCACATCTGTGGCTTTGGGATTCTCTGGAGGTGTTTATGTGGCCCAAAGCACACTGAGGCAGGAGAGTTCTCAGCAGGCAATTCTTTTGGGTGTAGTTAGTTGGCATAGACTAGAGGAACTTCCTTGTGTAGAACATGAATTGAAGTCTGGGAAGAGCCATTAGTTAATCTTCCTTTTATAGTTTTGTTTCAGTTTATGGGGCAATTCACAGTTCCATGGATTGCTTCTTGGAGCTGGGCTGTAAAGAAGGATTGAAAAAGTTCTGAGAGAACTATTTATATATTGTCAAGAAATTGGCATGGAAATATTTCTGGTCAATTGGTCCATTTTTAATAGAAATTATAAAAAATGTGATAGATCTTACATGTTTTTTTTTTTTAATTCTGTAAAGTTCTGTCTGTAATGACAGCCATGTGACAGATATTCACAGCACTCCTACATTCCTTCCCCTGCAGTTAATTATACAATTTCTTTCCACCCTCACAACATTTGTTCTTTCCTTTCCTTAGCAAGCTGCAGATACAAAAATCTGTGCCAGCAGAAGTCTAAATCTGGTCCACCATGTTCTAAGTCTTGAAGCTGTACAAAAATGGGTTCTTTTATGTCAAAGTAGCACTAGTCTGCCACAGTTGAGGCTGTTAGTTTTAAGATAATTACAGAGAAGCAGCCAGAACTACTGTCATGCTTAGTGACAAACGTGGGTCTGGGTGGAGCCTAAGGAGAGCATGCCCAGGCTTCTGGGGACAGAAAAGGAACTTGGCTCATTTATCTTAACCAGAATTGGTGTTTGAATTCTGATTTCTAATTATTTTTGTGTTGATCCAACAATTTTTGGTTTTTAGAGGTTACATTCAGAAGGTTTGTGGGTTAGAACATGGTATTTTAGAATTAGTTTTCTTTTGCTTAGCTAGACTTTTATAGACATATTGACATTTGATATATATGACTTTAAAAAACCATTCATTTGTAAATAAGTCATAGCATGAAGTAATAAATATTGTCTGGTTTAACATTAGGTGGATGTATCTTAAATCATTATTCAGATCAGGGAAATAGTTTTGACTGTTTCTGGGGTGCTGGTAGTTACTGAATATTACTGTTGCTTAGTTGTAGCATAGTAGTAGAGAGAAGGTTCTTGGTCAGGTGTGAGAAGAAGAAAGAAGGTTCTTGGTCAGGTGTGAGAAGTAGGATAGTGAAATAATTTTGGAAGCAGCAGGTGTAATCAGTCTTGGGGTCAAACTGTTGACACATTAGTGGATGCAAAGTGGGAAGTTTCTACATCTAAAGGATTTTAAAGTTTACTGGAGTTTTAAAGCTTATTATAGCTAATTAAAAAGATGGTGAGATTAAGAAAAGATAAGAGTTGCCATTAAATAAAAGCAGGGTGTAAATGAGTGGCTTACATGTGTATGCTCTCAACTGAGTGTGTGCCTAGTAAGTTCAGATACTAAGAGAACTGAGATCTGGACATACACTAAAGTGTGCTTATTTAATGATAGAACAGATTCCAAGTGTCTTACTGAATCCTCCACTGGCAATACTTCTTTTCCGTTTGAAATAACTGATAAAAGACATTATTTCAAAAGGTTGGTTTCTCAAGGTTTAGAATTTTTCATTTAGTTTAAATCATTGCTAAGACTCAACAGATTTACATGTGCTCGTGTAAAACATGAAGGTAGTATCAAATGAAATGTTTTGTTGTTTGGTGTCTGTGTTGTTTTAGGTTTTATTTGGTGTGGTTTCTGTTGTTGTGTTGTTTTTTAGAATGTGGAGTTGCAGAACATCAATTAAATCTAAAAGGTCTGATGACATGCATTCAAGTCTCCTAATTCCTTCAGTTAAATGTTTTTTAGTACAGACTGTGAGCCTTTTCAGGAATTTGTATTTCTAAAAGCTCAGTATGCTGTGTTGGCAATGAGAAGAGGGAAAAAATAAGATGAAAAACAAATTCAGATGAGGATATAATCTGAAATGAACATCCTAAGCCATAGCAATTTAGGCTAATTATCTGTACTCCAACCTTAACATGGGAAAAATCCATTTTGATTTTGACCTGTGCTGAGTAAGGAGTGCAAGACACACCTCTGGAGCAGAGACAGATCCCTGTACTCAGATACAGTATAAATATCTTAGGACAAGTTACAGTGTTCTGAAAAACCTAAAAGTGTAAAAGAACAGCAATGTCCAATAGGAATGTTGTAATTTATCATGGGACTGATTATTTAAAATATGCTTTTCTTTGTCACCTCTATTGAGTGAAGTCTGTCTATCAGTTTATATATTTGAGTACTGTGAATTTGTTGTTGCCTTTCTGTATAACTCAATAAATTATTTTTTTCTGTTGATGATACTTTTTGTTGAATTCAGTTCTTTCTGTTGAATCTCCTTTGCTTGCATCTGACCTTTATTTATGTTGATTTTGCTTCATTTTTTCGTTTACCATGCTGTTCAGTTTTTGGATGCCAGAAGAACAAAGGTTTGTCCACTACTTGCAGTAAATTTATTTTTCAAAATTCAGTATTGCTTATTGTGGGGTTTTTCTGTTTGCTTTTTAGAGATACAGTAATCCTGTTTGCTAAACTTTTCATAGCTTTAGCTTCCAAAATGAAAAAATGACACCAACCAGCCCCAACTCAGCCCCTCCCCAAAGTCCCCTTTAATTGTAGTGAGGGCTTTGATTGACTTCTTGAACAGCAATACTGTTGAGCACCATGAAGAACTGATTTATCTTTAGTCTATGAGGTAATTTTGAAAGCATGGAATGCTGAGTCTTTGAGCTTTGTGGGTACACATTGATTATTCTAATGGATGTGTCACTGCCTAGTGTTTGCGTTTGTTGCTATTAATTTTATCCGTAGCTGACATTATTTTGTGTCTGTGTATGTTGTCTTCGTTTTTCTTTCTAGAAGCACTTGAAAGATATCATTATCAATATTGTCACCTGCATTTGATATTTTATAAGATCATTTGGTATATTTCCATTACTAATTCTAATGACTTTCTGTAACAGCATACAACAAAACTTGAATCAGATACTAATTCTATGATCAAATCCTAAGCTAATTTTTTGTGTTTTGTCTTCTTTATTGCAGCATCTGCAAATGACAATCCAGGCACTTCAAGATGAGCTTAGAACCCAGAGAGACCTTAACCATCTTCTCCAGCAAGAAAGTGGGAACCGAGGGGCTGAGCATTTTACCATTGAGCTCACTGAGGAGAATTTTCGAAGACTTCAGGCAGAACATGATAGACAAGCTAAAGAGCTCTTCCTGTTGAGAAAAACTCTAGAAGAAATGGAGCTTAGGATTGAAACGCAAAAGCAAACACTAAATGCCAGAGATGAATCAATAAAAAAGCTTCTAGAGATGTTGCAAAGTAAAGGTTTGCCTTCTAAAGGAATGGAAGATGACAATGAGAGAACTCGAAGGATGGCAGAGGCTGAATCTCAGGTTAATCATTTAGAAGTGATTTTAGATCAGAAGGAGAAGGAAAACATGCATCTTAGAGAGGTAAAGAAAAACTCACTTATTTGTTTCAAATACATATTTTTGTTAAAAATAGTCATGGAACTTGTTGCCATTTTAGAAATATAATTAGAATATTTAAGTGTTTTCTTTTTGTGCTCTAATTTTTGGGTGAAAAGGATAGCATGCATTTGTTGTACATCTGTAATAAGTACTCAGCAGGACTGTATGATATTTGAAAGTAAGAATAAGAAAATATGGAAGAGAAGTAGGTATTTTTGGGCTTATTGTTTCTGAAATGTTGCTTTGCAAAGTTTCTTTATCCTTTCATTTTGATGAAGTGATATCTGGCAAGTGAAGACTAGACCTGCTGAAGGGGGAAATGACACCTGCTGCTGCTCTAAGGAGTCATGAGTGCTTGCTACCTTTGTGTTGGATTTTTATGCCTCTAGTGTTTGAAAAGAGTGTTTTAAAATAACTTTCCTTCCATATAAACAAAGGCTTCTGCATATGTGTATTTCTAATGTGTTTTCATGTGGGGATACTCCAACTTTTTACATAAATATATGTGATGTCACATAAAAACACTGTGCTGCTGGCTGTGCTGTACTTTGAGAAAACCTAAATTTGATCCCAGGTCCACCTGCACCAGCTGCCCACATCACTTGTAAATGCATTTTTGGGACTGGATTGGGGATGATTGGATTAGTACAATTGAAAGAAAATCTGGCCTGGTGTCAAGCCCATCTGCCCCTTTAGATCCCAGCAGTGTTCTCATGTGACTCTGTCAGGCAAACAAGGCAGGGCCAGTCTTCCTCACAAAGACCTTGCTAAGGAGGGTAAAAATTTGCAGGGAGGTTGTGGACAACTCCACACAGCAAGGGAAGTCAGGAGAAACATGTCTGTTCACTGAGAAACTCAGCAGCAGTGTGGTCACTGCAAACACCAGTGTGCCTGAGGCTCAATGCACAAATGAAATTAGTGCAAGAGCTTAAGAATTAAGTTTGAGATTAAGAACAGCTATTTACATCTAGAGACTGTTGGCAAAATATTTTCTTTGCTGTGGACAAATTATTTTATGTTTAGCTTATATTCCTCTCTAACCTAGAATATGTATTGAGGACTCAGTTTCTGCTGCCCATTTGAAGCTTAGTAGAAAATTTCATGATATGCTTCAGTAAAGTTGTCTTGTGAAGATGTGGATCCTGAATCTTTTCACAGGCAGAATTTTAATTAAAACTGATGTAATGCATTAATGGATTCTGAAAGGAATTGCATAAGGAGCTAATGATACTGAATATGTGATGAGGAAGGGTTGTGGAATAAGTTCTATAAGCTAGCAGACAAGTTTCTGGATTTAAGTCTGCATACACTCTGTTTTCAAAGATGGGTGGTTGTGTGATTTTATTTCATCTGTTGTATCTGCCAATTAAGTTTGTGAACCCTCATTTGGCTATATATGGGACATGAGGAAATTTGAAGAAAATCATTCTCATTAGAAACTATCAAGGACAGTGAGAAGTAGAACTAAATTAAGCTCGAAAACTAGAGGAAATGTAAGCTTCCAAGTAATGTCCAATTGGCATCCAGTTTACTGGTTACTCCAAGACATGCTGAGAGGAGATATTATTACTACCTATAAACTGTGCATGTTTCTCCTGTATTTATACTGAATTAATTTGGTGTTCCCCCCAGTTGTTCTCAGGGGCAGGGAAAAGTGTTGTTTCTCCCTCAGTTTATATGAGAATATAGAGGTTGTCTTTTGTCTGGAGTGCTGCAAGTGTAGAATGGGATTTACTGCTAATGACATGCTGATATACCTTGGTAAGTGATCAAGGTTTAAAAATTTTACTGGATTTGTTGCCTGGAATCTGTCCCAGCCAGATTGGCAGGAACTGTCTAATGTTTTGGACATTTTGGCTCATGACTTCATTGATTTTATAAGAATTCAAGGCTTTGGGTGCGGTCTCTCTCTCCAGCTCTCTTTCTGTTGCACATAGTATTTATAAGTTTTATTTTTATTTAAGTTTCTGCATATTTGAAGTTGTAGGGAGCTTGGAAGTATGATGTGTAGGCTGTAGGAACTCTTGAGAAACAAAATGTTTTAGTAGGTACCTGTTTGTTTATCCAGGACTCAGGATTTTATTCTTCTGGTAGGCTCTTGGAAAATGTACTGAGGTTCAAATTTTTTCTTTTGCTTTCTTGTTATGGAAAGTTGTCTGCATGCTTTGAACTAACATCAGACATTATGTATAGTTTAAAAGTATTACGTATTTGTTAAAAGTCCAAATAGATCAACCTTTGATCTTTATGTGTAGCTTGGTAAGGCCTTGTTCTGCAGTGCTCATTTGAATTTCTGTCTCTGCTTTTAGTCTTCATCCTGCACTATACAGGTTCTCAGTATGATAAAACAGAGGTTACTGCGTTGAATCTTTGGCAGCAGCCTGCCCAGTGGATTGTTTTTTTTTTTTTTTCTGTCACTGATGTTTGTAGTTTTTCTTCCTAACTGTGTAAATCACCTGGCAGAGTTACTGAACATTTTTTTCCTCCTGAAAATGCTTTAAAAGTAAGCTAGAACTTGGATACACTTTTAATGACTGTTGTTCATAATTATTTAGAATTCACTCGAATTGTGTTCACCTTTCTATACCCTTAACAAAATATTTCTCATTTTAGAACATAATCTAAAATATTGTGCTTTCTTTATTTTTACAGGTTGGAGTATAGCTCAAGGGTTGAGTGTATTTCTGAGAAACTAGTATTGGGCCATGTGTAATGTTCTGTTTGATGAAATCCAGGATGGCTGTTTTTTCTCTTTAATTAGTTTTGCTATTTTGTTTCTGCTGCTACACTTGAAATTGTCTGTGCCAGGGGAGATTCAGGGGGAATTTCTTCATGGAAGGGGTTGTTAAATGCTGGAATGGACAACTTGGGGAAGTGATGGGGTCACCATCGCTGAAGGTGTTCAAGAAATGACTGGGTTCAGCAGTCAGTGCCATGGTCTGACTGACAAGGTGGAGCTTTTCAAAGACTTCAGACTTGATGGTCTTGGATGTCTTTTCCAACCTTAATGGCTTGGTGATTGTGTGAAACAAGGATGATAAAATTCTGTGTAGCATCATATGAAGTTATTCAACAAATAGGGTTTGTTTGTGTCAGTTTACCTTCACAATGATAGATTCTGCTGTAGTTTCCAGCAGAAAGAGTGCTGTCTGTGGGGAAAAAGTTAACATGGTGCAAATGAAGTTGAATATGGAAAAAATTATTTGAAGACAACTGATTTTATACAGCCTCAGCACTACATTAAAATGTAAAGCGATGGACTTCTCATAAGCCCTTTGCTGTTGGTATTTAATTTAACATTACTTTCAATCTGAATTTTTCAGTTCATGAAATCTAATTGTGTACCAGCCTAGCTAGAAGAAGGTAAAGGCTTACATGTTGAGCTTTTGACTATCTTCTCCCCTAATGCAACCATAATTTTCTCTCTTATGCTGTTCATTTCTTAGTGCTTTAAAACAGTGCAAAGTTGGAATTTCTTCTTTTGTTCATTCATTTTGTTCTTCTTTTAGATAACACAACATGGTGGTGTAGAAAGCTATTTATAATCACTGGTGGGTAGTATTTTGACTAAACCAGAGAATTAAACTACCACGTTGTGAGGGAAACTGAAGCAAGTGGTCTTGAAACATTGGGAATTGAGGACAACCTCTTCAACACACCTGTATCTCAAATGAATGTCAGTTTTGTCTCCTTGACCTGCACGCCCTGAGCACTGATCCTACAAAGAATTCAATAGTAAGGGAGATGTTCTTTGTTACTCCACAGCTGCTTTTGTCTAGCTGGTAACTTTTTCACGTAACTAGGTAGAGAGAAATAACTTCTTGTCTGTCAGACTCTACCACCTTGTCAACTATTAATTTTCTGGCAATTTCACACAAGAATGCACATTATCAGAAATAAATATCCTACTGTTCTGATTGGCTGGTTATCAAGAATCAGGCAGAAATTTCTTGTTTTTAAGCCATTGATTGCTTCTTGCCCTTCCCGCACCCACCCCCATATGAGTAGCCTCAGCAGAATTTGATGATTATAGCTGCCTTCAAAGATCTGGAAGTTCTCCAGGCTTTAGATGGAATTTCTTAGAGAAAGTACAGGCGAGAGTAATGGAATTGGTTGGTGTACTAGAGGCAGAGAAATAGCTCCAGAAAATAAAACAATTTTTTTTCCTTCATTTGCTTTCATATTCTTTTAGGAGATACAGGTGAACTGTGAGGTGTTGACTTGGTGGCCCTCAAAGAATGTACCTTTCTGCAGTTCGCAATCCATGCATTTTTAAACTTTGTTTCACCAAAGCAAACTTGTGATGACAGTTTTACTCAAGCTTTGTGTTTGAGGGCCTTAGCAGTGGTAAATGTGGGGTGCATTATAGAGCAGGAGAAGGAGAATAAAGCTGAAGTTGGAAATCTGCTCTTTTACAGGAATAGCAAAGAATGTCAATGTTGGCAAGGTTCACTAAAATGTCGGGAGATAAGCTGTGTAAAAATGGGGTTAGATTTCTTTCCTCTATCAAGGAATTTAAAATCTAGGCAATAAGCTTTCAGAGGGATAGCAGGATTCCCAGCTTGGAGAGAGTTATAGCAAAGGTTTCCTTTGTTCCTGATTGACAAAGCAAGAGAGAATAAATGTAGCTCTGAGTAACAGTGTGAGCATGTGTTGCTGCTGCAGTTTGGGAGACGGAGCCTCTTAAGAGAGTGTTGAGCTCTGTTTCATGCTTTCTGAGGATTTCTGGCCAGATTGCACTTGGTTTTCCGTCACCATTAGACTGAATCCTATGTCTTTAACTAACTAAATTCCGTCAAGTATTCTTGTTAGTGTTTTTCACAGGTAGATGAACTTTATTGTTGTTTTCTGAAAAAAAAAAAAAGAATAGCTTTTGCGTTGAGAAGAAAATTAATGTATCCTGTGGGGAACATAGTGGTCTTTGCAAGTAGGCTTAAGGAAAAGGATGTTCTTGGTTTGTTAGTGATTGAAAATCTGTCTTGAAGCCATAACGTCATACTATGACATTTTCAGAATTAAATATCATAAAGATCGCTAAATATACATTCTTGTCAGAAAACACAAAATGCCTGCCTTAAAGTTCTTAAACTGGTTATCACATGTCTCTTCTAGAATTTTAAGTAAACATTTGTTTCTCTATAACTTTGGGAGAACTGTAGGTATTATGGGGATTTTATCATGTGGAAATCTAGCGCAGATGTTTGGTATTACTTTTTTTAAACATAGTGACCACACATTATTTACCCTAAGTACCATTAAGTATTTTTTTATTATTGCTATTAAAAACTTGCCCAAGGCAAAGTCCCACTAAGTCTCTAGTGAAGTCAAATGTTAAAATTCCAGCAAGTATTTTATTATATATACATACACGTATATTACACATGCCCTCTCTGTACAACATACAATTTCACTAAAACAAATTCTGAGATCATATAGGATTTTATATACACATTTTAACTCTTATCTTGCATGTATTCTTAAAATAATGTTGTTGCTCATGGTTTAGTTACAGCTTTTTTAGTAGAAAGAAGAACAACACATCTTTATAATAATTTAAAGTGTACTTCTAAACTTTCAGGGGGCTATTTAAAACTGCTCTATCTTTGAACTCAGCTTGGTCAAATAACGAAGGCTGCTGATAGGATTTGAACTGCCATCATGAATTAGTTATTGCATGTTTTTAAAGTTATTAATGGAGCAAAGTTCCTTCTTCCACTGTGAATTGAACAGATGCCTTGCAGACTTTTGGTGTTTACTGTAAATGTCTTACACTGGAGCCAGTAGTAATTTACTAAGGAAATGCTTTATCGACACCAAACGTTTCTTCCCTGAAGTTGGTTACACAGATTAACAACCATTCTAGACTGAGCTTTTTTATTAGGTTCATTAGTACCTCTTTCCTTTTATTTCTCCTGCCTCAATGCAAAATATTAATCTTATCATTTGCTCTAAAGACAATTGCTTTTTATCAAAATATCAATAGAAATATGTGTTAAGGTGACCCCGTAAGTATACAGAAGGACTCTGCAGTGTTGGCAGTTGCTGGAGATATGAGAAAATAGACAGAACCTGATCGTGCTCTAGAGAACAGTTGTTACTTCTAACATAGCCCGTTCAGATTTTGCTATGCCCTGTGATATTCTTGCCAGGGTACTTGGTTGCAATAGTTTTTATAAGTCCATGAAGGATTGTAAAGCTTTGTTCATTTAGAAATTACTTAATTTAAAAGCAGGATTGGCCTCCATGACACCACCACCAGTAGTTTGGAATCTCATATAAGAGAAAGCTGTCAGTTTGCAACTGCCATGTCTCATACTAGCAACTAAAAAAATATTTTTTGGAAGAGGGAAAAACCAGATTCATAAATAAGCTGGATTTCTGTTCCTTTCTGTGTGTGGAGGTGATCAGTATTGATCCTGCCAGCATTCCTGGAAAGTGCATCCTTTAGAAGGCAATCTGGAGACTGACTTAAATTGATGTAATTCAACTGTTGTCCCCAGACATAAAATACTGTCTTTGCAAGGCTCTTTGCTCAGTTCACACATTTACTACTTTCTGGTTGCAAGTTAGGATTTTGGAGACGAGCCACAATGAAATAGAGAAAAATGATAAATTTTGGTTTCTTTCATATTCCCCGTTCTGTAAATGTGCTGCTACTCATTTCTGTGCCAATAACTTCATATTTCTATAATGTAATTAACTTTCTCTAGCTCCATCTTTGTGGGAATCCACAAAATCAGATGGTTTGGGGAAAGCTGCAAAAGGCAGGCCTCAGAGACAGCAGGACTGTGATTAGAGCTAAGCAGTAGCCATGAGATAGGTCAGCAGTAAAATTATTTAACAAGTAGAAAAGCAAGGACAAATAGAACAATGGTCTGTGTATTAATGCTTGTCTAGGATAACTCCCTAAGCTGTAGAAAAGTTTATCTAGCAAGATATTAGGGAGTTTGAAGCTCAATAATAGAGCTCTGTGCATTGTGTTTTAAGGCTCACAAGCAGGTATTGTATTCGAAATAAGCAAGCATTGTTTCACCCAAAGGTACGTGTGCTTATAGTGGTTGGATAGAACCACTGTCAATGTGCTTCTGCTTTGTGTGATTAGTCAAAAAGCTTGTAAAGTAAGTTGTAACATTAAGTTCTGGGTCTGCTGTCTGAGATGTGAGCTGATGGCATCTTCCCATTGTCATAACCATGTAATGAGACTGATGCTGGAAAATAAAACAGCTCAAGGCAC
>JAYDZK010000032.1:12666210-12681724 GCA_034509185.1 Euphonia xanthogaster
CATGTAATGAGACTGATGCTGGAAAATAAAACAGCTCAAGGCACGTTCCTCAGCAGTCCCGTCCCGTTTGTGATTTGTATATAAACCCCGGCCGGTGATACATCTTCCTGTCCTTTTTTGTATGAATGACTATAGCTCATGGAGCTGACTCACAGCTCTGAGGTGTTAATGTATTGTCTTAGAACCAGAACTGAATTTCCAGGGAAGGAGAGAGTTGGCCACCCTCGAATTCCAGTGTACACTTCTCTGATTTAGACCCTCTCTGTTAGCTGAGTTGAAATTCCTTTGTCTTCGGAAACACTCAGCCTTTTACCTGGACTGGAAATCCAAGTATTGTCACATGAGCTGGAGTTGCAGAAAACTGCAACAGGCCAGTCTCCTGCCAGAGTCCATATCTGTATATATGTATGAGCACATTTTTTTCCCTTGCAAGGATGCAAAGACTGGAAAGAAAAAAATGTTTTTTCATCTTTAAAAACAACCTCCTCACTCCTGACCCCCCAGTCTGCTAAAAAAGAAGTTTTTCATTTGCTAAATTTTTTCCTTGTACAAGTCTTAAGCTCTGTGTAAGAAAATGAGTTTTGCCTTGGTATGTGCTGGCTTATTTTAGTAATGAAAGTGGAATTTTTATTGTAGGCAGTAGAACACAGCTAATAATGTAAACCCTTTCTAAAGTTTCACCTAAAACTCAGCTTAATACAGGAAAAGTATCATGTTAGATTGAACTGTTTAACAAAACAGAATTTCTGATTTAGTCAATAGATGATCATATACTAGTTTTATAGATGTAGTTATTGGCTTGTGAGGCAATCCTGATAATAGGAAAATTTTTTTGGTTGTTAACAGTTTGAGGCTGATATTCCAACATGATTATAAGGCTCTCAATATATTTATGCACAAGTACAAAATTTGATAATGGTTGTAAACATATTTCATCTCCCTATAAATATTTGGCTAAAATATTGGTGGATAACCCCAATAATGCTCTGAAAGGCATATCCACCAAAAATGTGGATATGTTTGCAAGCACTGAGGACAAAATTCTGTTGTTTGTTTGGTTGGTTTTTTTTGGTTTTTTTTTTTTTTTGAGTCAGATGAGGTCAGTGGGATTGACTGATTTAAGGGGAATAGGATTAGATTTGAGAGAATAAATGAATCCAGACTTGGTTACTGGTAGGCTACACTGTTGGAAGGAAATGGTTTGCTGTAGCTTTTCTGTAGGTGGAGCCAATGTCTTCACCTGCTTGGTTTATTTCCATATATCAGTAGATCATCTTCTCCCTGAAACATAACCCTTTGTCTAATGAGTGTATTTAGGGTAGTTACTGGCTCTGTATATTCTTCATTGCCCTGCTTTTTATGGAATTCACTGGAATGTATTCTTTCTAAATATACACTTTGTATTCTCTCCTAGAGACCTGTGATAATGGAAGATTTTTTATGTAGTCCAAGTTCCACTGATATTAATTAAAAAAAAGAAAATTAATGTAATAATTGTTAGAGTGATGCTTGTACTGAGTGATGCTTGTTAGAGTTTGCAGTACTTGGTAACTGCAAGCAGGTTCTTAGGGGTGTTTCACTGGCTGCTGTATGCTCCATTAACAGAGTTCTTATGCTGCTATTGCTCTGCAATGTTGTCTCATTCCTAATTGCATTCAGACCAGTATTCATTGGGAAAAACTTCCAAATGGGGCTAATAAAGGGCCATTTATTAAAGGGAATGAGCTTCACACACCTTTCTCCTTAAAGTATGCATGTGGAGAATGCATTATTTTAATTTGCTAGTAGATAATTAACATCTAGTTATCTATTTTTTATAGTCACATCACTTTAATTGGCTTTGACTCTTATGCATTTCATTTCCCTGAATATAAATTTTTTTCTAAAAGTACATAGGCCTTAGGTTTGAGACTTATAACAATGAATGCATGCTAAAATATGTGTTTTTATTTTCTTTTGCTCATTTTTTGACTCAAAACTAAACATTGGAAAAATATTTCTCTAATGTATAATCTTTAGAGAGAGAACTTCTGGAATTTCTCAGTTCATGAGATCCTTTCAGCAAATTCCTGCAAATACTGACTTAATTAAATTTCTACTTTTTCATTATCTGCTGAATTTGTGCAAGGTTTATTAACTAGAGCAGTGGTCTTCAGATACTGTGCATTGGTTACTAGGTATTTGCAAGTATGGGGAAAAAATATGAGGCCCTAAATAATTCCTAAAAATCAGCCAGTAGCTAACTTGAAGATTTGCATCCTTCACGTAGAGCATGAAGGCACTAGATGGCTCTCTTGAACGAGGATTGTGTTTCAGCCTTGTTTTACAGACAATCTCACCCTATTTGTTATTGCTCATTTTAGAGTGGAAGTCAATGCAAAGACAATTCCATGCAGATTCTGTTTTAGTCTGTGATCTGAATGCAGTCTAGAACAGCTAAGTCTGAGAACCAAAGCAAGGGGATTGAAAAGGATAGTGCAGCTTTCTACAGAAAATCAGGAATGCAGTCTGAAGGGATTGGTGGAATTCGGTCCCACTGTGTTAGTCAAGGATTGTAATTTGGTTTACAAAAGTTAAAGAGCAAACTGAGAGGTCATTTTCCTCTTTGAATGGGTTGGAGTTTCACCATATTTGCTCTGATACTGCGTCTGCAACCCATCTGAAAGCACACTGGGGAACCAGCACTGCTCATTTCAGGTGTTGGCAAGTTTTGAGCAGTGCTGAATTAAACCACAGCCTCTCTCAGCTTGGGGCACCTGTGAGACCCTGGGCACTCCCATGGCTCCAGCATTCCTTGTTTTAATATCTGGAGGAAGAAGCTGCCATTCAAAAGAACAGTGTTTTCATGGAGAAAGCACATTTCTCTGCTACATCTTAAGAATCATAGGCAATGTCATCGCTGAGGAAGTTTCCTGTCCCCAACTATGACTAATTAAGCTTGCTGCTATTTGCTATTTCATAAGTGATTGTGCAGATGTCAAATAGATGAGAACACCCAGTATGCTGTCTGCTCAGTTGTCTTTGCTGTCATCTATTAAACATCTGTTTTGATGAAGAGTTACAGTATCCTTGGGGAGTTACCATTCTGATAATTCCATAAGATGTAGCATTCATTCTCTCTCTCTTTTTAAAAAAATATTTAAAAAATTTAAATTTTTTTTGTACCTCAAATGAAAGATGCTTGTGCAGGTTTTCATAGCTTGAGCAACATAATGATGAACAAATATATGGTAGACAATTTTTCTGATTTTATAGTGCCTTTATACATACATGTCACAAACAACTTTTTCCTCTTGTAGAGCTTTCTCACAAAGGAAGTAGAATCTAAATTCTGTTTAAAAATGTACCATTGTAGCACAGGAGGAAGGATTTTTATTGCAGATGCCTTGTTATCCCAACAAAAATGTTGGTCTGTTTCAGAGCCTTGGTGGACTGAACACCTGCATGTTTCAGTCAGAGCAATCAGTTTGTTCTCACTTGTCCCTGATCTGCCTGGAGAGAGTAATTTTCAGCTCTCAACTTGCAGATGGCATATTTTCACATAGGAGGACATGTGGCAGAGAAAAGATTTTCTGCTGATAACAAGTTTCAGAAACCATTATCAAAATAATGTTACCTTTCAGCCTCTCAACAGCATCGTGAGTGTTTACAGAGGTCTTGGCAGTGCTTCCTCCCCATCTGCACCATTAAGGCGCAGCATGATTGGCCAGAAAAAGGAATTCTTACCAAGAGATTGGGAACAGACAAGCATAGGCCCCCAGGAAAAAAGTTCATTTTTAACACCAACTCAGATCATTGAATTTATCAGAACAATAGTGGGCTTCAGGATGGTAAGATGGAGCTTCTGGAAGGATTCCAAACTGGGGCTACTTTGATCATTTGTTTCTGCCGTGTCCTTCAGCAGGAGGGGTTTCTTTCCTGTCACAAGTATCTGGAAGCCAGGTGCCACATCCAAAATTTTTCTTTAATTTATTAACCATTTTTTTCTGAATGGCTTGCTTTCCAACAAAGTCTAAAAAAATAATGGTTTAAGCATCCAGAAAACCTGAGTGGTTTTTGTGTCTGTTAGAAAAAATAGCATTAGAAATTTTCATAAAAACTTCCCTTTTATTTCTTTGGAAACAAATTATGAGTGCATTATTAGCAGGCTGAATATTACCAGTATATGAATTCATGGTTGTTGAACTTCACAAGCATCTTTCATTCAGTTTTTTGGAGCTTTAGGTCTAATGTCAAATGTGTTTGAATACTGCCTATGATCCCTCCCTGCTACAATAATTGGGCAGAATGACAGTGATGAACTCCATAAATAAGGGAAGGTGTAGGCTGTAAAATTACAAATGCTGCTGAGCTGTGTTTGGAACTGGTATGTGCATCATGATATTGTGATATTTGTGAAATGCTTACTAGTTATTTACAAAATGCTGACACCTTGAGCAGAAACTCCTGTGAAGAGGAGCAAAAGAGCTAGCTTAACATATTTAGCTTGCCAGCTGTAGGAGTTATGCACTTTTTTTTGATAGATACTTACTACAGGAAAGAAAAAATTAGGCAATTTACAGCATGAATGCATTTAAGAAGAAAGCTTGTTTTGTCAGATTGAAATAGGTTTTACACGTGATTTGAACAATTGCATTTGCCATTATGACAGCTAAATTTTTTGACTGTGTTCTACCCAGGTCACAACTATGTATTGTAGACTTGGCAGTCATTGGCGTTCCTGGTCTTTCCCTGGACTGCTGCAACTTGAGCTTGCAGCAGCTCACAGCTTTATGAAAGACCTCCATGAGTTCTCTTTCCACAAGGACGCCCTCCCCTTCTTTTTCAGAGCTGAGTTAAAGATTCCAGCTCTAATGTTTTGAAGTTTTGTCTACCATCCCTTTTCCATTTCACTTTGAAGGAGGAATTCAGCAATAACAGTATCAGCCAGTATCAGGCTGAAACAATTGAGACTTTTCCATGATACTTTTGGCTTGCTTTGGTGTTTACTGTGTCTTGTCATTGGGTGATTGTGATGAAGCCATACTCAGAGTTTTTGCCCAAGACAAGTTTCAGAATGAAACTTTAAATCAGGTTATATGCTAATCTGTATTCCTTTTGAGGCACATTGAAATAATGAGAAAACTACTTGGCACTCTTAGATATCAGAAATGCCTTTTTGTTTGAAGGTTTGGAGCCCTTCTTGCCTGAAGTGTTAGTCCTAAGGACAGCTTAAAAATGTTACTGTCTCTGTGAATACTCTCTGAATTGCTGTTAAGTATCTGTCTCTGAATCTATTCAGAAATTTTCTTTCTTGAGGGAAACACCAGGACAAGCAACTTGGAAGAAGTAAAGTTTACCAGCTTGTCTGTTCTCTGAATTTCTTTGAGATGTTTTGACCCTTTCTGTATTCAACCTCACACCCTCCTCCACTCTCATCTATACTGGGGGCCCAAAGATGAACAGCACTCATGCCTTGCTCTTCCCTCTCTCATGCTGGGAGTGTAGCCCTGGTGGAGGTTCAGAGTGAGTGGCAGCTGTTTTCCCAGCTCTGTTCCAGGTGTGTGCAGCACAGCTGTGACTTTGTGTGGCTGCCTGGCTCTCACACCTGCCTGGTGCACAGCTTGGACTTCACTTACTTCACAACCTCCTCCTAAAGCAATTGCTTGGGAATGACAGCTGCACCTAGATAAATACAGACAGCATACACCAAATCCATGTCAATGTGCACACTCTGAATCTTTGTTTTCCAAGAGCATTTCCTGGCTGCAGGAATATAGTATTCTATGTAAATAATATACCATATATAGCATCTTATATAAAGTGATCTTTGTGGTATTAATGGATCTGTAAAAATGTTTTGGGGGATGATTTATTTTAGTTCTCTTGCATGATAGGAGTACTAGGTGAAATGTCTCATGAAAAAGATGGATTCTGAAGACAGACAAATGTTCTTTTAAAGATCTTTTAGGCACGTATTTTATTTTTTCTCCACTGTAAATTCAAACTTGCTTACTGCATCCTTAAGTGTTCTAATAATTCTGAGACAGTGATAATACCAATGCTTCTGTCATGAACATTTCCAAATGCAAAAGTAACTTTTCTTTAGCATCACAATAAAATTTATATAAATGTTAGGAAGAAGAAAATGGTGAGGTTTTGAGTGTAGGAATGTAATTCTCTATAGAACACCTTTTTGTTTTCAGAAATAAAATTGAACTATTTTTTGCACTAATTCTGTATTTTGCATGCCTTCAGAGCTCTGGATGTCTAAATTGTACCTTCCAACATTTAAGATTTGAAGCACTATACATCATGATTCTTGGTGTTAAAATAAATTTTAAAAAATGACACTTCCTGTGAAGGAGAGGCAATGCATACACTGAGCATGTTGTAACTGTGGAGTCTTACAGAGCACCTGGCAGTTATAGAGATGTACTTCAGAAAATAGTTTTTCCAATGCTTTCTTGTGTGAACAGCCTATCAAAAGCTTGCTAGGAAAAGGAAATCTTTTTGAAAGTTTTCATTGTATTCTCAGCTGTGTTAAACCAGTCTATTAAGAGTGGATTTATGCACTCTGGTACCTGAACAAAGTAATTTGTATTGGGATTGTTCAATGTGATGACAGAACTGGAAGTCATTATTACATTACACTTGTATTTCTTGTTGCTGGCAAGTTCCTGAAGGACATGAGATTTTAGATGTTGTCACACCGAGACAGAGTCTCACCTAACCTGGAAACCAGCAAGATAAAAAAGCAGGAAATGACCTGTAAAGAACAAAGTTCTTTGGGATTTTTCAGGGACTGGTTGGGAATTTCTTGAAAAGGAACTGAAGTAATGATTGATCGTGGAGGAAGGAGGGAAAATAATGAGGTGTCGTTAATTTTTCATAATTGTCAACACTACAGGTGATAACTGGAAGCAATATATTGCTTTGTCTTGAAAGCACATGTCAAAAGCTGTTTTAAATGTCATTGTACCATAACAGCTGAGCCAAAATATAGTGTGCTTATATATGAATCTGTTAATCTTCCCTAATTTAATGCACTGAGAAATCAAACCTAACTTTTTTGTTTGTTTTCTCAGTTGGGGTTAAATGAGCAAGCAATTCTTTGACTTTTTAGTGAAAGTCTCTTGCTTTACGTGTTAAGATAAAATAGCACTGAATTAAAAGATGGTTTTAAACTTTTTTTTTAGTAGCTCATGGACTGGTACAGTATGGGCTGTGATTTATTTATTTATTTTTTAGTGGGCCATCTGTTCATTGCTAAATAGCAAGAAAATAGGCAAAAATATCAGAAAGTAACTGAGAAAAGTCTTATACTGCAGCTTGGTGGGTGGCATGTGAAAAATGCAGTTTCTTCACTGACTTTTAGACTGCATGTACATTATCATAGCAGCAGCAGAATAGTTTTGGAGCTAAGGAGTTTAGTACTTAGAATATTTTGGGGGATTTATATTAGGTGAGTTTTTTTAATCTCTGCCCTTTTTGATATAAAGATCAAAATTTAAAAGTCTGTGATATGTTTAAGACATATTGTGCTTGAGATAATGTTGGTTTTCCAGAAGTGTTTCTATAGGCCATTAGGCTGTAGTGTTGCTCTTTCATAATTCCTATTACCACAATGCATTGTTTAGTTTGTGCACATCATGTTTAGGCAATAAACAAAATTCCAGAGCATGTGGAAAGTTCGTTTTCTAGAGGTTTTAGAAAAATCTAATTATATGAGATAATGTGTTATGGTAATGCAAAAGCTTCAGTATAAAATACATTCACTTTTAATCTGAGCTGTGCCCAGACTGCTTTCTGTTAAATGTTCTCTGTTGGAAATTACTGGCATTAAAATCTCAGCAGGTTTGTTTTTTTCTGATGAAGGCAAATCCTTTGAACAACTGTTTTTATGATTTTGCTTAAATCTTGACAAAGTCTGATTTCATAACTTAGAATATTTAAGATGCTTTAATTTCATGTTATTTCATGTTATGTCACCAGAGAAGTGTTCTGAGAAGTAGTAGTGAGATGTATCTGTTCCAGATTTTGCTTGACTTCTTTGAACAGGTTCTGCTGGTATTTTAGGATATTTGGAACTTAATAGGATGTGATCTTAATTTCTTTATGGTTGAAGGACACTGAGCAAAATTTGAGAAATAAATTTTAGAATATAAAGACCATACAAGATGTTTTCAGGGCCTGGACCTTTGAAGACCAGTGAGTTTTATATGTATTCATGGGAAAATTCAGAATTTGTGCTTTAAAAATGTGCAAAACTCTTACAATCTGCAAAAACAAAGGGGAGAGTTTTCTTTGTGATACTGTAATATACCATGAGACTTCTAGTCCTCAAACTATTTAAATGGTAAATGCTTTTTCCATAGTACCTTGGGATTTTTCAGAATTACTGGAGAGAAAGCTCAGTAGCTTTGCAGCAGTTTGGCAGAAGCTCTGTATTCATGGCAATCTCGTGTTTCCCAGGTGGATATTTGAGGATGTCCAGCCCTAGTGAAGGTAGTCAGTACAAATGTACTGAGCTGAGCTACTTGAGAATGGAAGGACAGAACACGCTCTGAACATCCTCATTAAACTGAGTTCCAAGAGAAAGACAAAGAATGTTCTGTAATTCAGATATATTTCAATTTTCAGCAATTTGTATCTTAGTGCTGGCAGTATTAGAGACATTCTGAACACGTGCAGAAAGGAACTGATGGATGCCTGCAGTTCCTTCCACTGTTGCAAGGATGTTTTCATGTAAATATCTTATTCTGAGTACCTATCCTTAAAAATAGCAATTAAATCTTTGAGACTTACTTTTGAGATATCCCACCTTCCAGCCATGAGACTATTCAGAGCGTTTGGTTTAGATTTGAGTTTCTCAGATTCTGCAGTCAGAGGTCTTTAAATAGTAAGGGAAGTCCATGAGGTTAATTGTATAAATTGTGTTATCTAGAAAACAAATTGTCCTCTGTCCAGCTGTTGCTGCTGTGTCTGAGCAGTTCTTGCTGTGTTATTTAGGCCTTACCCTGAGGCAAAGTCTCTTCTCACTCAGGCTTGAAAGTTCTGGTCTACTGTCACCTCAAATTTAATGCCCTTATAGAGCTAATCTAATGATAGAAGTCGAGAGTCCACTTTTTCTTCACCTGGTATTTGCCAATAAAGTAAACTTTGACAATTCAGATGGGTGTAGGTAAATAATGATTAACAGCCAAATATGGATATAAACATCTGTATTTAGATGTTGGTAATCGAGCATGACCATGTTTAAACACTGTGCCTAAAATATTTGGTTTGAAAGTATTGGAAACCCATATGACTATCAGGAAGTCATTACCTCATGAGTAAGGCTGTTGAGTAATCTAAGGTAAAAATAATTCATATGAGTCTTAATTATTGAAAAACAACTCATCCCAAACCAACACAACTGCCAACCCCCTGAGAAATGAATAAGCAAAACAGCAATGTGTGAAAAATTCTTTAATTCTACCCTCTGAAATATTGTTTATTGTGAATAAAGAGATTACTTGTTTACAACCAGATAAGTTGTGATAATTGAGTTGAATTTCCAAGAACTGTTTTTAAAAGTTATTCTAACAGAAATTTGGTAGCATTAATATGCTCAAGAAAAGAGAGAAAGATATTGAGATTTAGTTCCTCTTCTTATACATAGGTAAGAGAACTCCCAAGTGACATTTTGAACCTTATTCAGGTCTGGTTCCTGAGCAAGAAAACCCTCATTAACTTGACCATTTCTCATTTTGTGAACCAGTCATTGATTAATTCAGAAGAACCCCATAAAATGGTACTTATTCTGAATATAGGGATTGTTCTGCATGCATACATTTGCAGATGAGGAGAACATCAGGGTGTAGCAGAAGAACTAAAGGGGGGCCCTCAGAGTGGCCCATTCTTCCCGGTGAACCACAGAAGTCCTACCAGCCTTTCTGTGGTAAGTTTGCTACAGTGAATGAATTATTTGTCAATCACACTCATATTTATGTTTGTGATCACAGAGCTAACAATTTGTGCATGTATCTGGGAATATTTTTCTTTTCTAATTTTTAAATTAAATTTACTTTATCATTATATTTTAATTTCTTGGTTTGTCTTTTTTGTTTTAAGGGGTTGAATAATGTAAGCATCTACAGATCAATTTAGGTTCTTTTTCCCTTTTCTTGTCTTCCAGATTCTTAACATCTGGTAGGAAATGCATTGCATAGGAGGAAGGTCAGAAAAAGGAATTGATGATCCCAACTTGAAAGACTAAATGGAGCAGGTAATGATTCAGTTCCTTGGCTTGTGGTTCTGGCCATATGATATGAGGCCTATATCGAAGCTGCTTCTTAGAATGCTACATGATAGATATTAATGAAGTACAGAATCACAATCATTTTACCTAATTGCTCTGTAAAATAGAATAAATTAAACCATCATTGTACCATTCTTTCTCTTAGGTCACCCTGTGATGAGCTCACGCTGTGTACCATCGTTTTCCTCACAGAAAACATGAAAAATAAGAGGATTAGAAGAAGCCTGTGAAAAGAAGGATTAGATTGCATGAATTTTTTTTCTACAAAAATGTCCTTATGTTGTAAACTGTTCTAAAGAAAATGCTGTCATCCAAATGCAATAAGACAAAGAACTTTCAATAAAAATATATAAAACGTAGTTATTTTTAAGTATGTTTTTATTAAAATTGCAAAGAAACTTTGGTGCTAGGCTTTTCATAGAATAATACATTTCCAAAACTGTGTTTACAGAGATATGGCATGTGGAGGACTTGAGCAGTGAAAGAGACAAGTGCAGTAAGAGATCTAATGTAGAATGATGCTTAATTGTTGACGTTTGCTACTAAATGAAAATATTATATCCATTTCGTTTTTATTGCCTCTAAATACAGTATGATCCTCATATTCATGGTTAATACTTCACAGATTTGCACATGATTTAGTCTGCAATGACTTTGCTGCAGTGATGTCACTGACTAGAATTACACTTGTGCTGATGTAAATAAGGAAAGATTCAAACCATTGGTTCACAGAGACCTGCTGAGAGCCAGAGTTCAGCCCTGAAATCCAGCCCTGAAATCCAGAAAAAAGGCACAGAGCAATATCCAGATAGAAAATGAATAATGCCTGTAAAGGGAGCCTTTGGCATGCTGAGGTACTGACTGTGGACCTGATCCTGAAGATATTGCTGCTAGGTAGGAGTTGATGCCAAGAATTTTTGACATTAGTGGGATAAGTCCATCAATTGGCAGGATATGTGAAGAAGTGATTTTGAAAATGGAGGCTGTGTGGTAAGATATAGGGGCCTAGAAAATCTGCCTGACTCTCTTGTGAGAGTCCATAGAGAGCTGTAAATAACCAGATAGTATTTAACCAAGAAGTAATGCAGTAAGTAAACTATGGAATAAATTGTTTCTGTAATATGTCAACAGAGTTATGTAGCTGGCAATTTTCCATCAGCTAATTTTTTTTTCTAGCTTTCTGTTCTTATTCCACACAGTTTCTCTCTTCTCTGTACAGTTAACCTACCTCTTATAGTTTTTAACCCTTAGATTATCTGGAATTTAAATTATCTGGAATTGTTTTAAATTATCTTGCGCCAAAATGTCTTCTTTATAAGCTTTTTTATCTGATGCCAGTAGAGCTTGGGTAGTGGTTATTATCAGCCTACTGCTATATTTAAATTAAGGAAAATCTGCCAATTTATAGACTTATTGGGTAATTTAGCAGATTTTTTTTGGTCATTTAGTGACAATTTGGTTAATTGGTGCTTGTTGAGAGTTTCTAAATGTAGCTCAGCCAGTGAATTGAAGCTATGGAATGTGTATGAATGGCATTTCTATCTAGAATGAAGATTTGGCATGTTCAGTGAGTCCTGTGTGCTTAAACCAGTGTCAGATTGAAACTCCCTAGTGATTTACAGAAGGCCTAGATCAAATTCCTCACAGGGATGTCTGGGAAGGCATAGAAAACAAACTGCCACATTTGAAAGAATTGTTAGGACTGACCTTGTCTAAGGCTATAAAAACTTTAAGAAAGAAATATGAAATAAATGTGAAATCAAACATTTCAGGTGGTATTGGGGTTAAGAGTTGTTGCTCTGTAGTGTGAAGGGAGAGTGGAAAGAAAAGAATAGTCAGTATGAGTTACAGAATCTCTAAAGAGAAGTGTCAGCATTTACAGATGCCTAACTCCCAACAGAAGTATCAGAAGAAAAGTGTAAAATTGATGGATGGGTGAACCATAAATATATTTAAGTGAGGGGCAATAGCTCATTGCAGCCTCAGTGCACAGAAATTTTCTGTTAACTTGATAATCACTGAGTTAACAGCATTAATATTTATGTTCTAATAACTAGGCTTAAGACTAAACGATGAAAGAAAATTATTTCATCCCCTAAAATATAGTAGTCTTTAAGGTGGAGACTTGGCAAGGAACTGTTGAGTTAAATTTTGTAATTCTCACTTATTTAGCACTTTTTGCTCAGCTATTTCAGAACTACATTATTAATATGTCTGTGAGCTGTTTTTTGAAATGTATGTAAAAGTCAGGAAAAGGTTGGTTCTCCTTTGTTATGCGTATCACAATCCATGTGTCAGCACACAGACTAAAGTTTTCTCTGTTTTCTATTATGAGTTTTAGGTCATAGAATATTCTGAGAAGAATTTATCTGGTATACACTTACCTGCAAGTTTCATTATGCTAATTTTGTCAATAGCATAGAGACTGTGCAGTTTTAGTGCATTTATTGAGTGCTAAATAGAGATCAAGATTTTTTTAGATTGGCTTTTCTCGTTATGGCTAAGGATTCTTAGCAACTTACTGTGTTTTCCAAAGAGAATTGCTCTTTTGAAGTGAAACCCTACAAATCAAATCTCCATAGTAACACTAGATTCTTCTGCCAACCTGTGTTGCAAATTTCCTTGTCAAATTGAAGGTAGTTTCACAGTTGTATAAAACCAGTCTTTTTCATGTAGTTAGAATGGACAAGTAAACCAACACTTTTATTGGTCATTTTGCTTACATTATTGCATATCGTTTCTCATTTCTGTTGCTGGATTTTTAGGTTTTTGGCATTTGTGGGGGGCAAAAAGTGTTCTGAAGTGGAATTTTAGCTTGTAGTTGTACTAGAGAACATGTTTAGTGTAAGACAAACCTTGAAGCAATGGCTTATTGACTGCAATGACTTTAACAAGAGTCTTTTAACATGTTGAGAATTCTGTTTCTATTCTACATATCTCTGCTTACCAGTGAGACTTTTACTTGTCGTGAGGATCACCAGCTAATTGAATCAAAATGGCATCAAAATAATTTCTCTAGTTCAGAAGTATTTTCATAAATAATGAGCTAGACTTGTTCATCCAACTGGTATAAGTAAAAGGAATCTATTGCCATTAGTACTCCCCTGAGAAGCACTGCAGTGTATCCCTGTGCTGCTCAAAGCTGAAGGGGAGCACTGCGTGTGCTTTCCTGATCCTGGAAGGAGGCACCACTGTGCATTCCTAAAGCTGTGGATCCTTATTTATTCTGGCACATAAGGTGTTCCATGAGTTGTCTTTCCCTGTCCTGATGAGGAAACAGTTATTGAGTGGGACTGCTGGGGTTGTGCAATTGATAGACTGGGTGGATGGGGTAACTCTGCATAAAACACTGAAGGTGTGTTCTGACCTTCCTTCCCACCTTAAAATGAGAAGTAGGTATAATGGATGATCAAAATGCTCTTGGAATAACTTAGTGACAGGATGTGTCTGCTTATGGATGGGAAATGTCTGTATTTTTACACATAAAATGAATGTGCTTTTGATTGGTGATGAGTTGCAAGTTTTTAATGAAAATGGTAGTGGTGTGCATTAACTGTCCAGTAAGCAGAAAGGGAGAGGTTGTGGGCTGGATAAATTGTTCTGGTTTCCTATGTAGAGTGGGAAGTTTGCCACTTTGATGATTAAAAATGACCATTTTGTGGAATAGCAACTGATATTGTGACATCTATACTTAACATTGTATGAAATGTATACAGGTATGTAAAGATCCATGTAGGTGTCTATTTAATAATGCTGCTGATCAATATGTGCAGATCCTTCAAGGGGGGAGGAATGAATGTGTAGAGTTTTTTATTCTGGAAGTTCAAAAATATCTAAGCTGAAACTTGTGGCTACTTGTAACCCCTCTGCTTTTTATGTATTCTTCAGTGTATGAACCAGAGCTTGAAAGGGTTGATGATGTCTTGTCTATGCATCCCATACTTGCCTTAGACTGAGTTAAGTTAAGCTCTAATTTCAATGTGCAAGGGAAAGGGGAAATGGTAAAAAAGAGAAAGCTCCTTTTTGGGTATGAATTGAGGTCCCTGCAGTACCTCTGGGCTGGTCATGAGCATTACAGTGTCCCATGCTCCTCATAAAAGAGAGAATGTGTGTTCTTCAGAAGAAGGACAGGCTGGCTAAGAGAAGAAAACATTAAACCATCTTCTTTATAAAGTTCTCCTGAAACAAAGTATTACTCTGAAAAGCCTTGAGCTGACTCTGCCTCTCTTTTGAAACAAATATGACAAAAGATATTTATAATAGCAGTAATTCCAAGTTTTTGAGTTTAAAAATAGAAATCACATAATACATAGTATGTAATTTTTTTCTCAGTATATTAAGGCAGTTTAATTTGTTGAAACTGTACCTGCTGTATTCAGGCCTTTGGTAATAGTGACTTCAAAAGTTATCAAAACAAACCAAACCCCGTACCTATACTGAGGTAAGTTTTGTACCTAGAAAAAAATGTAAAATCTGGAAAACATAGATAACACTGTTTTTTTATTGCTGTCACTTCTGTTTGGAACATGGTGGATTTTTAAAAATACATGTAATCATGTCTTCTGCACAGAATATAGTATCCTATGTCAACATGCAGTTTTTCTCTCTTTGCCAGTTTTCCAGTCTTAACCTATGCAAGCATCATTACATGCATTCACAAAGTTTTGAAAATTCTCCTTTAGGGTCTGTTTTTAATCACAAGAAATAATAGCAGTAATTTTGGTTGAGATTCTTTTCATTTACATCTCTGGAAAAAAATGAAGCATTTGGATGTATTTATAGTATCTCTGCATTCAGCATTTATTTTGAGTACTGATGCACGGGGAAGTCTGCACAGTTTTTAAATTGTCCCTCAGCCCCTGGTCTATAGGTATTCATGGCAGCATGTAGATACAGGAAAGGTGAAGCCTGAACTGTGTGAGGAAGTGGTGTCTTGCTCCTTGTGTTGCCCCGAGGTAAGGAAAAGGAATAAAATAAAGAATTTCTTTTCCCATTCTTAAACGTTATCTGTGATATGAAGTGTTGTTGTTCCTAAGAGACAACATCAGACACTTTTCACTCTGCCATAATTTAAAAACAGATAAGGAACTGCTGTATCTTTTATGCAGTGATAAAATAGTTTTTTTGTTGGTGTTTTTTTTTTTTTTTTCTGATCATATATTCAGTTCTTGTGTGGGTTTTTCTGTTCTGATAAAAATGGAAGACTGGAAGAGGAAATTTGAACAGATGGAT
>JAYDZK010000032.1:12681824-12694364 GCA_034509185.1 Euphonia xanthogaster
AGGAAATTTGAACAGATGGATTTGAGTTACCAAGCACCACTTAGTTTCCCAGGCAATGGAAAAAGAATCGGAGCAGGTGCTAAACAAATTTTATTCCTTTTTCTTTTTTTTTTTTTTTTTAAATTATTGTGAGCTGATATATGAGCTTCACTTTAAGACATTCTTCAAAAACTTCAGAGGATGATAAATGTTCAATAAACTACCTGTGCAGGTTTTCCTATATGACTACATTTCCTATATGAAACACAGTTCTGTAGGTAGTTGTGGTAGAACACAGTCTGTGTAGCCAGGCTGTTGTAGAGGACATTGGTGTTGTTTCCTTCACTCCAATATTCTCATATATAATCAACTCTATTTTTCTGATTTTAATGTGTTCCTGTAAATTCAGAGTGAAATAAGTGTTCTGCATTCTCAAATGTTTAGACATTACCCCCACTCTTCCCTTTTTCTCATGTCCCTCTTGACAAAGGCTGACTTGGTTGGCAAATCTCAACTGAGAGGCAGAGCTGCATTGAATTGGTGGGTGCCTTAAATTCAGTTTCTGGCAGATCCAAAAATAGGATTTTTTAAAAAGTCAATGCAAACTAATTTCTTTCTTTTTTTTAGGGAGATTGTGGTGTGGTGAGTTCTTTTGACAAGCATAAGATTTTAGCTTTAAGTTAAAAAGCATGCTATTTACAAGTTATTAAAAAAAAAACCAAAATGGCCACCTGCCAAAGTATGCTCATCACTCAAATTGTGTGAAAAATTATCCATGTCTTATGTCTTTAGGTTACTGCTCTCATGTCCCTCCCTCTCTGCTATACATTTGCATAACCCAACAGCTATATAGAACACTTGGGAATGTAGGGATGACATTTCCCTGAACATCTAGGGGAGATAATGTTGTTAACTGAGAGCTTTGACATTCTGTTACATGATGATATGATAACTGTAATCTTTGTTAGAAAATAATATGTTAAGTTTTCATCCACCACTATCTCCACCCCTTTTCTGCAGCACTGCTCTCCTTTCACTTGCTCATCACCCACCTGTTCTGATACTGGGCATTGCCCCCACCCAGGTGCAGGACCTGGCCCTTGAGGGTTCCCAGGAGCACATTCCTGCAGCCTGTCACTGCCCCTCTCACCCATCCCTTCCCAACCAACAGCCTGGTGCCATCTGTGAGCTGCTGAGGCTGTGCTTAATCCTATTGACTGAGGTACTGGATAGTATTTGTCTCAATATGGGCCCTTGGATGCCGCAAATATTGTCACAAAACTTAATTTGCATTTAAAAAAACTTGAGGTACCACAGAGCCAATGAACTCCCACATCTGAAGTCTTATTAACTCTGATGTTTGCTGGCTTTGCTGATTAAGTTTAAATACTAAATAGCTGAAGCCAGCAGTAATTTTAAATGCGTGTAAGTAAAATTCACCCATATTTAGAAAACCACTTCCTGAAGAATTAGGCAACTGAAAATCAAACCTGTAAGTTAGTTTAGCTAGTGATTTCACCAAGTCCACATGAAGGGAAAAGCGACGTGAAAACGTAGGCTAGAAAAGGTAATAACAAAAGAGTATATCCATTAATAAGTCTGGACATTCGTAGATACAGCTATGCTTTTCACAATTAAAAAATCCTGTGCTAATAAATTTGAAGTATGCAACATGGGGGCGGGCCAGCACTCCCCTGGGTTGGCTCAGGCTGTTTACAGTGATTGATGTTTTCTCAATGTTAAGTTTATAAAAGGATTTCTACCAGAAAAGTGAACACGTTTGAAGTTCTGTGCATGTTAACACCAGCTAACACATTCTGCAGTAACCTTAAGAACTCTGTGCAGCAAGTGTGTGAAATATGTAGTACTTCTGGCTTCGAGTTGTCAAGTCTGAGTCTGGTTTTGGCAGGGCTATTTTGCTGCCATTTGAAAATGAGTTCTTAATTTAATAATTTAAATTGGTTTTGCATCTGCAATCAGGCTGAAGAGGAGTACTGGTGCAGAGCAGAAATTAAAAAAGTATTGCTGGGTTTGTGCATAGGTTGGAAGGTGGGGAAAGCACTTAACAGGGTATCACCCATTGTCTTTCATTTTTCTAGGACAGAACTCTTAGGTTTCAGCTTGTTTCAGGAAGCTATCAGGAGGTTAGCTGTGTGAGTATAGAAAGAACTGTTGGAAAACTGCTTTCCTCTATTTAGATGAAGTGGCTATAGAAATACCACAAGCACTGTGTGTTGGCACTGCTGGTATCATCCTATCTCGCAGTACTGTCCATGGTTAGATGGCTTTGGTTTTTTATTATTTATGAAGAGTGGAGCTGGCACACAGCAGCATCTCTGCTGTGTGTTCTGGATCTTGGGATTGTATTTAATAATAATTGTTGTGACTTGACCCTTTGAAGCGTTGCCTGTATGCTTTTGATGGCAGGAGCAAGGGAAGTCTATTCTTAGTTACACCCTAAGGTGGAATTCCATTATTACTCCATGGTTAGTGTTACACTTATTCCAAAACTGATGGGATATTGCTTTCTTTTTCAGCCTTATTAAAAAGTTCTTTGTGTGCTCAAGCTTCTAAAGGGGAGGGAAGTAGTGGAAATAAGTTTTTAAAATAATGGATTTGTTGGATAAGGATTTTTTAAACACTATGGATTACACAAAGGATTTGTAACAAGGATTTTGCATTTTAAGAATTTGAAGATGTGATTTTAATAAAAGATAGTCTTCTAAAAAAGGATTCCCACACCCAAAACCAAATAGCTGAAAATCCTGGCTTATAACTCCCAATAATGTTTCATTTATGTGTCCTACTGCAAATTAAGTGACTCTTTTTAGTGCACCTGAGTTACTAATAAATGACTATTTAAACATTTAGCTTTTTTAAAAAAAGCATATTTTTCCATGCAGTTTTAAAGCTTTATATGCACTGAAAAGAGAAAAATTTTTAGCCAAGATGTTTCTAGAGTATATTTCTTTGCAGAAGTGTAAGCAGCAGTTGGAACATCTGTTTACTGATTCTGATGGACTATACCTGAAAACAAATATATGGCCTTCCTTTACTGCACACACTCAAGCATTTTGGTATGCCTTCTTAAAGAAAATGGTGAAAAGGGAGAAAACTGTTTATTGTCAAAGTTTCTTTTTCTAAAAATATGTGTAAAGCAATAACTCTTCCCTTTTTCTAAATTTGGGGAAGTAATTTTGGTAAGAGGACAAGAGATTAATGGTACTGTGCAAAACAGAAATGATCCCCTAGGAGTTTTATTCCATCTACAAAGAAAGGAAATAAATTTTCAAGAATTCTGGTAAAAGTGGAGTTTCAGTAGCTCCTTTCAGAAAACACTCTGTGGGCTTTCAATTACAAACTAAATTGTCCCACATGCATTTCTATCTCCATATACAAACCTTGTTTTCACTTGAAACTTTTTGTATGTGGTCTCTTGCCAGAGGACAAACTTCCAGTATGACAACTCATGTGGTTGCTTGAGGTGTTTTTGACATACAGGTTCAAGAAAAGCTGAGTTTCTTAAAGCTCAGATTATTTTTCTCATAGTCTGTTCTTAGGTATGTTAGTAAAACTTCATAAGCCCCTCTTATATGCAGGAGTTCAGGAATAAATGGAAGTATGATCATTGCAAAGAAGTACTTTGGCTCGTGATTCAATGTGGATTTTCAACTGGTGTAAAAACTCCTTTCTCCCTCATACTCTTTTTAAATGTAGGCCAGAGATGGTGTCAGACCCATTGTTCAAGAGTAATCCTGAGGCCACTGAGATTATTGCTGGACTTGTCTGTCATGATGTACTATTGACCTTTGTTTTATAGTTTGGTGGTGGTCCCTGATTAATGCATTTTCTTTCATATTCATAAAAATTCATATATGTTTATTTAAAATGAAAAATGGAGAGAGAATTAGGCATGCATCTGAGTATTTTGCTTAACTCTGAGAATTTAACAAATTTTAATGCCCCTAATTTACAAAGAAAATCTCTGCAGAACTTTTGAGGCTATCAGCTCTTCACATTTCCTCTAATTTTTCATTTCATGTTCTTATATACACATTTTCATTTCTTCGAGCTATAAAATCTGTTGGAATCCGACAAAACTTCTTTAGCAGGTTCTCCCAGAGTTCAATACCTATAATGGTGAATTTTTAAAAGAAAATTATTGGTAACATGATTTTTAGAATCCTTTCCAATAAAATGGCTCCTTTTTCCTGCACACTGGAGACAGACGTGGGAGTTTTGTGTAGTCAGTTTTTGGTTTCCAGAAGGACAAAGAGTTGGAACAGGATTTCTTAAATCTACTTTAATTTTAATTGCTGTGAGGCTGTTTTGGCTGGGGGTAGATGTGAAGGGTTAGAAAACAGCAGATAGGTCTGTATGTTAAGAATGAATCAATTCCTGCATGTTCCTTTTTTCTAGTATTCTGGTTAAATTGAATTTGATCAGTGTTTTTAATGGTATTTTTGGTTAAAGGAACACTACTGTTCAGACACTTGAGTTAAGTGTTGTGCTTTTACCTAAATGATTGGTCAAAATATTGAAATACGACTGATCTAAATTTAAAAGTTTAGACAAGCTGATCCTGTAGAAGAACTACCAAGGCTTTCTTTTCCAGAGGAATGGAGCCAGTGTGCTTGGAGGTGTTTGAGAGAACTAGCAGCTCTTATGCCATTGTCTGCTGTGATTTGCAGATTTGTACATTTTGTCTGTGAAGGCAAAAAGCTGCATTTACTGACACAATGGTTGCTCATGCCAGTTTTTATACTGCCTTCTTTAATAATTTTTCTTTTTTCTTCCAATGCAGACACAGTTTCACACCATCTCTAAATTGCCTATTTTTCTATTTTTAAAATTACCTTTCTGCCACTTTGTCATTATTTTAGGCAGTTTTGTGTAAATAAATGTAAAACTTTGAACTACATTGACAGTGTTGGCATCATTGAATGAGAACAACACAGTCATTGATGTCTTGGGAACATTAATAAAATACTTCAGAAACAGAGTAAAGACAGATCAGTTTGCAGCACCTTGACTTACCTGCAGCCAAGGGATGAAGTGTCTTTTAATAAAGGTGGGATAAAACCACTGTTTTATTTGGGTAATTAGTATAAAGTTCAGATTATGCTATGTAGTGGGGATTTTCAGCACCAGTGATTTATGAAAAAATCTTCCAATATCTTGTCAAATTCTGAATAAAAGGGTAGAATTCATATTCCACAAGTATTTTAAGATTATATTTATAATCTGTCTCCTCTTTGGATTTTTTTTTGGTGCTTAAGTTACTGTTAAGATTTGGTGCTAAAGTTACTTCTGAGGCCAATACAAGATGCTAACCTAATATTGTGGAAGGAGAAAGCAATGACCAAGTTTGGATTAAAGCTCGTTTTAGTTTAAAAGCAAAGAATATTAAAGTAAAATTAATGTGAAGGAGATCTGATTACCTGCTAGTTTTGTGTGGGTGCATTAATCACCTTGACAACTAAGCATCATCAGGAAATACGAGGTGTGGGCATTTGGTTACACATTAATTATAATTAATTATAATTAATTTGCATGTGTAAAGTGGTTACTCAGAATCAGGTGTCATATAGAGAGATATAAAGTAAAAATTTAATTTTATAAATGATTGCATCTCTGAGAGTTTTTAGTATAGGCTTTGATTGTTGCAGAGATGATGACACAAGAATTTTTTCACGGATAATACAGTTTAGGTTAAAATATACTATCCATAGTAAGTTTTTGATTCTCTCCCCCCCCCCCATTTTCTTATTTGTCTCTCTGGGCTCTTTATAAAAAGAAATTGAAAACAAGAAATAGACATCATTCCAGAAATGATGTAATGGATAAAAATCTGGTTTCCTTAGGCTATGAGGACTTTCTGAAATCTCTAGAATATCTCTTGCTTAGTTGCTCGGGCAAATTTGAAAGCCTCCAGATGACCTCAGACAGTAAAACAATCAGGGTAAGGTATCATGCACATAAAGTGTATCCTTAAATTAGTACCCCAAAAGTATATCCCTGAATCAGGTACCCCAAATGAAAAAGCACATACATAGAACAACATAAATTCAAGAACTGAGCCTTGTGGGAGTCTCCAAACATTTGAATCTGATTGGAAGAAAACCCACACAAAATAATAAAGTGGGAGTCATTTTCTGATCTTCTCCAGAATCCTAAAGTCTGCTTCATTTTACCATCAGGGATAGAGAAGAAAAGCTTTTAAGTCAGCCAGCATCAGATTGATTCATAAAGCAAACAGGAGAAGCGTTATGAGGCAAGGCTTCATGCTATGATAGACATCTCGGAATACGCATCTTTGGCAGTCTATACATCTTTGGCTAAGGGGGTGGAAACTCTGGTTTGTCTCCCTGGGCAATGTGTGGAATCCTGTTTATATTCCAGCTCAGTTTATATGGCCCTGGGGAGCAAAGTCTGGTCTTAGAATTAGCTGTAATTTTTGCTGATCTGATAGTGGTATGACTGGCCAACTATTCTTTTGTGTAACTGTATGACAAATTCATTACATACTCTTATTTTTTAAAACATTTGTGCAGTGAAGGTACTTATTTCATCTAAGCAAAACAGCTCGTGGCGATTGAGCGGTTCCTTGCATAGGTGATTTGCAAAGATTTCTTTCTTTTTATAATATGGGGAGTTGCATTTAAATTGAAAAAGCCACAAGGAAAAAGGTCCAATCAGATATACTATTTCATAAATGCAGAAAGAATTTCATAAATGCCAAAGCATTTGAAAAATGCATAAAAGCAAAATTATAAGTTGACTGTTATCTGTTAAAGGTAGTTTAAATATATGTATATGTACCTGCAGTATATTTAATGTAATAAAAAACTGTTCAGACTTAGTGTTGAGTATACTAATGTCTCTTTCAGTTATTTTACTACATTAGGCCACATATTTTTAAATCTATTTTATAAAGCTGTTTATTAGCAGTAGATTTCAGTTTAATAACATACAGTAATTAGTCTTTGAGAGCAGTTGTTTCTCACAGTCACGGACAAGCAATATGTTTGTTACACAGAAGAAGAAACTGATTGATAGTTTGTGATACAAAAAAATGACTTTCAAACTTGTGGGTTATAAGGGAGGCAAGACCTTGGCTCCTTGGCCTCAAGCATAAACATCTTTTTCATGGCTGCAAGGTTAGTTCAGGAGTTTGTGTGGAGCACTGAAGTAGAAAGAACTGGGACATAAAGACATCATGGATGGCACTCTGTACTTTAGAGCAGAAGGACTCCAAAGGATTAGAAATGAGACAATATCTGTCCTGTTTCATCTTGTTTTATTAATAAACTTCTCAGATGGTTTATGGGAAGGGAATAAGCATCACCAAATTCTCAAATGCAAGTGTTTTGTCACACCTTTACTACATTTTTTCCAGGTACTTATGTAAGTTTTTTATTGGGATATGTCATACCAGGATGCAGCTCTGGTTTCATGAGACTGAGTGCTGCTGTCTTCATACTCTTGTGGATTTTTAAAAATTACTGTTTTTATAAAGACCAGCATGGATTGGTACTGTTAACTTTCTTATCCAATGCAATCCATTTTCTTTTGCCTGTGGATTAAGATGCATAAAAGCTTGTATGAAAATGTGAAAACTGAAATGTTAATGCTACTGTAGCGTGTGGTGTGTCAGCCCACTACATAGTTATTATCCTTAAAATGTCAAATTTGAATATAATGCATTTAAATTGCTTATTTCAGACAACAAAGGAAAAATTAGGAAGAAACTGCAGTAAAAGATTTAACACTTACCAGTGTTTGAATTAGTAACAGAATTGAATAAAGTTTTGTTGTTTAAGCAGCAACAGCAGCATTGTATCTGGACTAAGAAATTCCTTGCTGGGTTGTCACGCCTGCTGTTAATTATTGATAAGGGGTTTCAGAAATAGCGCATGTGCTGTCAGAGTTGGCTGTAACACAAGACAGGGAGTGCAGTGGTGGCAGAGGGGATACAGCCAGGGAAGCACCTGTAGCGCTTGGAGTTACCTGCTTCTTGTCATCAGACTTTTATTTTGTTACAATGAGTTCATGTGAGCAATTAAAATAATGGGAAGATGAGTCGTCAAGCTTATTTCTATCGTGTCCCTCCACAGGAACTGCATAGAAGAACCCAACTTCAGCCTGAGCCAGCAAAGACGAAGGCTCTGCAAACAGTCATCGAGATGAAGGTATGGTCTTTGCATCTTTCCCTGTATGTTATTTCTGCAGCATGAACTCGTGTACTGGGTATGGCTGGGATGGAGTTACTTTTCCCTGTAGCAGCCTGTCTGGTGCTGTGTTTTGAATTTCAGACTGAAAACAGTGCTGATAACGTGCTGATGTTTTAGCTGTTGTCCAACAGGGCTTACACAGAGTCAAAGCTTTCCCAGTTTCTCGCTCTGCTCCCACCCTGCAAGCAGGGAGAGGCTGGGAGGGAGCACAGTGAGGACAGCTGACCCAAATTCACCACAGGGATAATCCATACTGTTGTGTCACACTCAGCCTCCACAAACTGAAGGGAGGACCTTCAGTGTCACGGCATTTGTGTTCCCAGATAACTCTTGTGCCTGATGAGCTCTCCTGAAAACAGCCAGGCATCTTCCTGCCCGTGGGAAGCTCTGCATGAATTCCATGTGTTGCTTTGCTTGCATGCACAGTGTTGCCTTACATATGACACCAGCTTTATTTCAAACAAAGGGTTTTCCCACTTCTGCTCTCTGGTTCTCTTGCCCATCCCACTGAGGGGGAGTGAAGAAGCAACTGTCACAGCTGCCTAGCAAGTGTTGATTTATGACTTTTACTCGTTAGTTACTGAATGCTTCCTTTACCATGTCAATTAATTTTGTTATGTAGCTAGGAGTAATTAGTACTTATTTCTCCTGCTCTGTTTTCTAAAAAAAATTTTTAAAATCAAGTGTAGCATTGCTGAAAAATGAGAACAGATAATTGCTTTTTAAAAAGACTTGGGGGTGTGTGTAGGACATCCAAAGTATGTGGAATAAAATGGCTAATGTGAGATGTTTTTCTCCTCAAACCTTTAAACCAGTTCTTCTGTTCGTTGTTATTAGGCCATAATTTTACTGCCAACCTAAGGAAAATATTAGATGCATCAGCAGGTATGAGAAAATGTGATGAAACAGCTCTCTTAGTCCTAACGATAGTTTACTCTTTTTGTTATATAATATTACTAAAGTGTTGTGGCTTTTCCCTCCACAATAACAAGGAATAAAAATAGTAATTTAAAAAGTGAAAACTGATATTTTTGCATAATTCTGTGAGTCTGGATTGTTCATCTTTAAGAAAAATAGTGTGAGATGAGATAATTTGGGAGTTGGCAGTGCTGTCTGAAATTCATTAATGATGGTCTTTCATTTAATTCTTAAAAGGAAGTAAAAATGAAAGGCCTCATTTTACCAGTGACTTCTGTTATGAGCAAATAGGTTCAGCATGTCTGAACATTGTGGTAAACATACAGTTAAAACAACAGCAGGACTTTATCAAGACAGTATCTGTCTTTTAATAGATAATAAATAGTTTGGATTATATGAGTAACAAAGAAGATACATTGATTTCAGAATTCCATTTTTGGGTGTATATTTGCTTTGGACATTAGTTCAGAAGCCTTTGTCTGAAATCTATGTTTTTGCAGTAACTCACTACCCCAAGTAAATGGGAAAGTAAGATACTGGCTGAGAAACTTGGTTTTACTATTAATATTCAGAATTATAAGTTTAAAAGTTCTGGGATACAAAAGCAATGTGTTAGAATAATGTATAATCTTTCATGTGGGTTATATGACAATGTAAAAGACATGTTGAAGTTAATTTTCAGTTCCTTTTCCTGTATCAAAAAGAAAAGATCAGGGATGGGGGGTACAGGACACATGGGGGGTACAGGACACATGAATGACGCATGTGATGACTGCCGTTGCTCCTGACAGTGTCTATCTATGGAGACACTGAAGTGTTTTCTGTTTGACTCCCAGGAGAGGTGGGTGTGCTGCAATATTCCACTTTTCATAAATCAGATCTTAATAGTGGGGGGTTTCATTTGTTTTGAGTGAGGCTGCAATCCTGTTGCTGGAGTCCTGATGCAAAGCTGCTTTTTGCCTCTGAGGCACACAGTTCTTTCTGTCCTTCTGAACACACGCCCCTTTGGGCTTGCCCCTGTCTAAAATAGGCCTAATATTAAAAAGAGACAAATATAAATTGTTGAAATCCACATGATTAAACAGCAGTTTTCATTACAAGTTCCAGATTTGGAATGTTTTCAAGTAAATTTTAATTGTCTTAATCCAGACAGCATTTATTTTGAAAAAAATGTGAAACATTTGTTTTGAATGATCAAGCACTGAAGGAATTGTTTCCCCACAATGTTGAGGGTAGAAGGAGGGAGAGGATTAGCTGTAATATGGCAGTCTCAGGCCATCCACTCCCCCACACAGAGACTCCAGGCAGTTTGCATTTCTCTTCACCACACCCAGCCCCTTCCAACCCCTCACCACTTTTTTTGTCTGAGTGCCTTCCATGGTTCCCCCAGGCTCTGCCAGGACACAACTTTCCCTCCTTCATAAATCCTTCTGTTCTCTCTGTGGTTTTCTTCTGTCCCTTGCCACTGCTGAATTCTTGCTGTCCCTTTTACCAGTCTGTATTCTCTTTCATCCACTCAAGGATACCCATTTCTCCTACCTATCCTCCCTTGTGTTTCTATGTATTAGACATCTTCTGCACTATGTGTTCTGTCCTGTCATCTTCTTCATTTCTCTCTAAGCTTTGCAAGTAGTTGCTTATTCTTACACCAGTTGCATTTTCTGCATAACTACTGTCTTGTTCACCAGTGTTTATCTCCTGTATATTAATACAAAATAAAAAAAGGCAAACAAAAAAAGATGGAAAATTCACATCCTATGCCTTCACTCCAGTTTTTCTTGCTTTATTTATTCCTTTCCAGGTATCTGTTGTCTTTTCAGATCCATTGCACAGGCTGTTCTTTCCTAACTTTGTGGTTTTGTTTCATGGACACATTTGCTTCCAGATGTCCCATGTCTTTTGTTCTCTCACTGCACTCTTTACTCCGTTCTCTTTTCTGCAACTGACCTTATTCTCCAGACGCCCTTTTTTCTTCTAGAAAGCAGAGTCACAAAACTGAGGGAGGCCAGGATGCTTCCTTCTCTCACATGCTCCTGTTACACCCTCAAACTAGCCTAGTTTTGTTGCAGTGGTTGCTTTTGACTTTGTGACTGTGGATATATATGATGAAACTGCAATTTCTTCCCTCATGCCTAAATCTTAGTCTGTTAAAGTATAAAATAAAATGGTATGTGGAAATCCTTTCCTTTATCTGTAATTGCACCTATGCATGCTTCCTTGCATATTGTGTGCTGGCACATACAAAATGACTGGTATCTTTGAATGTATTCTGAATATCAGTGATATTCAGTGTTGATTAACACCTCTTAATATAGTAAAAAAAGATTAAAAGGAAACACCCTTTTCACTAGATTTTCTGGTAAGTGCTCCTGAGCACATGAATCAGGTCAAAACTTGCTCATCTCATGAGGCCCCACCTGGAGTGCTGCCTTCTGTTCTGGGCTCCACAGGACAAAAAAAGACACGGACCTCTTGGAGCAAGTCCAGAGGAGAGCCGCAGCAATGACCAGAGGGCTGAGCAGCTCTCCCATGCAGACAGGCTGGCACAGTTGGGCTGTTCAGCCTGGAGAAGAGGAGGTTCCCCAGTGGCCTGGCATCCTTTCAGTACTGCAAGGAGACATTAGAAAGATGGGTAACGTGGCCTTCGCTGGGTTTCGGGGCGTCCCCAGTGGGCTGCAACAGGGCCCGGGTAACGCAGTCCTGCTTGGCATAGGCCTGTCCGGGTTCCTGAGCAGCTCTCAGCCACAGGCAGCCTTAGCCAGCTTAAGGGACATCAGCTCTTTGGCGATGATCAGCTCAATGTGGTTTCAGCTCTCAGCTTGCTCGGTGCCGCAGGGAGAGAGAGCAGAAGCGCCGTGTGGGGTTCCACAGGAGCCTCTTCACTGGATCTTCTGCGAGGGTTCCCAGGGACAGCTCTTCTGCCCAGCTGGGCAAAAGTGGCTCTTTATATAGGCTGCAGGGGTCTTGGAAATTGTCCAATGATAAGGGTCAAAGGAAAGTGTCCTATAGTCTTACAGAGAGATAAGCAAGGGTCCGGAGGCAGAAGAGAGGGGCTTCTAAGGCCCAGTCATCGTGACTCAGCGTTTCCTTCTTGGGCTGCTGAGTGCCAGGGAGCCCTTGCAGGCCTGGGGCCTGCTACACATCGGGGCAGACCTTTCAATAGGGACAGGACAAGGAACAGTGGTTCTAAACTGAAATAGATAAATTTAGATTGGACACATGAATAAAAAGAATTTAATGATGAGTGTGGTGGGGCCCTGGCACAGGTTGCCCAGAGAAGCTGTGGATGTCCCATCCCTGAACTGGGACTGGGATGTCCCATCCCAGTTCCTGACCAAGCTGGATGGGGCTTGGAGCAATCATGGGTAGTGGAAGGTGTCCCTGCCCATGACAGGGGTTTGGATTAGAT
>JAYDZK010000032.1:12694464-12782892 GCA_034509185.1 Euphonia xanthogaster
CCCTGCCCATGACAGGGGTTTGGATTAGATGACCTTTAAATGCTGCTTCCAACCCAGCCATTGCATGTTGCTAAGGTCTAATTCTATCATCACTAAAACAGTGATAGTACTTGAGAGAAAATCAGAAATTGCCTACAAATATGTCCTAGAACTCACCTTAAGGATAGGATATTGAAAAATATGTGGAGTCTAGCAACTATCAAGTCTTTATAAATGTAAGCTGCAAAGTAAATGAAAATATTTGTGGTTTACCTTACTTGCAGAAAGAGCCATCTTTATGTATTGATCCAGCTGTGATATTTCAGGTATGGGTTTGGTTCTAGAGAAGTGTGTGCGTGTGTTTGCAGTGCAACATACTCTATTGTTAAGATTGCATGAACTTTCACTTCCCTTCTCTTCAAAGATAAACCTGAATATTCTCTGCATTAAATTGACAAGGTAAAAATTCATACAGTAAGGGTAGTTTTGTATGGTCTGTTGACAGTCAGTGCACATAAGAGTGTTTAAATTAAAGCTTTATTAAATGTGAAGTTTCAAATGTTTCCTTCTGATTGTTTGTTGAATGCCCTACAAGCAAAATTTTGCAGATGTAATTCAAATTTATCATGTATCTGAAATGATGAGCAGTAGCATTTCCTTATTTTTCCTTTCAGAGTAAGACAGCCTGGAATGCTGTAGTATATAGAGTTGGACTTGATGATCCTTGTGGGTCCCTTCTAACTCAGAATATTCTGTGATTCTGTGGTTGTTTACAAATGTTTTGCCCTTTTCCTGCCCCTCGGTTTTCAGGAAATGTACTATGGGAGCCTTGTAAGGACTGATATGATTCATGCAGCATCACTGTGGAAACTCCTTAGACTTTTTCCATTGTGAAATATTGTTTTCTTCAGCATCAGGACACATACTAATTTTTTTCACATTCCAAAAGAGGTGGGTTTCTGCTAGGTCCAGCCAGCAGAAACCTGAATAGCCCTAATCTCTCACAGAATATCTGCAACACTATTCTAATAAAGGAGATAAGGAAGAAGTATTGGTTACTGCTGGAAGGAGGGGATAGGTTAGGGTGAGTGCCCTGATCTCTGTCACAAATCCTGCTACATAATCTTATGTCTTTTAACAGGTTTAGAGGGCCTGACTGAAAAAATCTGAACAAATGCTGTATTGTTTCAGAACTCAAAAGATGTTATTAGTACCATTTAATACTAAGCTGCTTTCTTAATATTGCAAAGGAATCTTTGTTGTGATTCAAGACAGGCCTATGTAGTTTTTTAGTGTGTTGCTAATGGGGATAAATCTTAGAGGTTTGAAGGAAATACTGCATCTCTTCCCATTTCAGTTTCTGAAAGCTTGCTGGACCCTGTGCTCAAAAAGACTGGTTGTAAGTTTTCCAGTTGAAATCTTCTGTGAGAAAATGCTGGTTCAGTTGAATCAGGAGATTTTATGGCAATGTGTCAGAACTTTTGGCAAATGCAAAGCTCCCAACCTTTCTGTGCATCCTGTAAGCCAGCCCAGCTCCCTTGTGGCAGTACCGCTGAGGGCTCTGGGCTCTCTGTTTTATCATTGACCTATGAGGTTCTTCACTTTTCAGCAGTTGTCCAACCTCTAAGGTTTCCTGGGCAAGCCAGCATGCAGTAGGGAGCAGTACCTTTGAGTTTCACAAAACTTGTGAAATTTCTGGCTTCTGTTTCAATAAAAAGCTAATGTAGAACTTAGTGACAATTTTTCAAGACACAGGAAAATAACACATCTCTAATCATGACATGCAAAGATTGTTTAAAAATAAACTTTTCCTCAGAGATTTCAATTTTATGATGAAGCAGAAGTACAGAAAATGCTTCCACAAGTTATTTTAGATATTTCTCATAAAGCTCAATGTTACTCTGTGATGTATAAACCTTCTAAAGTGTGTAGTAGGCTGTGCTAAAATTGTTTCTGCCATATTATATTTGCAAACACGTAAAATACAAAGGCAGTACAAAAAAACAGACTCTTATAGCTTTAGCTGGGCAGATTTGACAAAGACTATTCCCAGATGTCATGTCACAGCAGGTCATGTAAGTATTGATATATTTCATTGCAAAATAATTCCAAAGTGTAGTGAAGCTTAGGTTTTGCTTTTATCTTCAAAAATAGGATGAAAATATTTCTGAAATTAAGTCTAATGGAGCAGGCTGAATTGTTTATAGTATCTGTGAGATCTGCAACTTTTTTTGTGTGAAGTCTGGAGATCTTTTAAATCTGTATCTTTTCCTGCAGTATTTTGCTTTTTGTGCAACTCCTTTAAATTATAAGATTCAATGAGAATTCTTTCCCTTTTTCATTCCATCTCAATACTTTACTTTCTGTTTTAGAATTGAAATTAATTTTAAAATAATTTTTCTTGGAATAAGAAAATAATAAAAGAAAACTTCTCTCAGTTTGACATTTATTGTTCACTATAAAGATAAAAGCAAAAATGTTAGAGGAATGACAGTGGGCTATCTAAATGACATTGCTTAGTCCTTAGCTATCATTCTATATGAATTTATAGCAGTGGTCTTCAAAAATAATCTGAGATTCTTTTTCACTTCAGTACCAAAAAGTCAGATGCTTTTTGGAACTTCATCCAGACTCCTCTGTATTCTAAAGTGCTACATGTGCCTAGCTTTGTTAGGAAAGAAATTATTACAGGAGTTGGGGTTTTTTCTTGTTTTTAGGCAGTCTAAAGAAAGCAACAGGAACAAAGTTGCAGCGATTCAAGCTTAGCTTGTCGCTGTTAAAGGATCAACTCCATTTGTATTTTTTTCCCAAAATAGCTTTCTAACTTAATAACCTGGTCTTAGTCAGGTTGGTTTTAGTGTGGGTTTTAAAAAAAATGTTAAAATTTTAATTAAATAAAAATTATTTCATATTGATCTCAATGGTACAAGTACTTCACCCAGTCTCTAATATTTTGTGGGTGGTTGATCCTTTATGTTGTTGAACAGATTTCCTAACGAGTAATTCTGCAATGTTCTTTCAAACTGAAATTTGTGACAAGTTTGTGTAATCACTTTTGTAATCTTTCTAACTCTCACAAAAGGGACTTATCCAATTCCCAAATGACTGGAAATAACAAAAAAATTATCACTGTTTTCCAGTGTGGTGCTGACACACATGGCAGCTGTTGGCTGGGATGTAGAAATTCTTCATGGTTGTGGTTTTGTTTATCTTGGGACTCACAATAAAAAGTGCTAAATCCCCTCTTAGTGATGTGGCTGGATTAGTCAAGGAAAAATATCTGAGGACACAACCTTTCTGCCTCTTGAGAGCAGGCAGAACTCCAGAGAAACTGGGACCCTGAGCCTCAGGCTGAGCGCACAATGGCTCTGCCTTTGCCCTGCAGAGACATGGGCTGGTCTCTCCAGGCTCAACTTGGTGTTTGAGGGCTTGGAAGAATAGCCAGGCCTACATGGTTACTGATGATAACAAGGTTTGTTATCATACATATGGGGAAAAATAGGGCATCTGCTATTCTCCCTTCATCTCTGTGTAGGAATTAAATGGAATTTTGACCAGGATGTATTCTCTACAGACTGTGCAACTATGGTGAAAGAGATCTGGTCTGAATTCTGCATTTCTTTAAGCTAAAACTGATAGAATTATTTCTGGTTTATGTGGATTCTCTATTTGTACCATCTGTTTTTGCTATCTCATTATTTGATACTCACTCAAGTACAGATATGCTTCTTTTACTCTTTAATATATGTCTCATATAATTTTCAATACTTTCTTTTTTTGTAACTTAGGATACAAAGATAGCCTCACTTGAGCGCAATATAAGAGATCTTGAAGATGAAATACAGATGCTAAAGACAAATGGAGTTCTGAATACAGAGGACCGAGAAGAAGAAATCAAACAAATAGAAGTTTACAAGAGTCACTCCAAGTTCATGAAAAATAAGGTAGGATCTATTTATAAAAGAGATTAAGACTGTTTAAATAATGTCAAGAAACATTTTAACGTTACCATTTCCAATGCAAGAAGCTGCATGTCTCCTTTTGGTAAGTCTCTACTGTATAATAATCAGTAGATGTGAAGGAATGAAACATTTTGGATAAATGAAAATTATTTGATTTTAGCTTTTGATGTCGTTTTGCAGTAAGGACTTTTGTTTCATAGGTGATACCAAATTGTACTCTGCTCATATTTTCAAGACTAGCAATTTAATGACTTCAAATTACTGTACACATAGACTATTAGGAGTTGACAACAGGCAGGTAGTAAATATGAAGTGATGTGACACATTTCCTGGTTTCAAACTTATGAAACGTTATTGCTTGTTCATTGTTTGGGGGTTTTTGCTACAGAAGAAATGAAAGTGTTAGTGCCCATGTGGTATTAATCCTGATTTATTAAGATAAAATTATAACCAAAGAACATATCTATTCTGTTGGACAAAAGTAGTTCGTAAGCTACTGAAAAATAACTAAAGCTCCTAAAGTAGCATTGTCATCAGGAAAACTAATTTGCTAACCTAAACATTACTAATTTCAGAGCAATTCAGTTTTAGTGCCTTGCAGCAAAACTCCCAATTCATGTCAGCAAACCTGTTGATATAAAAATAAGGTACAAAGCCTAGAACCTTAACACTCTCCTGATGTTTTTGTGAGGAAAAGCTTCAGTATATTTCTGTAGCACAGAAAGCAGATGAATGAGAAGAGTATTAAATATTAATTGTTTTGTCACAGCCTTCTGATCTTGGATAAATGCCACGTTCTGATGAAGCTTTGTCTGTTTTCTTTCACTAGTCTTTTTCTTTCACTTAAAATTAAGATTTGCAGCAGAAGGTGTTATTTTTATCACTCATCTGAGAACATTTCAAGGTGGAAAAGTATTTGTGGAGCTGTCAGCAAACAGATCTTGCTGTACCTGATCTGTTGAACCTGAGATTGTTGATAAATTCTGATAAACAGGATTGATGGCAAAGAACAGAACAAAATTCTTCTGAGGTGCTTGAAACTCTTAATAGCTTTAATTTATTCTTGAAGTATAACTTGTTTTCAATCTGTTCTTGATTTTAATAAATGGGAAGCTGTTAAATGAAGGCAAATATCGATAATTTATTTACATGAGTCACAGAGAATGTTTGGAAGTGTTTCTTAACTATTTTTAGTAATATTCATTCCTTCCAAACATATAGGCTTTAATTGTGACTTGCAGTTAAATAAAAGTTGTAAAAATGAGGAAGAAAACTTGCTCAGATTTCTTGTTCTTGCCCACTTGATAAGGCCTCTCCTTGCTCAGTTTTTGAAGGGAGAAAACGTGTCATTGCTCACATAATACGGAAGTTGTTAAAACAGGTCTTGAGGTTCATATGGCCAAGAGATCGGCACATTCAAATGTCTTAATTGAAAATATAAATAAAACACATAGGGTGATATGTACCTTCAATAATAATATCTGCTCTGGAAGACTTTCTTCCCTTACTAGGGTTCATCCTTTGGCTGTCAGCCACATGTTTAAATGAACACATATGCTTTATTTTTCAGGTGTGAGTTTGCACTTGGCATTTAAGTACTCCTTTGAGTATCAGAACTCTTATGCTATCCTCTGGGTATGAAAATCTAAGTGGATAAGTGCAATTTCAGCAAATTACCAGTAAGATGAGTTTTAAGATTGACAAAGCAGTTTTAAGGTGCTCTGTGATTAATGTCTGCATGTAAGAGTTTTTTGTACTGGATGAAGGAAGCATGCAAGTTCTGGGAGATCCTCTAGGGAAAAATACAAAACAGGGAAAGAACTACAGAATTTTATTTTTGTGTGGGTAAGCCTGGAAATTTAACAATCAGTTTAAAACCAGACCTTTACCATCATAACCCGTAGAATCTACTGATAGACTTGTAGGGTCTACTGTATGCAGGCACATGATTTGCATTGCTACTCCTTTTCCTTTTCTTAAATCCTTCACTTCAAAAAGCAGCTGTCATTTGTTGCATTAGATCAAATCCTATGATGCGTTAATCAGCATAGTTTAATTTAATGGAATTATTTAATTAAAAATTTAAGCCACTGATTTTCATGTGCAAAATTCAGAAGAAAAGCTTGGATTTTTTCCTCTTTGTTTTCTGGTTACTCTGCATAATGTCACATAGAAATTTGGTGTGAAAAAAATAACAGAAGAACACCCATTATGGTTTTCTGGAAATGGAAAATTAATGGGTTCTAAAGAACTGAAATTACGGGAGGTGACAGAATCATACATTGAGAAGGAAGAAAAAGGAATTAGAGTTTCAGGAAAGGAGGTGAAGCAAGATCATATTGGGCAATGTTGAAAAAGTGGTGACAGTCAAATTACACACATGAAATATGGGAAATAGTGGGAAGGTCAGGGTCAGAGGACAAACTTGGAGGTTTTTTGTGCTACAGGACTTACATCCAGACTTGTAGGTTATCTTCATTTTAGTCCTTATAAAGTATAAAAATCTATTCTATCTGTGTTATATGAGAGCATGAGGTTTCATTGAATCATGACTGTTGGTCTTCCGCATCACTTCAGATACAGATAGAATGTATATCTGCTAAAGGCAACAATCTATTTAATGTCCTGTTTAATTAGTTTTTTTACACACTGAGATACTGCAGAACTTTAAAAAAGTGAATATACCCATGCCTGAGATTTCTTAATATAAGTTTTATAGGTTTTTATTCTAACTCTTTATTTTTGTGGCAATTTTTAAAATGGAAATCTTAGTACTTTTCCACCGTGATAATTTATTTTAAAAAGACATCAGCGTATTTATTCAGCAATCTTTGTGCGTTTGGTTTGTGTTTTAACTCTTAATTTTTTTTTTTGAGAGCTGTAACACATTTTTAAACTCCTGACAATTTGTAGATCTTGTAGCCAGAACTTTACACTAAACAGGTTCTGTTGCTAAAACACAAAGAACACACCTGCAATGAAAGCAAAGCCTTTTGAATTTTTTTTTTTTTTATTTCTCAGGGTGTGGGTTGTGTCATAGAAGGGGAAGAGTTTCTAGAAGAGATTAAGCATCTGTGATGTTCACATGCATCTCATATAAAGCCTGTGATGTAATTCAGATTGGCTGCAGATCCATGCTTTGTCTTTGTATCTTGCAGACAGATTTTTCCCATTGTTCATTTTCTATCCATTTTCTCTTGGTTGCCATACTTGCTTACATGATCTGGCAAGGGATGGAGGAAGGTGGTTTGCTTTCCAGAGAAAGCTTTCTCTAGCAGCTTTTAATTGCATTCTTTCCTCATGTCTGGTTTTTGTATGCTTCTTTTCTTATTTTGATGTTTTCAGACTTTAAAGGTGAGGTTTTTTTAGTGCCAGGGTAGATTCTTGATTCTCTACAGTAGCTTATGGGTGACTCTCTGAGCCCCTTAAGCAATGATGCAAACATATTATAAAAAGATTTATAAAAAGAAATAAGGAATAAATATATTAAGACATGCATATGGACTTAGTGGGAAGAATCACTGCTTTTAAATTTAATTTTTAAATATGCACTTGCAATGTAGAACAAAATAGAAGCATTTTGATCAGCAGCGAATATTTCCAGTACCACAGAGCACTGAATTTGTGAAATGTTTTAGTATGTGGATCTTTGAAATGTGGTTGAGTAGGATCAGCCTGTGGACCTGTGGATATTCTTTTTTTTCCCCTGGGGATTTTTGAATCATCTTCCATCTACCACCTCTAGATTTCTTGCATCCCAAGTGTCTGTTGGGACATAGAAATGAGCTCTTCATAAAAAGGAAGTGATTTCTCTGAGTTATGCAGATGTACTGAGGCATTTTATTTCAAATAATCCTCATGAGGTGATGCATCTGGATTCAGCTGGTGACCAGTGTTATACCACAGGAATTTAGGAGTAGTTATGTGCCACCATCCTTTCACCTATACACATCATTCTGTGTATAGTCCAGTGCTTTGCTCTCATTCATATATTCTAAATTCACCACAATTTTGTGTTCTTTGGCTATTCTTCTCATTTATCATTGTGGAAAGAGGAGAGTAATCACAATTCCATGGCATTTACTGATGAACCTTAAATTCGCTTTAATTCGGAAGCCCTGTCTTAGTATTGGGTTTCTGCTGTTTCCTCTGGGATAAGCTTTTATAATCTTGGAGCCCTTTCATTGTGTGGAATTTTGTATAATGTTTTCTCCAGACTTCTCTTAAGTTAGTCTTCTTGGCTTGGCTTTCCTACTACCTGAGAATTCCATGTGAACTGCCAGGGAGAAAAATAAGAGGTGGCGATGATGGGCAGCAACAAATTTGCATGAAGAGGAGTAAGGTTAAAAGTCCACTTTTCTGTTTTCCTCTCCTAAGATGCTGGTTTTTCTTTATCAGACTCCTATAAAATTCCTGATTCATTCTGGCCAATGATAAGTCATGGGAATCATGCTGTTGGAAGGATTGAATTTATGCTTTTATGAACACTTTTTTTCCTGTGCATTTTTGCTGTCCTGCCAGGCTTGCCTCACATGGGATACATGCCTTTGAACTTAAGTGAGGTCCATGGTGAATTTATGGCCAAATCATCTTTAAGATTTTCCTTTTAACTTCTGTGACAACAGGGCATTCATTCTTAAGACAGAGTGCATTAAATTGCAAGAAACACAATTGAAGGTGTGAGTGTAAAAAGTCTGAACCTTAATTCTCTTCCAGAATTCTCAGGTGTCTGATTTGTCATATCATGGTCATTCACACCTTTCAGATTTCCAGTGGAGCAATGCATTGGAGACAAAATTAATGACCTAACTTTTTTCCCCCCACTGCAGATTGATCAACTGAAACAAGAACTCTCAAAGAAAGAATCAGAACTTCTTGCCTTACAAACTAAGCTTGAAACCCTTAGCAATCAGAATTCAGATTGCAAGCAACACATTGAAGTGCTTAAAGAGTCCCTTACTGCCAAAGAACAGAGAGCTGCCATACTTCAGACAGAGGTATTGTATTTCCTAATCATGAAATGCAATAGAAATATTGAGTTCATAGCCAGTATCAAGGTTCTGATGTGTTGGTTCAAGTCTATGTGGCAGGAAAGTTGTTAAAGAATAATGAATAATCTAAAACAATTTAAATGCCAATGTATTTGGTGTATATATCATTGTGGTAGTACACCAGCTCTCATTCTAGAAATTTTTTTAAAGTGCTTATGATTGCCCTTTAAGGAAATGTTTTTGTCTAATTCTCATTGGCTTCAGTGGGGGGAGGTGGACCCTAATGGCTTGATTGTTGTGATATCATGATCTGATTCCTCATCTGTTAGGAGACTGAATTTCTCTTTTGGTTGCTCTGGTTGATGCTCCCTTACTTCTGTGTATTTCTGTTCTGAAGGATGAGGCCATTGATGTATTTTTAAGGTATCTGCTGAAAGATGCATATTATTCATCTCTGGTTATTTTTTTCAAGTGCAGTCAACATTTATTTTAAAATATGAGTAATTTCCTTCTTTAAAACAGACCAGTGTATTATTTATTTATCTACAAAATCAGACCATAAAAATATGGATAAAAATGGAATACCCATTTGAGATGGTTGTCACATTTAAGGGAATATGTAAATCCAGTGTTTAAAATGTCCATTAACTATTTTCCTGGTGTTTTAAAAAACTTCATGGGCTTGGAGCACACAATACTGCTTAGCTTGATTGCTATTAAAACTTCATTATTTTATTTTTAATGTGTTTGTTTCTTTCAGGAAACAAATACCTGTGGAATTTAGTCATACAGAGCAAATAGTTTCTATTCAGAGAAGTATATTATTTAAGGTATACAGGAATCTTACAGAATGTTTCAAATGTCTGGCTAGCAAAACTCTAGGGAAAAAAATTGCTTAAACTCATCCTTCTTGTGGAAACAAGAAGTAAATATTTCTAAGATTCTGATTATCCCTTTTTGCTATATGTCTTGTGCTCTGCATGCTAAGAAGGTACAGATGAAATTTGGCATTTCCAGCTTGTGTTTTATGGGCCAACCATCATATGTACATAATACAAAGTAATCAGAACAAGGATGAAGACTCCAGCAATTTCAATTATCTCAATCTAGCATTTGAGTAGGAAAGATTGTGTATTTTAAATCCTGGGTTCTGCAAATCTGTTTTGCAAGGTTTGTATGACCTGTCATACTGCTGAGGATGGTGATGAATTCCATTGGTTCTCCACTGATTTGACTTCCTAATCCCTTACCACACTGGTTTGCATTCAGTGTGTTACAGCCTGGCTGGCTGATGGACAGTGGTACAAAAACTGAATTACAGTGTTCTGGATGAGGGGCTGCTGGGATTCTGCAATGCTGGCGGAGAAACAGTTGGCTTCTGGCAGGAATCTAATGCCTCTTCTCAGTTTTTGCACAAGGCTCTTGAGCTTGAACATTTTACATGATCAAGCCTAAACTGTGCTGTGGTATCCAGCACAGGTTCTTCTAGACAAGCAGGTCTGGGTCTCTGGGAACTGGGAAAAGATTTTTGGTTGCTTAGAGCAACTGTATCCATCTCCAGTCCTCAGGCCTTATCTAAAGGGAGGGCAATGGCTTCCAGCAGCAGATGGGAAAGCAGCTGCAGGGAGATGCGGGGCAAATGGCAACCCTCCAGCAGGTGGAAGTCATTAGGGAAGACATTTTGTACTGTACAAACTATTGTTGTTGGTCATTCCCAGATGAGGAAAGCTAATAACATTTTGGCCTGCATTAAGCCACACACCTTTCTTCTTGTGTGTCTACACTGTCTATTTGTAGAACAGTTTTTGTACAGTCTTGTGTCCTTAAACATATTCATAACTTGCTTTGAAGTGCTTCTTTCTGGAGGTGAAAGTAACCACCAAAAGGCAGTTCTAATCCTGTGCTGAGTAAGGTGTTCAGAGTTGCAGCGTCAACTTCCTGCCTAAATAGGATTACTTTGTAATTACCTTGTTGTAATTAAATTAGCATAGTAAATCCTGTAATAAAAGAAGCCCTTCACAGGCTCTTAGTTATTTCATAAGAAGCCTTTTATTATTATTTAGCTTCATGGTACTCTGCAGGTTATCTTAAGGTTTTGCTGAAGCAGCTGCATGTGGTGCAATGGGACGTGAGACACAGAATCGTGTCATGGTTGAAGGGGGAAGGGAGCACTGGAGCTCATCTGGTACAACCCCCCCTGCTTGAGCAGGGCCACCTAGAGCCAGCTGTCCAGGACCATATCCAGATGTCTCTTGAGTATCTCAAGGCATGAGGCCCTGCAACCTCTTTGAGCCACATGGGTCAGTGTGAGTGTTTCCAATGTTCAGAGGGAAACCCCTGGGTTTCAGTTTGTGCCCATTGCATCTTGTCCTCTCACTGGGCACCACTGAATAGTCTGGCTCCTTCTTTACAGCCTCCCTTCAGATATTTATACACAGTGATAAGATGCCCCATTCACTTTTCTAGGCTAAACAGCTCAGCTCTCTCAGGCGTTTGTCATATGAGAAATGCTCCAATGCTTTAATAAAGCCCTTAATTAATCCTTTTGTTTCCTTATGGCCTTTCACTGGGCTGATTCAATCTGCCCAGAGCTGGATATGATATCTCAGGTCTGGCCTGAGCAGTGACTGATAGAGGAGCAGGATCATCTCCCTAAACCCCTAATGAGCCCAGAATGCTGTTAGTGTGTCCCTGCAGGGCCGCACTGCTGGTGTTCCCCATCGTGACCACCAGGACCCCGAGTTCCTTTTCTGCAAAGCTGGTTTCCATCTGAGTGAACTCCAGCATGTGTGGGTGTTTGGCATTGTTTGTCTCGTGGTTCAGGACTTTACCTTTCCTTTCTCTGAACTCCATGAGGCTCATGTCAGCACATTTCTCCAGCTTGTCAAAATCCCTCTGAACAGCAGCACGACCCTGTGGTGTATCAGTTGCCCTTTCCACCAGCACACTTGCTAAGGCTGCACCCTACCCCATTGCCCAGATCATGAAGACATGGAACAGGAGTGGATGCTGTATTAACCCCTGGGGTGCAGTGCTGGTTCTGCTGGAGTGTCCTGATTCCACTTGATAGCCAGCCCTCAACCTACCCACATGGTTCTTAAAAGCCAGGTCTGCTAGGGCATGAAGCTTAGAAGTAACATGTTGAAACAGGTTTTTTTTTTAGTTCATGTATCCCTGGAAGTTCATTCTATTTATTAGCAAATTCTACCAGTGTTTGTTATTTGGTAGAATGGATTTTTTTGGGGTATAATTTCATGTTTGGAATTTTAATGACATCTTAGAGCAAATTTAGCTCAGAAAAATATTACTGCGTTGAAAGTGTAGTTTAAGTTTGAGCTCTAGCTTGCACAGTTGGTTTCAACAGTAAGAAATGAAGTGTAAGCAGAGTTATGATGATCTTCATCCTGAAGAATACTGCCTACTATTGAGGCATGACTAGCAGATTTAGTTAGTTGACACGTGTTATATCAGGTCGTCAGAAATAAGAGGGCACTTGAACTTTTTCAATGAGTTTTTGATCAGATTTCAGGGGCAATGGCACTTTGTGACATAATGTGAAAGAAGTTAAAACCATTGGTAAACAAGCCTAGAATCTAAACGTAATGTTCTTTTTGAGCTGTGTTTCTGTTGTCCCAGTGATGTCAGTGTTTTATTTTGATTTCAATATGTTTAGTTGATTTAAAAAGCTATCACTTGAAGTTTTTTTTGACAGCTGAAACAAAAAGAAATAAACCCCATACAGCAGTAACTTTCACGGTGGCCAGAGTTGGGAGGTCTGAAAATGGTTTGCTGCCAGTAGGAAAAATGTTTGGAAGCAGTCCTTAGAAGGTTCACCACCTCTGCTATGTGCATTTCATTTTGTTCCATTTTTAAGGTCATATATGATAATAGTGCCAAACTATGCAAAATTTTCCTACCCTAATGTATATACCCTTTGTTTTGATTATCTCTTTATTAATGATGTGAAAACCCTGAGGTCAGATGAAAATGAGCCAATATAAGGCTAGTCCAGCCGCAGAAAACTAAATGTCACTGTGCTCCACAGAGAACTGTTAAAAGGAAGAATATGACACTTGATGAGGTTTTCCCTGCTGTGTGAAAAAGCTGTTAAAAGATGTTAATTTTTAAATGAAGCCTTCTAGTGTTACTGCAGAAGGAAAGAAGTTAAAGAGTGAATAATCGGTTTCAATTATTTCACGAGATTAAACAAAGCCCTTTGCATACTTTAAGAAGTGGTTGACAGTAGAGTTTGATTCTTTTTTTGTGCATATTTGCAGTGACTGGCGCTTAACTACTGCACTTAACATCAGCAAAAAAACTTATTATAAATTGATGCAAATAAATTCAACTCAGCTGGGTAGCTCAGTGGAGAAAAACGTTCATTTCATAAGCATTTCTGACAAGCATACTTTAGCACTTAGTGTATCATTGCTTTAGATAACACACCTGCAAACTGGCAGGTGTGCTGTTTGAAGGTTAATGAACTGTGAAATAAGTAAATGTCTACAAAGAAGTTTTGTGAATTGTGAGCATAGTCCTGTCAGTGGAGGAAATGGATTAGAAAAATAGGTAAAGTCTGTACTGTAACTGAATAACTGATGTGTTCAGCATACACATATTAATATAGAAAACCTAATAAAAATTGAGAGGAAGGGTGATTATAGTAGTTATTTATTGCGATCTGCTTTTTTTTGTTTAAACAAATCTGTTTATAAAGAAGGGTTGTGAAATGATTGACTTCTTGGCAGTTCTTAGTTTGCATAAAGAGCAAATAAAAGCAGACAGCACAAAATACTTGGAACAAGACTAAAAAAGCTTTATTTTTCTTTCTATTACATTGTTGATATTTGATATTTCTTGAAATGTAAATCTGCTTTTAATTTTACAACAATAATGGTATAACTATGGTTATTTCACTCTCACATTTTTGTTTTTCTCAGTTAGAGTTTTACTTTGAAATTGTGTTTTTCTATTGTTTTGTGATTTTTCTTGTTTCAAATCAGGCTGGGCCAGATCTTTCAGTGTGGTCTCTTTGCTGTGCTGCCAGGGCATTGTTCTAGTGGATGTGCTGTGCGTGCGAAGGGAGGATCACCCGTGGCACAAAGCACTGCTCTGGACACCAGGCTACCATTTGCTCTCTGTCACTCTGCACTCCGCAGCTGTCCACTGCTCTCTTGACAAAGGGTTCCACATTTCAAGTGCAGCTTTGTCTCAGGTGTAATGTGCCAGACATTTCAGTTTCTGTGCAGCAGCCACATTTTGTATGCCCTGTGACTGTTCAGAGAGGAGAGAGGAGCGTAGTGCTAGAGCAGTAAATTCAGAGTTAAGCTGAAAGAACACACAGGTTAGCAAAATGCTGTGTCTAAACAGAAGTAAACTGTGAAGCAATCTGGGAGACTTTTCATTTTTGTTTTTTCTTTTGGTGTCTATATGCCTATTGGATTCTGATTTCAAGACTATTCAGAGGCACATCAAATGTCCTGGTCTGATTTCCAGATCTCTGTGCTTTGAGTTGGATGTTGCATTTGTGACCTCCTAAGACCCATTCCAGTGGCTTTATGGTATCACAAATGAAGCTCCCTCAAATACCTCATACATCTTATACACACAACCCCATCACCCTCGACTGAATCCATTCTTCATTATTGCTTTGAATATTCTTTCTTTCTTTGTTATGGGGACACCATTATTTTAATTTCAAAGAAATTGAAACAATTTTCTGTGATCAAGGTGGCTGAAAGAGTAGAGAGTTCCATTTGCAGGGCCTGTAGAAAGTAGTGCCCAGAGGCAGGAAAACAAAGTTAAAGAGAAAATGGGAAAGTAGAAAGAATGGACTGTGTATTTGGTGTGTAAAGAATTCATGCAACTCATCTGGCACAGATAGTTTGATGAATGTTAGATTTATCTTGCTGTCAAAACACTTCTCATTTTCATCTATTTTATTGAATTAAAGTGAAAATTCAAGTGTAGTTCCCTCCTGCCCATCACCCCAGTTCTTATTTTTATAGAAAACCACCTTAATTGCCATTGAAAACAATATTCAGTTAGACAGATTTAATGGGCTTTTATAAGCGAGCAAAATTTACTCAGATAAGATAAGTCACTAGTGGATGGAAATGATTAGAAAAATATTAGTACTCTTAGCAACTAATTTAAATGCTTTGCTCTAACTGGAGATATTTGAAGAGGAACTTGGGTAGGATTGCTTCAAAAATGATTCTTTGCATACCCTAACTGTTGGTTAAATTGTGATTGATTTAAAGGGGCCTAGTTATGATCCTGGTGTAGTGGCACCATATACAAGAAATGCAAAGAAAAATACACTTTAAAAGAGCATTGAAATTTCACCAGGTAGATGCAAACCCAAGGGGAACACAAAAATGTTGTAGCTAGAAGAATAATCAGTAGATGTAACACTAACCAGTCTGAAACAGTGAATGATTTGCACTTATTGCTGTAGTGATCAAGTGCATGGAGAAGTTATTGAAGTAGTTTTGCAAATTTTTGGGTTTCTGCTTAAGAGACGACTGGGGACAAAAGGCTAGAGCCACTTCTTAAATTTGTGATTTCTTTTTTCAGGATGTCCTCTTCCTAACACAGATAACAGTCCTTAACTCACAATTGCTCTTAACCCAAACACTCAAAGTGTAGAAGGTGCAAAGATGGATTCTCAGCCTTCTTCTGTCTCTGCTGAGGAAAAAAAACAATATGCTTACAACAGAAGCAGAGTTTAAAATAGGAGTATGGTCCATTTGGAATGAAAAAGCTTCTGCAGCTGTGATCATCCAGAAATCTTTAGAGATGCTTATACTGACACTAGACCTCATATGGCTTTTTGATTATTTTCTTGGTAGAATTCTGAATAAAATTTTCCTTTCTGGCTATGTGATGTGGGTTGTTTGTTTTCTTCCTTTTCCTTTTATTTAGCTTTTAGAAGGAAAGAATTTTCTAGTTCTTGGTATCACAATGGACAATGAAAGCATAAGGATCTGAGCTTCTGAAAGATTAGTGGTTTCAGAGGTAACCTGCTAATGTTTAGACAAGTGTTCATATAAGATCAGCCCAGGCAAACAGAACTTCTACACTTCATGTCCCAAGTGATAATGTGATATAATTACATAACATTTTACATTTCTCCAGTACTTTCCCCACTTAAAATCAAGTAATGCAGTCTGTGAAAATTTTTGAAAGATTTGTCATTGTTGTAGGTAAAACGTATTTGCAAGGAAACGAGGACTTTTTTTGTCAAGCATTAAGAATAAATCTAAAGAAGAAAAAGAAGCATTCTACTAAATCAGTAGTAAATAAGTGAAAAAAGAGCATGAAATTGTGGAGGGGGGGTTGTAGAAGATGCTGTTACGTAAGAGCACTGGGACAGGAACATCTGGGCTCATGTATACAGCTGCTTAAACGTTGTCTGAATCAGAAGAGTTCTGCTACAATTTGTGTTAGAAATGTGTCTAAGTATTGTAAAACTAAGACCTAACAAGATAAAATCTGGGGTTTACAGGTCAGGTGTTTTGAGTTTTGAAAGTGACGGAACTTGTGTCAAGTTTGATTGAGAAGTAGATCAGAAGATGGAATAAAATGGATAAGGATGCTTTGATTTGTGTTATTGTAGTGTTCATCTGGCTGCCTGTTTTAACATAAAAAGTCAGATTGTATTTGTAGAGGCAAATCTTAATTCACACATTTTTTAATGTGTGGTGTTGGTCCCTCCTCCCCCCCGTTGAGTAAAAATTTTCCTTTAAAAAAGGTTGATTTTTGTAGATATTCATGAAGGGCTTGTGAACCACTATTGCCTTTGCTCAATCCCCTTTTTTTCTGCCTTTCAGTGGAAGTAAGTTTGATACAAGCAAGGTGCATGTCAGATGCTGTTAGCGGGGCAGGCTGGAAATAGGCTGGGGCAATTCTGCAAATATTGCTTTATGAGGACTCATTTCATTCTCATGTCCTTTTACTTTTGTTTTTCAAGTTCTTCCTCAGGTCAAACAAGCATAACAGCTGTTTCTTATCTATAAAGACCGCTTTCTTCCAGCTGCCCTGTGCTGTGAGATCAGGCACAAGATCAGTACAGGATGGCAAAGAGTGAGGAGTGTGTAAATAAAAACAGTTCAGGCTCACATTCACTGCATGCTTGTTTTCCCCTTTCAACTGTTTAAACTGTTGAAGTTCCAAGAAAATACTTAAAATACTTTCCATTAGTTAATTACTTTCATGCTGTATCATTTACTCATTGTTCTGAATGTTGTTGGAACAGCACTAATTTGGTTTCTGGAAAAGATTATAGTATTTATAAATACAGTAGAGTTTTCTTATAATCCCTAATTGAAATTAAAATCAGTATCTGTTATATCTGCCTATTTCTATAGATTCCTAATCTTTGCATAAATAATATTTTTCTGTTTTCCAAATATAGGTACTGTTTGTGGTTGAAGTTAAAACATTTTTGCAACAAGACCAGAGAAAGTGACTTTCTATTCCAAAATATTTAGTGTTTTTCAGTAGTAAATTTGGAGGAACATTGTCATAGAAATACTCTGCATGGAGGACACAAATTTTGCCTTAAAACTTAGGAGAAATAATAAAATAAGAAAATTTTCAGTAGCAATTACTACCAACAGCAATGGGAATTGCTAAGATTCTTTTTTCTTTGTTTTCTACAAGAAGTGTTCATGATGCCTGTGTTCCGTATCCAGTGTAACAGAAGTAATTATTTGGTCAGGGGCTTGCATGGAAGATGGATTACTGCTGGAAAGATTTGTACTGGAGGCTCATCTTTCACCTTTAAATTTAGATAAATAGCAAAACCATGTACAAATAAGCAGAGTCCTTACTGGGCAAGGCAGGAAACTGTAGAGAAAGGTGTACTCAGGAATATTTGACTCCAGAGTGCTTTTCTCTGATCTTTTACATGTTTTGGAACTCTAAAACATAACATTGTGCACAGTTGTTAAGGGACTCCCTGCTACACTGAATTTCAAACAGAACATGTATTTTTGTGTCATGGTTCCACATTCTTTTCTGTCTTTGAATGTCTATGGCTAAATTTCTCTGCTTTATGTCAGGAGTAATAAGGTTCCCGAGATGAGAATGTGTGGGAATAAAAGATGGAAATCTTAATTCTCCTCATTACCTAGTCAGTTCCACGTTATTTGAGTTACAATAAAGTAATCTTTTCTTTTACTATTGATTTAATCTTTTAGTCAAGTTTAAGTTTTGTTTTACTCTTTCAGCCAGAAGAATTCCATTTTCTTGCTTAATAGGCACAGGTAAATACTAAGATATTGCCATTTGGAGCTGTTTAATCTTTCTGCATATGTGATATAAGAGAAAATTGGTTTCCTCTTTTTAAATAATATGTTTATTTTTGTTTTAGGCCAGTTTTATCTTCCCTTGACTCAGGTGCTGGTTGACCTTTCAATAGAAGCATTGGTTTGGTTCCTTGTTTATTTTGAAATGTTGCCAGAAGTTGGGGGGAAGGGGAGGAGGGGCAGACACGTTCCCTTTATTTTATCCCATTTTAGGATTTTATGCATGATTTCATAACATTGTGGTAAATACAATAGTACATATTTAGTACATATTTAATACAGCTTGGAGGTTTATGTTTGCAACAGACTAGAAACAATTGACAGTACTTTTCTCAAGCATAACCAAAAACATAATGAAGTTTATCTAGCCAAGTGTCAGGCCACAAATAAAGACAGGCACATGTGTGTGGTCAACCTGCCCTCCATTCCTAGGAGAAGTGCCATTGGACCAAATAAACTCATTTTAAATCAGGCAGGAAATCTTTGCCAGACTTGACCTAGACCCGTGTGCGTTGGTGGCTCATGGCTGAGCCCAGCCCTGCAGCTGAGTTGGCTTCTGAGCCAAACACGAGTCCAGGCCTCTCTGCACTGAGGTGCCAGTGCCCTCTGTTACCTTTTTCTCTTCCAGGGTGATTCTGTGTGCCAGCAGTCTGGCAGCAGGCTCCACTCTACTTTGTGTCATCTTCTGTCATAAAGTTTGAAGCATGTTGTCACATACCTAGTGGGAGGATAAGCTTAAATTATGTATGCTTTTCCTGGACAAAGAATGCTTTCAGGCATTGCTAAAAATAGAGAAGAGTATTTTGCTGCCATGCATTTTTATAAATGATCAATTTTATATAATCAAAATCAGCTTTTATACTTCTCTAATTATGAAGCTAAATGAAAGCGAGTGACACAGGGGGGTGGGAGCAGGCACGAGTGTCTGGGAGGAACAGGGAGACCCTCTGTGAGAATCAGGTTTAGGGTTTAGAAAGACAAAGCCCATCTGGACTTGAATGTAACAAGAGATAGAAAAGACAAGAAAGGTTTCTACAGGCATTAGCAGAAGACGAAGGAAGATATGGGGTCACTGATGAATGGGAGGGGAGATCTGATCCTAGAGGAGATGGAGACAGTCCAGGTACGGAGTGCTTGTTCACCTTGATCACTACTGGAAAGACCAACCTTCAGCATCCCCAGTTGTCTGAAGCCACTACAGAAGTCCAGTGCCAGGTAAACTCATCCTTGATGGAGGAGGATCAGCTCAGGGGATATTTAAAGAAACCAGACACACAGAAGTCCCTTAGCCTTGCAGGAATGCACCTACAAAGGCTGATGGCATCTTGTCAGTTACCCTTGGAAAGTGGTGGGAACTGGGAGAGGTTTCCAAGAAATGGGAGAAAGCCAATGTCTTAAAAAAGACAAGAAAGAGGATGCAGGGAACTGCATCCAGGGAACCATTATGTTGGTCCCTGGAAAGGTCATAATGAAGAAGGAATAATCCTGGAAGCCGTTTCCAGATACATGACAGACAAGAAGGTGATTTGCAGTAACTGGTGTGGATTTATGAATTTCTGGGTAAATTTCCCCCAAGAAAAGCTCTATTTTTGCTGGGTTGCTGATAGTTTGATTTGAAATCTGTTTGCCTGTGTTTATGTTCATTGGATAATTCTTAAGCATTTTTTATTATAGTATTAATCTTTTGCAGTTACTGGCAAACTCTCTTTTTCAATAATCCTTTCTGTAGTGGTTCTAATGGTTTTTAAGCAAGTAGAAGCCTTGAGGGATCATCTTCAACTTCATTGTGTAAAGGATGGTAAAAGCTCAGGTACACAATAAAATCTCACCACTTACCTTATGAACAAAATTACAGGATAGCTGGAGTTCTGGGACCTTCTAACTCTCTCTTCTGTGTGCATTTCATACTCAATCCATCCACTTGCTGTGTGCCCATGGGGAAATCCTCAGGGAGCATTGGCCTGTGGCTGCTTCACAGGGTGATGACAGGCCTGGTTAGAGGTTATCTTGCCCAAGCTACTGATCTAAGTAGGTTTTAGTTTCTGCAGGTTGCTCAGGATGGCATCCAGCCAAGTTTTGGATACCTCTGGGATGGATTTTCTAGTTGACCAGGCTTGTGGTTAAAAAAAAAAAAGCAAAAACCAAACCATGTTTTCCCTACGTCAAGGTGGAAATTCCACGTTCCACTTGTCTCATCCCTGCCTACTGCTCCCTTGAGGAGAGTCTGGTCCTGCCTTCTCATGCCCTTCCACTCAGTAAAAATTGAAGACAGCACTGAGATCTTGCTGTGGCTTTTTTGCCAGGGTGCACAGATTGGTGCTCAGCCTCTGCAGGTACATTCTGTGTGTCAGTTCCCAACCATCCTGGAGATGCATATCAGCTGGAGATACACTAAGCTGAGCTCTGAGTGTGTTCCAGAGACTGGCTCCACATCCCCAAGGCATGTGCTGCCCGTTCAGTTAGCTGGCTTTGTTTCCTGCTGGCTTAGCTAATGTTGTGAAGCATTTTGTTTTCTAATGCATAACCAAAAGAAGCATTTCTAGAACATGAGTTTGGAGTGGCAATGTGTTATTAATTCCAATAGTTATTATTAGTCATACATAAGTCCAAGAACTATTATCCACTTACTGTTCTAAGATAAACAGTTTGATGAAAAGCTTATCTTAATATTTGATGTGGTATTTAACAGTTCAGTGTAATAAAAAAAACCCCCGCCATAGTAGTCTGTCAAGAAAAAAAGAACCTTTCCTACCAAACAAAAATCCTTTTGACAACTGTAGGACAAATATAATTGGGAAATGATCTTTCTCCACAAAGATAGATGTAGTTTTTATGATTTGAAGATGAGGGTATATTTTTGAAGCCCTGTCTTGGCCAGTTGCAGGATTATTGGTAGATGAATTTTCTTGATGTTGTTGTATTTTCTGTTTGCTTCTGTTAGAACAGTGAGCAAATGGTTTTGGTGAGCACCTTCTCAAAAAGAACATGCAAAGAAGCTGTGACAGCAGTTTATGTCAGTCTGATAGCCCCTGCTGTCACCTGGTTTCACCTCTTCCTGGAGGAGAAAGAGATCCAGGACAGGCTGATGTGGATCTCTGCTTCCATCTCCAGATACTGCCCTGAACCCCATAATCATCTCAAAGGGAACAGGAGTAAGGACATGGCATATTTTGGAGTTCAGGGCCTCTCTTTATTTATTTCATTATTTTTGAGCTGGCTGAAAAGTGTCTGCAGCCACATGCATATGGGGGTTGGCCAAATGGGTAAGAATCAAACACAGATTTCAGATCTGTAATGTTGGATTTTGCCCATCTAAGAAAGAGTTCTTGCATGGTTGTTATAGTTTCATAGGTTTAAAATGTAGTGGTAATAGTGCAAAATTTAAAAATATAAACTATCATCATTTAAAATGTCAAATGCAGCAGCTGAGAGAGAACTCAGGATGGCAGCTGTGATGTGCCATATTGATAAATCAAAAAATAAATTCAAAACATATGATCTCAGTAATGTGATACAGATTATGTATTAGAGGGTAACAGTTGTGCATTCTCAGTGCTAGAAGTTTACTTTGCCTTTGACCCTGTGCCTTGATGTGCACTGAAGGTTCAGTGGTGCTGCAGTGGGATGAGTCTTATTTGTGCTCAAATGGTACAAACGATCTAAGTTTGTATTCAAATGAAACATAGAAGTTTGATTTGTAGAGTAAAACAATACATATGCTTATTCCATAAGAATTATATTTTCTTTTCTTTGTTGCATAAGATGCAGAGGGGATTTTAAGGTATCAAAATTTGAGTGTGGGGGAGGTACTTGCTGTGGTAAGGTCTTTGAGCGAGTGTGCGAGCATTCTTACACAAGTGATGAGAACCTCCTGGGCATGATTGACTTAAATTAGCTTGATTGGTTTTTATCAATTGCAGCTGCACTATTTAGCATAAAAATGCAAAACATCCAAAAATCATTTGCCTTGCAGTGTAGTAGATGGTTTTAGTTAGTCTTTAAGATGTTTCAAATGTTTACTCTACACAGATCTACTCTACATCTGGATGAGGATGGATCCAGAATATATCCAGTTACAGAGAATTAGTAAAGATATTGTAAATGTTGAGAAAATTGATTAAGGAAAATATGCTGCTTTATTAATTGCGTGTTCAGGATTTTGATTTTCTTTTCCTTTAACTGTGTTAGTAAGTTGAACACTTTAAAGATATTTGTTGTAGTGTCATTATCAGACACCTGCCATTAAAAGCTAAAAGAGAAAGACTAGAAATTTTGTGTGATGTACAATTTTCTGACTTTCTCTCTCAACCAGTGTCATGCTTGAGAGAAATCCTGAATAAATTTCTTTCTGATTAAGACAGAAAAGGTTTAGACCAGTGTTGAGGGTTGCAACCCAGTGTTGAAAACTTGACCCGGGCAAGGCTGCTGCTGTTATTTAAAGACTTTATTCTGGACAGTGAGGTTTGGTATATGCTGTACTATTTCCTTGTTGTAGAACTGTACCTGCAAACTCACGATCCTGCCTTTGTTTCAAAGTTTCCTCTTTTTCAGTGGCTCAGTGATTTTTATAGCATGTGACCTCTAGGCTAATTAAGTCCATCTTTGTCTTCCTTGCATTCTTAATGTTGTTTAACTCACAGGAGAAATATGAATGTATAAAACTAGCATAATTTACTATTATTAATTGTAACCAGCAGTTGTGCTGAAAAAGAGCTCTTATTCATACATGAAATAATAGTTGATGTTAAAGAGTGGGATTACTTGAAGTCTTATCTTTTGTACACTTTTAAATGCTTTTGGTACCGGTCGTCTGTTAAGGTCAAGGCATTTTATTATTCCTAGATTCATTTAGTCTGACATGTTCCTAGGATAATGATGCCAGTTTAGATCTTTAGACAGGTACTTGGAATTATGATGTAGAAAATAGAAAACCATCCATTTAAGAGCATACTTAATGGTATAATTTCAGTGGCTGGAGAAATTAAATATTTATACATATGTGTATATAAAATTTAAAAATTTGTACGTATATGTAAAGAAATCACAAGCAAGTGTGGAAACTGCTTTATTTTATCCCTGTGCTATCAATTTCATGCTTGGTTGACATTCAAAATAACATCTATATATAATTAACTAAATAATTTTTTCAGTCCTCTGTTAGGTCTTCCAGTCCAGTACAGAGATGAATGAGGGTAGAAGGTTATATTTCTTCTTGCATAAATAATACAGAGGTTTAGAAAGTTTCAGTTACGGAGGCACTTAATTGCATCTGCACAAGTTTACAGCCAGTCTGGTGAGGTATTACTGGGGGTATAACACATACACGAAGAACCAAGGCTGACTTTGCTGTCCTGAATTTAATTTTCAGGAATGATAGGGATAAACTCCCCTGTTTTTTATAGAAGTAGAAATCAAAGAGTCTAATATACCTGTGCATTCAAAGAGATGCTTTTGTAATGCAATGTTAAGTAGATGTAAATTTAATAAATTCATTAGATTTTACATAGTTGCTGTTATTTGCCAGCTGACTGCTCTTCACTTCTTAGAAGACATCCTTACTAAAGGGGTACTTGGAAATGAAATTCTTTAAGACAGCTTGACAGCTGCAGAAACAAGTATTAGGACTTCTTTCACATGTCTTCTATAACTTACTGGTTTGAAAGGTGAGGGTTTTCGGGGGGGTTGGTTTTGGTTTTGTTTTTTTGCTTTGCTTCCACTTGAGAGATGGTATTGTGATACTCTTATATGTTGATAAATACAATTAACTTTGCATAGTGCAGTGCAGGATCCTATGTAGTTAACATATGCTAAACTTTACATTAAGATTCCTTTTGTGTCCTAGCATTGTCCTGTTTCTTGAAATGTATCTTTGTTTTCTCAATCTTCTGAGGAGATTGAAAAAAGGAGCAGAATTTCACCCATGTGCAGAATTATCCATGTCTGGGAAAAAGATTACTTTCAGAATGCTTTCCAGGAAAAGAAAAACAGATGAGGAGTAGTACTTTATTTATTTATTTACTTTTAGAATTTTCTTAAAGGGCAGATTTATAAGGCTCCATGTTAATGTCAGCTGTCAGAGATTGGGGAATGAATTTTCATACTCAGCTTTCATTCCTTTGACTAGAAAATCTGATTTCATGTAGCCTCTCCTTCTGTGTTAAATTATTTATATCCTGATTTTTTTAGCAGTAATATTTTTTATACATGAATATGCATATACATGTATACATATATGTACTATTTATATATAGACTAAAAAGAATAAACTCAAAATGTATCTACTATATACACAAAAAAAAATGTTATGAATGATTAAATAGTAATTTTTTTAAAATGAATTTTTCTTCCATATTTTCTGTAGCAAGTTAGGAAAATAATTTCCAGCATTGTTTGTATCTTTATACTTGAGGATAACTTTTGTTGAAAGGGTTGAAATCCCAGAAGATTCAATCCTAGAAGTATTTCAAAGACACACTTTCAAGTCCAGAAAATTTCAACAGAAGTCTTTTGAACATAATCAATTGAAAAAGCAGGAATTCTGGTGGTATTTTTGGAACAAAATCCAAAGTTTGCAACTTCATTGGTAACGTAGGATTTAGAACTGGATTTTACCACTTCCATTCCCAGACAGGATAGTAAGCTTGAACAAATTGTAAAAATACATTTATGTCTAAAGCAAAACCATATTCTGATTATTCCCCTTTGGATTTGCTATAAAATATTATTTGTCTGGTGTAAAAAAACCCTTTTCAGTTTTAGAGAACTGCTGTGCATCCGTTTTGGTTATGAATTTGGCTAAATTAGGCTAAAGCAGTATCATTTTTTGATAACACTACTAATCTTTAAACAACAAATATACATAATGCCTAATTTAGCTGAATCTTAGGAGGGTTTTCCATGCTGTACCATGCTCAGGTGGGACATGCTTCAGTCCAAGAGTGGTAGAAGTGGTGAAACATTGGCTAACAGAGGAGCAGTGGAGATAGCAGGGAGAGGAAAGACCAGGTTGGCAAAAATATTGGTGACATCTCAAGACCTGATACTGCAGTGAGGTTTATTTCATATTGCCATTGCTCAGCTTGCCAGAATTTGGAAGCACACACCTGAGATTGGGGTCCCTGGTGATGATCCTGAATTCTGAAGTGAGAAAAATGGATGAGCTAGGGTAGTACAAAATGCAGGATTATGCCCCTCTGGACAAAAAAACCCAGAGTGTTTTAGTATAGAGGTTTAGGTAAAAGTAATAATAGCGTGTTAGAGGATTGCTGTTAGTCACCAATAAAATGTGGCTGTAGAAAATCTGATATTAAAATGTATCGGGAGAGAGATTTGTTACAGAAACTGGGGAATATTTTTATGTACTCTCTGAGATCTTGTCTGAAATGCAGCCATCCAGCTTCAAGAAAGATGAATTCCAGATAGCAGAGAGGAAGAGGAAGGTTAGGGGGATGATCAGGAAAATAAAATAACCTTCTTATGATGCTAAAAAGGCTTGAATCTATCATTGCATTGTGGTTTCATTTGCAGGAATCATTGCAGCCAATTCATTTTGCTTATTACTGTTGTGAACTGGTGACATTCTTCTTTCTTTCAGCTATGATATATTGGCTAAGGAATAGTAATTTCCAGTTCAAGGATGAACAAGTTTTTAAACAACTTTGATTGTTTACATGAGGTAATCTGACCGGACTCTAAAATACTTTGAAAAAAAAATCTTATTTTTTACCAAGGTAGAATTGTCAGTTTATGCTCAGCATCTTGTAGCTTAAATGTTATATGACATTTTAGTATTATTTAGGTTTCATATTCTGGTGTTTCAACAATTTGAGTTTGTTTTGTGCACAAAAATATGTAGAGGTTTCTTTCTCCTTTCCCCTTAAAAAATGGAATCTGTTTCTCTTTACATTAGAGATTTGTTCATGCTTTTCTCACATTCGCTTTTTTGAGGAAACAAAAGGAAGGAAAGGTTTCATTCTGAAAGAAATTATTTTAAATGTCCATTTTAATTTTTTTTAAATTTTTTTTTTTTTTCTCAGCTGAACTTTTGCTTTGAGTTTTTGAATATGGGAAACTGTTCACAGGCTTCCTGAGTAGGAGTACACTGCACTTTGTAGGGGCATTGATGAAGTTTTTTGCATAATCTTTATAATAATACTAACAGAAGTTGGTCTGCTCTGTAGATACTGCACATCATATGGCAGGTTTCCTCCCAACCTGCTATTATAAATTAGAATAGTTGTTCTTCATTGTTTATCAGAAATCTTGAAAATATGTCACGAGTCTCAGTGGGACAACTGTAATTGTGGGACTATGGATGTTTCCTTGGGAATTTTTGGAAGAGATTTTGCTCCTGAAAGTCTTTCCAGAAATTGCTCAAGTTTCCTGTTATCCTGACTCTACACTCCATCAAACTATTTACTTTTTTGTGCCTTTGTGGCATGGTGCTCCTCTGACTTCTTGCATAAGAACACTTTTCAAATGTGTTAACAAAATGTTGTTTTCTTGCAGCTAAAGAGTTCCCTCACTTCCCCACTGATTGTTGCTTATATGTTGCTTATATGTTTCTTATTATTATATAAAATAATCATTTTATTTCTCCAGAATATTTTTCCTTTTAGCAGGTAGTACATTGAATCAAGTGGATTAAAAAAAAAAAAAAAAAAAGCCTCTGCAGGACTTAGAAGGTCTTGGAAATTAGTTGAGAGAGCTGTGGGTGGAAGACTTTGCTGTGAAGAGCCAGACTTGGCCTGTGTTCAGCTCAGTTGAGGACACTTTATTAATTTAGTCCCCATATCTTGGCTCTCACTCTTGGTTCTTGGAGGTTGCATGGCTCTTTCTCTGAAAGTGGTTGTTGGGAGTTATTTCACTGCTGATTCTTTTCCTGAAAGCATCCCTTACATGTCTGACAGTGTAAGACCATTTCTGTGATAGGGATTGTTTTCATATCTGACTTCACATGGCTTGTTTAGTGTCAAGGCTGTGAGGAAAGCAGCACTTATCAGTTTTGCTTTATCTTTCTCATGCAGATGCTATTCTGTCCTGAGGAAAACTTAGTCCCAGATGGGATATAATTGTGGTAAACTAGTAAACCTTTAGCTTTCAGATGAATAATAAATAAATGCAAGATCAGATCTTGTCATGTCTCTGACTTTCTGCTAGATGATCTGGCAGACTGGATTCAGTAAAAATATTTGACAAGGTAATCTCTGTTAGAAAGTTAGGCAGCCTGCAACTGAAACTTGTCTGATTTAATTATTGCATAACTTATTATTTTTAATTTACCATTTAACCTCTTGATATCACTGTATTTATGAAAAGAATTAAAATGTTATTTTTATTTCCTTAGTTCCAATTTCATGCACTGTTTTGCAGTATTGCTTGGGTCTTATTACTTGCCTTAAACTGTTCAAACAATTAAAATATGAGGTGATGGTCTATCATTTCTGTGATTATTGAAGTTCTTTAGAGTAAAATGCCTTCTCCAGTTCTACCTAAAATACCTAAAAAATGTTACTGCAAAGGTGAGATAAGTAAGGAGTTACCAGTTTGGAATCTGAAACAGTCCTTTCAGTCTTTTGACAGAAGCCTCTCATGATCTAAGTAGCCTTTCCTTGTCTGGAACTCTTATCACAAGCCAGCACAATCTCTGGAAACTAGTTTGGAATTCTGTTTCTAGCATAAAGAAGGAAATATTTTTTGCAGTGTCTAGGATGGCCAGAACAGTTGCACTTTTGTTTCAGCAGGAGCACAGTCTGCTTTTTGGTTGAGTTGCTTTGTATTAAAAAAATATCAAGCCTTGCCATTTTAATAAGTAAATTAATAGATGTGATACATTATTTCACAGAGCAATTACTAAAGGGCTCAGAATATCCCTGAATTTCATCCTGCTCACATATGTAGGGGAAATAAGCAAGAGGGCTGCCTTGCCTTGCCTTGCCTTGCATGGCTCAAAAGCCGGAACCAGTGGGAAAGTTCTGAGTTCTAGAAGGGCCCAGAGGACTGAAGGTTTGGCTTGAGGACATGTCATGGAGGGAAGCAGATCTGTAACTCTTCCTGGTACTCAAGGTCCTTATCAAACCAGCTGATGTTTCCTGTTGTCCAGGAGATTATGGACCCTGGCCTCTTGAAAGAGAGAGAGGACTTTCAGCTGTTGTATTTGGAAACTTTTAGAGGTAATTTTTTAATTGGAGGGATTACAAGTACTTGAAGCTTATCCCCTCTTGTGAAAAATTCAGCAGTTTTCAAAGTGAAGGCTGTAACCTGGTTTCTGGAACAATGTGAGCAGGAGAGGTACAGGAGTCAAAATGCCATATTTCATGGAGAAAATGCTGTGTTGTGTATATGTTTAGTGTATTATTTTAACCTTCCCTCTGTTTGCCATATTCTTATGAATAAATGAAAATAATGCCCAAGCTGTGTTATGTCACTCTGTAAGCTGGCTGTACATTCTGGAAGATAAGTCTGTAGTCTGTAGAGCTGATTCCAGCTGGAGCTGCTGCTGTAGGAATGTCTGATATTCCATTAGGTGACACAACCAGGTGCTCAAGTTTCAGAACAAGGTGAGTCACACAGCTCTGTGTGATGACACAGCTCATCCCTAGAAGCCATAGCACAGCCTCTCTAGCTCAGCTGGAGAGAGGTTTTACCTACAGGCACCTCCTTTATTCTGACTAGGTTACAAACATAAATGTGCCTTTTGAAAATCACACATTCATTGCTGTGTCAGCTATTTTTAATTACTGAATCCTACTAAAAAAAAAATTAATCAGAAAACCAGTTCATGTAAAAACTTTATTTTTATCATATTTCAAATTAATGGATATTTACTGATGATTCTTTCATGGAATTCTACACTTTTTTTTTTTCCAGAAGCAGGTAAACACGTTGGCTTGACTTTAAAAATGAGCACTATGGCTTTCTAATTAACTTTCTATTAATCTGTTACAGTACAATAAAGTTTGAATGTTACTGAAGACAGAAATTTCAAAAGTTAAAAGCTTCCGAGATTGGTAGTTTTGTAAATTGATTTTAAGTATTTTGAATCTATAACTATCATTATGTTGCTAAATAACATTGAATCTGGAATGGCTGACTTCCTTTTGTAGTAATTCAAAAGTATTATAATAACTATAGTTTTAGAGTGAGCATAAAAATCAGTGAGGTAAATTCAATGAGGTATGGTTAGTGCTGGAAGTTTTATTAACAAAAGCTGTAAGTATTAGCACATGAGTTACAGTTCCCATGTGTTTTCCAAAATTTGCTGGAACTAAACTGAGTATTAAATTCTGAACTTTGGACTAGTTGCTTTAATGCACTTAATTTTAGTGGTAAGAATAAGCAGGACATAAATTAGAGTAAACCAGCTGGTAGGCAGTTGGCTGTATTGATAAGGTGCACGGGTCAGAATTCCTTGTGGCACATGATGTTCCACAAGGACAACTTCCTACTGCCTGATGGAACCATTGATGTGTTGTTTACAATCTCTGGTTCAGCTGAAACCTTTCCTGGTGTGGTTTGACCCATCAGTTTACCAATTTACTCTTTTAAAGAGCAGCATAATCTGGACTGGTGGATAAGAACAATGTAAGAAAAATAAAGATTGGTTAGTAAAGCTGCCAAAGCTGTTGAGGATGGAGGCTGGGAAGTTTATGAAAATGTTGGTGTCATCTTCAAGAATTGAGTAAAGTGATTTTAAGAGGCTCTAGCACTGGGTGCTTCTCCTGCCCTTGTACTGAAGGAGCTTGTGACAGGGACTCTGTCAGGGAAATGGCAGGAGTTTGTTCTCCTGATGGGAGTAGCCAACACAGGTCTGTGTTAGCAAAACATCCCCTGTTGCTCACTGTCTGTTTCCCTGAACTACAAAGTACTCACTTGCTTTAAACACCTTCCCTTGGGTCAGTTCTTAAATACTGAAGTCGCAGAAATAAAACAGTAGACTAGATTATGCTTTAAAGAATATAAAGCCTATAAACTATCAGCTGAATTAAAATGTGAACTAGAGCAACTTAAAGCAGTAGAGGGGTGAAAATGTTGTTTGAGATGACGCCTGAAAGTGGAATTTTCTTCTGTGAAGTGAAAAAGCTAGCAAGCTCACTAGAGTTTCAATTTGGAACAGACTGTAAAGGATATTAACTGTACAAAGTTCAGGTGTCTGCAGCTTCAAAATGCTCTGCCTTTTCTGCCTTGAATTTTACATACATCAGATGTTTTTGATAGAAATGAATGTATGGCTTGCCAGGTACAGCTGTTGCTTTGAAAAAGATAATCTTTATCACATCAGACTAAAAAATGAGGGACAAATATGATGAGGAGGTAGTTTTCATTATATTTTCTTATTTTAGAATAGGGGTTTTTTGGGCTTTTTAAAAATGGCTCTGGAGGGTACAATTGGGACACATGATATCCTTTCTATACTTGAAGTTCAGTTCTCATATTTGCAAAAGGACCCATTTGAGAGTATGCTGTCTGTACCAATAATTCAGTAGTTCTGTATGGAAAATTAGAGTGACAGCTCTTTTATTCTTGGTTTAAACTGGTTTTCATAGTAACAGCTTAGAACTTCCCCACGATATATGTGGGTGCATAAACACAGGCACGAAGATCTTTAATAGAAACTTGGATTTTTTTTGTTAGCTGAAGATTTTCCTCAAAAGATGGCTGCATAATATACTAAAAGAGCAAATAATAGCCCAGAAAATGTCTACAGGGCTGTGGAGTCTGTAGTGATGATGAGGAAGGAGGAGAATGATGATGCAGAGGGGGACTCTTGGGCGCAGTGGTGAATATTGGCTGCTATGTGTGCAGGAACAGGGCTGGCTCAGGAGGGGATTAACACTGGGTTGCAGTTTTTTCTCATTACCCCAGCTGTAGTACTACAGCACACTTAGGACTTGAGCAGGACCTTCAGGTTTAGTTTAAAAAAATACAGTCAAACATTTGCTTTAAATGTATCTATTTCTGATGGTAAAGTAAATAATTCTTCACAGTGAAACACAGTAGTGCTGCTTCACGTTTTACTTCCCCATGGAGCTCCTTAGCACTAAACCACTTTCATAAATGATATATGTAATATGGCATCTAAGTTAAACAGTTAACAGTAAGGAACTCCGAGGAGTAGACATCACTACCAAAGCTGGTCATGAGTGGCGGGTGATGACATGAAGATTAATAAAGTTTGACTTTGAATTTGGCAATTTTTGCCACTTACATGCACTCTTTTTTTCCCAAAAAGTATAACCCAATTCTAAAGTTTTTACAGTGTGTTGTATATTTCCAGAGCGAGTGACAGAGTTTGTTGTATTAAATAGTAGAAATAAGTAGCTGCTGAGGAAAAAGAAGTTAGACAAAATTAAAAAGTAATTTACTTGGAGAGAGGTCTTTGAAATACTTAATGTGTTAGCTATCAGATCTGGTTTTGCTTTATTTTTCTTGAAAATATGGTGTTCTTCAGACTGCCAACTTTTACTAGTAAATATACTGCAAGAGCTTGGAGAAAATAAGTGAAGTACTCTCAAAATTAGATAGTGTTGAGTGAAAAGCCAAAGAGAGAGGTTTTGTGTATGAGAAATCCTTATCCTTTCAAATATAAATATATATATATATGTTGCTATAAAATGACCCAAATTTAATTTCCTTTCAAATCATGTTTAAAATGCTTTAGATGGAAAAGAGGTAGTAACAAAATGGCAGACATTCCTCATGGTGTCCTGGCATGCTCCATCTGGAGTACTTAATTGTTGTGTTATTTTTGGGAGATGCGATTTCACAGTACCATTTTCAGGGAAGAGACAATTTCTTACATTGGCAAATTCACCCTGGCCAAGAATGAAGTAGTATATTTTGCTTGTGGTTGTCCACAAGATGAGGACCTGATTTAACAGCATTTTGGTTTTCTGCCATCTGGAGGTTCTTATTTGACTTATGAGATGATGTCATACATGCCTCGTGCTGAACAGATAGTGAAAGGTCAACTGCAGTTCAGGCTCAGGTAGTTTTGTTTGCTATTGTGAGAAATGTAAAAGTCTTGGTTCATGATTACTAGAGGCAGAAAGACAACTTTAGGGAAGGAGAAGATGACTGACATAACTGATGTTCTCCTAAAGCTCCACTTGGCACTCCTGTGAATAGAAAATCAATCTGCACGCCCAAGACCACACACAGTATGAGTTGTCTATTCCCTCTCCCAGGCTGGCACTGGTCAGAGTTCTGCCTCCACTTTCAGAATGGCTCCTTGCTGTGAATGGTAGTTTGGGGATGATGTACTTATTCCATTGAAATACTTCATTGTACAGGTGGTTTTTTGAATTCAAGTTCTCTGCTGTATCAGCCTCAAGATGAGAAGATGTAAGAAACTAGATATGTATTAGGCAGATTTTTTTCTGCCACCCAAGGCTGTGGTGGGCATACTGTGCTCTTTCCTTCCCAACTCTTGCACTGTCCTTGTGTGAATTGGGGTTGAAAGAATTGAGACTCTTTGGCTGTTTCTCAGTGCAATTGAAGTTACACTTTGGTTATGCTTTAAAGACTGTATTTGAAGCTAAAGCAGGATTTGAGTCTGAGAAGCTGGAGTGGGCAGGAGCTCTGCTGCTGTTTCCCACACAGGTTGTCACTGGGCATTCAGAGCCATTTGCTCATCCTCTCCACCTTCCTTGTGCTCCCAACTTTTATTGCCTAAAATCCCCCCCATTCCTCAGTTGAATCTAGAGAGCCATGCTGACAGGGTGTGTGGGAAGAAATTTGTGAAGAAGAGTGAGAAATGTCTCCTTGGCCCTTGGAGTGGGGACTGGATGGAGAGAGCAGAAAAGATTTTTGACTGAGACATTGCTGGGTTCAGCCAAGCAGGACAAGCTGCATCAGACCTGTGGAAGCTGCCGTGTTTTCCCAGTGCTCCAAGGTCCTGATGAGCTCCTCAGCTGCAGCTGGAAGGCCCAGCAGAGATTTCTGTGATTTGACTTCAGGGTTTGCTTTCACCCATGAAGCAAAGAAGTGATTAAGTATAAAGAAGATGTGGTAATGAGATTCAGATGAGGTCTTTTATGTTTATAAAAAGAGGTCTGAAAGCTTGCTGCTACTATTATTTCTTGTTTTCTTATTGAAAAAGTAATCTCTGAATCCCTTACTGCATGCTGCTTACAAGCTGAGAGATCCTGTTACTGTAATATTGTAAAAAAAGTCTTAAAAATTAAATAAATCTAGTGGAATATAAATCTTTTTTCCAGTGTACACAAAGGCAATGAGCCATTTTAAAAGCAGGAAGAACATGCATTTTGAGATCCAATAGATCATCTAAATTGGTCCCAAACCAAGTTTTAAAGTGGCATTGAAAATACTTTTCCTTTGAATAAATCTAGTGTTACAAAACTCAGAATATACATAAATATAGATTTGATGATTGTTTTGCACTTTGATAGTATTCTGATTAAGTAGAGAACAAATTCCTTAATAGAGGAGACCCTTTCTGACTGTTCCATCTGCAGAACTAAAAAATGCTAAGCCTCCATTTATGCCCTTTCAGTTTTTTCCATCTAGCTTTTTATTATGAATTAACCTTATGCATTTCTAGGAAATGCAAACTTTAAACTCTTGTTCTTTATTTTCTAAAATTTCTCTCTTTGAAATTTGGATTAGTGAATCTAATATTTCTCACTTGCCTGACTGCCTGCAGTTGCCTTTTAGATGGAGAATTATTCTAAATTGCCACATCATACATTTTCAATCCAAACCTTGACTTCTCAGGGGTGAGCCTTGCAGCCAGAGAAGGCCTGTGAGTCCACCTAATGTGAACACCTCATGGTTCAGGGGTGCAGAAAAAGCCTCTGTTCAAGGAAAACCTGTCTCTGTAACAATAAATGATTGCACTCCCTTTATCTTAGTTCTCTACTTTCCATGATGTTTATTAGCACTGACTGAATTTCGTGGATATGCCTTTTCTTGTATTACTCTATTTGCAAATCAGCTTTCAATAATATGAAACTCACAGTGAAACAAAAAGTCTTGATTTTCAAAAACTTCATATATGGTGAAATCTGTTCTTTTCTCCCAAATATTCCCCACCCCCCAGTATTTTATGCTGAGAGCTGCTCAGCAATTCATTTGTAGCTGCTTTTCTGAACCAGAATATGTAAACAGTGGAAGTGTTGCTGAAGGCACCAATACATAGCCAGTGTGATTCTTGTAGTAATGATGGTTAAAGCCAAACATTTTCTCTTTCTTTAACGAATTGAGATCTCTGATATTTTATTGCTGTTTGAATTGCATTAAGACAATAACAAATTTGCATGCTTGAATATTTGCACAGCAAGAAATAAGAAACTCAAGGGTTCTTAGACATTTTGGGCTGGTGGAATTCCTTTGTGTTGTAGATACATGGTTTGTGGTAATTGGGAGTGGGGCTGGCCCAGCCTCATCCCCAGTGGGCACAGCTGTGAGCAGCAGGTGAGCAGCACTGACAGCAACGAGCCATGGAGTGCCCAGGGGCACTGAGCAACCACCCAAGGGAGCAGAGGGCACACAGGTGCAGTGCATCAGCAGGAGGGGATAAAAGGCTGGGCTGAAGAGCACTGAAGAGCTGCTACAGTTGCTTGAAGGCTTCTTTGGTGTTGGTTGTGCCTCCACCATCTTCCTGACACTTTTGGGGTTTGTTTTTTCTTCTTTTTAGTATTTAGAAAAAAAAAACACCAGTGATCTAGGCAGAGCATTTTACTTAGGAAAAATCCTTGAATATCCCTTATTTTCTTTGATGGGGATTTGTGATTACTGCAGAGAAGTAGTCAGATCTGTTTGGTAAGAGACTTTCAAAGTAAACACTGGAGAAAAGTGTAACAAGTAAAACAATTTCTTAGAGTTCAGTTTGGAAAATTAAATTGAAGAGAAATAAAACATTTCTTAAGTGTGAATAAAAGAGTATTAGAAAAAAATATGCTCTTGGTCTCTACTGAACCCTAAATCTATTCGATTTACTTACTGTAGGTTGATGCCTTGCGGTTACGGTTAGAAGAAAAAGAAACCTTTCTGAATAAAAAAACAAAACAACTTCAAGACCTCACAGAAGAGAAGGGAACCCTTGCTGGAGAAATTCGAGATATGAAAGACATGTTGGAAGTAAAAGAAAGAAAAATTAATGTCCTTCAGAAAAAGGTAAGATCACTGATGAAAGGTTATGTTGCACAACTTTTGAGGCACATTTAGAGGAAATACTCCTGTTTCTTAAAGTGTATTACTATATTAAAAAAGATGCTGATAGTCTGTAGTAGTAAAATTTTCTCGTAGAAAATGTCTTTCTTTTATCTGTGGGTGCATTTTTTTATAGTTTTATATCATCTATATTATATCAGAAAAGTATTAGATGCTACAGTTGTCATAAAATAATTATTGGTGTTAAAGGAAAGTACTAAAAATCCTGATAAAACTTCTTATCCCTCAACATAAGGGATTGCAGTATCCTTATGAGCACTGATTACTACTCTTTCCAAATAATTTAAATAAAATGTGTGTGCCTGCTAAAGGATCAGGATACTGTGTTTTAGCCTAAAGGACTTTATTTTCTGGGCAGAGGAGGGGAGTGGAGAAGGAACCTAAATTAAGTCAGTTATCTGCTTTCCTTATGGTCTAAAGACATTAAAAAAAAAAAGCTTCTTCCAAACAACCAAATTATCTTATTTCTAATTTTCCACAAATTTAACTACCTGCATTTGCTTTCCTTGGAAGTTGGATTCCATCATTACAGTTTTCACCTGGGGGAGTGGGGAGGGAATTTCCTGTAGAGTCAGCTCTACAAGGGTTCTGCATACAGCAGTAGAGAGCTTGTTTCCATATCCTTTTTCTCACACTCACAAAAATATTTATGCTACCAGGTGTTTACTGTGTGTGTCCTGTGTGTCACTGTTTACCATATAGAGATGCACTTGTGAGCATACAGAGAAATGCAAGAAAACTTTCTGGCATCACCTATATTTTACTCTTCTCCCCTCCTTTTACAGCTACTTAAAGAATGTCTACTCCTCCTTACTCTATTATTATGTAGGTAGTTCATGTTACTGTGGTTTTCCTCCAGGATTCATACCAGGTTCACATGGTCTAGTTGTGCTTCTGTCTGCAGTTGCTTAAGTACCGAATTAAAAAAGCCAAGTTCTTATTTTCCAGAAGCTGAGAGGGCTGCTTTTTCAGGCCTGGGAAGCAAGGCCTAGCAAAGCTGGAATATAAGTACTTATCCACTTTAATCCTATTTCTGAATATTTGCCTTGTTAGCAGTGCTGATCATGTAAAAGAAAGTAAACTTCAGGGCTTTTATGATGAATGCCAACTAGTTTTGGACATTTCTTGAGCATTCCGAAGAATAGAATGCATATTTTCTTATTGTTTGCATTCTTAAAAACCCCCAAACCCCTGAACAAACCAACAATTCACTATTTCTCTTGTACTTTCATCTTGAGGAAATGGTTCAGTAAGAGGAATTTGTATTTAGTGAAAATTTTGTGATGAGTAACTATCACAGAGCTATCAGCACTCTCTGTCATGGCTTTGTGCTCAGAAATATGCAGCATAACACTTTTCTGGTTTTTAAGAAACCATGGCCATTTTATTAGGGTGTGCAGAGGGTCTGTGTTGAGCATTTAGAAACTTGTTCTCCTTGTGCACATGCATGTGGAGAATTCAGGGAGTGGAAAGGAGGATGGGCCATTTCAATGACACTCAGGAGATGGAACAATGACTGGGCCTCACAGTGGATTGCCCCATGTTTACATACCCTCCCTTGTCCAGGACTGCTCTGGTTCTGCTCACTCTCCTGAAAGCCCTTCTGAAAGTGAAGGAAGTGCTTCTAGTTCTATTTTGCAGGTTCTGTCTGGACATCAAATTCTTCTGATTGTAATATTTTAATGCTTGCCTCATTTTCTTCTTTCTACTCAGGATCAAATTTCATACCCTTGTGTTTTTGTTTACTTTTGATATGAGACTTGTGAATAACCAGTTGTGTTCCTGCCTTCAGTTGTTGATGCAAGATAGATGGCTACATCTCTCTCCACTCAGCCTGAAGTACCTCACTCAGCCTAAAATAACATTTGTTTTAATGGTTGTATTCAAGTAACTGAAGAAGGAAGAATTTGTGTATAGTGCCTAAAAATATTTCTGTCAGTAAGAACCTGAAAGTGAGTAGGATGAATATGTAACTTGGAAATAGGCAATTTCTAACCTGTATTCCTTTTCTTATATATGTTATCTGCTGAATGGAAAAAAAAAAATACACAGGAGATAAAACCAAACCCTGAAAAACTCTCTTTGGAAAGTGGAGCAGTTCCTTCTCTTTTCTGGATAGCTGTCACACTGGGAGGGAAGGACAGGTTCTATTGGGGTTTGATTCTTCCCTACCAAAGGTGAGGAAGAATCAAACCCAAAGCAGCTGTGGTGAGGCCCATGGGAAGCCATAGAAATGAACACAGAGTAACAAGATGCAGAAAAATTGATGGGCTAGATAAGGATTTGATGGTGCATTGTCCTCCTGTGCAGAGATTTGGGTGTAATTTTTGACCAAATTGAAAAACTAATGCACTATTCAGTATAATTTGCAGGCTTAAGGGAGGCCCAGCACTGGAGCAGCATGTGTTTAGAGGATTTGGATCAAGGTAGATTGGCATGGAGTAATAATAAACTTGTGTCAATGTCAGAGGTGCAATATTACTTAATATTTCTTTCTTTTAGAACCTTTGGCACCACTGTTCCATTTTAGTGCCAGTAAAGTTGGGTATGCTGTTTTAATAGCCTTGTTTAACCTGGCAAAGCTAGTCTTACACCTCATATCTGTCAGTTTAGCATGCAGAGGGGCAGACCTCAGAAAGCTTTATGTATTTCTTACCAGAACGTTCCAGTTCTGCGAATGTGGCCGAGTTGTAGGCTGGAGGGCAGAAGTGCTGAGCTGGATGACGTCCCTCTGCTCCCAAACTTCACCTTTGGTACAGTAGGTAGAAGTGGAGTGTTTTGTCCTCTAGGAATCTACAGATACTTGAAAACTCCAGTTATGTACTCTGAAGTAGGAGTCTCAGTGGTGAAAACAGTAGCTGTTGAGACAAGAGCAGTGTGCAGGATGTAGACATGGATCATATTAGGACAACAGATTGTGGAAGTTCTTTTGTGGGGACTGTCATAAAAGACCTCCAGCTAAAGGGGGCTGATATAATACTCTGCCTTGACTTGCTATGTAACTTTTCATGTAAAATGTTACAGTTTCCATCTTTAATAGTTTAATCTTTGTGATTGATGAAGTGCTACATGACTAAGGGCCTTAACCTACCAGCTACTTAGCATTTGTAGGAAATGTTATAAAGTCTTAGTTCTCGTGTAATAATTGCAGTCTGTATCTGGAGTGGCTGGACTATGCACTTTAGGTGATATTGTCCAGTTTGTGTTAAATTGTGTTGCGCAATTAATTGGATGCATAGCTGTTGGCTGTCTTCTAGAAAAGAGGAAATGTACAAGTGGCCAGGTTAGGAGTGATTAGTGTAAACAAAGGAGTCCTACTCTTGGGCTGAGAAATTTGCACCAGTATTATTGCTTGATGCAGGCTACAAGTAGAAGGAGCAAGACATTGCTGATAGAAGATGCCTTTGGAATTTTTTTCCCATGGTTTAATCAGCTGGGAGCATGTTTTCATATTCCCAGGAAGGGGTCAGGGCATGACAAAGGACATTTTTTATTGACTGTGTCAGATTTTATCAGAGCACTGTAAATAGGCTGTTATGTGAGCTGGCGTTTTGCAATTGCAAATCAGAGATCTATTGTATTTCCAGAGTCAGATGATAAATTCTGCATGAGTTGTTCTGCAGAATAGAATGATATTCTGATCATAGAATTGGATGTTGAAAAAAATAAAATTAGGAAGTCTTTCTGGTGTAGCATAAAAGTTTTGATGTTACAAAACTGCTATGGTGACTATTAACCTTTGTATTATTTAAGAATTGAATCTTTAATAGTACATGTCCATTTTAAGAGTACAGTGTTCAGTGTACTGAATATTAGAAAATTGTACTTTGTTGGCTACTAATGCTTATAGCTTTGCCCAATCATGGTATGCTTTTCAGAATAGTCTGAAAGTGAAATTGAAATCAGTATAGTCAATTGTTCATCCAGGGTGGTGGTGTTATTGATCCAAATACATGATCAGAAAGGTGTGTCCTCAAGGATTCTGCACGATCAAATGCAATTTAGGGACTGTTGGGTAAACACAAATCCCCCTTAAGCCTAACCAGAGCAACTGTTGGGATGCTCACAACCTGTAACACAGAGCCACTGAGAACAAAGTCATTAAGATCAGAAGCAGGGATCATTTTCATTTTTCTTTGGCTTAGTTTCCCATTCCTTGTAACACATTATGCTACTAAGATTTTACAGTTTATAAATGATCACTAGAAATATGTGACCCAATATACATTCACTTAGTGAAGCCAACCTGAATGTTCATCCAGTCTAAAACCTTAGTTATGAGTCTAGATCCTTGTAGATTGAAATTCAGGATTGTTATAAACTTTTCCAGCCTTTGCTTGAATGGATTGTTCTTTCCAATGAATTTGGGACCCACTGAGGCTAGAAGTCCAGAATTTTGTTGTTTTCCCCTCCTCTATGCTCCATGACCTGCTTGCTACTGCTGTTCTTTTGCAAGCCTACACTTCAAAAGGAGAAGAGATGGATTACGCACTTCTGCTTACAGGTCTTTTTGAAAATAAGCACTTAAGTCTGTAGAAGAAAATCCCTGAATTCCTCAAATAGAGTTTCATGAGTTACAAAATTTAAAAACTTTTATATGATGCCAGTTCTGTAAGCATGGTAATTTTTGAATATCAGGTGTATTGTAAACCTCAAGTAAGTCTCAAGACTCTCAAGTTAGAAGAAATACTGACTGCAATTGTCTACACTACAATAATAATAAGTTATTGTAGATCAAGTTATGCTACCTGGTTTTGAGAGGATTCCTCAGATGATGAAGAGAATGGGATTGTTGAACCCTCAGGTTGTTCATGGCATACACAAGTGCTCCCACACACAGTGTGTCATCTGCAAGGTGGGACTGAGCCTAATGAGTCTCTTACATAAGGGTTTCACACTGCTGGTGTGACACCAGGGCTGCTGGGAGGGAAGGAAGCTGCCCTTCAGCTCTGAAATGTCAATACTAATTAACAAAGTTATCTTTAAATATGATATTAAGTTTTATTCATACTGAGAAAACAGCCAACTCACATGCTGGGAATTTTGAGCTGTGTGAAGAGTAGTATTTTCTATTTAATAGAGATGGGGGAAATTTCTTTTCAAGTGTGAAAAAGCTCAGTTATGTGTAGTGTGACTGGACAAAAGGGAAGGGGAGGTTGTCATATTCTGGAGGTTCAGTAGACCATAAAATAATTATTTAGGGAAATTGATGGCTACTTATATATCTGAAAAACAATCAGGGAAAATCAGAATTGTTTAGGAGACAAATATTTTGCTTGGAAGAAATGAAATTTCTCTCAAAAAAAAAAAAGTAATAGAAGTCTACTAATTAGAATTAAAAATGATAAAGGAAAGTTTCATGAGTGTAATAGAATAATTTTTCATGGAGATATCCTGCTGTCATGACTCGCTTAGAAGTTTTAGCTGCTGACTGAGGGTGTATTCATATAATTCCCTGCCCTTGGAACTGCATCTTTGAGTGGCAGCCTAGCTGTTTCCCCACTGTCTCAACATGACAGACTCAGCTGGTTTTGTACCTGCCAGCAGTTTAGCACTGAATCTTTGACAACTCATTGAAATGACACAAAATCAGATCCCCCAAGAAGCAGTGAGTGGAACAAAGTATTGCACAAGCCCAAAAGGCTTGTACATCTTATTACACGCTGATGTTTTTCTTGGAAGCTTTCAAGGTCCATGCTCCAGGTGAGTGATTTATGGCAGGGAGGAAGGAGGTTGAGTGGCTTCTCACCTTCAGTGACTGACACAGACATTGATGAGGGAGATTCACAGGGATAAGCACATCTCCAATCATAATTTTATGAAATGTTCCTTAGGAAAATAAATGAATCAGCTTGTCAATTATATGCAGTTTTATGAGAAGACAGTATTAAATCTGAAGTGATTCAGAAATGGTACATTTTATGTATGATTTCATCTGAGATTTATTTTTTATAGTATGATTTGCAAAATATTCAGCAATATAGTGACTGAATAATTTATTAATCAGGATAAACCATCCTTGCCTAATCCTGAAATAAATATATCCCACTGCCCTCATTCACCTACTTGCTAGAGTAGGCAGTTACACTTGATCTGCAGCTTTACCTAGTGTATATCCAAGTTTGTTATATCTGGGAGTGAAAAAGAACCATTTCCTACTAAGCATAAATAGCAGGGTTATGCATTAGCAGTTGGATTTTACCATTTTTGTAGTATATTAAAACTCTTCTATTGGCATGGAATCAACCACCCTAATTTACACATTGCTAGAGCTCCTTGATGTGGGCAGTTGTGCTTTCCTGGTGGTATTCCATTGCTGTTCCTCTGACTGACCACTCTGGAACTAGACTAATACCTCACTAAACTGGGTATTTAATCACCTTTGGAGAAGCATCACCCTTCACCTTTGAGTGGAGCTGTTATTGGCTTTATGAAATCACAAAATTCAAAGACTCGAGAGTATGCATGCAGATAAGTTTAATGGTAACAATAAATGAGAATAGTTATCTTCATACTTCTTCCTTCATATTATTGTTACCAGATGTGGCCGGAGCTAGTGGTGCCAATTTGGTCAGATTGCTTTGATAATTTTCTTGTTGCCAAGCAGTATGTATTTCTTGGTGGGAGAATCAGCAGTGGTGTGTTTGAATATGAGTAGAATAAGTCCAACTTTAGAATGGAATCTGAATCTAATTCACTTCCTTCTAACACACCTGACTTTAATTTTTAACGCCCTGCCAGGCACAGTGCTAAGATCAAAGTGAAACAAAGAGGAGGGAGCAAAGCAATTCTTGGGAAGTAAAAAATAAAAATGGCATAGCATTGTGTAATCTTTCATATATGACAGAAATATTTGGCTTATTTACCATTCACTTAAGAATAAATCTGCAGTAAATTTGCTAAAGGTAATTATGCCAGCAAGTCCCCTTACTTATCAGGGAGAAAAATCAGGCCCCCTGTGTTTATTGCCTAAGAGATACCTTAATGTGACAGCAGAAATTTGCATTAATGTCCCCAGAAAGGCACAGAGTCTTTTATTGCTCTGTGCTTGACCCCATGCCAAAGTGACTGTACACCATGGGAACCTCTGCACATTCCTCTCTGTAGAGCCTTCTGCTGATCTTGAGGGAGAAGCTGCTAAGAGTCCACAGGAATCTGTCAAGTTTTCATCTTAAAGCTTGTTGACAGACAGGATAGGGAGGGTGTTAAAGCACAATTTAAATTTGAGTGAAGTACTTGCTGTGTCCTATTCCAAATTCTTCATTCATGGTGAAGTCTGAGATTTTGTTGTGGCTGTCATGGGACCCATAAATAGTTTGATTTGAATGTTTATTTAATATAAATCCATGACTTTTGAGATTCTTTGAATGTTGGGAGGATGGTAAGCAGCTGATCAAGTGGGAAGAACTTCAAAGTATAGAATTAGAATATAGTAACAGAAAACAGAAGTTTGTTAATTTAGTTGCAGAAGAGGTCACCCCTCACCCCTGTAAACTGTCCTTGGGAGCTTGTCTTGTTGTGTTAGAATTACAATAATTAGATTTACAATAATTTCTTCCATGACATTGTGTTCTTCAGTTCTCATCGTTTGCTCACTTTAACTGTTACTGATTTCTATTTACTGTCCACTTAGGAAATGTAATGTAATATAATTCATCCTTTGTCTTGAGAGTTTTGGGTTGCAATACCTTCCATGAATCCTTATAAATCCCCTCCTTGGGGGAGGGGGAAGAAGATACATCCATGGACAGGTATATGTTTTCTGTCTCTGACTGTCCTGTAGCACTGAACTTGTAGCATCATTCAGTCCAAACTGGCAGTAGTATCTGCCATCTAAATGGGAGACACTGAAAATGGAGTTGTTGTCAGACTATTGTAGCTTCATTGCTAAGTGATGCTCAAGTTTTTTGGAGAATTTTACAGTTAAAATTATGTGCATGTTCTTGAAGAGAAAGCCTGACAAAAATTGATTGGTAATAATTCTTTTGCTTGCAGAAGTACAGAGACAGTCAATCTGTGTAATATATTGATACAGCCTGTAATGCATCGATATATTCATCATCTCTAAAGGACTTCCAAGTCCTTGTTCTTAACTTCAAGCTCCTCACTCACCCCTCTTGTGAGGGTTTTATCCAGTGTCTGTCAAACCCCTCCATGCAGAGGGGCATGTGGCTCACAGAGTGAACATGAAGCTCAGTGGAAGAGAACTGCATCTGACAGCTGCTGAAACTTCTCATTGTCCAGCAAAGAAACATAAAAAAAGACATATTTTGGTATAGTGTGTCAGTGTCACTGACATTGCAGTAGAAGGTTACCTTCAAATGCATCTTCATGATTTTCCTGTAATTGCAGAAGGGACAGTGAGTGTTCTTCATAGATCCTTTCATCAAAGCTTTTACAGTAAATAATAAAAAAAAGGAGGGAAGCAAAATGGATAAGGATGGATAAATTGATTAACAAATTGTAGGCATCAAAGTCCTAATGAAAACTGCTTCAGAGAGAAAAATATTTCTGTCATAGGTGCAATTTCTAAAAATTTTCCTTTATTTTTGTGTAGTTGAAGGTATTAGAGTGAGGCTAAGTTTCACATGCCAACCTGCTGGTTTTGAGGTGGTGCAAGATAAAGGAAATTCAATCATTTTAGTTTTTAAAGGACATTTTTCATACCAAAAGCAAACTATCTTAAACACAAAACCATATCAGGTTACAGATTACTTCCTATTCAGACATTTCTATAAAAGCACTGCTGACTTACCTTTGCTGCTACAGAGAAACTAAACTGTTCAGCAGATGTTGATTAAAGACATGCAAGTTGATGCGTTTAACATTTCAGTTTAAGTTTAGTGGTGCTTTGATAGTTTATATGTCTAAAGACTGTGCCTGGCCTGCAGTAACTAATGGTGAAACTCAATATGTGCATTGTCTTTGGTGCAGCTATAGTGAGAATATTAAATTACATCTCATAGTAACAAGAATCTGAGTTCTCTGATGAACCTTTTGAAGACTTCAACTCTTAATGGGTCTAAACCTATGTACATTGACCATATGTTAATTTAGAATGATTTAGAAAAGACATGTCTAAATAAGGGGGCAGGGATCTGTTATCCTTCTGCAAAAGCTTTCCTTTCAGTTAAATGTATTCCACTGTCTCTTACATATGAATATAGATGGTTCCTGTAACCAAGGAGCTAAAGAGAAACTTTCCAATTGGAAGAATATTATTATTTCTGATTAATTGCTGCCTAACCATTTCAGCTTTGCTGCTCTGGGGCTTTTTCCTGCTTTTTACCACTGGTACTTCAGGAAACTCATATAAAATGATACCATGTGAAACTGGATTCTCCATTATGTTTTAAATGCGATTTCGACGGCCAGGGTGTTCTTATAGTAGAAATAAACATAGCTGTATTAAATTCCTTTATCCATTATTTATAGTAGTGAGGGGACAGGGCTATTATTTTTACTTTCAATGTAAATTTTTTTATCTAAAATTAATTTCAATTTTTAAGACATTCCTCCTCCCTTTTCAACCTTTCTTACCCTTTCTGCCTTAATTTGAGAATAAAGTAGTGTAACATTTAATACTTTTGCTCTGTTGATGATGTATTATATTATTAAGTAGAATATTTTATAAGAAAACTGGAAAATAGAGACTATAGGAAATCTCAAAAAAAAATTGTAAGAGTGTGGAAAGAGATATGTAATTAAGGATAAATAGGACTGAGCAGTTTTAAAGGACTGTACTTGCAATGTTTTTCCCTTCAGGTGTGAAATATCTGTTATTTACAGATATAGGTTCTGTGCAATTAATTCTTTCAAATTAGGAGCAGTATGCTTATCTGAAAGTTTCTAAATTGGTGAAAGTATCCTGGGATTTCTCTAAACCAATCAAGTAAAACTAACATGATCTGTTGAGTGAATTATTTGTCTGTACTTTTGAAGTCTTTGTGCCAAATATGTTTAATATTGTCACACAATTCTGTGTGAAAGGGATGTTGTGAAAGTGTTCATAAAAGGAGATTTGAAATTATGGTTATAATGTAGTTAATGGCCAAATCTTCTGACAGAATTAGTTGTAGCATGTTGGGATTAGGCATTTGCTATTTTTGGAATTGTGTGTGATCTGAGTTACACTGTCCTTTGCCTTTGGAACAGTGTGATGATATTTGAATGTGCATTTAGTTTGCTTTTTAGTCTAGACTCTTATATTTTTTATAGCTTTGCATTGGAATCACAACTACAGGAGTTGTTTAAATGGGAAATGTATTGAGTTTCAAATTCAAACCTTACAAAGCATGTTAAATATCTCTTTAAACTTTCCAGGAAAGGAAATAAAGGTATTCTTTTCTTTCACTCAGACTGGTGATTTAAAGAGTAACCTTAAGCCATCAATAGAAATATACAGTGGTGTTAGTAAAAATAAAACAGATATTTTTAAAGTATTATAGTGCACATGTGCATAAACTAAAATATGAAAAATAGGGAATCAAAACTGGGATACTGCAAATTATGATGGAGTTTAAATTTGGTGTCAATTCCTAACTGGATTGCTAACATCAAGTATATGGTATTTCAGTGGAGCAGTGACTTTCTAGATTTGAAATATTTTATTATAAATCATAATTCTGATTGAATAGGAAAAAATAATACAAGAGAGAAAAAATACAAGTGGAAAAATACTTTAGGTAATAAAAAATATTGGAATTGATTGAAGAATGATCAAAAAGAATAAAAATAACTGCAGTTAAGATGAGAGGGACTTACTTGGAGTGAGAACTACTTTTATCTCATATATAACTTTATTCAGCATTTTTGTTTAGAAAATATTCTTCACTGTTTCAATTAGGGAGAAAAAAAACCCCAACCACCTTTGAATGCAGATGAAGAAAAGGAGATGATGACTGGCACAAAAGGAAATTTGCAGTTAATGCTAGGAGGCTGAAGGCAATGATAAATACAGTTTTGAAAAGTATTTCAAATGGGATGTGGTAGTGAGAGTTGCCAATATTCTGTCTGCAGAAATAATGGGTAGTGGAGCAAAAGATAACTGCTCTCTAAATGACTTTTGTGTCATGCCACCTGAAAAACCATGTGTGATTTCAGACATCTTGTGGTCAAAAGAAGGATGGAAATATGAAAGTGTCAGACAAGAAGAATGGTCAAAACCTGTCAGTTTGGGTATCTGTCTAAAGTCAGTAGAGCTTAGTTTTTTATTTTAACATTCTGAAGGTATAAATATCACAAATGAGGATAAATTATTTTGGACAGTGTAAATCTTAGAAAATGAGTAGCATGAAATCAGATTGACAAGGTCATCTATTAAGTGATTGGGTAGCTTTCAAATGGGAAAGGAAATTCAATTATCATAGGTTTTTCATTGCTGGGTAACATAGGCAGTCCTGGAAAGGATCTTAGGGTATTACAGTATGTTCCACTGCCCACAAGCAGGATTTGAAGGAGATTCTTACAGTGAATGAAAACATTTTTTTTCTCTAGGGATTAAGTCAGGCTTCAAGCTTTTCCACATCACAACCTGCTCAACCTTTTCACTTTGAAATGAAGCAGTTCGTAAGGTTTCTGCCTGTTATTCAGAACTCAAGGTTATGGCTCTTTTCTGTAATTGAAATCTTTTTTTCTGGATGTCTCTCTGTTTTTCTATCTTAATAACTTTCCTAAGGATATAAAATGACTATATTACTCTTTAATAGCTGTATTTATTTTAATAATATTATATATTTAATAACATTATAAAGTGAAATAATTTAAATTAAAAGTAAGGTAATATGCTTTTTAGTGTTTTTCTTGTAATGCTTTGGATATCCAAATGAAATCTGCCTTCAGATCAGACTGGTCATCTATTTCCCAGCTTATGTTGTTTTTCCTTTTCTATTACATATATTTCCCTTTATATATTTCTGTATTGTAAAGCACAGCACACACCATACACCTTTTGTTACTCTCTGTTCTTGTCCAGCCATTTGATTTCTCTGTGTTCATTGCTCTGGAAAACTTCCCCAGCTACTGTTGAACTGGCTTCTGCTCTTTCTGCAGCCTCCTGAGGTGCCTATTCTTACTCTATTTCGTTTGTGGCTTTCCTTTTCAGTGCTCCCTGTTGCCCAACACTTGTCTGTGCAACTTGTCGGCTGCCTCTCTTTTCTCACCATCTGTGAACTTTTATATGATATGTGCTGCAACTTTTCAATCTGGACAGAGACCCCCCAGTCTTACCAATTGATACAGACATAGTAGGAATGATGAGATACACACTAAAAATCATATTCAACTTCAGTGATCTGTATAAAAAATATAAGAATGCCAAAGCATTCTTTTTTTCCTCTGTGTGAATTTACATTACAGTAAAGCAGATGTACTTCTCTCACTGGCATATGCTGTTTTTCATGCAAAGTAGTCTTTACAAAATTTTGTGTAAGCCAATTTAGCCTATTTTATAGGGATATACACCAAATAGTACAGAACTGGCCATGAGTAGAACATCACCAGATGTTTTCAAGCAGCAGAAGGGTAGTATTTTTCATGGTTAACTTTGACTAGTAGTCAGGTGCTCTCAGTGTGCAAATTCGGCTAGACTGCAAAAAAAATTCAGTAATCAGCTTGTAACTCATAAAATATTGAGAGATGTAGGTACCCAACCAACCCAGCTTGAAAATCTGGCCCTCATATATACAGACAGGCTTTATAAGAAGCATTAGCTTAAGAATGAATGTCTGCATCCCCTTGTCATAAATGGAATTATGTGTTAGTTTATTTTGTATTTCTGTATTTACTATCTGGAAAATACCTATTGCATTCTAAATTGCATCACAGTAAATACATATAATGAGAGGAAAAGCTTTTCAATGGATGTCTCACAAGATTGTGAGTCCTGCTTAGAAGAGTCCAAGAGTCAAGCTGTTTTGTTCAGAGAATTATTAGCCCCTGAGGAGAAGGAGACAGAGACTGAGTATTTCCAGATACACAAGTGGATATTATCAGCCCAGGCTTCTTTTGGCTAGCTTCCTGGGGAAGGTTAATTTTAGCGTTAAGTTCCAGCTCTTTCTCAGCTTGAGTCTGGCAACAGAAGCCAAGCTTTGAGTCCAGGAGCTCCTTTCTGTGTGACAGCCTTCTCCTCTCTTGGCTGGTTTGCCCACTGACCTGCTTTTATAGCCCTGTAAAAGTATCAGCTGACTTGAGGGCAGAGCTCTTCCCTAAGCAGCCCTGGGGGAGTTTTCTTCTGCTCTCTGTATGAAAACTCAGTGCACACCTCTTTTTTCTTAATGCTTGTTGATTCTTCTGAATCCTTCCTGTACCTGTACTTTGAATCCTGTATTATGGAAGGATCTGGAATCTTACAGTAAGTAAAAGTGGATGAATTATTTCCTTCAGTGACTGCACAATAAAACAAACATACATGCTTGTTTTGGAAGAAGAATAGGAAAAGATAGTTATCACTTTTGAGCTCCAATTTTAGTTGCATTTGCTTCTATTTATTGATGCAATAGGATGCTCTCAGTTTCTATGTGTACTTGAGACACTAGATTGATGTTTCCAATTATGGAATAAACACAATTTTTTAAAAGTCACATGTAATAGGTACTGACCAAAGAATGTTACTGCATATCCCAATAAATGACATACATTTTTCCCTACTGATCAATGGTTCATAGATTCTTTTCCTTCTTTTTATATGTTTTTTTCCCTCTCTCTGAAATTATTGGGTATATGTATTTTCTATTTAGGTAAAGTTCAAATCCTATTGGATTTTTTCATATACTGTAATACTACTTTATGCTTCTGTACTGTGCTGTTTTCCCTGAGATTTCTCTAATCCTTGGGTGATGCATTTAACAAACTGAATCATACAGAACAAATCATGACTTGGGAAATACTTGCACATTATGTGAGTAGATCTTTGAATTCTACCACAGACTGACTTACTTTCCTTAGCATACTCTTGGAAAGTTTAATTACTGTGTAACAGCTGTTCAGAAGCTTGATATCAATGTAAATTTCATGTCTTCATTACTATAATTTTGGCATTTGCAGCTTTATGACTATACAGTGGTGGATATGTTGGGTAGACTATCAAATGAATGGATAGAGTGAACATGTGGGACTAAGCTGTTTCCAGCAAGAATGTCTTCTAGATCTTAAAATATTCCTCTATTCCTCCACTGCTTACTCCTTAGGACAGAGATTTGTTGTGAGAAAATGTGACATTTTTAGTAAGATACAATATAAAAGCAACTCTTTTTTGCTTTTATATGACAGCATCTCTTAGTGCTGTTCAGGTGGCTGAATCCCACAGCTGTGGTTCTGCTGTCAGTGTTAATTACTTCATCATACTTCATCAGTTTATACCTTTCCCTTCTTTTTGCTTGTTCTATTTTCTTCAATTAATTATGTGAAAATTCCTATCTCCACATATCAGCATCTGTGTCAACTTGCTTTTTTTTGCCTTGTATTTTCTTTGTATTTGGTTTCTACTCCAGCTTTAGTGTTCAATTAGACATCAGTTAGAATTTTAAGCCTTATTTTGCTTGAAAGCTGTGTAAACTAACATCCCTCTGGTCCAAAGCACTTGTTACTTCTTTAGAGGCAAATTGTAAAAATCAGCAACTTCAGACAAAGGAAAAAGGAAGATGATGGTTATGCATTGAATAAAATAGACACCATCATGTGGTTGATAATGTAAATGAATGTATAGAATATAATAGTCTTACATATATAGAATATAGATATAAAAATAATGATCAGCCATAAAATTAAGTTTTCAAGCCCCAGTATTAATCTGATCAGCTGTGTGATCTTAACAGCAAAAATCTGAGTTTAAAGAAGTAGAAAATGTGTTGTGTTGAATTGCTGTAACTCTGGGGGGAAGAAGTGCAAATGTACATCAGGGAAAATGCTCTGATTACCTTTTTTTTTGTTCTGGTTTCCTATTCTGGTCTTATTCTGTATATTTCTGTTTTTTAAGCTTGTCAAGTAGAGCAAGATTGGGAAGGATTATTTTCTTCCTGCTGGGATTAGGCTGGAAGATGGCAGTTGGTGATCACAGCTCATGGCGCTGCTCTGTTCCCTTGTCATCAGGCTGCTGTGAGAGCAGTGCCTGCTCCAGCAGCCCCTTTGGGACAGCAGTCCCTTTGCAGCTGTGCTGGGGCACTTGGCACTGTCCTCCTGAAGGCATCTTGAGGTACAAAGTCTTCAAACACATGAATCACTTCTTGTGGAAACCTTGCAGACCTACTGAGCTGGAGACTGCTTTCTCCATGGGCACACAGCACATCCATAGTTGGAGATGTTCTTTTACATCACCTAAAGGGCTAGGTAATATTTATGGGCAGCTTTAAAAATACCTTTACTGTCTCTGATTTGGTAATCCAGTAGGATTGAGCTGGCCAAATGCTTTGGGCCATCGAGAACCTCTGGTGTTGGAGAAAGCCTTGTGGGGCAAAATAACACAAGACTATGAAGCTAAAAAGTCCTGTTGAACCATGATTACTGTTGTAATCTGAAGTAAGTAAAATGCTGCTGTATCGCTTCAATTTAGAAAATAGAAATTTGCAAGGTAGTAATAGGAAGGCACTCTGGAAATATTTTAAATTGAGAACATATTACACCATAGGCAGCTATCAGGAAGAAGTGTTATTCTTTTGAGACATAATCGAGCACTTTAGTGGATATTGGATCTGCTTATGGAATCCAGGAGTTTTTTATCATGCCATTATAAGATTAAGATTAACAAGTTTTTTTCTAGTTACATTAGTCAAGCAAAAGCTTAGTACAAATCTTACACTTTAATGAACATATTCAGCTGCAAGCAGCAACCCCCTATTTTATAATATTTTAAGGAGTTTTGTATTATGGCACAAATTTTTAACTTAACATTTATTTTAATTTTTGGAATCTTAAAGTATGTGATACTTTGCTTTTGAAAGAATATTCTTAGTTAATGCTTGTGCATCTACCTACTTAAAAGGAAGAAAAAGGGAAAGTTACGGACACTGGCTGAGGAAGCACTTTTGGGGCAGTCTCTTTCAAGTCCAAAGGCAATCTGCAATGTCAAACTGTTGAAGCAGAATTTCTCCTTCAATGGGCTCATTTTATTATTGGAAATTCTAGTTAAACTAAGAATTGCATTCAGGTAGTATTGTGACTCTGAGGAAAATTTCCCTCTCGCTCCATAGTCTGAAACTCTAAATAGCTGCTGTAGAGCCTGTTCATGTTCCAATATTTTGCCTGATATGGTCTGTACACCATTTGGTAAAAAAAAAAAAAGCTAAAAATCAATAGCGCTCTCCAAAAACTATACCTCTGTATTAAGTCTACTATTACTACTCAGATAGTAATATTTTTACAGTCATGGTAAAGTGATTTCATTTTTTCTGGTTGTTTCATTACAAATTAAGCATGCACACATTCATAGACACCAGAAGGAGATGTTGGGATGTCTGTAGACATCTATTTTGCTGAGGCACTACCAAAGCTGGTTTCATGTTCTGGGACATCCTGAGATGTTTCTGAAAAGGACCATATGAGCCAGAACATTTCTCATGAGTCTTTCTAATAAAAATAAATTATGTGTAAGTAGCCATTTAGTTTTATGTTTGAGCTAATCCTGGATTTTTCTTCTGTTTTGCTTAATAGATACATTACTTTTGCTATCTATGTCTATAAGGCAGAAGCTAAAGTCTGAAAATTCTAAGTTTAAGGTAGTCCTAGATAATGCTCATGTTGGACGAATGCTGCTTATTAAATCCCATTTTCTTGTTTAAAGTAGATTGTAACAGTACTTGGAAAATTGTTTAGTAGAATTTAATTTCTTAAAATACAAAGATTTTTATTGTAATTAATACAAATGACACATACAAAAGTTCCATTTTCTCTCCTAGGTTTCAATTTTAAATTTATATAAAACTAAACTTATGTTATTGATCTACTTCACTAGAATTGACATAGTCTGTGCTTCGAAATGAAACAAATCTTGAAGACTTCTGCCTATAGAAATTTAGACTAGAGCAAAATGAACTTTTGGCATTAAAAAACCCATTGTTACAAAATACTTATTGTCTGAGCTATTTAAAACTCAAATACAGAGAAGAGAGTGAAATGCTTGCTGCTAAGTTTAAATATCTGGCTTTATGGTTTCATGAGGTAGGACCACAAAGTCTTAGATAATGACTCTCTTCCAGGTTCTTAAATTGTCTTATACTTTAATGCATATCTCTGAAGGCAAATTGTTACAGCGTGGAACATTTTTTAATTATATAATTTTCTTGCAAGTTCCATAGTACAGTACCTTAATTTTGATAATGAAAGGAGTTTTCTTTTGAGAACTTGGGTTACTGGAGACTTTTAAAGCCTGTCTGGGGGTGAGATTTAATTTAATCCCTTGAGTATTTAATAAGCATTCCTGAGACTTGCCAAAAGGTGACAAGATTAGCACTTGAGGTTTATTGACAGGATGCCTCATAGGAAAGACATTTATCTGTAAGGGTATTGTTTTAAAAGAAGGAATAAAGTCTTGGTTAAGCCTTGGGAATGTACACACTTTCTGAAATGCAGGAGGAATAGAGCACTTTCTTTTCATCCTGGCACAGGGAATAGCACTTTACAGAGGTAAGAAATAGATGTTGACAAAACTTCACAGTAACTAACTTCCTATCAGAAAAAATAAGAACTTGAGGATTAAGATGGTTTTGACAGTCCCTGCCACAAACTGAATTCAGGCATGCTCAAAAGTCATTATTCAACAGTAGAATTGTATTCTTGCATAAATGCTTGTATCCAAATGCATTTGTGTGCTGGAGAATGACAGAGGTTACCAGAGGGTTTGTTGTTTCTGGATTTAAAAATCTCAGGAAGAACTAAATCATATCTTGTGTTCCAAGATTTTAGCATGTGAGACCTCTCAATCTCTTTGTCTCCTGTAATCTTCTTGAGAGAACTCTGTGATTAACTGGTCGTGAAGTCTTGTCTGCATCAGTAGGTCTTGGCTAATCCTGTGCCCATCCCAAGGAACAAATACTCCGTGGTACTGATTCTACTTTAGCATACCCCAGTGTGGTCCTGTTCCCATCAAAGTGTTTCCTTTGGGTTTATATAGCACAAATAGAAGAATAATTAGGTCCTTTCCTTTTATTTTATCTATGGAGTATGTATTGAGTGACTTCTTTTAAAGCAGTTGTGATTCAACGGGGATGTTTTTAATTTGCTGCCTGTTCTCTTTTACCTCTGAGGAAAGAATTTTGTAAATGCTGAATAATTTTAGAACATGTTTTCTTGGTTAAGGGTTGGCTCATATTTTCAATTAGTTTTAAGAGGAAGGAAATCGTGTAAATGCTGTGGAATTCAGATAAGCACTGTGCATAGGAAATAAGTACTTTAATTTAGGGTGCCTAGAATTGGTAGGTCAAGCTGATGATAGTAAAGGAGCAGACCTTAACTTTGTTTCAAAGAACATGTAATCAATATTCACTCTCCTGTTTTATTTCCCTTTTACTTGAGAATTTGTTTTGGTGAAGCTGAAATGTGCAATTGCTTAAGTATTCCACAGGGTGTCATGAGGCAGTTGTTGGAATCATTAATACTTGGATGAAGTAAAGAAAGAAACATAGTGTGCAGTCCTCTGAATGCCAGTTAATGTAATTTTAGATGTGACTAATACACATGCCATAAAATAAAAAGTTCTTAACTCATTAACACGTGTATCATGTTTCTGTATCTGTATAAAATATACACACGAAGAAAAATATTGCAAGAGGTCATTCACAAGAGTAAGCTATTCTATGTCAGGTCTTCCCAAAAAGACCTTTCTATATATTCCTTAGTATTTTATAGTTTACACAGCAAGTGGAATCTTTAGCTCATAGCAGTAATCTGATATAGCAAGCGATGTATATATTAAAAAAAAAAAAAAAGGGAAAAAGAAAAAAGGTACAAGACTTGTATTTGACATGCTGTAAAGAATTTCTAAATGAATTGTGCTCTTCCAAATTTACTTTCAAATTTTGTTTTAATTTTAATTTAAATTCTTTTAAAATTTATTTTTTCAGAAACACACTTTATGCAGCGCACACAGCAGTACTGTGGATTTTATGACTTGTTAATTGTAGATATATATGATGTCAAAACTTCAGGATTTTTTCTCCCACACTTGTATAATGTAGTAGGAGGAGAATTTTTACCAAGGTGTGCCCCAAATTAAAGTGCATTTGATTATGGTGGTTTGTTCTTGCATATAGAGATCAAATTTTTATTGACGTAACTGTTGACTTCTGCAGAGCTGCACATGCATTGAATTCAACTTCAGGTTTGTAAAGAAATCTAGAAAGTGACTGTAAAAGCTTCTGCTTCTCTTAAAATCTGAGTTGCTTTAAATGGAAAGATATTGGCTGTGTGAAAAAAAAAAATCATGACATTTTAAAATGAACAGGAAAACTGAATTCATTTCAGTAGCAAAAGAATGTGATCCAAACTGAAAAAAATCACTGATGAAAGTAAGAGTTTGAATATCTGTTGACAGTAATAATTTGTCTATTGTTGACAACGTATTTGAAACCAGTTTTGAACAAATGATACGTCATAGATTTTGGCATATTTTCTTACATTATCTGAAATGGCATACTAAAATAACAGACCAGTTAATTTTCTTGTTACTATTTATTTGTGTGAAGTCTTAAGTAACAAATCTTGGGTTTGTGCCAGTTGGTGCATAATAATGAGTGGCACTGAGAGTGCAGGATGGAGGGAGGGGGATTCTTCCAACAGACAATTAATGAAATTTTACACATCTGACACAACACCCCCACCCCCCCTGTGTTCTGCCCAGAGGTCACAGTGCCTTACAGCCACAGAAGGGGATTGCCATCAGAATCAGAAGCTGAGTGCTTTTATTCACATTTGCTTCCAAAGTCTACATTGCTCTGTGGACAACCTCTTGTGCAAAACCTTTGTGATTTAACTCTTCCTGAATTAACCACTATAAATCATGACAGTGTGCTTATAGGAACTTGAGCAATATGTTCAAATATTTTCTAGATGAGGAACCAGTTTTATTTAAAGAAGTTAAAATATGCAAAATAGAGTGACATACTTGAAATATTCGTGGAGGTGAAGAAAGTGAGTGGAAGTGGTGCCCATTGAGATTTTTTGTTTGGTTGTTTGTGGGTTTGGCCTTTTTAAGAATAAACATCCTGATCTCTGCCCAGCTTAGTTTTCCTTACTGCAAGGCATCATGGAAGAAGAGATTTTTAGATAGGCAGGTTATGATCTTTCTTCTTTCTCATTTTAAGGCTCACAAAAATTGGTTTGCCTCACCCTTTTCTTGTCCTTCTTATTGGGCAGGAATAATCTAACAGGGTAATTCCAGACATACTTTGAATTACTGAGCTAACAGAGTACCTTAAACTAGAGTGATTAATATCAGAAAATATTTAAATAATAAAACACCTGACTGCAGTGAGATTTTTCCTTTATTTTATTGGAAAATTATACTGCTTCAGCAAAAGAAAACAAAATAGAAAAGGCTGAAGTTTAAAACTGTTGGTGATATAGCAGTTACACACCTGGCAGTATGATGAGGCATGTGTATCATATGAGTGATGTGTATGCACTCAGCATTGGAACATTGTGACAAGGTTGATGATTGTTGTAATGTTTTTATTTACAGATTGAAAATCTACAGGAGCAACTTAGGGACAAAGACAAACAACTAACTAATCTAAAAGACAGAGTGAAGTCCCTGCAGACGGATTCCAGTAATACAGACACAGCCCTGGCAACCTTAGAGGAAGCCCTATCAGAAAAGGTAATGTTTTCTCTTGAAAACCTGTATGTGCTGCTCTTGTGGGTGAAGTATGTGCAGAAAATGTGCTTCTAAGTTGGCCTGACAGCTCTCTCAGAGGCTAGTGGCCTTGTCAGGGAAGCAGGTGGCCCTGTTCTGGTAGGATGAGCAGGAATGACTGTCAGGGGATGAACTGACACAGAACTTGGAGGGGAGGGAGTGATGTCCTTTGAATGCTTATGGAGAAAGTGGCCCAGGACATGGGAAAGTTTTGCCTTAGTCAATGAGGTGAGTGGTTATTCCCTGAAAGAACTGAAAGGCATTGGACACCTGATTTTAAGAAGGTAGAATTTTGGGCATTTTTCTGTCTTTGTGATCTTGATTTTCCTGTTATTTTTCCCATTAACAGTTGGTTGTGCCAACTGTTACCTTGGCTTGTTGTGAGCTCTATTGGCTTCCTACATTTCATTTTTAAGGGAAACTGTTTCATAAAAAAAAGTATTGAGCATTCCTTTTTTTTTCCTTTACAAACTCTATGCCTTTAATTTGAAAATACCTAGGAGAAGGGATAAATCTGGACTGTTTAAATTAGTGGCAACATTCCTACCAGTTTCAGTGAGGTCAGGTTTCTTCTTTCAGTTCACTTTGAATACAAGGTAATGCAAGTGAATTTATATGCCAAAAAATTAGTACAAATACCCACATTTTTCAGCTCACAGATTTTAAAATATACTACTTAAATGTGAGCAGTAAAGTAATATGTGCCATTCTGCAGTGTGTAATCCTATGAAGGTATTTATGACTGCATATGACTTGAAAATGCTGCTGTGGTGTTGGCACTGACACATACAATGTTAATGGCAGATTTTTTATTTCTTGTGTGTTTAATTGATTTTCTTGCATTTGCTTAGTCAACAACAGTGAAAAAAGTTATTATTGGTATTGATTCATGTAGATAAGCATTTATTTATGCAGAAAAAATATACATTTCTGTAATCTTTCACTGCTAATCTGGACACAGTGTTCATCAATTTCACAGCGTGTTAATAAAAAATGACAAAGTACTTTTTAATCTGTTTTCTCTCCTTGTAAACTATCTTTTCTGGATTAGTAACTTTCCCAAAATGTGTATAGAGGCAGCTGAGGGCTTTTTAAAGCAGTCCTTTGGGAAGCAGAGTGACTGTCACAATGGAGACTTGCACAGCAGTAGGAGGCAAGCACCACTGCCGAGTTAGGATTCCGATTAGTTTTTGAAGAACAGGGTGCTTGATCTGAGAGCGTGAGCCACAATGAGGAGGAAGTTTCCAAGGTAAATGCATCTCTCTGTAGGATTTTGATTGTTGTACAGGGAAATCACCCTCAATTTCTTTTCTATTGTAGTCCCTTGAAGGCCACATTTGGAAGGGCAGATTTTTCTAAGTCAAGGGTGATTTCCCAAATGAACTTAGACACTGAAAGAAGCCAGTTGCCATCCTCTAGAAATTCCAAATGGACAATTACACCTGGCTTTCTTCTGTCTTCTGGCAGCTAAATTCTTTGACAGTGTCTGTTTACACATGTGCCTCATTCCTTTCTGTGTCCAGCTTCCCAATTCCTCCTGACTGCTCTCAGAAACTTTCTTATGCAGCAGCATTCTTCAGACCTACAGACTTTATCAATAGTTATTTAACATTTCCACAGGGAATACTGGTAGAAATATGGAAAGAAGTTTGTCCAAGTGGGACAAAACAGAACCCTTAGTGAGTTGTTTATTAACAAGTGCATCAGTATAAGTGCTTTTATCAATTCAGTATGTAATGCTGTCAAGAAAGAATGATGCTTTCATTTAAGAATACCTGGTTTCCATTTTGTTTGCATGCTTTTTCTTTCTAGAAATTGTATCAGACCTACTTTTCAGCTATATAATTTTGCATGTATGCTCTGAGATTAGGATGGTTTTTTGCGTTATATTAATTCTTTGTCCATTCAATAGTTTTTAGAATTTTAATTAAAAAATAATGAATAAAATACTTCAGGACTGTCGGGGGAGCTCTTTTAAAATAGAATTAAAATGTATTCATACAAGTTCAGCTAACCACAATTTACTGAAATCTGATTGAATTGCTTTTCTTAGCATCTATAGGAAGAGAAAAACAAAACATGATCATATGATATTAATGAATTATAAAGCTGTTTTTAAAGTCCAAAACTCAAATGTTTTCCTGACGTTTTCTTGAAAATACACAGATTAAGATTTTGGCTCTGAATTAGGAAACGTGTCTCCTTATTCTTTATGCAAATAGATTTTTCCAAGTATCTGTCTCTTAATTTTCTTTTGTATTTAGTGATTAGGTATCTTGGGAAAACTAAATGAGAAATTAATGTAGATATAATAAAGCAATGTCAAATTTTCCTTCTTTTAATCTTATGATTTTTCTGATATTGCTGGTGTGATTTGTCCTCTTGTCAGAAATCAGAAACAAATCAACTTCTGTCACATTTGAGTTTATTTTGGGACTAAGCTGCAAAACATATTCAACTATTTATCCCTAATTTCAGAGCGTCTCCTAAGCACTGAAAATTTGTAACAACAATAATAAGGATTACATTGCAATTAAAAAAGAAAAAAAAAGATTTGAATATCAGACTGTGCAAAAGTGCTATCAGCTGCCTTGATGTTATAACAAGAAACTTTTCAAAGAATATCTCAGCTCTTGGACTGGCCCAAAGCAGCTCAAGAGGTTGCTTTCATGAAGCTGATATTTATAAAGTTGGTCCTACTGTAGCAGCATACAGCAGATAAGCAATGGAGTATGTCTGATAATGGAGCTATATGCTGGGGCAATTCAGTTCCTGCTTCTGTGATAAAGTGCAAATAGATTAGACCTGTGAGGTCCCAGATTAGTGCATAAGGAAAGCTACCCAATGCAAACAAGACTGAAACAAGAACACATTGTTAGGATTTCTGCAAGTTAGCTGTTAATCAAGCAAAACATGGTTTATTAGGGCCTTTTAACACGCTTTTGACATTTAGCCTTATGCAGCTGACAGATAAATTAGTCTTCTTTTGTGATTGACTGAGAAAAAAATATACTGTTCATTAAAAAGATGAAATAGTGTTATGTTTGAGTTGTTGTAGTTGAAAAAATAATTTGGGTAAATAAATCTTCAAGAAGGAATTGGTAAAAAATTAATTCTGAATATAACCTCAGGTGGAATCTGAATGTTTATGGTTATTAAACAGTTCTACTTTATGGAGGCTGGCATCTTAATATTCAAAGTATTAAGAATTTACATTGTTTGTTATTAGGAATAAACCTGAAATTATTTAGCGTCAGAAGTTTAGATTGGAAGGATGTTAAAAATCATCACCTAGTTGCAACCCCCTTGCTGTGGGCACGGACACCTTCCATTAGACCAGGATGCTTCAGCCCTCAGATCTTCCTGGCCCTCCTCAGGAGCTTCTGCAGCACATCTGTCTCCTTGTGTGGGGGCCCCAGAGCTGGAGCAGTTCTTCCCCAGCTGAGTGTCAGTAGGGCAGGAGTGAAGAGTCACCTCCCCTGACCTGCTGGCCATGCTGCTTTGGATGCAGCCCAGGAAGACAGGTGGTGTTCTGGGTTCTGAGTGCTCACAGCTGAGTCATGTTGAGCTTTTTGTCACTGTACACAGCCAAGTCCTCCTCCTCTGGGCTGCTCTGTCTGTTCCCCGCCCAGCCTAGCATTCCCTGACCCAAGTGCAGGACCTAAATTGTGTTACTTCTATGCCCACCTAACTGCCACCACTCAATGATGCCAGTAGTTCTCCTGATACTCTGCTTCAAGACCTGCTCCCAGTTGGAAGGCAGTTCTAGTGGTTATTTCATTGTACCTTAAGTATTTCTCTCTGATTGATATTTGCATCCTTCAAGTGTTGATGAAATGTGATTTTGTAGAACATAATCAGAGCTTAATGAAACCATATTAGTGTGTCTGCTTTTTCCATTTCACCCTTTGAATTAATCACCCAGTCAATGATTGGTGATTGTCAGCAAACCTTGAAATAGTTATTGGAAATCAGCAAAATAGACAGAAATGTGGCTGAGTTTAAATGTCTGTAGGGTTGCTGTTAATTAGACAAAGAAAAATCTTCCTTTGGGTTTCTTAATTTGTGTCAGGGTACTTTTTCTGTGTCTTGGACAACTGTTTTTTTGACATCTCAAAATATGATACATGTAAACTGTAAGTTGCTGATAAGTTTGCAAGTGGCTGATTAGGTCTGGAACCTTGACATCTTATTGCAAGCACTGTAGAGTAATAACAAAATTGAAGCTGAGTAAACTGGTCATACCTCTGAGGAAACTATTCATGTCTTGCTTTGAACTTTTTTTCAAGATTTCAATCACTTATTGAATGCAGGAAATACGTTATTGAAGTGACTATCTTTCCACATCTATCGCAAAACTAAACATACTTGCATCAGTATAGCTCTTAAATGAAGTTCCTGTACTGTGTTACTCTTATCAAATATTTAAAAACTTGATCTTATGATTTTGAAATCTAGAGAAATTTTGCATTGACTTTAATACCATGAACTTCATCATCCTCTGCTTCTGCAGGGTTTTTTTCATAAGTGCTACATAATGCAAACAAATTTAATGCTGTCTTTTCTTAAAATTTTTTCCAACTTTTCTGTTTTGTAATTCTTTCCCTCATTAGGAAAGAATAATAGAGCGTCTCAAGGAGCAAAGGGATCGAGATGACAGAGAAAGACTTGAAGAAATTGAATCTTATAAAAAAGAAAACAAGGACCTGAAGGAGAAAGTTAATGCTTTACAAGCTGAGCTGACAGAAAAAGAGGTCAGTCTTTTCTTAAAAACTCTGCTCTTCTATCTATGTCATTATGAGGAAAGAAAGTGCATTAGGATTACTCTTGAATCATGTCAAGTACTGAAATTCTGCCTCTTTGCTGTTCAGCTTCAGAACTGCTGTTTTCTTAAGCATTCTTCACAGTCCTCATTTGTACATAAAATATTGCTTCAATTTTTACATAGTTGTGCATCATAATCTCTTTGTCCTTTACCTAAGCTTCCACTAGGCTCAAATATTCTATTGCTGCTCCTGTTTTTGTTTGTCAGTTGGAGAAGTAGTTTTCAGTGTGTTCCTACCTCCAGAATATGACACGAGCTTGTCTGTACTATGAATGTTTGTGTTTCACTGCATGCCAGCTCCCGTGGTTCCAGCTGTATGCACAAAATGATGTCTTTTGCTATCAGTGCTTATCTTTGAGTCAGCTCTTTTTGGGGGAGGGGGAACAGGATCCAAGTGATTGCTAAGTTGGCAATGAGGTAGTCTCCTGGTGACTAGGAATTAACTTTTTACTCTTGGTCGTTTTCCAGTCTAGTTTAATCGATCTCAAAGAACATGCATCTTCATTGGCATCAGCAGGGCTGAAAAGAGACTCCAAACTTAAGTCTTTAGAAATAGCCATAGAACAAAAGAAAGAAGAGTGTAGTAAGTTGGAAGCACAGTTGAAAAAGGTAAGTTCCATCTTAAAACCAACAAACAATCAGCAAAACAAAAATCAGCATCCCATACCCTCATTTTGAAGTAATGAACTTATTTACTCTTCTGGAGTAAATCTAGAATCTACCCATTTTATGCTGTTTGCTGATGCTTGCATCAAGTACTGCTTTTTCTCAAGAGGTTTGTACAAAAGCCACTAGTGAGCCTCAGAAATTGTCCTCAGTACCTCTTTGAGGGAATTCTGAGAAGCTGCAACAAATAGATGAACTGAGAGCAGGGCATTGGAGGGAAAAGGGCAGAAAGGAATTATCAAACCAGCAATTTCTATGTGTGAATTAACACCACTTTTAGAAGTAAACTGAAAAGTTTGCAGGATGAGAAAAAAAAAATTAATAACTTAAGAAATGCTGGAATTCCTAATAAAAAAAATCAGTTCCTAAAATGAAAACTCTAGCTAGGTTTTATTTTGATGTATTTTTGGCTTTGTTGGTGAACACATTTGTGATAATTAAGCAAAATAATCAAAAGTTTATATCAGCTGGCAATTCAGTATTTCTCTTCAGCAAGAAGTGGAAGCAAGCATTTAAAGGAAAACGTACAAACCCTGTATTTTATTACATGGTTTTACTTTAATTGCTGCAATAAACTAGATTTTGCTTAAATGATTTGCAAGTGTTTTGATACCATTGTTTCTTTGACCTTTCTCTGTGTTGTAGTAATGTCTGCTCTCATTGTTCTCATTACGTATTTGATGGGGTCAGGCATTACGTTTGCCTTCTGCAATTCGTGACTAAGTGTACATCAAGTGTGGTTTTTGTTTGTTTTTGTTTTTTTAAAATATTGATATAGTTTTTCATTTTCTGGTAATTAATATTTGTTCTGTGAATGTTATCACTGTTAGCATAATATTCTGACACTCTTTTTACCCAGGTTGAGTAGTATCCTGCTCAGATTAAGCACTGTTTCAATAGCCTGACCTGTGAAGAAGGTATTGCAAATTATAAAGGATACCAGCGTGTAAACCTTATACTTGTATTCTCTCTTAATTCAGAATGAATATGTGCAATTAGGTGCCTGCATTAGATCTTTAGTTGAGAGCAAGGGAAGCTTTTTTTCAACATATACAAATGGAAACACAAATAATTTAAGTTTCCAATACCTTAAAAAAGCTATTGATAGTGTAATTAAAATTTCAAAAAAAAAGGTTTATCTGGAAGTCATTTAGTTTGCTTTAGTTTGTTAGAATAAATGTTTGTGTACTTTGCACTCCACTTCAACAGATACTTCATTACAATCTGAAATATATATTTTTTCTTCATTTAAAAAATACAGTTAAAAGAGTCCTAGAAGCACAGATCACTTAAAAAACCCTCATCAAAATCCTCTGGAAGGACTTGAAATCCTAAGTCAATAGTTTATGACTGTACATATAAACACATCATACAGTCATGGAAAAACAAGCACTTAGCAAAGTCAGAGAGTGTCTGGGATGTCTTCTGTATAAAAAGGGAGAATGTTTCTTGTGTATAAATACAAACAATTATTGAATGAAAGTTGAAAACACAATAGTTTTATTATATCATAAATGCGGCATAAAGCCCCAATGGAAATTCACCCACCATTTTTAGGAGACCAGGTATTTCCACAATAAAATGCAGTTACAACCTTCTTTCTGGGCATGCCTAATTGAACAGAAACAGTGACTGTTAATGACAGTAGACTCCAAACAGTCATTTTCAATTCACATTTTCTTTAATGAAATACTTTATGTTCAAACCTGTAAATACCCTGCATTAAAAGTAATTGGTCCCCAGAAAAAGACCTGCACCGTGTTCTCACTCCTCAGGAAAGTGAGTGAAACAGAAACCTGGGTCACTCTTGCACATGTCTGGCTCAGAGGAGGAGGGGACAGCAACAGGGTCAGAAATGAGCCCACGTGTCCCATGAGTGTGCTCACATTTGTGCATCAACCTCTGCAGGAGCAGAGGCACCTGGCACAGTTTGCTTCTCTCTTTCCAAACCCACTCCAAGGGGCAGTGTCCTTGAAAAAATTCCAAGTAGCTTACACAGTACTCCTCTCTAAAAATATCATGGGGGAGGTACTTTGTTATGCTGCTGTAAAATAATTATAATTCAATGTTGATTTATAAGTTTTAACAAATAAAACTAAGAAATATGAAGGTAGTACTCTGTGCACACTTGCTGGGAGTTAGTTTTGCATGAGTGCTAATGGTGGTAAGTGCTATGTCTGAAGGAAAATGTGCCCAAGGGGCAAGTCCAAACTAAAACTGTAAATAAAAAAACACCAAAAGAACTTCTGGAGTTTCCCCTCTTCAGCTTTCCCTTCTTTCTGTTTTTCTGGTTTTTTTTTTTTTTTTTTTTTTGACAATAGGATTCATTTATTGATAATAAAGATGGATTTTATTGGGTCTGAATAGATCCAAATGTTTTTTAGTACTGCATAACTGGATTTTTTGCATTTCGGCAAGAGAAAATATGCTGATTCTAAACCCATGATTTCACACAGTAGGTACATTTCAAAAATAAGCAGATATTTGTACAAAGTAATTATTCATGTGACTGTGCTAGGTTTTGGTATAAAAAGTAATGTTTTAAATTATAGACATGCTTATTGAACATTTTGTGACAAATATTATGAATTGAAATACATAAAAATTTTCAAATAAAAAATTTTAAATACCAGAGAATGGTCAATGCTTTTTTCCCAAAATTCCATAGATTTTTGTTGACTTTATATTGCTACTTGTGAACGAACAGCAGGACAATTATCTAATAGGTAGCCAAGTGTTTTATATATATCTGTGTATATATAATCTTTATTATCCACTCCAGAATTTCCTCCTTTTGTTGTTTTTCATTATCTTAAATTTACTTGCTTACTGACATATTTGCAGTTGCTAAAGAACTATTCGCCAAGCTGTACTGTTTGAAAGTCATTCTGCATAGAAAATTCAGTATTGTATTAAACAAAAGTAAAGTAATAAATTTAATGATACTATTTAATTAATCTTTTATTATTACTGTCTTTGAAACTTTGGTGATAAATTGCAGCCTCAGCCAAAAGCACTTCTTGTGATTCATTGCTCAAGACCAGCACTTAATGTATCATCAAAAGTGGACACCTCTCTTTATTTCATGGGTTATTTAACTTGAGAAAGGGAAAGTAACACAAACCTTAAATTTCTTACTCCAGCTATTCTTTTTTAGGAGCCAAAGTCAACATTTATGTTTCCCCAGTGCCTCTCACTTTCACCAAGGAATGTTTAGAATCTTAAATTTCTACTTTTTTTTTCTTTTTTTTTTTTTAATGACATGTTCTTCTGTGCAAATGCACTGGTTTTGTTACGCTAATGCTGTTTTCCTGGATCTTTCCTTCTTTTCCTGTCTGTGCTTCACTCCTTACCAACTTTGCAATGTAGCAAGCTGAGCAGTTGTTCAATCAGATGTACAATCCAGTAAGTTCATTTTTAAAATGCCCGCTGTAACATATGGAAGCATGAGGATCCATTCCCTTATTGTGTTGTGCTCTTCCTCTGTGGAGCTTTGCAGAACACTCCTGGTGCTCACTCTGCTGTATCCATTATATCCAAATAAATGAACTTTGTGGACTTGAAGGCCATTTTAAGAACCTGAAATGTATTAAATAGGTACATACTGTGTTTCTGAGAAAACAAACATCCTTTAGGTCCTCAACTTCTCCATTAGAAAATGCATGCAGAAATTTTTTTTCCTTTCGCTTTGCCTTTTAATTCCTCCTTGTACAGTACTTTATTTGATCCTTCAAACTTATATAACTCCTAATTTATTCCGTTTATCTTCAGTGGCTGAGTTAATTAGATGAATAATAATATCTAGGAAATGACTGGCAGTATTTTCAAAAGTCCATATGACTAAAATAGGTCAGTTCTACTCATGAGTGAGTGTATACATTTAGCATATATACATTAGGAACATGGAAACTTTGTTTTTAAGTGAAGAAAAGACTGAAATATAAAAAGATAAATGCAAAAGGCATTAATTTTTGCAAAAGCACAGTTTTGCTTTGGCTTGTTTAGCATTAATGTTCTCACCAATGCCCGATTTAATTGCACAAAATCTCTTTTGATTTGACTCCTTTTTCAATTTGAGGAAGAGCAGCAACAACCCTTTTCTCTGCAGAGAGCAGTTTCTGTCTTTTTGGCTGAGACTGTTGCAGTTAATGTGCTGTGAGCATCACAGGACAGAAAAATGATGTAACTGTAAGAGCAATTTAAAAGCTATAGTTTACATAGTAATCCTGGTCAGAATTACTCTGTAATTTGGATAGTGTATATACAGAAGAAGTGGGTTTGTAGCTTAAGTAATGTGATACTACACATTAGAGGAGGTATTGCCATTGCTGGAGTCAGTGGGAGCTTTGCCATGGGTGTCCATGGACCAGGATTCCAGCTTTGGAATCTGTTATGGTTAGGTTTTGTAGCTCCAACCCTGTCACCGATGTGTCATGACTTTTGTATGGGAAAAGAGATTCCCATACAATCTCCTCTATTTATTTTTGAAGTTGTTGATTACCTGTGTTTAGAATTTAGTCATGAATTGTAGCACAATAGCACAAAACCTGATATCGCCTCTACCCTCTGGCACAGTGCTGGAGAAAGAGCTTGTCCCTTTCAATGATAAACCCTTTTTTCTCTGTATCATTTGAGTCACTTTTGTGGTAGTTATGTTTCTATTCACATCATTTGCACTGCTCCTGTGCGTGTCTTTTCAGACTGGAGTCTTTTTACTGTTGGTTTTAGCTTGGTTTTCATAAATACTGGCCAGTCATTAGATCAATATTAGTGATTCTTCTGTATAGAATTCATTTGTTACTTGCTAATCTGTTTGTGTGAAGTATTCCAAAGTCAGTCCTTTTCTTGACTGTTTTTTCTGCCTTTATGTGGTTAATTTTCAAAAGGACAGCCTGTTGGAAGTTGTAAAGCAAAAAAAAAGGATGCAAGATCTTTTTCCTTTGGCCCAAGCAGCAATCGTACTATACCCACAAGCTGATTTTTTAAAATAAACTTGTCTTGCTCACCTTCTTTCTTCTCCTATGTATATGAGAATAAGTTGTAAATAGAATTGGATATATATTTCTTCATGCTTTAAAGGTGAACTTTTTGAAATACCCAATGAGAATTTGTGCAAAATTGATTATAAGAAATTACATTATTGCCTTTGTGCTGTCATTTAAATATCATGCTGTACTGAGTTTGGAGTTCAGGTGAACCTTTTTCTGAATATTAAAAACTAAATTTTCCGAGATCTTCTTTAAGAGAAATGTCAGATTAAAATTTAAACTACTTGCAGAATACACTATAAATTACTTAGAGCATTCCCTAAAGTTTAATGAAAACCTCCTGAGTTTTAAGGAGGCAAGAAAATTTGTGTGACAGCAATCTTTTTTCCCCATTCATTCTTGAAAGTAATAAAATTTGAAGGATCTTACAAAGTAATAAATATCTTGCATGTAAATTCTGCTGTTCTTTTTTTTAAGTACCCACTTGATTTTTGTGTATGTTTGTGTCTGAAGCTTTAAAAATGAAATACTTATCTATCCCTCCATTTCTATTATGCAGAATAATACATGCATGGCTATAGCATAAGACTTTAATAGCCTAAATAATTCATGTTGCATGTCTGTGCCACTCTGTTATGATATTTCTGTAGGAAATTTGTGATTTACATAAGGAAATGTTACTTTTCTTCTAAACAATTTGCAGTGCTTATGAAGCAAAGATGAGAACAGATGTATAATTAATGTAAAAATTTGTGACATTCTAATGGTAGAGTGATATGCTATTTTTACTCAGTTGTAAAAATAACATACACTATCACAGTCATAATATTGGGATAAAAAGCATCATAAAGTGAGTGGATTAGTTTGAAATTAACCTAATCTGTACACACAAGGGTTATCATTTGCAGATTCAGATTTAAGAAAGCTGAGAAATACACGTGGACCAGTCCCTCTTACCCATAAAAGCCCCACAGAAACAGAAAATATGTTTTCCAAGGTAACAGAGAACTTGAAGAGTAAACAGAGGACAGAAATTAAACAGAAAAAGGAGAGGACAGCAGAAATAGGCAGAGACTTTGATTCAGCGATTCATGCAGGTTCTGTCTAGAACTAGATCCAGCAGTTCGAGCTACAGCCTAAAAAAAGCCAAAGAAATCTGCCCTGTCCTGGCAGGAGCAGGGTCAGTATCAATAGAGCTGCCTTTTAACTCCTTTGGGCCTACTGTTTGACCTCGGAAGTCAAGTTCCATCTGTCAACAAATCACCCCTGATCTGTACACAACAAATTCAGAAAGGTGCCTAGTTCAGATCCAAACACATCTTTCATAGCCATGAAATAAAATGGAGCCTTGTAAGTAATTCTGTGCCTTTGTCCTGGCCATGTCAGAGGGATTGTGTTTTGCTCTTTTCTAGTATCAGCAGCTATGTTTACAATGTGAAGAGTCCCTTAAAGGGAATTGCAGGTTAAAGTACCACCTGCAGAAAGCTCTTTGAAAGATTCTTTTTTTGTTCTTGCTCTCCCTTTTTAACTAACTTTCCTTTACTTCTTCATTTGGGAAATACTCTTGTAGAAATCTGGTTCCTGACAATATTCCAAAAAAGATTCTCTAAGTGCTTTGGAAAGTAGAAGCAATCGGATCAATTGGTGGTTTGCAATACTGGTTTTATTTTTTTTTAGATTATTTTTTTTTTTAAGACCAACCTTGTAGTAACTTAATGCTTACATTGATTTATATGTGACATTGGTTGGATGCTTAATCACATTTAATCATACCTTCAAAGTTCCACTTCATGTTGGGGAAATGCAGTGACCCAGTTTGTGCTGCAGAATTTTCCAAAAGCACATTCCACAAATATGGAATTGCATGAGTACCAGAGAAAACAAGAACTGAAAATACTTTTGCACCTTAATGTTGATTTCCTTAGCATGCTGTTGAGCCGAGATTTAAAGGGCTAAAGTGAGGAATATATTTGTTATTTCAGGTGGTGATTTGTTTATCATCTGTGCAGTAGGTAATTTTTTCAGCACATTTCTGAGCTGCTGTGTGTCAGGAATACCCATGGTAGTAGAACATTTGGCACCTCTGCATTGGTGATGCTATCATGTTCTTGCCCAATTATGCATTTTCCTTGTAGAAAGTGCAGTGTGACAATGAAACATAAAAAAGAGACAGGCTTCTCTGCCTCATCTGCACAGCTTCCTGCTTGGGGGTAAGAGAAGGGTAGAGGTACATGGGGAAAAAGTTTGGGCTGAAGCTGAGACTCACTTCATGCTAAAGTGAGGACTGGTTAGAGGAAGGAAGATGGATATTTCTCCCCTCTATGAAATGATGGAAGCAAGGCTGGTATGTATTTAATTTTGTACCAAAGTGAAGAGACAGAAGGGTGACAGGGAGTTACACGAAAGAGCAATAGCCTTTAGAGAGGAACTGTGAAATTCTGGATTTACACTTGGGAGAGGAGGAGAAATCTGAAGAATAGGGAACAATATACTTTTTGCATAAGTTTCGTAGTATCTTGAAGGTGGGAGTTGGGTTATATTTCTTTTTCTAGAGTGAATTTACCTATGGAATTAAATTATTCCTTGCAAAACTACAAAATGTTAAAGCGTATAATTTGTAATAGGGTTGATGGACAATCAAAGTCTTTTCTCAGATAATTGGTCTTGAGTCTGAGTATTACATTGACATCAAAAATTACAAAGCTAGTTGAAAGTAAATTTCTTGATACAATTAACAACTGGTATAAAAGAAATCCAAGTTTATTATTGAGGGGAGATTATGAACCTGAAAAGGAATGTGTTGCTGACATCTCACTCAAATGGTAAAATCAAGATACTCCTTGAGTGTTACCTTGAAACGAGTTCTGGGTTTAAAAAGTCCTGTATCTGCATGGAATTCAGGACTGGAGCATGTACCAAAACAGAGATTTTGAAGAGCAAGGTCAGTAGGTTTATTAGGCTCCTCATGTCATTCCCTTGGCTTCTTTTGGTGATGAAATATTTCTTCTGAATAAAAACCTCCAAGTAGGATAAATAACACTTCAAATCTTCTTTTTCTTATTATCCTCATGCTTAAATGATATGTTACATGCAAATCCCCTAAGGTTTTTCCCTACTAATTTCAGTTTTTTGTTGTATTTATAGGAAACTCAGTCTTGTTCTTCATTTACAGAGAAAATTTTAACCATTGCAAAGAATATGGACCTTCTAGTATCTGTAGTTTATATTAGTTCTTTCCCAAACATGCATGCTTCATTTTCATCTGCATTTCTTTCATTGCTTGCTTGCATTGTCCATTCCCTGAAATTAAGAAGGATAAGTAAGTCCATGTCTTCTCTGCGTACTAAGATAGTTGGAGGACCTTCAGTTCTAAATACCACGAATTTCTGTAAAAAATCCTGTATGTTACCTGAATTTTCTATGTTTAATGTGCACTGCCTTAAACTACTTCTTTTTTCCTTGCCTGCTCTTTCAAGATGCCAATTAGGAATAATGGGAAGCAAGGGGTAGGCTAAGCGTTGCAGTGCATCGTTGTTTCCATCTGTCTGTGGTTATTGCAGCCAACAGTTGAAAGCACTCGGTGCCAGGTCGTGCTCCCATTGAAGTTAATTGGGTTTTTGCCATTAGGTTTGATGGGACTTGGCCAGGGCTCTGCACTGTTGTTTTTTCATTGCGTTCTCTCTTGTCTGTGGAACTCCCACCCACCCATGCATGTGTTTGCCAGGTTTGTGCTGTCTTCACCAATGGGCTTGTTCCTCTGACGTTTCAGGTTAAGTATTAATGATAGGCTAAAAAGGATTATTGGGGAAGATGTCTGCTGAAAGCAGCTTCTTTAGTGTATTGGTTTATCTTTTAAAATCACCTCTGCGTTAAAAACAATTTATTTCCTTGAAATTCTTTGTATCAAACTACATTTGAGACATCTGGTGATACAGATATATATATATACTATGTATATATGTATCTGTGTTTGTATATTTATACATGGACAAAGAGTGTGTGTTTCTGTATAGGGAAAGAGGACATGATTTGTTAGGAAATTGCCTATACATTGAAAACACAGTGAACTTAATGTGAATTTAATGAATTAGAGGTGAATTTTAGTTAAATTTAAAAAAACTTAAAGTGGGGTCACATTAAAACCCTTCTTAATAAATCTCCTTCCCTCTCAGGACAATAGAATTTAACTATGTAGATATTTTCATTTATTTTTATAATGCATCAGACAGGAATACCCATAATCCTTTTTAATGTAAACTTGAACTCTGAGACTGAAGAAGTAAAGCTTTTAAAGCTATTTAAGTTATTGTCACCCTTATCTTTTTTGAAATATTGATTCTGAAGGCTCATGAAGCTGAAGAGGAGGCACGGATGAATCCAGAATTTGCAGACAGAATGAAACAGCTTGACAAGGAGGCATCGTACTATAGAGAAGAATGTGGCAAAGCTCAGGCTGAGGTTGACAGACTTCTAGAAATACTCAAGGAAGTAGAGAATGAGAAGAATGACAAAGATAAGAAAATTGCTGAGTTAGAAAGGTAATTTTTGTATTGTCTTACATTGAGTAGCATTTTTGCTTACTTGATCTTCATTTCAGAAGCAGAGTATGTTTTTTAAGAGTGTATTGGTTATACTTTGTAAAAGAACAAAAAAGGGCTACTTGAGAACTGCATCTCCTGTTGACTGACTGGAAAAATTTAAGGTTTCCATATTTTAATACTCTTCAAAAAACAAGTGTGTATAGGAAAGGTCACATGCAATTTACAGGCACAACAACCCCCCCTAGAAAAACATATTGGGGAACAAGCCCGTCTTTTTAGTAAGTGGTGAATCAGACCTGCCCCCACATGTTTCTTCAAGTGTGAACGTCATCAGTCATTCTCAGAGGTCCTGAAAAGTATTGGTAAGTATTTCTAACCCATCTCATGACTATTTAATAAAAGTTGTAACTATTTCTCAATGTTCCCGTAGTCTTTGTTTGCTTCAAAAGGATATTTTCTGATGTTGACCAGGCAGTGATTATCTTGTATCTGGGAAGGTTGCGGAGGCTTTCCATAATAGGGAAAAGGAGGGGTTTGGGATTTGTCTTGTGGCCTTTGTAGTTAAATGGATCTTGGAACCTTCTCCCATATGGGGTCCTGCTATTTATTTGATTGATCTGTTTTCTTAATTCTCTTCCTTTAATTAGACACTCTTGCTTGAGTGAAAGAAGGAATTCTGTGTTTTCAAATAATTTATGTAGCTGTTTGATTATGATCAAGTCAGAAGAAAACTGCTTTGTGGTTCCAAAAAAGAAGTTTAAGTGATTTCATTTTTGTGATCATTGCTATAGTTCCAATCAAGACCAAGCACCCATTAGGGAGCATTACTAAGAAAGAGAGGAACGTGTCAGAAATGCTGGTTATCCTGGGGGGCAGAAAACAGCCAGCATGGAAAGAAAGATGTGTAGAGCACCTTTTACTGAGGATGACTTACCAATCTTCGCAGCTACCTGCTGCCAAAACTTGTTACTCTTTGCAGATGTTTGGTTGAGGTCAGTAATGATTAAGTGCCATGAGAATGGAGACCTCAAATTCAAAGTGAGATATTTGTATTTAAAATGGAACTGATTATTTACATAAGGACAACTGCAATTGGCAGTTGTCTCTCTCAGCACATCAGAATTTAGAATACTCAAGTGTTTGCATCTATTTTAATGTGTAAAGGGGGTCCCAGAGGAAGTGAGTAATCAAGAGTGGTCACTTGGTGCACCATGCCTGTGAGCTCTGCCTTCACTCACCAAAATCCTAAAGCAGCATATTGGAAAAGACACCAGTTAGAGGTTTTGTGTGGATGAGCAAGTGCTGCCTTTTCCATGCAGTGGTGCAGGGGCAATTACAGAGCCAGACTTGTAATTCAGCAACTCCAGGTGTGACCACCAGGTGTAAACAACAACTGATGCCCTCCTTGCACTGTAACACTGAATTATTGTATGACACCAGACTCATTAGTAGGCACAGTAATCTTGGGTTCAAGAGGATCATCTTAAGACCTTTATTAGGTAGCGCTCATGAAGGAGTTAAATGTTTGAATATTAAAATGACAAAATTAAAGGATGACGATGAATGAATGAATAAATCATGATGGTCATGATGAAGTACTGAAGCTTGTGATCTCAAATTTCTGGAAATGTTAATTTGATTTAAATACTTTATGTAAAAAGAGGTAAAGAATTGATAGAGAGCAGTAAATTCATTTGAATTGAGAATTATTGATTACAAAACATGAAGATACAAGGAACTAACAATTATTGATTACAAAACATGAGAATTATTGATTACAAAATTATGAAGATACAAGGAACTAACGGGTCCAAAGATACTGGTACAGCATTGTCAGCATACAATCTGTTCCTATTGTCTGAGAATCCTGTAGAGGGTGAGAATTTTCTTTTTTTGTATTCATTTTCTTTTCAAATGTGTTATACTCTTAGCAGTGAAGTTTTGGAGCACCGATTTCTAGTCTGTTATTGTTGATGAATGTGTTGACCCTGAAATAACTTCTCAGAAAATAATGTGGTACTGCTGAGTGAACACAGACTTTTGAAGAGAATGTACTGTACTTAGAATGTGATGGAGTGGTTAAACTTTGGTATGGACCTTTAGCATATATTTGACGTTTCCTCAAACTTCAGATGCAAGGGCATCTCTGGGGTCCTGTAGGAAAATGAATGTGACATTAAAATGCATTTATTCACTCATAGCTTGCAGGGATCCACATTCACTTCTGTGCCAATATCTTTACACTGCAAGATAATTGCAACAACATAAATTTTCAAAATATATCAACATAAATTTCTGAGGAAATGATAATCTAGACTATTGCAAGCTGTGGTATCCTCACAATATTTGTTATATTCACATAGGAATTTTTCAGCTTAATGAGGTGTGCTTGTATAAATAAGTTTGAATAGTAAAAATGGTTGTAGTAAAGTTATCATTTACAAATTCAAACAAAAATTAAAACAAGGGGATGAATATTAATGTTCTACTAGTCAGAAAGTATTGACACACATGAAGTGTCAAATACTCAGGGGTAGAAATATCTGCTTTGAGATATGGGCAGTTAAATTTAAAAGTGTCTGCTACTTGGCAGATAAACATTATTAATAATTATGAAGAAGTCTTTATATGAATGGTAATCTTTTGGTTTTAATGTGATTTTCTTGACTTAGAAACTATCACACTCCTGAGTGTCTTCACTTCAGATTAATATTATTGCTCATATGAAATAATGTTGGTCTGTTTCTTAATTTACTCTCCCTATATTTACTTTTCATTTTACAGTTTCTTATTACTACACAGGAGAAACGTCTTCTTCTACACTTAAGCTATTTGATAACTTTTATTACAATTTTCACAATTTATCTGTTTATAATTTTAAAAAAAGTTTAAAATCAAATGCAAGATGTTACATTTAATGTATCATGTACTTTTGTTAAATTTAGCTTGCTGGTTTTCTTCTTGGTTTTCTTGCTGAAGGAAATGTGGTTCAGGGTTTTTTGGTTTTTATTTTTGTGGGGTTTTTTTAATAATGTAAATGAAACTGGAGAAGGTAGTGATCAGCTTGAGTTTTAGTGCTAAGAGCCTCACCAAGGAGAGGGAGCTGCAGCTGAAACAGAACTGTCAGGACTGAAGGAGTGTATTGTTTAAAGCTTTTATTAATAGTGTTAGAATGAGAAGTATGTTTACGAAATGTAATAGAGAATCACAAAATGAAGTGAAATGCAGTGGCATAAAATGCATGTTTGTCAAGTTAGGACCAGTAAGGCTGCCTGATATAAACTAATGATTATCCTTGATACAGTTCAGGAAAAGAAAGATTGGGTGAATTTGCTTATGGCTGTGTCATTATGAGCCATCTAAATAATGAAGCAGGGATCTAAATAATGAGAAGTGAATCATGATATGTCAGAACAAATATCTGCAGTAAGGATAGGAAGGCATTAATGTCATCAGGTGCTGGCAAGGCTCTGTGTGGAACTCTGCTGTGTACTTCTCATCAGTCATATGCCTGGAAGTTGAATTAAAACTGGCAACAGGTGCAGAGAGGGCTGGTAGGAAGGAATGAAGTGCTCATGACACAGGAGGAGTCTAAGGAACAGTGGTCTGTTTTTCTGGCAAAACAAAGCTCTGTAGGGATGCATGTTCTGTGTAAATATGGGAAGGGATAAGCACTGCAGGGAAAGAAGAGTGATTTCAGTAAAAGAGCACTGGCACATGATACAACATAAATTACCCATTGGTAAATTTAGACTGAAAAGAGAAAGTAAGTGATCACAACGTGGTGAAGCTTGCAAAATCTTGGATCCACATTTCCCCAGTGGTATGTGAAATACCTGGCCATTTGCTTGGCTAAGTGTAGCTTCTTAGCAAAGATTGCAGCAACATAAAAGTCCATTTAAAATATTATACTATGAGACAAACCTGTTTGGTCTTAAACAAGAAGTTTTTTGTTTTTGTTATCTACTTTTCATATGCAGTGGGTATATAACACTATAGCTGTGTATTGAAGCTCTTGGGGTATTCAGACTACAGTTAATTAATTCTGAATTGTTTTGGATTTGAATTCTCATGAAGGTAAGTCTACACAGCAGTGGCAAGTCATTGCACAAGAGACAAAACATCAGTATGTGGAATAATTGCATTTTAAAAAACGTACTTTTATGGCTGTTGAGTATGCTCCTTTTCTTAAAAGCACAAAATGCTGTGTGTCAGGGACAGATTTAAGGACCAGTCTAGCTGTGTGGGGATTATTTTGGTCTTACTTTTTTGAAAAGGGTATGTTAGGTATATTTTTAACAAATAAAGTTGTCAAAAATCAGAGTATTTTCAGTGCTGAAGTATTAATTCTCTTCTTCATACTGAATTAAAAATTTGCTGTCAGCATTGCAAGGGGCTGCATTTCTGGGTTGGGGTGGGGTGTCAAATCTTCATCTTTGATTATTAGCTACAGTGCTTTGTGAACTTCTAAAGATCTTTGAACAAGTTGCCAAATTGTTTAGCTGCTTTGACTGCCATTGGATTTGACAATTGATTTGACTGCCAGTGGAAGAGCTGATGAATGAGGGTCACCAGCCTATGACAGTTCAAATGAAAGACTTTGTGGCATATGACAAGATTTTCTTGTTTTGTGGGGCAGCAAATGCTACCAAATTCATCCAATTTATTTGTTCTATTTGGTGTGTATATGAATTTGGAATTTGGATGGTTATAAATATGGATGTCTTTCTGCTGTCCACCAATGACAAGATACGCTTTTGATTTAAATTTTTTTTTCTTCAGTGCACAGGAAGGATGTAGCTCTGCAGAAATTTCATTTTAGTTCCTGCTTTTCCTTCCCTTCCCTTTCCTTTTCTTTTTTTTTTTTGTTTTTAATAATCTGCTAATATAACATCTGCTTGTTATATTTTTAAAGAACTAATGTGTTCCTCCCTTTATTCTCTTTTGCTGTCTTCCTCCCTATCTGTTTTTCTCCAAACTGCTGCTTTCATCCCTACTCCAACCAGCTTGACTTCCAGGTCAGTATTTTCTGCTCTCCTACTTAATGCTCCTTCCACAATGAAAGTTTTCATTGATGCTTCATTTATTTGGTTGTTTTGATTCCACATTATTAACTTCTGTTTGTATTTTGTTGTTTTTATTCTGCTTGTCCCTCTTGTGAAGTTTTTGGTCATTTCATTTCTAGACCAGAAACTTTCCAGTAAACGAATCTTTTTCTTGAATGCCTATAAGAAAAAATGTTTATTAACAACATATTCAATTCATATGTTGTTTTGTGTGAAATTTTTTCTTCTTCTGGTTTTGCTTAGGTTATCTTTCTTTAGGGAGTTTAACATTGGGAATAATTTTTGATAGATAGCCCAATCCAGCAGGTAATAAACAGTGACAATTGTATTCAGAGAGATTTATACTGAACATCAGAGGCTTATTCTTAATACTTTGCATTGCCCCTTTTCCTGCTTACAAACAGAATATGAGGAGTTGCAGTGGTTTAGAAACTTGTAGCTGGTTTTGCTGGCCAGATTCTGGACCAGCACATAACTGTAAAGGAGTTGTCTGTATGTGGTTTTATGCTGTGTTTGGATGTAACCTCATCTAGTCAGGTTTGTGTTCTAAATTCTTCCAGGTTGTAGATTAGTTTAGCTGGCATTTGTCTCTGCACACTACTTCTGAGTAAACTTTTCAAGTATTCCATGTCTTGGGGTGCTTGTTGGAAGCAAAAATTGATCTGGTTGACATTTTTTTCTCTTAGTAGGCCCTGGTGTTAATTTTCTTTCTCATGCTTATGGGTGGTTGTAAATTGTAAGTCAGCAGAGTCTTAAAACATTTTTTTGATGTTTTCTCTTGGGAGAGTCAAGACCAAGCACAATTCACTGTTCAGGCATGTCAGAGAAGTTTCTGACAGGAATGTCTTCAAATTACACAGCTAAAGATGGCTCATGGAAGAAAGATTACAAGACTTTTTTTTCCTCCTGATATTCTTTAGTGCCTGTCACAATCACAAGTTACTTTCCAGCTGAAAAGTTTTTTTTGTCAAAGTTGGGGCTCATCGATTTCAGTAAATAATTGGATGAATGTTAAATTTTCTGTCTATCTACTTCAAGTATATTTTTATCTGCTTGAGGGGATAATTGTTACACCCAGATTGGGAAAATACTTCAACAATTAAGTTTTGGAATCTTTCTTTCTTTCAGAAGTTAAATAAATGCATTTATTTTGGAGTTGGCCATGATGAAATTATTGTCTGAATGTGCATTTCTCTCAGAGCATATTCAACATTGATTGAAAATCTCTCTAGCTCGAGAGCCTAAAGAAAGGTATTATGCTATGTGGTTGTCATTAGGGTTGATTTCACTGGAATTCAGTGACTGGTATGCAGAAACATTTGTTCAGCAGTTGGAGGTGCAATTTCTGTTATGTTTTATTGACCTAAAAAGCCAACTGACCTTGTTGAGGCAAACTGTCTGCATAACCCTGCCAACTTCCATCCCTAGAGTCCCAGAGAAGTTGTAGAGTATGATTAGAATTTATTGTGGGTATTCAGTGAAGTGTTAAGTTTTCTCAGCTTGAATCTTCATTAAGGTCAAAACTTAATTTAAGAAACAAATCTATTAATTTCCATAATTTCTGCTGATCAGTATGTTATTAGCTGCCATTTTAGTCATCCATATTCCTATGAGGTTTTTATGGTTAGAAAAATGCTGCATCTGTTTTAAAACATGGTAGGCTATTGATACGGATGAAAAACAAGAAAATCAAATATATTGGCATAATGCCTTCATGTGCACCTGGCTGTACAAGATAAAAATATTCTGAGTACAACCATCAGTACAGTGACATCCCCACACCTTTTGGTTACAGCAGGTTATATACTCCCCAAACTTTTCTAACTGCAGATAAGCAGGAGATGGATTTTTTTTCCATGTGAATTGTAGTGACCAGTGCTATAAAGTTTCCCACCAGCTCTGATGTTGGCCTTCCTAATTGTTTGTGTGGGAGGCCAGAGCTCAGTAAGATGTGCAAGGGGAGGTTCAATGGAGTTTTAAATTTAACCTACAAGCCATCCACAGTTTTGTCAAATGTCAGTTTGATGGTTCCAAGGGCAGAGTGATATGTTGTTCAAAGATAATGTCCCTGGAGAAATGGAGATAGCGTACTACTGAAAACTGAGAGAATCTGTGATATACATTACTCTTCCGAGAGACTGGTTATTCTGAGTGAGAAACACAGTTGTCATGTTGGATAACAGGCAGATTGCTGACATGTCATTCTCTTTTAGTCTGTTTGCTACATATGCAGAACCCATGTTTTAGCATTTAAACATTTTGAAAGAGATGACATTTTGAGATAAGATTATATAGATTTAACTGATTTTGTGTGTGGTTTTAAACTTTTGTAAATTTCATTTTTTAAGAAATTGTAAAGTAGAGAGTTTATTTCTTTGTTATTTTACTTTAAAGGAAAAAAGGGAAATATTATATTAAAAAATAAGCAGAAATCATAATGATGAACACTAAAGATACAAACAGGGCCCTGGGACAAGATGATGCACTTTTATCCCACTCTCTTTTGAACTTGTCAGCATTGTTCTGGACTTTCCCTTTCAGTTTGCTGAAAGCCATGCAAAGGTTAAAATGGAAAGGAATTATTTAAATAAGTAAAGATATTTTGTAATTTCTCAGTGATTTGCTTTTTTTGAGATTTGATTTGGAGGGTAAATACTCCATAAAGTAAATGGTTATGCAGAAAGAAGTGGATGTGAGGAGGAAAGAGCTTTATCTCACAGAGGGAAAAATACCAGCTTTGGATTTGGTTGGATGTGACACCACACCTCTGAGTTGGGGAAGAGAGAACAGAAGGAGCTGTTAGTCTTCCCTTCCATGATTAGTGATGGAAGACATCAATATTTCTTATGTTTCTGCAGACCTGCTGCCTCCATTAGTTTTCCTCAATGGCAAGATCTAGAGGGCAGTTTTCTCTACCTCTTGAACCTGGGCATGAAGTAGCCCCAGAGCGCTCCCTAGGGATATTGGTGACTGCTGGGCTCAATTCTGTCAGGATTCCCTGTGCATGGTGGAGGGGTGTGTGGTGAAGAATCTTTGTGAGATAGCACAGCTTGCCCTTAAAAAGCTGTTACTGAAAAGATACAGGGGTACTAAATTTAGGAGTTGGACTGTTGGTGGAACCACTCCTTCCAGTCATGTTTGCTTTCCCAGTGCAGGAGCAGCATGCCTGGGCAATGTGATGGTACTCTGATCTGAATTTAAAATAAGAAGTTTGTATGTCTGAACAAGAATCATACAAAGGGTACCTGATTTATTTGGAGGTCTGAAGAAGTTACTACAAAAGCATGGAAAGCTTGATTTATGTATTGGATGATAATGGCTGGATTGATCCTGAGAACTTCTAGGGTGAGCCAGGAGTTGCAGTCAAAAGATTTGATCCAGAAGGAAATTGCCATGAAACGTGGAGTGCTGCGGAGGAGGTGTGATCCTGATTTGTGTCAGGCTGGGCTGGCCATGCTGGGGAGCAGTTGGATGCAGAGAAAAACTGAAAAGACTCAGGAGCTGCTTTTTCTGGTTTGGTTGTTTGTGTGGAGATGCTTTGTTAGTTTGGTAATTTGAATTAAAAAGATTTTCTGGACTACAGCTGGGAAGGACCTGAAGGACCAGTAGCAGGGCTGCAACTTCTTGGTTGCAAATTTCAGGCAACAAATTATTTCCAGTAACTGGTTACAGTTATTGCTAATGGTCTCAATTAATAAAATAGCTGAGCAAGCAATTGCCATATTAAATCAGATCAAATATCCTTCTCATCTAGTGTGCTGTCATCAGCAGTGCTTTTTGGTTTTTTTTAAAGAAGAACATCAGAAGAAAATGCATGACAATCCTGGGTGTAGGAGAGAGATGTGTGACAGATGAGTCTTCTGGTATGAATTTCACACATGTTCATGTAAAGTGTCATCCAGCAGGAATGTGCTGAGGAAGACAGCAGTGCTGGGTCGGAGTTTCTGCGGTTGCAGTGCAGATCTGCCTTGAAGCAAAGTGACATGAACCATAGTTTGGAACAGGATTTTAGTACGTCTCTTTCATTCATGCGTTATCCTCACGTGGATATTTCTAGCATCTCTCCAGGGCTTTGGAGGGAACTGTGTCAGACTAAACACTTCTTAAATAAAGATTTTGGAAAACTTCCCAGAGTGTGTGTTAGGTAAACCCTTCCTCCCCATGTTTTTGCCTGTGAGGTGAGAAATGTTTCAGTGACTTCTGTGACGCTTGCTTGATTTCTGCCAGGCAGAGTTCTCCGTTGTCCCAGGACAATAATGGTTTGTGGTGCATTTGGGGGCAAAACAATTGTCTCACTGAAAAATTGTCATAATATGAGTATGAAGAAACCCGAACCCAGCCTTCAGGCAATTGAAATGATGAGATTTAAAAGTGGGGGGAGTCTAAGGGGAAGGGAAGAAGGTTTTTTTTTTTTTTGGTTTTTTTTTTTGAGACCTACAGGTCTCTGTGGGCTACTTTGGGTGGAACTGAAATAGCTGTGTAACCTATCAGTAACAGGAGCTGGGAATGTAATGAAAACATTGAATATACTAAAATTCACTTAGCTGCTAATTCTGGGCACGATGCATTCAACTGGAGAATTAGGGATATAGGAACTAAAGGGTTTTTTTAGGTTTTTAAAAATTATTTTAATATTACTTGGTTTAGGTGATTTTTTTTGTCCCATGTTTGTGTTGGTCATTTTGTTTCCAGTTCTTTCTATCAAAGAAATATGGAGAGAACACAGAGGGGTACCTGCCAGTTCTAATGAGCAGATGAACTGTGATACGGAGTTTGCCACAGTCTCAGCATCAGGTGAATGGCAGAAAGAAGAGCAAGCATCTTTCTGCACTCAGAGATAATATCAATTTCTTGTGATAGTATTTTCTCAGGCATGTGGAAAATAGTGGCCTTTATTACCTAAAGTCAGTTTGGCCAAGGTTAAGCAGAGAGAATTTCCTGCCTCCAAATTCTCATGCTCAAAAGGCACCAAAATTTTACTCAGTTTTCATAATCTTCTTTTCTATGGGAAAGCCTTAGTGTCCCTTTAGCCTTCCTGGCAGATCCAGCCACAGGCTGATAACATTTTCCTGTCTCTCCAGGGGGCATCCACTCAAGCTTGCTTTCTCATCCCAAATGATAATAGATCTGCTAAGGAAGCTGAGCTACTTCCCTTTATGTCACTGTAGAATAGATTTGTTTTTAGTTGCAGGATCAAGTAGCACAATTTTAAAAAATGAATTTTTGTGGGTTATGGATTATGTTGTCACACAGGTTAGGAGTTTAAGCAATTGTAAAGGGAGTGGAAGTCTTGCTCCTGCTCCTTTGCAGTGGGAAAGAGGGGAAAATGTAGTTCTTTTAAAGAGAAAAGGAAAAGAGAGGGAAAAAGGTCTGCTAGATTTTCTGCTGTGGAATTGTGAGTGTAAGAAGGGAAATGCTGAGAGAGGATATACATGATTTTTTTCCTATAGGACGACAGTAGGTTAGTCAGATATGCAAAGAAAGGAATTCCTTGAGATTTGGGATGAAGTATTCCTCCAAAGTGATGTGGCCTTTATGACAACAGACATGTAAAAAATTCTTAATTTTGCTTGTTTTCTTTTGAGTAAGTTTAACAAAACCAAAGACGACGTATTTGTTTATTATTTATTTTTCTCTTAAGAAGTTTTCATTCAAAACACTTTACTCCCCTGTGCCTGTGTAGTGATCTGTATTAATCTGTCAGCTTTTTAAAGGAGTATTTTAGGAGTTTTTCTGATTTTAATGTTTAAATTTGATAGACCAATTAATTTCTTAATGGTTGGGATAGTTTCTTCTTTTCTTCCATTAAGGTATTTAATTTGGTATCAGTGTGATAATTGTATTAACTAACAAAAGAAAAATAAGAAAAGCTAAGAATAAGGAGACACTAATTTTAGAAGATGTCTTGGACACTGATAACTCTTTAGGTTATATGATCTTGATTGAAAACAAACCAATGTGAAAATTTTAAATGCAAATGACAGCACAGAAAGTCACTGCTTAGTTTTTTTATTATCATATTATAAAACTTAGAGTGACTATGTTTAGCTTATAAAATCAATTCAGCAGTCAAGTGTGAGGGCTTTCTTTTAGAAAAAATTGATTTTGTTTGAGATTTGTTTTCTTTGTTATATCAAAAATTCAGCCTGTCACAGGTAGAGGTTTTCTCATCCTGATTATATATATTTTCTGCAGAAAAATCCAGCTCTGGGCTGTAAGTGAACAAACAGTGTCCTTGTTTGTATCAGGAATGTGTCTGTCAGTACCCCTCTTAACATCTCTTGTGGTGATTTTGGTCTCTCCAAGTCCAACCCAGCTTTCTTTTTCAGGTTTAGAGATAGGTAGTGGCAAATACATTTGTATTCCATGGAAATGCTAGAAACAATACTTAATTTGCTTATACCTTAATAAAATTCTAGCTTTTGGATTTTAGTGAAATTAGACCTGAATATCGAAGCGTTACCCTTATGCTGGTTTAGTCATGACTCAGTGAAGCACCTGCCTAGACTCTCATTCTTAAGATAGTGAGAACTGAGCTGCTGGGAATATTTCTACTGAGTCTTACTGAAGTAAAGTAATTTGGAATGGACATTCACATGGTTGGGATTTACAGGATCAGGTCTTCTGCATGACTAGCTACTGAGACCCAGAGTGCCCAGTAAAATGTTAAGATTTGTTTCATTGATCACATACATGAATTCTTTGTAAAAGAGTGGACTATTTATAAAGGAGAAAGAGATAATTTCAGATAATGACAATGGTAATATTCTACCCAGTGCCTGCCTAGAACATTGGGTGATGTTTTTTTATTTAAAATAAGTGTACTATATTGAATTTTAAACCATATTTTTGACACTTTCTTTTTTTATATAGATTAATTGTTTTGACTAAATTGTATTTCATAAAATAGATCTGGTTGGTTTGGAGTTGATTTTTTTTTTTTGCTTGTTTCCCTGAAAACATTCACTGCACTCTGATTTTTTTAATCTTTGATTTGCTGAGGAGCACAGCTCCCTTACACACTGGAGAATTTTTTGATTGACTTGCAGACAGCTGGTCCCATTGCAGTGCTGTTTAAAGTGATTAAAATTATTGCAGAGACATATTCCTTTAGAAAATGTTACAGATTTTGCTCTTGGGAGTATTTTGCATGTCTGCATTTTTTGGATGCTTTGAGGGGAAAAAAACTTTTATGAAATAGAGTAAAGGCTATACTAACATGTAACACTTTTTTTTGGCTGACATTACCAGCTTTATGGCCAAGGTACCCAGGTGGCTAATTAAAGCAGGGAATTTAATGAAATAGTGTGATTTTCTATAGCTATCAGAGATGAAAGCATTGGAGGTTAGACAACACACACTACCGTAAAATAAAATCTGAGTGCTACTCATGTATATGCAGAAACTTAGTGTTTAATATTTGTCTTAAAAAGTTGAACTGAAGGAACTAAATGTCCTGTAGTTAGACTGTGAGGTCAATTTGTGTGCTACTCCAGAAGAAGAAAAAGCCCCAAACATGGTTAAAGTGCAGTCCTTACAGTTACATTCATACCAGCAGGAGCTAAGTGGTGCTCCTGTTTTGCTGTTTAACTTCCTGCTGGCCCAGGGTCTGGGTCTCTGTGGCACTGATGTCTGTTTGCTACTGAGACATTTCAGTTAAAAGATTAAATAGAATGAAAAGTGCATTTGAGGTAAGGACATCTTGCTGTTTGCATTTGAGGTAAGGACATCTTGCTATTTGCTCAGGCAGATTGATGGGCTCTCATCCTTTGGACTGGATGTCATAAGAGATAAAGCTGAAGGGCTCCTTGAGGATGTTTTGTCTTTTCCTGTCGTGCTTGGATCTGTGATGCACTAAGTGTATCTAAATATTTAGCAGTCATAGAGGATGGTTCTTCAGCAGCACAGAAGTCAGATCTGCTGCAGTCTGTTGACTCCAGCACTGGCCACTTTCCTCAAAAAATTGTTGGATGCAGAGAAAAACAGAGGTGTTGGCATTGCTGTCATTTAGATACCTGATTTTAAGTCTGGTGCCCAGTTGAAGTGAAAATTGATTACTGTGGAGCATTCTGTGTATTGAGAAAGATTATAAAAACTATCCCAAGTCAGAAGGATTCAGGGAGAGGTTGATTTTTATGGAGTCTCGTATCTAAGGAGAATGAATAGTCAGTTAAGAGCAATGTTAATCTAGGTAATCTAATTCAGTTAATCTAGGTATAATAAATTAATAAACTTAATGAGTAGTAAGCTAGCTTCTAAAAGAGTTCTGTTACTTTATATTATCTTTTTCTCTTCTTTAGGACTGCAAGAATGTCTAATGTACTAAAATAATAAGATTTTATTTAGAAATTTTTCTGTTTCCTGGTGTTCATCTCTTCTTTATTAACTGCCAGTATTATGGGTATCTTGTATTTGTGTGGCATGGGGTGTTTGCTGGATACTGCATATCCTCATATCTCTGATGTTGAATTATCAAAAGAGTCAGGAGATGCCTAGGATATCATCCTTTAATTTATAATTCTGGAGCAGAACTAATTTCCTTTTTTAATTTGTTTTTTCAAATTATTTTCCAGTATTCAAGGTATGTTTATATTCTAGCTCTGTTTCCAAGACAGTTTAGTTTCACTCTGAATTATTTTCTGTTCCTAAGTTGCTAGATATTCTATAACAGTTGCTGACTGGCTTTAACCATAGGAACACAAACAAATGTAAATTTGTAATCTGAAAAACTGTCATTAATTCTACTTTGTAATGTTTGGCCAAGATTAAGCATCTGTGCAGAGAGTTAGTCATCTCTGCTGCTTTTTTTGTCTGTTTTGTTTCTTAAATGTTTATGAGCTCGGAAGATCATTTCTTTAAGCTAAGCCTAGTGTTGGCACTGTTTCAGTGTGCTGTGGGCTTGAGTGCTTCAGAGCTGGTTTGTAGCCTGGCTTTCAAGTTTTGTGAAGTTTGTAAAATCACAAATGCAGCAGAGTAGTGGCTTTTAACTAGCTTGGGATGGCTGTAATGTCTGTCTCAGAGGTTAAAGAATTAACCTAAAAGAGAATAGATAAATAATAATAATAATAAAATAATAAAATTAACACTAAAAGAGAGTAGATGCCTGACTTCAAAATGAAGTATAACAATGTGGAGAATGAGAGAGCTGTGCATTTCATCTTCCTGCTCTGAGGCAATTACACTATCAGAAAATGCTACATTAGCAGAAAATTATTAACTTATGATGGTAGGAGGAATTCTACTGAGCAGAACCCTGAAATGTACACTTCAAATTTATAAGACATGTCTTAAGCAGTAGTCTTTATTTTATTTTACCTAATGAATTTTATGGTCTTAGAGCTTTAAATTCAAGCAGTGTAGCAGAACAAATGAAATTAATTCCACATGATAAAGAGTAATTTAGACATAACTGTGCATGTCAGCATTGTTACTAGTAAGCTATGAGAATACTTTATCATATGTCCTCTATGGTCATGGCATCTATTTTATACTGATTGGGTACTGTTCCCAAATATTTTTCTATTTCTCATGCATACTTTTTACTTATCCTAATCTACTATTTTATTCAAAAGCATTTTAGAAATAGTAGATCCACATGAAAACATACCAGAGCAAGCAAGTCAAAAATTCTGCTGAACCAGGGATTGTATTTGATATTTGCTATTAAAAAAAAAAAAAAAGCTGGTGGGAAATATGTTTTTGTACTTATTTGCTGCATTGAACTCCCCCAGTATTTTAATGCAGGCCTAAAGAAAATTCCTCAGCTGGGCTTTTTAACAGTAGCATTTTCTGTTCATTTCCATAGGTATGTAGCCAGTTGTGGCATAAAGAGAGGCTATGACAGAGCTTTCTTTTCTTTCCTTCTCTTCAAGATTTTGCCTATCACAGGCACCAGATGTTTTGCCTTTGCAGCTTTACCATGCTCTGCTTTTCAGTGTGGTATTAGAGAAGCTGAAATGGGAAGTTGTGTGAGGCACGGGTGATGAAAGAAGCAGCTAGCCTTGGCATAAAATTGAACTTCTAGAGATTAAATGCAAATGAATTTATCATTTACTCTACATGAGGTTGGAAACCAGTTTATATTTTAACAGCACAAAGCCATGTTGCACCACCAAAATTTCTGCCAAGTACATTTATATGTGAAGTTGTGAAAGGGGTTTTTTTTCCAGTATTCATTTTGGTTTTATGCTGAGTAAGTCTGTGCTTACAATTATGAGACAGGCTCGTGACAGGGAACTGATTTTCACTTGGAGCTGCAAGCAAATTACCTGTATTTGAACTAGTTGTCCTTACTTTTTTCCCCTGGGCAAGTTTATGCTACTTTTTTTTTTAGTTATAATTGATTGGATCTTTTCTAATGTGCTGTACTTACAAACTTTTACATGAAGTGTCTTTTAAGAATTTTTAATACCATGGCACATTTGTTGATTGCAAATAAGTTGTTAATTTTTGATCATTAATAAATAATGAAAAAAACACTGGTAGGACAAAGAAATCAGTGATAGAAGGAAATATTGAATGACCCAGTTTCTTTAGCATAATAAAATCCATGCAAGAAATGTATTCTGTAACTTTTTTCACTGCTTCTGATGTGGAAACAAAGGAGGGATTTTTAGTGATCCTTTTTGGGCATTGAATAATATTCTCTTCATTTGCCACAATAGGATTAGTGAGTAGATCTCATTAGGAATTTGCACGTGACTTTTATTTTTTATAGATAAAAGGGAGTAAATTCCTTTGTGTTAAAAAAAGTCTAGAAAATAATATTTAACAATTCAAGTAGGTAGGAAATATTACTGCAAGGATATGTTTTCATTACCTGACAGACAAAATTAGTTCGCTTTCTTTCTTAAAAAAGTGTACTCTAAGTCTCAGAAATGCTTCTGGTGGCTTAATGAATAACATCTACAATAAAAGATAATTAAAATTGAAACAATTAACTCTTTTTTATTAACACAGTCTTAACAAAAGAGAACATGTAAGAGTGGCAAAGATTGTTTAATTTCCTTGTGAATGGCTCATAAATTGGTTTGTTGATTATCTTTTTTAGAAAGAAGTCCCATTATAAAAAATGATAGAAATGTTTTTGTCATGTACAAAGCTATTGTAAAGGCATCCTTTATTTTTCATGGCATATTTGTGACCTGACCTACTCCATCACACTTTAATCCACCTAAACACTGTATTTTAGTCTAAGTTTTAAAAAATGTAATTTCACAGTGTACATTAGTCATCACCTTCACCTTCTGCTTCCTTTGAAATGAATACTTGAAGCACCTATTAAAATTGTTCCTGAATGCAGAGTGTGTAAGGATTGTTGGATCATCTCCCTCTTTCAACAATTTTTCTGCGTAGAGCTCAGAACATGTATGTGTTTTTGTAGGGAAGTTATAAAAAGGAGGAAATCTTGTCAGCCCAAATAATTGCTCTACCACTCTATAATTGAAAGCTGTTTTGATATGCCATCTTGAAAACAAGATGAAGTTTTATTGTTACAACTGATGCTTGGAAAACTTGTGTCTGTTGGAGAATTGATGTCCTGTGTTGTAGTCACAGAATTAATCTCTATTGCAAAAGAAGTGCTTGCAGTCATTAACACTAATGGGTGTGTGTGTGCAATTCTTAGACATATGAAAGACCAAAACAAGAAGGTTGCCAATCTGAAGCACAATCAGCAGTTGGAGAAAAAGAAGAATGCACAGTTGTTGGAAGAAGTTCGTAGGCGAGAGGACAATATGACTGACAACTCTCAACATTTACAAGTGAGTTTCTTGTTCAATTTTTTTTTAAAGCTATCTAAGAAAATACACGTCTGTTCCAGTGTGTGTGTTCCAGAGTGTGTAATGAATCTGTTCTCACAAGAGCTGATGGTTCCTTCCTTTCCTACCAGAGGATGGACTGCTTGCCTCAGTTGTATCCATGAAATATTTCCTATTTAGGGTAAGGAAGGAGCCAATAGAATTTGAAGACCTCTGAACAGTTACTACACCAGCAACTGTTCTTTCTTACACTTGGAAAGAAAAGGTTCAAGTATTTAGCTTCAATGTTTCAGATAGACTTT
>JAYDZK010000032.1:12782903-12810875 GCA_034509185.1 Euphonia xanthogaster
CTGGAGAATTTCTACACTTTGTAAGTTACTGAGTTTGGTGGTTGAGAAATGAATGTTCTTAAACTGATCTGTTTAAGTGATACATTACATACCAGGGAATTTGTATTCAAGGCCACAAATTTGATGCTTGACTTAAGAAGTATTCTCTGAGATCTGAGTGTGAAAAACCACGAAGAGAAGTGCTGGTTTCTGTTGACAACATCAATGTCTCCATGCCCAGTGTTTATAGGCAATTTACAGTGCAAAATATCAATTTTGCCTTGATCTGGTTAATATAATGTGTTTCTGGAAAATTTCCAGTGGATGGAATTTGACCCTCTCATGCTTCATATGGTTGTATTTCTCATGTGTTCCCATATGCAAAATGGAAAAATTAACACCACATCTCTCTTTAGGCTTGTGTTGGTGAAGCTTTATGTCAGAATCAAGTTCAGGAAATGATACATTATTTATGCATCTGGGCAGTGTTATGTTTACTTTACAGCCTTGGTCATTACATACTGATTGCATCACCAAGCATTCCAGTGCACAGGATAGAGCAATAAAAGCTTGTGAAGGATTTGGTCTGCCAATATGATATACCAAAATTAAATTTCAGTGTTGAGCAGCTACTTGTAATTATAGTGGTTCAGTAAAGAGAATGAATTAGACTTATTTTTCAGTATTTTGGAAATCTATTACTTTAGGGTGATGACTGGAGAATAGAAGCCATTCTCAGGATCCTTGATGTAACTGCTGTACTTGGAGGTTTCTACTCGTGAGATGAGATTGGGTCTAGCAAATGGAGGTGGTGTGGCTGAATGGCTTGAATTTAGAAAGAAAATACCTTTTTGGTGTATAGTTCTTCTGTTCCATTTACTTCCTGTAAAGCATCTATACACTAGGAACAGTTTCTGAAAACCAGGTAACCAAGAACAGTTATTTCTTGTTACTATGCCTTAAAATGTCAATATTTAAAAATTATGTCCTTCAGCATATTACTTTCAGTTATATATATATACATATATATATATATTAGGTAATATATTACATTCCCTGTAGCTGCAAGAACAGCAGGAGAAAGGGAGCCTTGGTTGTCTGTGCTGCTGGATTGCTGGTAGGGATGATCCTGCCTTCTTTGCTGTACAGGCAGTCAGCTGCTGTTATCAGTTTGCTGCTACAAACAGTTGTATTTCCTCTGTCAAAGACTTCCAATTTCCTTGGCTTATTTCTTCTCAAGCATTTCTTAACTGAAGTGGTTAAGTGCTGAAGAGTGCATGGAAGCTTGAGTTTCCCTGGGATTGTAAGATTTTGCAAGGTTTCGCTGGTCTACAAAAACAATGTAGTAAATCTTGCAAATAAAGTAAATTCTGTGACATTGAATAGTCATGTCACAGTGCAGGTGACATGACTGATGCACATTTATTCTGCTGATAGGAAAGTATTTAAACTGGTACAGTTTCTTTGTTTCTTATGTATAAGGTAATTTCCAATGCTAGGTGAGAGCATCAAGTCTTACATGAATCTGATAAGTAGGTGATTGACTTGTTGAAAAGCCAAACAAATTCTAATCCTCCAGTTACTTAGCCTTGATAGAGAAAGGAATTTTTTTTTCATAATTTAGGAAAATCTTTCCTTCATGGAGTTTGCTTGTGTAAAAAAGTAACAGCAGTGATCTAAGGATTTAAATGAGGCAGCATTTTTGGGGAGACAAATGCTGTGATATATACTTTGAAAAAAATATTAGGAGTACTATGCATCTGCTAATTAAAAACAGTATTAACTGGTGTTTCAATAAATATTTAATTAACATCTTAGTAAACCATAGGAACCTGACCACCTTTTCTTATTGCTCTTAATAACTTCTACTGCTTTTAGTGGAAACACTCTGCATTTATATGCATTTATAACACACAGTGCTTGTGTCTGCAGTGTACTTGTTACATTTGTGAATGATGTATTGAGCTGTTAGGGGAAAAGTGTATCCCAAAATTCTCTGGCCTGATGTAATGACTGTATTTGTTGGCTAGCTGTGATAAGCTGGCTGTTGGCTGGCTGTGATAAGCTCAGCTGAGAATTGAAGAGCAGTCAGACTGGTCAAATTACATTTACTGCAGCCAAGTCTCAGTCCCTTTTGCAGAAGTAGTGGAAAAGATGAAATAAGAAAGTGAGCAGGGTTGTCCATGGACCATCCAGGGGCTGCCCAGGGCAAACTGAGGTGATCAAGTGCCACCCTTTCTGTACAGCTCCCACAGGGGCTGGAGCTGTACCCATCCAGCTGTTTCTGGTGGCTGTGCAGAGGTTCAGAAGGCTGGAGTTTCTTGGAAGCTTCAGTAGCGTGTGCTCGTTCCCGAGGTTTGTAGCACCCTGTGTATTGGAGTCAGGTAAAAACCTCTCAGAGCTGGTTCATGTGCCAGTGTCAGTGCTTGCAGGGCAAGTTGGAGTCTCTGTGGCCCCATCCCACTGCACTCCAGGGCCACTGTTGTGATGGAGAGTGCTCTGGGATGCCTGGGGAGGGAATTCACTTTCGTCTGCCTCAGCTATCACCTGTAATTGTGAGTGATGCTTCAGGTGTGGTTTTAAGGGGCTCTTTGGATCACTGTAAAATTGGAAACATCAGGAAGCCAGATTAATTCTTGCGAATGAAGAATAGTTATGAGGTTTTTTTGTTTTTTTCCTAACACAAATCAAGGGCAGACCTGTGCAAATCTTGCCAGACATGATGGTCATATATTACACAAAGCATCACAGCAGGAGAGCTGGACCTTGAACACTTTATCATGAATTTCTTTGAGGATAGTGCGTCTAACATGCCTTCATTTTTCTCTCTTTTTTTGGTGTGTCTTAAAAATGATAAGCTTTTTTGAGAAACACTGAGCTAAGAAATAAACAGATACCACGGTATAGATTTGTGCATAATTCTTCAAGTCTCTACAGGATCTTGAAACCTTAGAGATGTGAGACTTGTTTATTCCCTGAGATTAATCTTTTCTTGATTCTTGTGTGGAACATGTTTCTTCCAGTATCACTGGTACCTCAGTAGAATTGGGAAAGGAAACATTTGCATAACATTGAGAACTTAAATGCATTTGGTTTTGATTCTGATTTTCAAATCTGCTGTCATACAACAACAAAGTCTTTTTGTTTCTCTAGAGTAAGCAATGAGGGTGCAATAAGAACATTCCCATGTGTCTCATAGCCTCAAAGGGAATTGAATATACACTGTTGTCTAATTATGCTTTTCATAGATGTAATATATCAGTAAGTGATCTAAGTCTAGAAACACTTCTTTTTTGAAATTTTATGCGAACTGTGCAATACATATGTGTCACAAAAAAAGGTGCAGGGATGAACCTGAAAAGAAGTTTAATAGGTTTAATACCCTATTCTGCCCTGATCTGCAGCTTCTGGGTGTTTCCCCCCTTCCAGTTCATCTGCTGGCAAAGTTCTTGACTCTCCTTATGTTTTAAATGTTTGGGTAATTTGTCACAATTCTCTTTGAGGTAGCTTGGGTTTTCTTTGGCTGGAAATCCACATGTGGAAAAGAGATATTTCACTAACAAAATTGTTTTTGAGTGAGACAATGTGTAGTTCTCATTGATTTCAAATATCATATACAGGCAGCTTGATCAATGGTTTATGCCTGCAGTACTGTAGAACAGATTGTGTACACATGTACATTTTCCAGGTGTAAATACCTCACTTTTTAAGCAGAGTTCAGCTTGTCAGTCATGCTTTTTCATGGATTGTAGTGAGGCAAGGCAAGAGTTCCAGTTTTCCAATAGCTCTGTACTGGCTGGAAATTTAGTCTTAGGTAATGAATAAAGCATGATCAGGAGGAAGTCCTGTCAAAAGAGATAAAAAAACGGGCTAGTTAATATTACTGATTTCTGATTCTTGCCATGTGAATATCTGTGATGTCTTAATCACTGAAAATAGCTCCCAAGAGGTTTCACAGCTAGTCAGCATGAATCCTTAACCCTGGATTTCGTTATTTGTCACTGTGTGCTTTGCCATATAATCCTCAATTCCATAATAGATCTAAAAATACAAAATGTACCTATGACATTGCACATTGCTGTATGTTATTTCTGTCTTATAAAACAGCATGGCCTAAACAAGGGGTATATCAGACTTTACTATGAATTTGCTATGACTTCTCTTAATGCAGTGTATTTCCTACTGCATTGTCTCAAAAGCTTTGATACTATAATATAAATAAAAAGAGGAAGCTAGGGAGTGAGATGAAGTCTTGCAAACAAAAATGAACAGAGCAGTGTAATCAGTTCAGAGACAGAGGAAGCAGTCCTGACTGCTATGCAGACAGGCATTACTGTATGGAGCTGACACAAGGCAGGAGAGAATTCATTGCATAAACACACAGCTTTGTATTAGTAGTGCTGAGATTCATATTCAGTGGCAAAACACAACCTTTTAAGAGGTCAAAATCATGAGCTATTGTATTAAAATGAAATTCTAATTTAAGCATCTATCCTAAGGTGGACCAATACCTTTCTGGACAGCTTTAATAATTCTCAGGGTTCTGTGTGTTTTTGTCTTTAAAAGGCTGGTAGTTTTTGTGGGGGGCAGACAGAGGTAAGATAGGGATTTTACCTGTTTACACCATTTCTGTTATTTCCATGATGTGCCCGTGTGAACTGTAAGTTGTACTCTAGCTCTGATGTGTACAGTTGCAGGGTACCTCTCATTCTGTTGTGGGCAGAGGATGAGGGAACAAGGTGACCTCTCTCGATTGTCCTTTCTCAATAATATGAGCAATCAGAACACACAGATGAGATATATTGAAATATGTTCAGAGACAAAAGGGAGATGAGATATGAACTGCAATGCTTGTGAAGGTCTTCCTTCTCCCTAAGATTTTTGCTATCAGATATGAATATTTTGAAACAGAAGTTGGTGGTTTTGTAAGCCTATGTAAGAGTCATGCACCAAGTCCTTCAGTCATTGTGTAAGGTGTTTGTTGGAGCCAGTTCAGTGGGAAATTCAGAAGCTGGGGTAAGCGACAGTGAGAACTAAGTTCTCCCTTAAAAGTACCCATGGCTTTGTTTGGGGAAAATGCAGGATAGAAATTAATTTATATTATGATTGTAATGAGTTAAAAACTTAATTTTACCAAAACTTTTCAATGTTTAAAGCAGAAGTGTAATGATGTGTCTGACATTTAAGATTCAAGGCTGTGACCATCTTGTGTCACACATGTCCTCTTTACTATTTCAGCCCATACAGAAATAATTTCAGCAACAATTTTATTTCCAAAGTTTTGCACTAAATTTTTTGGTTTCTTTTTCTGAATGGGTATATTTGGTATATAAATAGTATATTTGTTCAAGCTGTTGCAAATACTGTTTAACAAGTGAGTTAATTTGAAGTGCAAGTAAGCAATTTTCGAAATATTTTTGGCTAAGTTCTCTCTATATAGTCTATTACATTAATGAATGAACATATGAAAAAATGACAGTATTTTATGCCTGTTTTCTCTAACTGATCTACATAATTCTCTTCATTTTAATGCCTTAAAACTAGCATATCTTATTGTATGCTATTATTTTATATATGTTTTAAACTACAGTTTCTTTGGGGACTGTAACATTTTGTATTTGAGTGGTTAAGCTGAAGTTTAGTCAATTTGCAAGAAAGTTAGTGTTCATGTATATATCAGCTAGCTTCACCTTTATAAAGCAAGAGTTATGAACTAGAAAATGGGGAGAGCTCAGCAAAGTGCACACTTGTGAGCAGTAGTGGTGTGTTCATGGGTACTTTGGCATTCTCTGCTTCTCTAATTGTAGCTGGATTTTGCCGAGGTAGAGTGTAGGAGAAACTACAAGTTCAAAAATGTCCAGCCTTCAGCAAAGTGTATAGCATATTAGAAGCTTCACACAATTCAGGGACCCTTTTTTTTTTTTTTTCCCCCTAGTAAATATCTAGGAAAAAAGGCAGGAATTAGACTTTCTTGAAGTGGTTGTTTTCGTGGGGCTGAACATACATTATTAATAGATATTTAACAAAAGTTTTTCTGTACTCATTGATAATGAATCTATAAAAACCCCACAAGTGTAGTAGTGGAGACTAGGAAATAGGAAAAAAATGAGTAAAGCTGTGGTGCTGTAGTGCAAAGTTTTAAAAAATTATTACCAGATTAGAAATGTATACTTACAAATCTCAGGATAATCCACTCAAACACATGTAAGACTATTGAAGACACTGCTAGTGTGCTTATCTTCAGATTTCCAACATAATATAAATGCAAACTCCGATTGTAAACATGGATGGACATTTAGGAATTTTCCTTCCTTGGCCTGTGGAAGTTCCTTATGCTGTGGATAAATTCCATATGTGTTGCTGAAACGTGTGTTGAACTTCAGCCAGTAGTTTAAGATTATGTTGAAGAAAATATTTCTAAAAGGTTTCAGATGAAGAATAGTACTTGAGAATGTACAGAGGGCAGGAAGGTTGATTGGTAGGTCTGAGGATCAATACCAGAAGTGGGTTTTTGGGGGGGATTTACTTTGACATTTGTTTTCATTGTGCAGTGTAATCTCCAGAAGCCAAAACCACTCCTGTTATAAACTGTCCCTGTAGACAATAAGTGAAAATCTCACTTGCAGACCAATTTCTGCTAGAATCAGAGCCCTCTAACTTTTTTCTTTGTCATAATTGGTGAGTTGTCAGAAGTAGTGGGTTGACAGAAGTCCTGCAGTGTTCTGTGTTGTGTTGATCTAACCATGTATAATATGAAAAAAATGTAGTGGTCAAAGCATTATCAGCAAAACTGTTCTATACAGTTGTCATACCCTTCCTTTTGACTAGTGTATTCCATTATACAAGTATAAAAGAAGTTAATTTTTGTTCTTAGAAATATCACAATCTTATAAATTTTGGGGTTTTATGTAAGCACACAGTATAATAGAATATTATGTATAATTTTTAATACACTTTTTGCATTATTACAAAGACTTGTATGGCATCCCATATCAGACAGTCTGAATACTGACTTTCTCATCTTAGTTTCTACAGTTAAGTCAGAAACTTAAAGTTTTTCAGTATTGTCTATGTAATGTTAATTTCCTGGCTTTAGTTACCCAGGAATAAAACCTGGACTTCCTGATTTGCAGTTACTTAGAAACTTGCAACTATTGACAAGTACTTTATGTTTAAATTAAATTTTAATTGAAATTAAATCAGTTATTTCTACTATGTGTTTTAATATGTTTTTTTAATTGAAAAGGGCATATATGGCAAGGCACTGGAAGGGAATGTTGGAAAAAACAAAACTGCAACAATAGGAAACAGAAAAAATTTTAATGTGATATAACTTTCTTTTCTCCCCCTCAGTATGTAATAACTCACACATGCAGGACTCCAGTAATCTCCAGGGGGCAATTGCATTCACATGCATCAAAAGAAATAGTTCAGTTAAACCAACTCTCCCTACCCAGCAATAATTACCACAGGTTTACACTGAGATATAGTTGCAAAAGGTTAGTCAGTAGGGCATCTGCAAATCAAGTTATATGTCAACTCTACATCAATAACCTCATTATATTAGATGTTAGTATTTCAGCACATGACTGTCCAATATAGCATTCCACCTATAGCTCATTTTTGGCTTTTACATTGAGTTACAGCTCATCTAATATGTTACTAAATTATGTATTTAAACACTCTATATGACATAAATTATAATCAATGACAAAAGCAATGATTTAGATTGAAATTCTACAAAGTGAAATTGCAATAAAATGTCTGACCCTATTTGTGTAGCTGCTTTCAATATAAGATGAATATAGGATCTTTAACCCTGTAATATAAAAGAAGTGTAATGGCAGTTAGTATTAGCACAGTTTTTCCAATTTAGGCATTGTTTAAAAATGTTACCTGTAGATATGTAGTGAAAGCTGTTTTTCTATATATAAAGAAGCAAAAAAGGTAAATATATTCTATTACCTAACCAATTACCTAACTTCTGTGCAAACTCCCTCCATATACTTCCTTATGTTTGTAGCTTACCACAAGCTATAACATTTTTGCTGAAAGCTTGATAGACTGGGTGAAAATATAAACTGGTTTTCAAAAACTTTCTTGTGCTCTGCATCAAGCTCAGATTTCTACTTAGTTCCATGATTTGGTTTTGAATTTATCTGCTTAGTAACCAGTGAGAGCTGCTGCTGCTCTTTGTCACTCTCCATAGATAATTTTGAAGTCTGGTACTAATAAAATTGGTCAGCAACAAACGTTCTGCTTCAGTAAGTCTAAGTAGAACTCTTTTGGTTGGTTGTTAATAAGCCAATTTATACTTATCTCTCATTATGAGTATTCTGAGTCATACCCTTGTACACTATTACTTATGGAATCTCTTGTGTACAGGCTGGAAAGAGAAGGAAGGCAAAACACCTTCATATATAGTCTTGTTCTACCTTGGAAATGATTATTATTTATTGTACCCCCCTCTTTACTCTGAGAAGCCTTTTTGTGAGAGATGACAAACCTCTCTTTCAGTAGAAAAATCCAGGACAAAAATCTTTGTGAGGTAAAAAAAAAAAAAAAAAAAAAAGGTGTTAAATTAAGAACTTCCAAACTTCACAAAAAAAAGCTTTATTAATAGACCTCAGAGTATCTTGAAGAATAGACTTGTCAGTAGTATATTGAATGAAACTGAGGCATAAGCAAGAAAGGTTGTGTGTAAAGTGTCCCAGATGGGTGATGGAACAATTAAGGAGCACAGACTTTGTCTGTCCAATATTCCCTTTACTTGTCTGAACTGTTGACTCAGAATGTTTTACTCATAATACTAAAAATTTTGCTAATGAATTGTTACTGATTGAGGTACTTAGTGCAGGTGAAGTTGATACAGTTTTTAGTCCAGTGAGAGATCAAAAGTTTGTGTTTAGGACATGAAAGACAAGGGAAACCACATACCATATTAGTTATTTTGCAATTTAGTAGTCTCTTAATTCTCAGAGGATGGTGAGTAATAGCTGCACATGAAGAAATAGAAGAGTACTGATACTTGCAGTTTAGTGGCAGCTGTCTTTTTAAGCAGAATTGTCAAGATAATCAGATAATTCAACAACAAACACTGCAGTGCAGTGTATTAAATTTTATAGAAAGTTCTTTCAAGTTACAGCTAGGGTCCTTAACAATAATTTCTTTGATCCATTACTTCTGTTTATATTTTTTCATTTATTCTTTTCCTTGGGAAAGTCTGTTTAACTTTCTGCATCTGACAAAGATTCCTCTACAAACACCTTGGAGAAAGCTTGACAGATTTGGGATATTGTTGAATATCAATCTTTCCACTAAATAAATGTCTTAATACAATTAGAGCTTTTTTCCTATGACACCTTTAAAAATTATAAATAGGGAAAAAAATTAACTTATTTTAAAGTATTAGTCCAATGTAGATGAGCTATAAAATGTTAACTTTGAATCTGAAATGTCACAACTATGCACAGAATACAGATTTTTTTCATATTGCCTTTTAAAAAATACATTTTGAGTTACTTTTTGTATTTCTATGTCATTTAAGTGACATGAATTAGAAATGCTTTTTCTAATTCATTTATTCTTTAATGGAGTAAAGTTTTATTGAGCAATATTATTTGGCATCAGGTAGTTACATTTCTTTTCACTGTTGCATATTGGCATAATGAAAAAAGCATTTTACACCTCCTCTTTAGCTGTCACATACCTTTGTCATATTGAGAACTACCATAATTTAGCCATCTAGAAGTTCCTTCAGAGATAAAAGCCAGGTGTTTGTGATCCCCTCCTCCTCTTTGTTTTTTTAAACTTTAAAGGAACATTATAACAATGTGAATAGTGTGTCACATGAGTGCTATAGTCTCTTCATTTTGAAGAAAGAATTTTGTGTGTTCCTGCATATGGGGTGAATTCCTGGCTCTACTAAAGTTAATGCAATTTTTGCCACTGCTTTGTCAGACAAAGATTTCTCACATGAAGAAAAAATAATTAAAAAAACCTTGTACAGACAAAAAATAAACTTAAAAGGTCATGGAGAAAGCAGATCTCAAGTAAAAATGGAAACAGTCCATTGTCACTCATCATTTACATCTGATCTGTTAATGGGAATTGTAATTTGTGAGAAAGTCCTTCAGCTGTAAGGCCTGTCAAAATTGGCTTTTCTGTCTGGGTGTTCTTTTATAAGAACATTTGGCTGCCAAGTCCTAGCAAATATAATTATTTCTCTTAATACAGACATTAGAAAAGATTGCTCAGAGGTTGCTGTCTGGCTCTTGTGCTTTCAACATAGGCTTTGATCTTTTATACATGATGGCTTTGTTAACCTTTTTCTTATGAAACTGATAAACACTAAAATAATTAGTGTCATAAGCAGGATAACTAGCAACTTGAACTCCTCTTTGGTGTCTTTTTTTCTCAGTTTGAGGTAAGTGCATCACAAGAATACTAGGAATCTGTCCTATAAAACATCACCTACTAGATTCCTGCATTGAAATCTTTGCTGTGTAGACATTAAATGGATAACTGGGTGAAGGTATCCTAAATCCATTCTGCTAGATATGAATTATAAGCTATGCTTAGCTGGCTAACGTAAGCTAACTTGTGAATTGCTGGTGCTCTAAGATGCTCTATTCCAATTTTCAACTGCAAATTGCATTCTTTTCTTGTGTGGGGGAATGGCCTGTATCCACAGGTCCATTCAAGAGATCAAATTCTGACAGCCCAGGGCTGACCTCTACCCAGGCATGGGCATGGAGGTCGTAAACCTACACCTATATTATGTAAACAGTGTCCTTCACCTTACAGTTGGTTTGACCTACTTATTTCACACAGAAACCTAAAAAAAATCCAAATAAAAATAAGAATAGAAATCCTTCAGTCTGTGAGGGAGAAATGCTGAAAGTCAAAGACTTTCTGGAACCTCTGTACATCCTTTGCTCTGTCTCCACTCAGTATTCTAAGCAAGCAGAGCCTACCAGAAATATCCTGTACCATTGAGTTTCATCTCAATTGGAAGCATCACTCAAATATTCGAGCAATCAAAGCAAAAACCTCAAGATCGAAAGGGGGACATTTTACATAAAGCCAGTGTTTTTATAAAAAAAAAAACAGAACAAAAACGTTGATTAGTAATCAATTTCACTGTTACTATGTAGTATATTTGTTTTCCTTTTTCAATGAAGAGATATTGGATTAGTATTGCTACATGAAAGTTCTGAGAAAGGAAGAAGTAGTTTTAATGGGTAGTCTAGAAATCTCTTTGGTGCACATGTATTAAATTCTGCTCCACAGTTTTTTATCACGTGTGCAGTGACCTTTTCTTCATTTGTTCTCTATGATTTGGATAAGGCAAGTATAAACCTGTGTTATCTAGCAAGGTTCTGAAGGTCCTGGTGTGTCTGATAGAGTTTATGTTCTGTTTTGTCATCTGTTTTCTTAATTTTTCCCCCTCAAATTTATTGTTCCCTAAACTAGTTCTTGAGTATAAAACAGTTGGCTAGATGTTTCAAGTAGTGATTGAAAGCCAGTAAATCAGGCAGAATGTAACTATAGCATTTGTGCTTTAAAGGAAAATGTAATCAGTAATAAACTCAGTGAGCGAGTAAATGTTTCTCGAAATCTTAGGATGCTGAAAAATAGCTCAATGTTTACATGAAAATTTGAGATATTTAGCACTGAATATGTATTCCCAAGGGGAAAACTCCCTCCTTTTCCATTACCTTTTTTTAATGTAGTTGAACAAAATCTAGTCGAAATATGAATATGTCAGCTATAGTATGAATCCAGAAGGAAATTTACAAATTATGTAGACTACTGTTAATGTAGAAGTGTCTGTATGTTTCTGGAAAGTATCTCTACTTCACAGGATTAATATTTGAAATATGAACCAATGGGAGTCTGCTTAAGGGAACATGCATTTTCTGAGACTTTTAGTCACATTCAGCATCCATATTGCTGTTACACGTCAAAAAGTGTTTAAAAAAGACAGTCAAAGAAATAAAATCTTTACAGGCATCATGAAAGCTATTTAAAGAAAATTGTATTGGCTCAGAGGAAATGGATACCACCTATCATAAACTGCTTTAATAAGACCAAACGGAAACCAGCACAATTAAACAGCAGGATAAAGGAAGCTATCAAAAAACAACAACGAAACCAACTTTCTCAAAACTGAAATTTGTCTAGTTGAAAAAACCAGAATCATAAAACCTGGCAAGTAAAAAAAGCCCAAATAGGCCAACAATGAAATGCCTGAAGAACAATAAGGAATAAGTAATGAAATGCACTCAAACTGGTCATTTTCAAATGTGTCTGAAGGCAGAAGCCAGCCAGAGAATCTCTGGAGCCAAAGATAATCAAGGTATATAAAGAGTGCTTTCAGAAAATGGGGTCATGAGGTCAAAGAAATGAAAGGTATTTCTTGTTTGGGTGTTCAAAGAAAAAGAACTTGGTAGGTTCTGCTTCTAGAACTCCTTTTTACAGGTGAAGTATTGGAAGAAGTATCTCACAGTGAGGTGACAGCAGAAGATGCTGCACAACAATTACTAAAATTAACAATGCTGTCATCATAGGATCTGAGGATAATTCAGGTTGAAAGGTACCACCAAGTTCAAACTCTCGTTAAATGTAGGGTGAGTTTGTAGTCATGCCAAGATCGTCTCAATACCAAGCAGTTTTCATGCTAACCTTCTTGAAAATTAAAGGTGAAATATGAGAATTTCTAACTTGCCTAAGCACTGGACTAATGTGTCATCTCTTTCTAAAAAGAGTTCCATATAAGCTTTGGAAAACTACCTCCATATGTCCTGTGATATCCCTATTGGAAAAATCAAGAAAAATAGTTTTTTAAAAAATAGAATTAGTGGGCATTTGACCAACTAATTTACCTATATAATATATTGATAAAGAAGCCCAGTGCTTTCCCAAAAAATTAAGTCATTCTGCCTCATAAGTTTACAAGTCATTATATTTTTCAGAAGTCCCATAGGAATAGGCATTGAGACTTTGTCATATTTTTAAAATGCATGGAAAAGAGTGAGTAGTTTAAAGAAATAAAGCATCATTGACTTGAAGACTAAGGATCACTTCTTTAGTTGTGCTTCCTTGCAAACTCAGGCCACTGGATAGTATTTAAAAAACGAACCCCATAAGAGAAAGTTAAAACAACAATGACAACTGTTATAGAATAAGAAAGACATTATGATATGAAGCTATGTAATCGTGTTACTAAATGCAGTTCTGATGGCTAAAATTTTAAATGTCACTGGGAAAAGTTTAGGGAAAAAGGTTTTCTTAAGAAAAGAACATTTTGGCAAACTCAGGCTGATTTATGATGGTAGGAGGAATTCTGTGGGTTTGCATGGTTTTGACCTTAAACCTGCAAAAATATGTTGGATTTGGCAATGTTTCACTTGGAGTTTTGGCTTTCTTCAAGCCCAGAAGTCAAAGAAACATTTGGGATGTGAACCAAAGCCAAAGAAAAGGTTTGGATGAGCCATACATTCCATAACAGCCAAGTTTCACACAGCTCTGATTTTCATTTTTCCCTTTTTTTTTGTTTCTTTACACTTTTTTCCAGAGCTGCTTTTCTGTTTCTGAGTCTTAATGGGTAGGAATCACTATATCCAGTAAAAGCCTTTTTACAGTCCATGTATAAGGAGATGAGAAGGGAGAACTCAGAAGGTTTTGTCTCTCATTTTTGTATTACAGCAGAATTTGAACAAAAATGTTGCCCCTGAAATGATAAGATGTCCTCATGTCCGTTTGGGAATAATTTTTAGTGGAAGTGATAATGTTAGATACTTAGCCTTCCTTGTGTGTGTTTCAGATTACGGAATGACATAATTAAGACATCCAAAACACTGAAGGGTTTAAGAAAAGGATATAGTTTTGTTTCTTTTTATCACTTATTAACAAGTATCTCTTAAATCTGGTCATGTAAATACCACTTTCCATGAAGACAGACACGCCTGTGCAGTAAATGGTGCCTGTTCTGCATCTCATTTGGATCTCGTGAAGCCGTGGGATACGATACGTTCAAGCTGCTGATCTGAGAAGTGTCTCAAATCCATGGTCTTTATATGCACATCAAACACTACACATATGGTAAATGATAAACATACCATATGGGATTTGGGTAGTTAAGACTATCAAATTCCTATCCCGTTATTTTTTTTTACATTGTATGGTCAAATCAAAAACATATTATTCTTCACATTATTAAGGGGTTATGTTTGTGGCCCCATTTATAAGGTTACAAAACTGATCATGCTTTAAGCTTTTCTTTGGCCTAGAAATTTTGCTGGTTACACTCATGTTGTCATTAAAAAAAAAGAAAAGAAAGGGGGTGGGTAGTGTTTGTGAAGCTTGCAGAGTTCGGCCAATTTTTGAATTACACTTTTGAAAAGTTCACATGTAACTTTAGCCAAATATTACAGCTCAAAACAGCTGAGCTTAAGGTTAACTTTGAAAACTTAGTTATCCAGAATTTTATTGTGTGCATTGTGAAGGTGTTATCTGGAAAAAGTAGTTTCAGACCTGACAGTGCGGTGACTTTATGTGCACTTTCATGATAGTTTTATTTTTTGTGTTGGCTTTGTGACTGGAACAACTTAGTATCCTCAGCTGAACTATCAAATGTTTATCTAAAAAATTATAAATTTAGTGTGTCTTTCACTTACTTTCAGATTGCAAAATTATTTTCATCTTCAAAGAAAGAAGATCGAAATTAGTTATTCTGTTGAAGAGTTTTCCAAAACTGTATTTTGTTGAAGAAATGTGAATTTACATTAGGTTTGTAATTAATCTTGAAACTCTACTATTTCTTAAGCAACAATTTACCTTCAATTCATGAAACAGAAATTGGAAAAGCAGCTTTACCACAATAAAATATGGCAATAGGAACCTGTGGCTAAGAGGGGAGGAACTAGAAAACAAAGCTCCTTGAAAAGTGTGTCAGGAATTGCAGGGAGGGAGAAAGAGATTTTGTCCTTTTAATGCTGCATAATCAACCTTGTGCTACTTGGAAAGCAAGAACTGTGTCCTGAATGCATTAGAGTGCAGCTAGTTTTATATTCTCTTCCCATGATAAGTCAATAACTGAAACAGGTTAGGGGTAGAGACTCTTTCATGCTAAATGTCTGTGGTTGCAAACTGTAGTTTACTGTAGACTTCCCCCCACCTGTTTTGTTGTTTTATTTTATTTTGGAAGTGTGTGCAGAATGGCTCAGTAGGTTTCTGTTATAACTAAGAATAAAAAAGCTGGAATTATGTTCCCTTTTTCTCTATTTTATTTTCTAGATTAATTTTTCATCATGAGATGTGTACAATTTGTAAGCAGCAGGAATAGGGCTGGGTAAAGCTTGTTACTTGTGGTATGTGTAGTTATTTTTTTCCATGAAGATGTTACAGGTTTTTCTTCTAGAAGTGTCATGGTGATGCTGAGGAATGTGTGTAAAAATTTCTATTCCCCCCTTATTTTATGTTCTTCACAACATCCTTTTCTCCAGGGACAGGCAGCAGAGAGAAGGTTCTGTCTGCATGTGGTCTTTATGCAGATTCATAAACATGTGAAAAGCTTCTGCACTCTTGTACTGACACTTTGGGTGTGTGGGCAGTTTGGTCTTGTTAATAGACATTTCATCCATGAGGGCACTCCCTGAAAACTGCCCAGGATAAAAGAGTCAGACATGTCATACTGTAGCCTTGGGGGAAGTGGCATAAAAGTTTCTGGAGAGATGAAATACTAGAAATACATGGGAGTTAGATGAAATATTAGGCTACCAACATAGGGAAGTCTAATTTATTTTATAATTTATAGTCTTATTTATTTTTTAACTTATTGTAAACAATGAAAATGTCTGTTTGTTTGGGAAGCAATAGTTAAGGCTCCAATACAAACCTGAAGCTTTTGATGGTGGGCTGAATTCTGTGCAGTGTAGTTAGCTAAGAAAGTCAGCAGCTGAATAGAAGGAACAGAAATGACATTATGAATTCCCACTTCATATACCATGACCTGATCTCATCAGTTGAGCTGGGACTGAAGAACATTGTGTATAAGCTATACTTTTTCCTCATTGTAATTATTAGTAAAAGCTAAAATAGTATGTTAAAAAGGAGATAGAGGTTTGTCTGTAGGACGTGTGAGACTGTATACCAGACCTGACTGGATTCCTTAATCTAAAAACCTTTGGACCAAAAAATTATTTGCATGAGAGTCACATGACTTAGACTTTGGAATATCAAAAGTGGGGAGGTAGAAGATGAGCTCTTGATTTTGTTTACCAAATAGGAAATGACTCCATCTCTAGGGGTTCTCTGAATGAATCTGCTTTATCCGTGGAGCTGGCATATAAATCAATCTCATCATTATAACTGGTTCTTTTCCTTGCCAGCCAGGGATTCAGATTATCCAGCTGTGTTCCTACTGCAAAGCACTGTTATCAGTTGTGTAATGAAACCCGGTCACAAGAACTTGATTTGACCTATCCACTATAGATGTGGCTCAAGAGTCACAGTCAGGAGACCTATTTCACATACAACCAAAAATCTGGTTATTTATCTAAAGCCTTAGGTTAAAAAAAAATGAGATGTATAAATCTCAAAAAAAAATGAGATGTATAAATCTCAAAAAAATGAGATGTATAAAATGAGATGTCTTTTAAAGACAGTCAATTCAAACAAGGAAACTCCTATAACTAAAGAATTAAGCATCTACTGCTCTCAGTGAGCGTACATTTGGACCTGAACCTTAACTGAGCTATGTTTGAACCCATTGCAATTTTCCCTTTAAAATGAAAGAACAACTCACTGATTTCATTGGTCCTTTAATTATGCAAAACAGAAACAGCTAGGAAATATGTTAACATGAAGAATTATCTGGTGACAACTGAACCAGCAGTAAAACTGATCTAGAAGGAATGGTATTCTTATACAGCATTTTGGGAAAATGTGCAGCAAAATAATTGTTGAGAATTTTTTCGTAGCCTGTAAGAAAGGTAAAATTAATTTTTTAATGTAATTCAGGAAAATGATAGTTTATAGAATGACCCCAAACCTGAAAAGATGTTCCATTACTTTCTGCAGGATCCTAAAATTGATACTGGTGGAAGGCAGGGAAGTTATCAGGCAAAAGCTATAAATGTGGAAAGGAATTGGAATATGTAGGGAAGGTGTTGTTAGGCTGCAAAAGTGAAATGGAGGGGCATGGTACTGCCCTGTCCCAGAACTTCTGGAATTGTTCAATGCCTAGGTAATGCCTAAGTAAGGAGGATTTGCTTTAACTGCTCTGTGGGTACATCGAGTCTGTTGCTCAATTACTTCAGACTTAGGTAGTAGAAGATTAATATAATAAATTTAAGACCCCTGTTTTACAACCTTGAGCATACTACCAGTTAGCACTGTACTTCCTAAAACACTATGGATATATGCACATAAATGTTTTTAAGAATCTGTGACTGCAGGAAAAACCTGAAAATATTATGCCTGAAACATGAAATTATGTTTTTAAGAGTCTGTGAAATAAATTTAGTTTTCATAGCGCTTTTAAATTTTTTTTCTTTAAACTTTTAAATCTGAATGAAAGCCTTACACTTTTGTACATCAAGAAGAATTGATGTAATTTTCTGTTTCCACCCCCCCCCCAGCCCCCCAAACATATCCTGAACATGAAAAAAACTTCATTGTGTAAATCACCAATTGCTTGTAAAATCCCAGAATAAACTCTGGACATCAAGGCCCATAATCAATCCAGCTGGTGTCTTACTTTCTAAGGAAGGAATCCAAAATGGCAGCTCAAATGGCTCTGCTTCGTGAGTCATCTGAACTGTGGTACAGTCTTTTGGAGAAAAATGGTTTCCTGAAATTTTCATACAATCATTACACTTCAGTAAGTAATAATGTATGTAATGATGTGGTATATATACATTTTAAATTCCAGTGTTGTCAAGGAAAAATGTGCATTGCATTAGTGTAACATACTGTGATTTACAGTAGGGCACTTCTCTCCGCATTACTGAATACCAGAGGACCAAGAGGATCTGTCAGGTCTTATCTATCTACTCACAGCTGTATTTAAGCAACTAATACAGGTTTCTATAAACCACTTGATTTATAGACAAAGTTGGCCACTGAGAAGTGAAGTTTTCCTGAAGGGTAGGAGACATGTCATTCTTCAGGTTAGTGGGGAGATCACCAACATCCAGCTCCTGTCGTGCCTGTTGGTGTTCAGTGCTGACCACTTTATTCTCCATACTTGTGAGTCCTTTTAAATGTATGATATATTCTGTCCTTTCCTATTTTTTTTCATGAAGCTAAAGCACTTTTTGTACTTTTATTCTACTTACTATTATTAACTCTTTGATGTACTTTTTTGATTTTTAGGTAGAAACATAAAGGAATTTGACTTTTATTTTTCTGTTTTGGAAACTTAGTTGATTAAGATCTGTAACAGTCTTGCCAAAAGTGTTTTCTTCACTCCATACAAAAATTGAGTGAAGATTTTCTTCAAGATATGAATATTATTTCTCTACGCATTTTTTACCCAGGGTGGTTTTGGGTTTGTTTGTGGTTTTTTTATTTATATATTTTTAAACCTAATTCCATATAAGGTCATACATTACATTACTAATGCTCTGAGGCCAAATAAGTGTAACCTGTGTCACAAACCTGAGTGGTTTTTAGGTGTTTCTCCAGGATGACTCTTAGACTCCAAGCCATACACAGCAGTAATTTTAATTAACATCTGCAGTATTTGTGATCAGTCCCCACTGCTTGGAAACTCGTTCTGTAATTTTGCAGAATTTTTATCACACTAATACCCCTGTGGTGATGAATTGGAAACGTGTTGGTTGGAGCAGTGATTTCAAAGAAGGAATCATCAGCATAAGAACTGGATCAGATAAGAGATACATTGCTTAATTTTTTTTGTCCTGGTCAGCAGAAAAAAAAAAAATCCATGAATTGGTGTGTAAGAAAAATTAAGGTTAGGCAGAGTGTTTTTTCCTCAGTACCCTGTCTCAGGTTTACCAGTGGGTAGCTTTAGGCACCTTTTGAGCTGGAAATAGCACATATATTGCCATGTTTAGAAGCCAAAGGACTTAGAATCACTAAAGCATTTAAAGCTTTTGGGCACTCATTTTGGGGCTGAGAACCACCCCAGATCCTTCAGTTGTAACAACGTAAAATGTCATATTAAGAGTTGTCTTTTATGTGGTTTTTAAGCCTTTTGCCTAGTAATGTCCTTAGGTGCTCATAATTCTTCAGTTGTGAGAAACAGTGAACAACAGGTCCCAGTTCACCTTTTCCATAGCATTTTATAGTCTCTTGCTTCTTTTTTCACTAGTGCATTTTCCAAGGTGAAAAGTCCTGCTTGAAAATCTGCCTTTCCTCATTGCAGATGGCTTTGTTTGCCTTAACTGGGAGAGTAGAGTCTTCTAAAATTATTTTTGGCAGGTCTGGAATGTTTTGTCTAGTGATTCTTTTGTGCATTTCACAGTAGGATATAAGATAAACAGGCTTTATATAAATTTTAAATTGAAATTTCATAGAAAACAAGTCCAGAAGGGATGAGACAGTATCTTTTAGTGCATCCGTAGTACTGAGTATCAATTATACCACTGTTGTTTCTGAATGTTTGTCTTTGTTTTAGTGACTTATATAGTAACTTTGTTTATTATTCATAGTCTACAGGTATGAAAAATAATTCTCTGTTATCTTACGTTAGTCTTTTTTCCTGTAATTTCAAGCAGTTATTTCTTGTTTTATCCATACTGGATGTAATAAATTGACTTCCCTCATCCTTTGTGATGGCCTGTAAGTGCAAATGCATGTCCTGTTCCTTAGTCCACTCTTCTTGAAGTTGATAGACCCTAATTCTTTCAGTCTTACCATAGAGGTTTTATTTTCTAGTTTTCTTATTATCCTTATTGCTATTCTTTGTAGTCTTTCCAGTTTGTTCACATCTTTGGGTGGTTAAAATTTGATCCAGTTCTCCTGCTGAGATCTTGTCAGTGCCAAAGGAAACACAAAGATTATTACTAAATAGACATCTCTCCATAGTGTGTGTTTTGCAACAACGTGACACTGTTGACTTGTCACCTTAGTGTCTCTTGATCCTTTTCTTTAGTAGAAAGTGACAAATTCTTAATCAGTTATTCCTCTTCCTGGATTTGTAGAGTTGATCAGTTCTGCTGAAGTGAATGACCTTGCTTTTCTCCTTATTAAATAGCAGGTTTTTTTTTCTCCTGTTTAGTTCTATCTTTAAGATCCCTTTGTTTTTTTTTTCTCACTGCAACTTTGTATCTTAGTATTTGGGGTTATTTAGGAACTAAATATCCTATGGTCCTGCAAAATTCCATTTTATTTAACATCTTTCTCTTTTAACAGTGAACTGTTGGTGACTCACCACAACTTCCAAACAAGTTTGGCATCCATGTTAGGTGGCTTTCATTTGGCTTATATTTTTCTTTAGTTCGGTTATATAAGTATCTTGAAATTTGTTACCAGATGTAACTGCTATTCCTGTTCTTCAATTAAGTCAATTTCTCTGTCATATGAAAAAATTAATTTGATATGGCTGCCTGGGAACTCCATATTCATTCTTCTAGGTGTCTGAAAACAGTCTGAAGTAGATGACTTGTTCCAGTAAGTCTCAGAATCAAAAGTGACTTATCCATAATTCTCCAGTCTTTTTTTTTTGTTTTTAATAACAAAATTATATTTTTCAGTCCCTGGTGTTTTGGTATCACAATTGTTCTCCAAGAGTTCTCAAAAGCACTTTGTTTTCAACAGCTCTGAGATTTTATCAGTCATTTCTACTCCTAGGGCAAAATTGCCTATTTCTAGCTAGTATGAAAACATCCCAGTGTTAATTGTACTATTGGATCAGTGCTGCCCTTGGCTAAAGAATGATGTAAAAGACCCTTTTGGTGGCCTTGGCATAATCATTTAATAAATTTACAGATGTGCCAAAGAGAGTAAAGTTAATAGAGGCAAGCCTCAATCTTTCAGTATAGCTTTAGTAATTTTTTTTTGTGAGTTTATTCACAACGTTCTTGTAAAGGTTTTCAAATAAAAGGGATAACTCTGTCTCATCTAGTAAAAAAAAACTTGGACATGAAAAGGGAATAGGATAGTGGAGAATCCATTTCATAATTATGATAGTTAATGATACTCCACTTCCAGTGGAGTTTGATATCTACCAGCATCCAGTAACTTTTGCACAGACAGGTGGTAAAAGATGGGGGAAATATAGTTGTAGCCTCAGGCAGATACTCAGCTCATGCAGCTGTTTCATGCATTCTGGCAACATGACTCAGTTAAAATCAAATAAGATTCCTTATATTTCTTACCTGCATATGAAACCAGTTGTCTTTCATTTTGCAAAAACATGATAATTCAAAGAGCATTAAAAATGTACTGTTTCTCACACAGAATTTATATCTTGCAGCTGCACACTAATCCAAGTGAAATGGAGTAGTGTTTCACTTTATCAGCCAATCATAACTTTAAACTGTTTTTACAATTCATTGTACAGTTTTTAAAGCCAGATTTAAGTCTGTATATGAAAAATAGTCTACTTGATGTATGAAACCATAGATTAGTCAATATGTATTTAAAGAAGTACTTCAGTAATAGCAGAAGAATGACTTCAGAGAATTTACGGACTAAACTCTGAATTATACATGTGGAATGTGAGTGTTATGCCATCAGTACATTTAGGACTACGTGTGAGAGGAGTAGCTGAAAAATACAGTTAATTACCTAAAATAATACGTGATCCTGGTATTCTTTTACAGCTGTCATATCAAGACTATTTGTCTATCCCATATCAGAGAATCATAATATCATTTAGGTTGGAAAAGACCTCTAAGATCACTGTAGCCACAGCTACATGGTTATAAACACCTTCCGGGAGGGTGACTCCACCACTGCACTGGGCAGCCCATCCCAGTGCTTGACAGTGCTTTTGGTGAAGAATTTCTTCCTGATATCCAGTCTAAACCTCTCCTGGTTTCCTCTTGTCCTGTCACTTGTTAACTCAAAGGAGAGACCAACCCACCTCACTACAATCTTCTTTCAGGTGCTGTAGAGTGAAAAGGTCCCCTTCAGCCTTCTTTTCTCCAGTCTAAACACTCCCAGCTGCTCCTCATCAGACTTGTGCTCCAGCCCCTTGCCCTTCTCTAAGTTCCAGCCCCTCAATGTCTTTGTGTAGTGAGGGGCCAAAACTGAGCCCAGGATTGGAGCTGTGGCCTCAACAGTGCCCAGTACAGGGGGCAATCACTGCCCTGGTCCTGCTGGCCACAGCAGCATTTGCTGATACAGCCAGCATGCCACCGGCCTTCTTGGCCACCTGGGCTCACGTTCAGCTGCTGTTGATGAACACCCCCAGGTCCTTCTCCACTGAGCAGCTTTCGGGCCACTCTGTCCCCAAGCCTAGAGTGCTGTGTGGGGCTGTTGTGACCCAAAGGCAGGACCCATCACTTCACCATGTTAAGCTTCACACCACTGGCCTTGGCCCGTGGATCCAGCCTGTCCAGATCCCTCTGCAGAGCCCTGCTACCCTCCAGCAAATCAACACTTCCACCCAGCTTGGAGCCATCTGTAAATGTACTGAGGGTGGCCTCCATCCCCTCACCGTGTTCATTCATGGAACTGGCACTGATATGGAGCCCTGGGGAATGCCTCTTGTGCCCCTGATCCCTTAACCAGCCATCTCAAGGCCCTGGCTTCTAGTGTGCCCCATTATTTCGGAGAGAAGTTATGCACTAGGTATTAGGCAGGGTAGATGTGTTGTGTCTGAGTATTGCTGAACCTGTTCATTATTTCCTTAGGTAGGATTACTGAAGAACATGAACAAACAACAGAATTTCTGCTTGTGACTACAAGTGCCCTGTAAATATACCAAGAGATTTTCTTTGTTCTCACAAGACACTGCTGAGAATTGAATTACTGCTTTAAAAAAAAAAGCCACATCATGATTCTCATGATTCTTAGGACTTTAATTCCCTCTTGGGGTCTATTAAAATTAAAGAAATATTCATTCATTATATTAGGAAATAAGGGAGAAAATCACCATAATGCACATAGTCAGCACTCCTCCTCACACATCAATGGTCAGGTTGTGGCTATGAGTCTATGGCATAGATTTGGGACTGGATTGTATATCCAGACAAATGTTTGATACTTGATCTTTTCTGTCTGAAAGTGGCAGGATACTTCTAAGATACTGATTTGACCTTATTTTCCTTGGGTCCAGTTTGCATTTTAATAGGAATAAAAGAAAGAAAAAACTTGTCTTTCCCACCCATATTATTTTAACATACTTTTGGTTCTTCTTCAGCAATCTCTTCATTCTATACAGGCTCAGATAAATTTGTTTTAATATGTGAAAAGGTTTTTTCCTGTTCTTAGGGTTTTATGGTGCTTAGTCATGTGGTTGTACAGAGAAAATTACAGCAGTGAGTGCATGTGTGACCTCCATTACAGAACACATTTAAATATACTCAGACATAGGTGTGTGTATGACTTAAAAAAGACAGCTTCCAGGAGTAAAAACCTATGCAAGTTTTACACCTGCTCCCTCCTTTAGAATTACTTTTACTGTAATGTCTGATACATTTTCTAATTTATGCCATTTTTGCTGTTATCAAGCTGTTAAACCTATTACTGTTAAGCTTTTTTTGGGTATGAAAAACGTCTTTCCTATTTCAACTTTGTTTTTTTCTAAGTAACTTCCTGCTACAACAGTATTTTCTGGAAAAAAGTCAAGGACACCTAAATACCTTGAACAGGTTTTACAAGTTAACAATTCTGCTGTAATTAGTCTTCAGGCTACCTCTGGCTCCATGGATTTAAAGCTATCAGAGTTTACTGTTTTGTGAAAAATATGTTTTACTTTGTTTGGACATGCTTGTCATAAGTTTCTCAGTATATCATTATGCTTTAAAACCTCCCACTGGCAGCGTCTGGAAGGAAAAAATATAGTGTAAACTATAGAAGACCTAATGGCAGCTTCCTGCCAACGTTCATTCTTGAGTCAACAACGCTCGTTTTTGTTTTTGCTTTTGTGAAAATATGTCACAATCTAGTCTTTCATATAAGTTGGCTATTTTTTTAGCAGCCTAGTAGAGCATATATCCGTATCTTCTACTTTCCCCTATTTTTTCTCCTTTTCATTCAGTGGTATCTGTGTTTCTGGTCATGCCACCAGTGAGTGCACACATAAATTATACACCTAAAAACACTCATCACTAGAAAATTTATTGCTTCTAATATCTTTCTCATGAACATTTGTGTTTATTTCTGAGTTGACTTCTCTGGTAAAGACAGCAATGCGTTTTGCTTTGGTTCAGTTCTTTGTTTTTTCAAGACTTTCATTTTAGATATTACAGTCTATATGGGACTGTGTGGGCTTTTAACCATAAGCCTGTGCTGGGAATAGGAAAATGGTTTTAGTTTATAATTACAATGAAAAATAATAGTAAAAATAAGTGTGAAGTAAAAATAATAGTGGATTGCTATTACTTATTACTGCTACTACTTCAGTCCTGCTGGAGCAACGGGCAGTATGTGTGAGAAGAATATATCCTCCTGACAGAGCATAAAATTGGCATTTTTTTCTTTTTGAAAAATGGAAATACTGTTTGGAGAAAGCAGGGGGCAGGGAGGAAGGTTGCCTTTAGATAAGGAACTTGAATCTTCTTTCCTATGTTTAGGAAACTTAGGTTATTTGGTTTGGGAAGTCTTTTATCTTCTGGGCCTCCCTTTGGCAGCTAAATTACTAACTGCTTAATTAAAGTGAAGGAGAGCCATACAAAAAATACTGTCTTTGAAAAGTAGATGTGCTTATTTTTTCTTTCTTCAAAAAACAAACCAAAGCAAACTCCTTTAAGTATTTTTTGCTAGTATTTTGGCTTTTTGACTCTGAAATATTAGCTGATTTGTAGTATTAGAATAACGTAGTAAGTCAATAGCAATTATTATTTATATTATCTCATGTTAGTGTGCATTTATAGCACTGAGGGTTGCTCTTTGGTGATGGCTAATTTTCCCTGCTCTTGAGTTGGAATCTTGTATAACATTACATCAAGTACCAGGACAGATTAAACTATATTCATGATGCAGTACAGTAGGAGAGCACTTATTCAAACAACTTGCATCACACCCCATTTATCCAGGGGACTCCCGGGTTTGTATTATGAGGAGTCACTGTTGGACAGGAAGGCATGCACAGCAGGGAGGTTTGGATAACCAGGATCATACTGTGATTATTTAGGCTTTTTGTTGACCAAATCTGTTATATGTAGAAAGGCTATATATCTTTTTTATCCATTTATAGAGACCCTCTGTAAGATTATGCTATGAATTTGCAGAACAGATGTTGTATTATCAACTGTAACTTTTGATCTTGTCATGAACAGTAGATGTTAGATAAGTGGCACCAGCACAAAAAAAAAAAAAAAAAGACCCCAGACTGAAAAAGCCAACTTAGAACAAGAGAATTGCTGATCTTTACTTTTGAAAAATAATTTTATTTACTCATTGTAAACAGTCTTTCTTAAAAGGAGAAAGAAGTAAACACTTAAGTTTTAAGTGTCAAGCTCTCTTCCTAGACAAGAAAATATTCAAAGTATATCTTATATATTTACAACTTTCTTTTTCTCAGTATCCTTTATACCAATCGAGATCAAGAAAAATTAAAAATCTTTCACTAAAAAAACCTGCAGTTGTCTAAACTGTGTTGCCTAAAGAAGTGAGACTTATTGAAAGCTCTATAGCTCTCTCTCTGTGGAGATTTTGCTTTGTAGATGTTTCTTGTGGAATTCATCTTAGAGAGGGGAAGGAATTTAGATGTCCTTTATGTGCATATATGTGTACTTACTGAAGTGATTTTGAACTTCTTATATATGCACCAAGAAACTGGAGAAATTAGATATTTGGAAATGGAAATTGGTGGTCTTCCAGGCAATATTGGATCTAACAGTGCTAAATCCTTTAATAAATAAACCTTGATTCAGACTGGAATGTCTTGGCTTGATCTTAAAGGTGATATTATGAAGGCCTTCTAGCTGTTGACTAGCCTGAAAGATAATTATCTGCACATTCCAATCTTGTTCTGCCATCAGCACTATCTGAGGTCTTAATGGAACAAATGTTATTTCCACTAGAAATATGTTATATTTAGACTATCCTCATTCCAAAACATTTAAAAAATATTTGTGCCTGATTGGAAATACAAAGAATAAAATAAATAACAATATGACCTGCTTCTAACAGTCCTGTGTGCTTAATTTCTGCCACTGTAGGCAGTTTTCTAACTGAAAGTATATGTTGTGAGCACGCATTTATATTATTGGGGTTACTACTTTTGTTGGGCTGTGGATGAAGGAATAAACTTTTCTTTGCTGAACATTTTGGAGACAATATTTCTTAAAACACATCAGTACAATGTAAATTTATTTTACTGTAGCGGGTACTGGAGCAAATTTGAGGGACTGATAGCCCATCTGAAGTGGAATATATGCAGTACCAGGCATCTTGAAATGGATAGAAAAGCTTCTCTGCCTTAAAAAAACTGACATCTTAGTTCATACTGCATAGCTACTTATTTAATACCTGATAAATTGAAGAATCTTTTGGGTTTGTATTTGAAGTTCTGCTTGCACAAGTTACATATAACTGTGATTCCTTCAAGAACTGCTGGGTATAGCAGAGACTTCTGTAATGAAGTTTTTCTGTGGGACAAAAGCCTGTACAAAGTTGGAAAAGAAAGGAAGCATTAGTTTATAAAGACAGTTTAAATTTGTATGTTTGCAAACACACTCTAATGTAGTTAGAATGTATCCTCACTTGTGGGATTGTATGTTCCATGGATAAAAACTCTAGATCTTAAAAAATCCTTCAAATTCACAACTTGATGTGTATATAGTCATCTTTGTTCTCCAAAACCAAGCCTGCCTTTGGAAGAGAGGGATATAAAAATAATAAAATATATGCCCCCAAGAGAGTTATTATACAGAGTATGAGCAGTGACAAGTGAGTTAGTTTAGAGGAAAGGTCAGGCGGATCCAAAATCAAGCTCTCATCAAGGCCAGTTTAATCCCCCCATCCAAGTTTTGTAAGTCCTACCACTTAGCTTGCAGTCTGAATATTTTGCCTCAAAACAAAGTGAATAATATCAGCTTGTAGATCTGCATGTTTTCTATTTATACTCTCCTGAATGTTGCCTCATGTGGGAAGAGACTTGAGAGACTTAAAAGGAAAACAAAACTCTTAGATGAGGAATAAAAGGCAGTTTATGTTAGTTAAAGATTCTGTGACTACTTTCCCTTTTTACTTCTGGTGAGAAATACTATTATTCTCATCAGTTTGTCTAATATATTTTGCCTACAAAAATACATAGCTGTATGATACTTCTATTTTTATATAAGCCTTACTTATAAAGCCCATTACTTTGGTGTCTATACAAGAGGAGTTACAATAGTGAAACCTTTAGTAAATTCTACAGAGGAAATATTATGGTTCAGGCTAGGGCTTTAGAGAAAAATTTCTTTAGGGTTTCTTCTTATTAACTGATTCATAATTTATCTGTACAGAAAATTTCTTCATAAACAGAATTCCTGCATCTTATGAGACTGCTTTTGATAAGGCTTCCCTTTGTAATGTATCGTAAGGTGCAGTTTAGGAAGCACAAATGCTCAACCTAAATACCAATAACTGCTCCTCTTCACTATTTACTCTAGCACATTGCAAAAAATTCTTGCAATCACTGAGTGAGGAAAGCTGCCTTACCCAAGGTTTTGAGCATATAACCCAGGCTGAGCAATAACTGCTTCATAAGATGTGGGAAATCAATGAACTTCCATTGGGAGGATCTGTAGGTGCACAGTTTGTGGTAATTGGGAGTGGGGCTGTACCCAGTGGGCACAGCTGTGAGCAGCAGGTGAGCAGCACTGACAGCAACGAGCCATGGAGTGCCCAGGGGCACTGAGC
>JAYDZK010000032.1:12819130-12879882 GCA_034509185.1 Euphonia xanthogaster
AAAACAGTTATGATAGAAAACTATTTGAGCAGCCTTTTACAGAAAATAATTCCTTTAGTGTGTTTCCTCCCCCCCCGCGTATTTATATGAATTTAATATTTTCGTGTTGTAAAGAATATGGAGTTGAAAATGTCCTCTCTCTCAGGTAGAAGAGCTGATGAATGCACTGGAGAAGACTAGACAAGAATTAGATTCTACCAAAGCCCGTCTTGCCTCAACACAGCAGTCTCTGGCTGAAAAAGAAGCACATCTGGCTAACCTGAGAATAGAGCGAAGGAAACAGCTTGAGGAAATTCTAGAAATGAAGTAAGTACCTTGATTTCTTTAATTTATAGGAAAAAAAAAAAAGAAAATAACTGCATTTGTCATAGGAGAAATTTTTGATGGGTTTCTTTCAGTGTTATTTTTTGTTTTTTTCTCTGCATATATTTAAGTCTCAATCTAAGGACTTTTAATAGTTTTAAGACACTTAAATTCCTTTAAAAGCACAGAAGTGCAAAAGTCTTCATTTTAGAAGTGCTCAACATTTTTTGTAAGTTGTCCTTTGTTGCATGCAAGTAGAAGTATCAGTACTATATAACTTCTCTGAGAAACTGAAAATCTCAAGCCCCATCTCTCAGTGGGAATGCAATGCAGGAATCTCTGCCAGTGTCACATGCAAGGGAAGGGAGTTATTAACTTTCTATTGATGGTGCAAAGCATATTGCTTTGAATTGGTTAAAAACACCCCCAAACTAACAAAGAGTTTTTGCATACACTTTACCACTGTGTATGTGTTTAGAATGAAAAAGGAAGAGAGACATTTAATTTAAAGCTAACTTCCTCCATGCAAAGAAAAATAAGTATCTATAATTATGGGACATTAAAGCTTTGAAATGATCTTTAAAATTGGCAAAATGGGTGAACCTGCCACGACTTGTCTAGGCTGATAATTATTTAGTTAACATTCAACAGAGAAAAATCACAGTTGTAATTTTGAAACAGTTTTTTTGAGGAAGGAAGCCATATATAACTTCAGGTCAATTTTTACAGTTATCTTTGATTTTAAATGAAGGGAAATAATCAGAAAAAATGGTTTTCATAATGTTATTGTAAGTAAGGCAAAGTGGAAATGGAGTCACATAATTAGCAGGGTTTTATAAAAGTGGATTTTAAGAATGTCTGCCAGGTAATACAGATGCAGAAGTACTGTAATGGAAGCACAAATGTTTCCAGGGATATCTAAAGAATTTCTGGTTTTGACTTTAATGAGGTCTACATCCACACAGAAAAATGGAATCACATATGAATTAGAATACTCTGGGACATTATATTTTATAATAGATAAATTTTAAAAGTTTTTAAAAATATTAAGTTATATGTACATATTAATATGTCCATATTAATTGGATGCTCAGTTCCAGTTACCTATTTTCTCTATAGTGTTTTGGTCTGTTTCCTCAAGTGCCTTTTTTTTTGTCCTAATCATAAGATTGTTTTAAAAAATCATACTTAACAATTCCTGAACAAAATAGAGGAAAAGTCTCTAATTCTGTCAATGTGAATTTTTAAGTTTTGTACACAAAACCTCACAGAACAACCTGGAAAACAAGGTTGGCAAGAACTGGTGAGGTAGAATTTATTTTGACATTCTGTTTTATGAATGAAGGGCTGGGTGAGTGGAGTGGTATTAGAAGTGAAAGACTCAGTAGCAAAGAGCCTAGCTTTTTAAAAGGGAACTTATTAATCGGAAGCATTGACCATCATTTCTATTTATTGTTTAAAAAATTCAATATCCAGGAATTACAATTTTTGGCTACAAGTTTCCAGTTAAATAGGCATGAAATGTGTGTTTAAGAACATTCATGATGATTTCCTATGCCTATATTATGCTCAAGTTCCAACCATAACTCTGCATTCTAGGCCCATCTGGCTGTCATTGTCAAGATCCATCTTAATTTACTGGCCACAATCAGTTGTCAGTTTTAGAAAACTTCTTCAATTGTCATTTCTTGTTCCCATATAAATTTGGTTATTTATGGAAGCTTAGAATAAAAATGGAGAGCAGCCTGGTCTTGTTCATATCTGCTTGGTCCTTTTGAACTGGAAAGAAGATAAGCACCCATTAAACGAAAGGTAGTTTGATAAAATCAATTCTTTCTTAACTTGATGCCAATTTGTGAAAAAAATAAGGTTTATTTTAAAGAATTTGAAAGTGTAAGTTTGGAGAAGGAGTTGTAGTTGTGTGTTAATTTCCAAATTTTTTTTTTGAAATGTCTGTTAAAAATATTACTATATTAGTTCTGGGGGAAATATTTTTGCTATGGTCATATTATTTTAGCAGTGCACACATCACTCATACTGACATTAATGGAAGTTATGCATACATGTTAACAGTAAAATGCAGCATGTGTTCAAATCCATCATTTTGTCTAATTGTCTTGTTGCTTTGTGCTCTTTGTATGTCTGAGCATAAAGCAAAAATCAATGCACTTTTTATTTTTTAGTAAATGATACTTCAAAAAAGTCTCTGTTGCACAGTGTGACAAAAGCCATGGTAATGTTTTTTTAAGAAATGTGTTTATCATCCATAGAAATATTTCGGTTGGCCTGAGCTTTAAATATGGTAGTTAGAAATATATCCTAAGACTGCTTTTTCCAGACATTGTTTTTATTTTCTGAGAGTCCACAAGTAGGAGCACAACCTCCTGAGAACTTCACAAGGCTTGCCTAGAAAAGCTTATTCATTTTGTAACATGAAGAGCTTGAGGATAGGAGAAGTTTCAGCACTCTGATGTGGTGGAGGTTTTTCAGATGTTTCAGAAATGCCATATTTGTGGAGCATACTTTCATGACCACAGTGCTTTCATACAGATCTCCTTTCCTATGTGGTGCTTCCTTCCAAAACTCATAAACCTGCTTGTTACAAAATTAGGTAGCTGTATAGATAGATAAATGAGTATTTATAGAATATTAAAATTGCCCTCTATATATATGTATGTGAAATAAATGTCTGCCCTCATGGAAAGTGGGTTTCGCTCCATGGGACAGATCATCTTTTTAGAAATGGTCGAAATTATTTTCCCTTTGGAAGATATAAAGTTGGACCTGGAGAGCCAAAAGTCATAAAAGAAATTCTAATGGCATGTGGTGGAAAAGATATAAAAATGATTGTCACTCTTTTTGCAAGTTCAAGTTTTAAACTATATGCATTTTATCTTCCACTGCAACCTCTAAAGGTAAAAAGAAAACACAAAACTTCAACACCCAAGCTCCCCACTTTGTTATCAAAATTAAGTGTTTTCTTGGTTGAAAATCTTTTAAGTTAACTTTCTGTGATGTTTACTCTATTTATTGTTTAAGTACAAGGTTAGAGTATATCTCATTGTGGTTTTGAATTAATTTAATGATCTTTCTGTGACTTAGTTACATGTGGCAAACACTGCACTTAGTGAGTGGCCATGTGATTTATCCCCCAAAAGACAGAACTTCATGTTTTGACCTGAAGATCTGACAAGTCTTAATTTTTGAGATTTAGTTGTTAATTACTGAGTGTTTCCTCTGTTAACTCAGCATACTCACTACTCTGAAGCTTTCAGAATTCTTGCCAAGAGTTTGAAAGGCTATTTCCTTGCCTTAAATAGAGTTCATGCCATCACCTGTGGGTATTGCTAAATCAGTTCTGTTGGAATTTACTTTGCCCTGAAATTCACTACAAATTTCCAGAAGAAAATGTATTTTCCCTCATGTGAAAGAAATTGGATGGTTAGTAATGAAGCATTAAAGAGCTCCTAAGAAAAACCCAGCTACTGGTTATTTTATTCATTAACAAAACCAGAACATTACTGTGCTGTCCAAAAAATATACTTTAAATTAGATTTTGCAGTAAACTTTCTTACAGTGACAGTATAAAATTAACCATCCCTTCCTTTAAGTATGGTCACCATTTCTTTCACTGAAAATAATAAAAGGAAATTGCTTAAATTTGGTTTTCAGTGGATTTACTCATTTAAAAGCACCTGTGTATAGTCAGGGATGAAATACTTGTGGGAAAAGGGGGCTAAAATACTTTTTTCACCAAGCATTCAGTCCCAGCAGCTGCCACTCTGTGCACAAGTGCTGAACACACAGTGCCCTTTGCCTGCTGGGTCAGTGGTTCAGCTGCTCTGCCAGAGAAGGAGAGGGCACTTGCATTTGCCACTAGATGCCAGTCCTGGGTGCAGGACCATGGTTTGGGTAGGAGCAGCTCCACAGGGTGAGGAGGCATCTTGTCCTGCTGGGAGGAGAATGTGCTTTGTCCCCTTGTCTGTCACCAGGTCTGACTGGTGCCCTCCTGCCTTGTAGAGCAAGAGCTTCAGGCATGGAAAAGCACACAAATGGCTTCAAGTGGACTATTCAGGATATTGCAGGGATGAAGAGAGTCTTTGAATAGATTCTGGAAGTCAGGGGTCACAGCCTAAAGGAAAGACTGTGTAAAATGTGAAACTAAAAGTCAGAATTTGTACAGAAGTCAAAATGCTTTATGAAGTACTAGTGGCAGAAGTATAAGAAAGTTTACCATTCATCTGGTTTTCTGCAGACATACCCCTTTTTTCCATCTATAAATTTTACTGGAGTAGAAGTTGGGGATTTCACATCTGTGTAGCAGCTCAGCAGGAGCTTCAGCTCTGACAAGAGCCCTTGGATGTCCAGAGAATCCATCTAGATGTGTTTCCAGCACCTGGACAAATCAGCTCATGTCCCTGCCTTACATTATCCGATTACTATTTCCATCCATCACCATCTGAAACTGACACCTGGGGAGGGAACTCAACATGTTTGCCTTTATTTATGTCCTAATTGCTCAACTCTAAGAGGTTCTGACACCCACAGGAGAGTGGTTTCTTCCTCGTTGCTGTGGGTACAGCAATAGTGAAAAGGGCTTCTGAAATCTCTGTGTTAGTAGTAAATCCAGTACATCTGGAATGTTTCAGAGTAATTATGTATGCAATTCACCTGTTCAGGGCAAGCACAGGCCAGAGGCATGACACTCATTGACAGGGAAATCCCTAATGAAATTTCAGGGACTCTACTTGCATGTAGTCATGAAGTTAATTTCTTTTTTTTTTTTTTGTTCTTCCATACAACATGAAGGAGGCAGAAAGGAATATAGCAAGGTAGGAGAAACTGGCGAAGTGATTTAGGGGTGGAACTGCTCTTTGAAATGTGTGGAACTCACTTCTTTAAACCACTTCAAAGGATGGCTTCCCTACAGACCTGCCTGCTTTCTGTGTTACAGCCAGGCGGAGCGTTCCCCTGCACCCATCTTCCCAAAAGAAAAGCAGGAAGGGGGATAATCAGTTCTTTTCCCTCCACTGGAACCTGAAGTGTTTCACTAAAAGGTGTGGGCAGAGTTGCCTAGTTTATGCTCCTTTTGAAATGCTGGTATATTCTAAAAACAGCCAGTACATGCCTTGGGAATAGTTCTAGGCTGAGTGAGCAGTAGGGCTACATGACATTAAATGAGTCTTTTTGAATTTCAAGCAAATACAACAAGGGTCAGATTTCTTATATTCTTAATAAAGTATTATTTTGGAAGAAGAATTTTTTTTTTTTTTACTTTTCCAGCTGTATTTCAGCTTATATATAGAGAAGGATATCTATGATAATTTCTGTAACGTGAATTCTTTAACATGTCTTTACTCAATAGGTTAGATAACAGAATGTGTATAAATAGCTGTAAAGAAAAAATAATTTTCAGGAAGAAATGTACTATTTTTTAATAATTTTATTAGAAAGATGATTTTGACTTGTTGCAGCTGTGGTAATGTATACTATAAACATGTTCAGATAGCAAGTTGATTATCTCAAAAATTGTACCATTTCAAATGCAGAACACTGGACTGTTTTTTAGTAACCTGTGGACTGCTTCAATTTAATTGTAGGATTCATGCTGAGAGTGTAGAGAGTCATATCCCAAGTTAAATACAAACAAACCAGCAGGATGTTGATACAACTGTGACTTCCATAGGAAGTAGTTAGAATGGTAATGTGGCCTCCTAACTTGGGTGGAAATTCTCCTGTGACTGTTTTTGCCCCACAGACCTGTAACACAGCATGCCTTGACTAACATTTTTGACACCAACTTGCAAATACCATAAAGATTAGAGAAGGCCAAATGAAGGCTTTGTTCTCTGGAACAGAAGCTTTCTTGACTAAAATGAAAAGATGTTTTTCTTTTGTAAACAACTAAGGGGCTCTAAGCAGTAAAATGTTTCTCTCTGTGAGAATAGAATGAGTGAGCTGTTAACTTGTCGGTGCTTCTCTTAAAGACATCTGAGTGTCACCAAGTTCCTACTTATGTTCCTATGTTCAGATTAAAGGATAGTATACTTGGATTTTATTCTCTAAGATTCAAAATATTAGAAATTTCATCAGCAAGGGAAACAAATTTATTTTCTTAATTTTGCTCATTTTAAGGTCATAATTTACTTTCAAAATAGCTTGTCACCTGCTGTTGAAGGTTAGTAAGATCAGTTTAGGATTTCTACAAAGTGTGGTATGAGAGGCTGTGTTTTGCCTAGTTTTATATCAATATTCAAGTAAAGGAAGTTGGATCCTCTCCCATTGTTTCTTGTCCCATTTAGGCAGCGGGAGAGGGCAGTAGCAACCTTTTCCAAGTTTTTCCAGGGGGACAATGTCTTCCTCTCTTTTTTGGAAAGGTAGCAGTGCTTATGTCACAGGCATTTTCTGAAGGCAAACCAGGAGTTCAGACATATTCCAGACAACACATATTATGGTTTAAATAATTAAGCATTATTTTCTGAGCTAGAAAACAGTTTGGCTTGTTTTCTTCATTTCATAAGGATTTTGTCTCTAGTTGTACAAGTGATCTTTCAGGTTCCTTTAATCCACATGATTTGAGGCACCTGCCAGGCAGAGAATTTGGTGGTCATTCCCAGTCCATATCCTAGGAGTGCACTTTGCTTTCCAGTTTTGTTGCCATTGTTCTTTACCCATTCTGGTACCTTGCTTCAATAGAAAATTAGCAGTCAGTGCTTCAGCAAACATTTTGTATTGGAAATTCTACAATACTTATCCAATTTTCCAAAATAAAGTATTTTATGGTACTTTTCTTTTGGTTTAGTGCTTCCACAGGACCTGAATGGTAAAGAGAGCAAGGGGATCCTGCAGCTGCTTTGTGAGGGAGGTACTTGAAAGACTTCTGAGTCTGGGAAGGGTAAGGCAGGGGGAGGATATGTTTGAAGTTTGAAGACTCAGAAAGGAAGGCATAAACTCAAGAGTTTAGCCAGATCTCCCAGCATGAGGAGTATCAGGCACTTGCTGAAGTGAATCAGTGATTGATTTGAAGGGGAGAAGTTCTGCTTTGTGGTGTGGTCGCTTGGTGACCTTCTGGAGCTTGCTTCCAGAGACATCAGCTGATGCCAAAACGGGTTAGACAAATTCATAGACATGACCTGGCTCTTTATGGACTTCTTTATATTCTTTGGTTGTTCTTGACCTGTGTTCCTAAAATTTATTTTCTATCTGCAGTATCAGCTCTTTCCTCCCACATTGCTCACTTTCTCTGAAGCACACATAGTGATAAGATGATTTCTAACCCATTTTAATTTTTAAGAATTGGTTATATTGAGTCCACTAATAGAATATGGAAAAATCAATGGCCATATTTTGAATGGCCTTTTGTGTCTTCTGTTGCCCTGTAGTGGATAAGTGGATTTACAAGATGATGTAAGTGACAAAATGATTGGTTTAAAGTGCAGGTTATAAGTGAGATATGACAGTTACATGACATTCTCTAGTGATTTAACCACTTAGAAAACAGGCAGGATTAACAGTGTTTCAGGTTTACAGGTGTTTCAAACTGTTTGAAGGATGTGGAGATGCAGAGTATTCTAGCCTTCTGTAATGTGAATGAAAATGTGAAGAAACAATTGCAGTTGAAAATCATTACCTTTACTTCTCCCATTATGTTATTTTTCCTTTTAAATTGGTCTCTCTAAATTAAAATGCTTTTCTGTTTTTTTATGTTTAAGTATGTTAGGGGTTAAAATTTTCTAAGGCAGCTTGTTATTTCTATCTGAATTTAAATTACTGAGCAGTTTAGCAATCATCTAGATAAAGAAGAAAAAGTGAATATGCTATCTACTAAGTATTAAACACTTTTTGTCTGGTTTGTATTGCATAATTTCTTTATTTGCAATGCTAGAAACTATAAGGAATAGAAAAGATGGGACTGTGCAATTAGTGATCTTGACAAAGCTGTGTATACTATGTTTTAAACTGACCTTAAAAACACTTTTCATAGATAAAACAATCATGATGGTAAAAATTATTAGATAGGATGGCATTTGTTTGGAAGTTCAGCCAGCATGGGAATGTAGAGGCCTCCACCTCTGATAATACACTCAAAAGAGCAAATGGCTCAAAAGTCAGAAAGGAAGGAGTAGGAGGCTGAAAGTAAAAAAAAAAAAAAAAAAAGAAAAAGTTAGGCTTCTGTTTCATGGGTTTTTTTAAAGCTGACTGAATTACACCCTTGTCTACTGAAACCTTCTTAGTGAAATTCCCATTGGCCTCTGTGACACCTGGGGCAGCACTGATCAACTGCAGGCTCCCATAGTCCTAACCTCGGCCAGCTCAGTATGATTCTAGCAGATGTTTCTGCATTTTAAGCCTCAAAATATGATGGGTCAGGGTTTGGGGTTTTTTTCCCTTTTTTCAAGTGGCAAATCTTGCATACTTGAGATGCAGGCCATGCAATTCAATGATAGGAATTATGAGCTGAAGGTGTCCCCAGTGGGATAATGCTGAACTTAATGTCAACTCAGATCTTTGAAGATGGAGAAGCAAAGAAATTTTAAAGGTTTGGATCATTTAAACTAAACTGATGGATTATTCTTTAATGTTATATAAAAATGCAAAATAGAATATGTGCTTAGAAATGCATGTTTTCTGTTAGAAGGAAAAGGTCTTACAAGGTCAGAAGAGAACAGAGTCAGAAGCAATCAAACAGGAGCAGATTTCCTATCAGCAGAAGGGAAAGGTTTGATTAGCTTTCTCTGCCTTCCCATTGCTCCTAAGGTGCTGTGGAATAAATCCACTGCTACCTTCTTCCTGTGCTTCCTTAGTCCTCTGCATGGCCCCAGCAAAACAAGTACTTCTCTCTGTGCTGTGGAAAACCATCTAAATTCCCATTCCTTAGTTCCCTCTAGTTGTGTTTTCTTGTGTAGTAAGGTGCAAGGTGTGCTTGAAGTTGTGTGCTCTCTTGTCCAAGAGGATTCACTCATAGCTCAACTTCATTTGTGCTTTGCAAGGTGTGAGCTCACAGGGCAGCCCTTCTGCCTGCAAGGCCATAAGTAACATTTCCTCTTTAATTTAACATATATAGTGACACCTGTAAGAATGTATCCTCCTAGAAGTCTGGACCTCTACGAAGTGAGTAACAGATCCTTGAAATGAGTAACAAAATTTGCCTTTTGGAGCAGGAGGCACACTTGTGGTGGTGGTGTTTGTGCCCTCCCACTGAACTGTGTCTACATTACTGATTGTGACCCTGACCAGACTGATCCATCCCCTTTATTAATACAGTGCCAGATATTGTGGGTTCCCATCCATCATACCTGTAATAAACTAGATAATAATAAAAGCATGCATGACATTATGACTGTCAACACTATCTGAACAATGTGAATACAGAAACATTGCAGGAAAAAGAGAATTTTTCAAATACAATTGGTAAAATATGACATAGCACACAAAAATGTGCTAAAGCACTACCTTTTCAAGGAACAGCACCTCTCCTTTCAATGCTGTGTTGCTGTTTAGCAGAGACTAACAGATCATAAATTATGTGATGACAGTGAAAATCAGGATGAGCTCATTTCAATTTTCTCTGATTGTGAGCAAAGCTAAGTCCACGTTGTTGGGCAGTGTATCAAGGTATCTCAGCAAAGAAAACCCCTATTTAGGAAAGTACATTATATAAGTCTGTGCTGAGTCCCATAGTCAAGCTGTTTTGTTCAGTGTAAACATCACCTTAAAAGGACACCTTGGCTTGCTTCCTTGAGGTCAAGTGGCTTCCACTGAATAGACAAACTTTTCAGGGTGAAACAAAAGCTGGGTGACAGTACAAACTTACATGGAATATCTTTAGTGCAAGATTTTATGGTTGTTGGTAAATAGAAATGTAAGTTTTATAGAGGAGCTTGTATAATTTTAGTAGGAGTACTATGGCTATTGTGTTACATTTTAGTACTAAAAGTTTTACTGGGGGATGCAAGTGAAAGATTTGATATATTTTTTCCCCTCATATTTAATAATGATTTTTTTCAAAGCCCATCTAGTTTCAGTTTTGTAAATGTGCAGATACTGAAGAGGAAATGATGATTTATTGGCTTAGATTAGAAATGTAGAATACTTTTTTGTGGCTAAACTCTTCCCAGTTTCTAACCACTCCTACCTCAAACATGTAGTTTATCATTGTTGCACTCAGCTCTGACCAAAATTAGGCCACACAGGACTCTGATGATGACCATATTGCTAAAATCATTCTAGTTATGATGGATTATTCTTCTCTGCTTCCCAACAAATTTCTTGCATAGTTTGAAAACCAGCTTCCATGATTCTCATCTTCTAGGTGGGAGGGTGAAACATAGATTGTTCTAAGAGAGACAGTCATTAAATGGGCTACTTTGTTATTTTGGTTTCCAACCTCTTTGCCTTTATTATGGCTAGGGAACAGAGATAGGTGCTGAGCAGAAAAAGCCAAAGGAAGGGGTTTTGCGTGAGGGGGACTTGGTGGCTGTGGTCGTCTGCATGTTATGGCAAACTGTGTCCCAGAGGCTGGTTAAGTGCAGTTGATAGGGAGAGCTTTTAAACTAAAAGGAGCATTTGCCCTCATTCTAAAAGCCCAGAAATACAGAATACTGTCGTTTTGTTACCTTGTGAACATTTTTTTATGAGCTGGACAACTTCATCCATCTCTTGCATGACTACCTTGAGAAGTTTCCTGTGTGGTCAGTAAATAAAAGTTAAGCAATGATGTCTATGAGGTTTAAAGGAGCTGGTGTTGGGACTAGTGTGAATTCAGTAGCAAAAAGCAGGGATTATTACCTAACACCTAAAGAGTAGCAGCCCAAGAAGCAGGGTAGATCATCATCTAACATCCAGCAACCTGATCCCCTTAGCAGGGTGGAAAATGCTCTGACATTGATGAGTTTAAAGGAAAAGAATTTGTACCTCATGAAAAATGTTTAAACTTGCAGCCAGCATGAAACAAACTTGACTGCTTTCCAGTTTTGTTTTGGGTGCCCATTACCCTCTGTGCCCACCTGGATTATTTTGTCAACAACTGACAGCAGACTGCTGAAATGAAACCAGTGCTCCTGTTCTTGAGTCTATGCATCCCACCCAGGTACCTACTGTTCTCTTATAAAAGTACTACAAGGATCCAATCAGGAAGGAAATTTACCTATAGGATTTTCACAGTTCTATTAAGAACTGAATAGAATTTATAGTTTTTTCTCTCAGAATAATCTCCCTTCAACACTTCAATACTGTAATGTTTTGTTTAGTCTAATGTAGGTTTTTGGTAATATCTAGTCTAAAAATGAATCTAATTAACAGATGACTTTAGGAAATCCCTCCTGTAATTTAACAACTAAATTAATAGGGGATATCAGTATCTGACAACCAAGTTCCACTTAAGGTTAATGTAACTATTACCTCATTAGTACAAGTTTCCACTTTTCAAATAAAACCTTTATTGATCTAAATATGTATTTAGCAAACGACTAGATGAACTTATGTGAAATTGGCTTTGTGAAATTATGCTGCCTTTATTGATACTGACTAGCTTTATAAATGTTTATCCTAATTATGTTTTATTGTGATTAAAAAAGATTGCAGATACTCTGCCATTTTTGTCAAGTGAGCTGTTGGAGCCTTTTTTTGTTCAAGAGGAGGGCAGGGTATGGAGAATAGTCCAGCTCCAGGGAGGAGGCCCCTCACAGGCCATATGAATCCACTTACATGTAAATTGCTTGTCTGTATGAATTAAGGTGAAGGTTATGAAAGAACTGCATTTCTGTGTTTATTGTAGGATTTTTGACAGTCTCTTTCCTCTTTCAAGTAAATTTGGCTTAAGTCCACAGTCAGTACAGTTTTAAGTAAACTCCTCTTTTGTTACATTAACAAGGTTATAACATCACTGAGGCAGATTTCCAGCTGCATGAATTGAGGCCTGAGCATGCAGACTAAGGGGATAATTAAAACCTTAGGGTGAGTGAGTTAAACTACCAGCTCAAATTGGATAAAAGGCTAATTGTCCATAGCAACATAGTGAGTGTTTCTAAATATCTGTGAAATAAAGATAAATATTCATGGCCTTTTAATTCCTTTTTAAATGCTTAGATTCAGATTATATTTTAGGGCATAACAAAAATCAAGAGGACGTAAATAGAAGGCCAAAGAATTATTTTCCAGGTATTGTTTTATTTTAATTATTAATTGCAAAAAAGAATCCTTTTGAAGACTTCAAAAAGTCAGTGGAATTCTGACTTTCTTGACAGTTCAGGAAGCATTTTTGTGTAGGAAGTAGGAGCCTCACTGTGTGATACTGTATATCAGAATGGACTGATCGGTGCTTTGTCAAAATTTGTCATATCTCTCTTTCCTTCCTCCTTTTTTTCATTATTGAGAGTGGAGTTACATACCTTTGGTGACCCTCAAGAAGATGACATAGAGTCAGGCAAGATGATACATTACCACAAAGTTAAAAAAACAGAATGGGTTGTAATGGCAGCTTGTACTGAACTAAATGAATTGTGAAGGCCCATTTGTTATTCATTAGGAGAAGCAGAGCAGATACTGTTCTGCCTTCATAGGGAGCCTTTAAACTTAAGGTCATTTTACACTAGTACCCTTGTGGCATGGACAGCATTTAATACATTTTTAACAGCTTTTACATTTCCATGGTTTGCAGCAGTGCTTGTTGAATCATTTCTCTAATGAAGGTGTTTTCAAGTAGTTTAGAGTTACTTTGGGGGAAAAACAGGGAAAAAAAGAAATAATTGGGTTGATGAAGTGACTTTATATACTAAAGAGCTAAGCAGGCAGAACGTATTGCTGTGAAGTAATGCATGCTGATTCCCCTGCTACAGAAGTACAGGCCAGGGGAGCTGGGCTTTTTTGTTGTTGTTTTTGTTTGAGGAGGGCTGTTTTTTTAAATGTAAGTAGAATTAAAGTTGTTTTTTTCACAGTAGTCATTCCTCTGGGGAAGGAAGGTCTGAAGATAAAAATTTAGGCATATTTTTGAGCTGTTTCTGAGTTGCTCAGGAATCTGATGGAGAACGTGCAACATTTTGGCATTTTTTTGGGAAAGTGTGCACAATGTCTATCATAACTCTTGATGTGGGCAACTAAGGAACCCATCATAAAATGAATGTGGAGTGGAGGGTAGAATTTCAATGATCAAAATAAATGTTGATTATTTAATTGCCTCTCAAATGGTTCAGTGGTGCTGTGGAAAGTCAAAGCAGAAAGATAGGTACCAATATCAAACACTCTGAGAATAATTTTTTCAAAAGTGCTGAAAAATTCTAAAATTTCATTAACCTAAAGATTTGTTTGTAACTCTATAGAAGGTTTAATAAACCCAGCTAAAGGAAGTAATCATTTGACAACCTCACATTTTACTTTAGGTGGTAGCCTTTCATATTTACTAACTTCAAATTATGTTCTGGATTTAGCTGTCAAGAGCCAAATTACAGTGACTTTATTTCTGTTCAAAGTATTAGAACACAAATGGTGTACTGAATTTCATGAATTGTTTACAAATAAACCTATTTAAGAAAATGCTAATTTAAATGTAAGATGGTCTTTCTTCGTAAAACCAGTCCATCCTTTATTTTCTTTAGATCAGCAGCATTCATTCTTTGCTCCATTGCAGGTGGTTTCACTGCAGTATTTAAATTGATTTTACTGTTTTGTGAGGATAAATTCTGACAAAGTCCATGTGGATCACAATCAGCATTTGAGAAAGAAAAATTACTTATTCTTTTGGAATAGAACTGTTTTTTTCCTGACATTTTGAATAATACATATTTTAACATTGAAAGTCTATCCATCTTTAGAAAATGGCAAGCTTTATAATTCTGAATGCAGCCATGATTGCTTTTATTTAAGGAAAGAGAAAGTATAATGTAAAAAGCTGTGAACTCTAAAAATCTTGTTGTTGTTTGAACTGTATATGTTTTCAATAAAATTACATTCCTTTTATGTAAATTTAATGTTCAGTTGCAGCAGTATTACTGACTTTTCCTCTGAGAGAAATATTTGTCTTCTTTTACTTTTTCACTAGCTCCACACAGTTGTTGGTGGTTTGAGAATTAAAGCTGTTTTAATGAAAACTGCTTTAATCTCTCTAAGGTTTTACAAGTTCTTCACGCATTTGAAAGTACAGACTGGCAATATATGTCATTAAGCATGTCAAGAGTGGTTTTGTTTGGTCAGAAAGTGAACCCCATCACTTTTGTTATTCTAGATTTGTGAAAATGCAGTGGAGGGACTGTTATCATCCTGTGTCCATGTGATACCCTGGAAAGGCATAGCGCCACTACTTTAATTTGTAAAAGTATGTAGGGAGAATATAAAGCATTCTGTGAAGGCCAGGCATACTTACCCTAGGAATTCTAAGCTGGGCTATGATATGAATTCCATTTAATTTTTTTTTTCAAGCTATATACATGTAATCAATGGTAGTCATACAGCATTGCCTGAAACTGTTTATTTTTTCATTATGGTACCATACAACTTTATTTTCATGGTTTTAACTTATTTGTCAGAAATGTAATATAAAGAACATCCCTGTAAAAGGAGAGCTCCAATATGAACTACTCGTGACACTTTGATGTTGTCCCTTTAGCACAGAGCAGTCTCCTAAGTTGAGGGTTTTAGCAGTAGCTCCCAGTTCTGGAGTTACTCCTGGTGCAATCCTGACTCAAACACCTCTCGGGTTGCCCTTGCTTGGGCATCTTGTAACATCTTCAGATGGATTCTGTAGCAGCTGTGATCAATAAAACACAAGGCAGCCAAAATATGTCCTGTGTGCCTCCAGAATGTTCTCTGCATTGTGTGTCATTAGCATGGTCCCTGTGCCAACTGGGACTTTCCTAGAAAAATTCCAGATGTTTGTTTTGCCACTGGAAAGTGATACTTTTAGTCACATGTTTTGACTCAGCAGAAGTTCCAGAGTTTGAACAGGTTAAAAAGCCACAAGAAACCAAAGCAATTGAAGCAGTAATGATCTCTTGAACACTGGCACACAGTTCACAGTAATGATTGTTGAATCAAGTAGAGACACTAGAAGGAGAAAAATCTTTTCTACAAAGGTTGTTCATGTTAACATCCTGTTGCAGTGAATCTGTTGAGAACTTCAGAATTGAAATTAATATTCACTAAAGTAAGACACTTGCACCAGTCTACACTAAATTTGTCTCAGCTGATCTGCAGTTATCTTTGAGTTTGCCTTCTATAAGTAGTGTAAGAAGAGTTTGCTTGTGGAAGTGTTCAGTGACCCAATAAATTTTTAGCTGGTTTTAAATAGTGTGACTGTATGGATGTGTGCATCCTTGACTGAAATTTGCTTATAAAAGTTGTCCACCCCACTCTCTGGAAAGGCATGTAAAAACCCCAGACACAGGTGATAGCCAGGCTGACTTTTATAAGAAACAGCTTTTTTCCTACCCTGCATTTTTTTAGAAGTAGTAGGTTTTGAGATAATAGAAGTGTACCTATGGTGGCTTGTTTTCTTTAATCCTGTGTGAGTCAGCCCTATGAGTGATCCAGTGCATCTGGGCAGAATGACAGTTTTACCTCCTGTTCAGAATAAAGTGGCTCCTTTTGCTGTGGTACAGAAGAGCTGTGGTGTGCTAGGATTTGTGGGAATATGCTAATGGTTAGAGCTTTGCAGTGTGCCTGCTTCTGCCTAGGATAGCTGAGTCTAATTCTGTGCAAATAATCAAATTTGACTGAATAGTTATTAGGTATTACAAAAATATATTGAAAAAACATATTGAAAGGCTAGATACATGGTAATTCATAGGCAAAACCTAGCAGTGGTTGTGGGTTTTTTCTGTGTTATTCTGTTATCCTAAAGCAAGCAGGGAGTTGTTTTAAAGAAAGTCTAAGGAAAATAGCCTGATTTGAAAGACTCGCTATTGTGGTAAATCTGGTAAGACTATGAGAGGAAGAAAATCTTCTTCATTAATATTCCTTCAGGTGACTAAACCTCAGACTGATAAGAACAGTGGCAGATTGACTAGCAGGTAAAAGATTCATGTTGAGAGCAGGTATCTTGCCTCACAAAGGAATGAACTAATTTCTGTACCTAGTGATTCTTTTGACACTGACCATTGTGGTTGGAGCATGTTTTGTAGATGAGAAACACTATAAATTCTTCTATGTAGAATTTACAGGAAAACAACATAAATGCATACAGAGAATATTTAATGTGTTATAATCCCAGTGCTGCTGCAGCACTTGTTTCTGAATCAGTTGAACCACAAAGCAGTCAGGTTGAGGTCTCAAAAAGAAAAAAAAGCAGGCATCGGTAACACAGAGTGTAGTATCAGTCCTGTGCTTGTACAGGCAAGCTTAAAGTGAAAAGCAGCAGGTTCCAGGGTCCTGCTTGCCAGATCTATGGAAAGCCTGGAAAACTCTATGCTTCCCTAAGTTAAGGAAGGAGTACTGGTGCAAGAACTGAGCTCAAATGAGCTGCATAGTAATGTACTGTGATGTACATTTCAGAAATGTTAATGTACTACACTTTGTAAGCAGGTGGCAGTAACAGTCAAAATCAGTGGTTGAAGTCAAAGTCAAGAAAAGGAAGGTGAAGACATTAATTATGATGTATAAGAGGGAAAAGCTTTGGCAAAACAAAAGGAAACACTGTCCTTTGAGGAAAAAATTGTTTGTCTCAAATCTGGTACAAGCCACTTTTTCCTCCATTGGAAGGTAGGGGAATTGTCTAGGTAATTTTGATGCTCTGAAGGGTTTAAGCTGTGTGACCTTCAGAGATTTTGACTGTGACTTGCTCCCTCAGAAGCACAGCTGGGACAGTCTGGGGATAGCAAAGCCTGTTTTCTTAGGAAAATAATAGAGGTACCAGCTGTTGTTAGGAGCCATCATGTCAATAACATGTGGTGAATAAACATGGTTGTTAACTGTTACCTTAAAACAAATTCCTGGTATCAGAGATGATTTTTTTTAGATTTTTTTTTTTTCTCCCAGCGGAAATGAGCGCTCTGGTCTTCAGCTAATTTATAACTAGAGTTTAGATTTTGTAATGCAACAAATCAGGCTGACAGATTTCAGTGGGAAAAAGCTCCTGGTTAAATGAAGTGAGTTGCAAGAAGCAATAGTCATGACACAGTTGGGCAGAGACAGATGTGCAGATGAATAACTGAAATTAATGGCAGGCACCTTTAGGGGGCTGGTTAATCTGCCAGGAGAGAGTCTGTCTCTTTTCTACCCACTAGTACATCAGCTCATAAAAAATACAAATGAGCCCAATAGCAGCAAGAGCCTTAAGATCTGCTTCCTCATTAGTGAAACTTCAGAGAAGCATTTCCTATAGCTCTCTATCTTTTTCTGCCTTTTAAGCAAAGTTGTTAGCCAGAAGTATGAAGACTGAGTTCTGGGGGAAGGGGGAGAGAGCAGTGGAATGAATTAATAAAAAGAAGAGTTTATCTTGAATTATTTTGGTAAACAGTATATTTAAGTGTTTTAATGATGAAAAAGATATATTAATATATTTGATAAATGGTTTTTGTATGCTGGAGATGGACTGTCTTTTATGGTAAACCATATTTTTATAAGTTCATGTTGTAGCCCATTAAAGCAGCACTATTAGTAGATCGTGTGATATTGTGGTCATTCCGAGGTATTAGGGTAGCAAATTCTCCTGTTATGCACAGCTAGGGCCAACCTAAGGAGAGGTGATCCAAGGATATCTTTTCCTGACATCGTGGAAAAGTTCATGAACTGTAAGTTGTGTGTATGATGTTGAAAGAAAAACAAAGTTGCCCGTTGGGGTGGGAGGAATTGCCCTTTCCAGAGGCTGAAAATAGAAAAAAGGGTAGAGAAGACTGAAGGAAAAAAAAATAAAAATCCACCAGTATTCAGGTTTAGAATGCTTCCTTTTCCTGTAGTTGTGGTAAAGCCAAAAAAAAAAAAAGTGTGATGGACAAGTAGAAAGAAGAGGTCACTGGTCAAGAGGTACATTAGGGGTTGTTCAATTGTAGTGATAACTGGAACTGATAAAGTTAGCTAAGGGGGTTTCTAGCACTGAAAAACCCCAGAGGATGTAAACAACTTTGTTCCCTCTGTCTTCCTTCTGAAATTGCCCAGTGAAAGCTAGAGTTTGCTCCAAGCACTCTCTCACAATTTATCTTCTCTCTGACCTTTTGTTTGCATATGCTCCCTAATATATAGCAATTACCTCAGAGCTATTTGTAGTCATCATTTAGGATCATGTGGCTGGTTATGTGAACTGCTTTTTTTGAAAAGTTGGAATAAAAATTATTCCAGGCAAAGCAACCAAAAAGCAGAATTGTAAAACTGGTTGCACATGTGTTTAGTGTAATGAAATTTATGCCTGACTCTTTCCCTAATGCTACATAATAGATCATGATGGTCTTATTTCTGTACAATGTAATCTTCTGTGTGTCTGGGTTATCTGACTGTTGCACTATTGTTCAAATTGATTTGGGTGCTTCTTTCTCTCCTCCTCTCCCTCATAAAGACTAATCATGTGGACTTAGATATTTCTGTATTTCTTTTAATGACCTAGTTTATGCTTATTAGCAGTGCTTACACAGGTTTTCATGTACTTTCCTAGACTGACACACTCTGCCCCTTCCCAAGTTCTTTGGTTGTCTATTTATCCACAGCCATGTTTAGAGGAAAGGGCCTCCGGGCATGAAAGAGCCAGTGACAACAGCAATAGAGAGCCATGATGCACATTTGTAGTTATTACAGTGATGTACTGACTTGTGAACCTGTATGATTCACTTTTGAATTTTGTTAATTCAGTTTTACAAGGTCTTTGTCAATTTTTCTGTGCTTGTCTACATCTATAAAACACATATATGCACACATATACATTTTATATTTGTCAGTGATGTGAAAGACTCTTTAACCCCCTTCTGCTCTCTAATTGGTTCAGGAATTACTGCTTTTAAAAGTACTTATTGACCTGATGGAGTCAGGAAAATCACATACTTCTAAAATGCAAGGCTTTTCTATGTCAGGATTATTTTTCATTAGCAAAATTGTTCATTTATCTAAATTTATCCTTAGCCTATGCTTAAGTACTTCCTATAGGTCTGTAATTACCAGCTGACATGCCAGTTCCATGCAGATAGGGTGTCAAGAGATTCTAAGGCTTTTCTCCCTCTAGGGAGCCTCAGAGACCAAGAAACATATTAGCCATTTGGAACAAAAGTGGTTGTATAATTTTGCTAACTTTACAACATTTACGGAATTACTGAAATTATTCCTATTTAAGGACAAAAGCATTTGTGTTTCCTTACCTGCCTTTTCTACACAACAAAGATGTTGGCTGCCAGTTTCATACAGAGTTTGTTTATGTTTGACACAGTAGGGATGGCCTGCACTTTCTCAATCATCTGCTGTATTTGCATAACCTTGCAGAGTTAATGGCTGCCATTCTGACAAATTAAGCTGGTTTCCTGTGTCATTAATGGATTAAGTCCTCTTGGACAAGTTATACTTTATTTTAATCCATGAATAGTGTTTTCTAAGTGTTGTAAATAATACATTCATGTGTTTAATTCTATTGTCTTTTGACTTGTGTGCTAAAAACATATATGTAGAATACTAAACAAATATGGAACAAAACAAGTTATGTATCTATATAAAGATAGAATGAATGATTATCAATGCTTAATAGAAGAAAAAAATTGAGTTATGCTTTAATCATTGTCAAATATTTGAAAATATTTTGTCTGTGTGGGTATTCATACTTTTTAAGCTTTGATTTCATTACAGTAGAATCTTAGTTCCTGATTCCTGAAAATTACATGATTTACACTGTATGCTCCAAGTGTAGCAGGGCCATTGCAGCACATGGTTCATATGATGGAGATCCCTGACAGCTGCAATATACATTGGAGTTGTCAATATGTGTGAATAGCTTAGAGGCAAAATATCCGAATGGAACACATGCTAATGTTATAAATTCCTGAAAATGTAACGTTTTGCAGGTAATTTTTTGTTTAAAAATAGCAATCTGTGGGAACTGAGCAGCACTGAATCTGAGGCAACATCACCTACCTCTTTATAGAGCAGTATTTTTATAGCTCATAAATGATCTATAATAGACATATTCTTGAAGCATCCTGGTATGGTAGAGGGATAGTGCTTCTGCAGTTTTTACTCTACAGATAACTGGAGGTATAAAACTACTTCTTTTCATGTAAATTAAAATTTTTACTGGAGTTTTTTTCAGTGAGAGCATTAGGCAATGCACTAATTGCAAACTGCTTCAGGCTGTGCATTTCCTGCTTTGCTGCCTGTGCATTTCTTCAGAAATACACCTGAGTGTTGGGAATGCAAATATGCATCTCTGTTCATCATACTGGCATTCCTTTAGACAAATGAGATTTTCTCAACTTCATGAAATATGTGATAAGATGCTTGGATTAGAGCTGCCTTGTAACCCAAGTGTTGTATTTAGCCCTAAAGTAGAGCTGAGTGCAGAGGAATTGGATTGTTCCTGGCTACCAGACCTTCATTAGACCACACATACACTGTGCTGATTTTTTTTTTTTTTTTTGGTAACATGTCATATCTCTGGCTGTGTTCCTAAATGCTCTGTGTTTTGCATGCACAGGCTTATAAGCTAACTCTTCTTCTGTGTAAGCAAATCTGAAAATGCTGTTTCTTCCATATAAGTCCTAAGCATGAGATCTCTCTGTAGACTACAGAGTTAAACAATACTATTTGTGAGATATGACATAACAACAAAATATTAAACAGGAGCTTAATTCTCCCCATCCTCCTCGGGACCATGACAGTGGCTCTCCTACTGGGTAACACAATGATCTATTATTAAAATGACAGCCCCACCTAGGGAGACAAGAGCCCGATTCAAAGGACAGAGCCAAAAGCGCCTCCACTACCACCAGCAGCAATTGGGATCAGCTGGTGCACTAACAATTTAAACATCTGGTGGCAGGGCTTTCTCAGTGGAGGTCTGTTGACTGTGGAATTCTCTTACACAGACACATCCATGGTTTAACAAAGCCAGAGTTTTTTATCCTCAGGGTATGGTGTCAGGCGATTTCCTTTCCCAGGCAGCAGCATTTGCTGATGGTTCCACTGGCATGCAGTGCTGCATCACAAGAGTTGTTCTGGAGGGGTGCAGCCAGTCTTGCCAGAGGATGAGCTGCTGAGCAGTGTTAGCTCTTCACCAGCTCTCCACAACTAGCAGAGCCCTTGAGGGAGTGCAGTGTCAGAATTCCTCTTATTTTTCCACGGGAATTTGTCATTTTTGCACGTTATCTTGGTTTTATGTAGGGGCTGTACACTTCTGGGAGCTGGGAAGTCAGGATGTATGTGCTCTCCTGTTCTGCATCCTAGAGCTTATGTTCAACTGCCCAATTTCCCAGGGTGCTTCTTTAATTAATCTCCCCAAAATGGGAAGAATTCATTTTTGTTTTGCAGGTGTGGTTCTGCAATGTTTTTTCCTGTCTGTACCACACCCATAAAATATGTCTGTGTTAAAGATAACATTTCAAAAAACACCTGAGGTTGCTGTAAAAAAATAACCAAGCTACGACAAGCAGCCAGTTGCAGTGGCAAAGAGAAGACAGTGAATTTATTTTGCAGCTGTGGCCTGTTGTCAAACCTCGTGGAGGAGGGGTTACTGTTCTCCTAGGTTGTCTCTGGAAACTTTTTTCCTAAAAGTTGAGTGTTTCTTTTAGGACCAGGTGAAATCTGCAATTGCCATCATTTATTTGCTACTATTATACATATTTCAATTTATGAGCCTCTAAATCAAACATAACATGACTTATTTCACATCATGGTTTATTTCATGGTATTAGGAAATTAAGACCACACAGAGGAACCAGTACTCAACACAGAAATGTGAATGAAGAAAACTGTGATGGAGGAATTAATACATATCCATGGGGTTATGATGTAGCATGACAGAGCAGTGTAACACAGTACTAAGTGCTGTAATGTAGATACAAAACAGGACAATTCCTCCTTGCTGCCCCCAAATCTTCTACTTTGCTAAGTAAACATAAGAAAGAAGTTTAGCTGGAGAAGATAAAATATGTGTACTGACTTTTGAGTGGTTTTCCACCACCTTTTAGCTGCTTATCTACGATGATGAAAATTCATTGTGAAGCCTGTGATAAGGAGATGCAGCTACTCTTAAAATGTCTGTAGACCTTTATGTGTAACTGTAGTCTGGAATAGTGCATTACATTGGCTTTCACTGTGAAAATGCAAAAGGAAAATCTTAAGTGAGGAACATGTCTTCTGTGGTATTTTAACCAGCCATGGTTTGAAGACTGTGGTAGAAAGTACATGCAAGTAACTTTTCCATATCTCTCTCAACTGGTTATGAATGGGAATGACAGAAGCCAGGTCCCCAATACATTTACATACAACACCCTTGCAATGATCGTTAATTGAGATGTATTAATTTCATCAAGTCCGTTTGAAAAACAACATTTTTTAACTGATTATGTAGTTTTTTGTTTAGTTTCTTTAAATACTTTTATATATTTCATGTGCCTAAGTTTACACACATTCTACTTAGTGTTACTGCTAGTTTATATAGAAATAAATACGCTTTTATATGTTAGTGTAGAGGGAAATATATTTGACAATACTGCAGGATATGTGTTGTTGGTGTTTCTGGAAGAAAAATATTTGAAAGACAAAAGTGTATACCCTTCATTTAGATTTTTAATTTGTTTTACTTTTAGACTAGACTGGCCATTATTATTATTTTTAACTCTCTTTTGTCTTTTTCTTTGAACTCAGTTCTGTACTTTTGAACAAAAGAAACCAGTGCAGGGTAGGGTGAATTCAAGATGGTTTTGTATTTAGTGTACTGAAGAAGGATGTTTATTTCATTATGTGAAAAATTATGTTAATTGTTTTGGGTACCTGAGATAATACTGTGTTTATTTCTGAAATGAAACTTGTCCAGGCTTTAAAAAGGGGATATAAATTTATTTTATGAGCTTCCACTAAAAGCCCATATTGAATACATACAAGTTAAAAAAAAAATAATGCAAATAGCAGAATCCAAAATATTTCTGAAGTCATATTAGCAAACTTAACTAATACCCACTCTTATATAAAATAAACACCAAGCTTCCCCACCTTCCCTCAGGCATAGTTAAGAAGTATTGGAATGTTGTTCCAAAATGGCACGTGTCTTTGCAGTTCTAATATCATCATTATCCAATAGATGCTATCCCACAAGTGGGAAAACAAAAATGTGTTCCAGAGCTTTTTCTGCTGTCTACATGTGTGGTAAAAAATTTCCATGCACCACATGTCTCTTCACTATATCTATATGGTGTCTGCCAAAATAAATATTTTATTCCATTTATTTGCAGTTGGTATTGCACAGGTCTTTCTAAGATTAAATAGTCAAAGGTCAAATAAGTTGAGATGAGCTGTAGTTTTAAAATAGTTGTGCCACTCATAATTGTGTGTATAGAGGTTTTTAGATATATACACATATACATCCATACATTATAGATACACAGACATATTTGATTAAAAGCTGAGGATGTTTGCTCAGCAGAGAAGCAAAACCATCATTATCTGATTGTACATGGAAGCCAGTGGCTGCTAATCAAACCCGGGGCTGCATCTGGTTAAACATACTTGGCATGGACTTGTTACAATTAGAGGTTTTGCCATGTCAAGGGAATCTTTCACTCAAAGCAGCGACCCATATTGTACTGAACAAACACATGAGTTTTTAATTGAGAACAATAGCTTAACAAACCACTTCCCAGGACCACTGAAAGAAAAAAATGTGCCTGTGGCAATTCTGGCACTGAATTGTGTTTATTTGAATCCATTTATTCCAAGCCAGGGTTCAATATACCAAGCAAATAAAATTAAAAAAAAAAAAAAAGTCAACATGGAAAACAGAGTTAAAGTGAGAAAAATAAAATATGCTGAAATGTAATGCCAATGTGTAATTGAAATACTTATGATTTAGCAGATCTGTGTGTATACACTTGTGCCCTCTGCTCTCATAACTTTTAAACTTGAAGATCTGCACTTAAATTATTTTGTTTTGTGTGTGTATGAATTTCACAATGTATATAGCTGTGATGTAGTATGTATTTACATTATAAAGTGAGCACTGAATATGGCTTCTGTTATATAGAATTTATGCTACATCTGTATTTCACAAAACAACTTGGTATAAATTATTGTATATTTAGAAATAGCTGGAAATGGTAACAAGAGCATAATAAACAGTGGAGAACAAAATGCTTAGTTTGGGGGAGTTAGGTGTTATATACACTAGCCAGTGCCCCAGATTTTTAACTAGTAGATGTGGTATTCTAAATTCAATAATGTCTAAAGTGTGAGTATATTTCTAACGTTATTAGTTAGCCCAAGGTAAATGACTGAACAAGAACAGCAAAAACTTGACACATATTTATGACATTGGAATGAAGATTAGGATATTTTAGTTCTGTTCTCTGTTTTTCTACAGCTTTCTCAAGATTTTGAAGTCACAGTTTAATAACAATTTTTCAACCCAAGGTTTCCAGTAGAAAAATATTGTCATCTGCTGATTACGCGCAGCTGTAGGTAAAGTTGGGTACTCAAAAAAGGAGGCAACTAGGTTAGTAGAGACTTTCAAGGTTCTAATCTTGATTTTTAAGGTTTGTCATCTTACAGTTGGAGTCAAAGCATTCTTTCTTCTCCACTCTGCCATCCTGTTGGTTAAGTTTCTGAGTCATGACTGGAATGAACCAACTTCATACTGGGGCACAAAGGTAAAAGGAAAAGTCAGGGAGGAGAGTGAAGGGGAAAGGTAGCTTGGACTGGAAAAGGTGTGTGCTGTAGTCACTGTGGACATAGCTCAGTTAATCTCATTAAATCTCATTATTTTTAGTATTAATATGCACCTTCTGTGTTAGGGTCGTTTAGATGGTGCTGCTGGTGTTTACATTGGCCTCTACTGCAAATAGTGTTGCTTAAGCTTTGTGTTGGGTGATTGGCAGTGAAAGGTTCTTGAACTAGGGAGTTGGGGGTATTTTGTCCTGTGGGCGCGTGGCGCCTCAGTAACATGGAAAGAGTAGCCTCAGAAGTAAATTACTTGACCGGGTGTTGAAAATTCACTCTTCTTTTATTCTTCTATATAATGTTGATAACCCTGAAGCATGAATTCATTCAAGTTTGTGCAATCCTGCTGCTCGCAGGCTGTCACAGTGAGTCACTGCTGCTTAGAATTTTCTTACTGATTTCCTGAAGTCTTATTTCATCACTGGAATCTCCTCCTGGCCATAGCATAGTTTTTTTCATTACTGTTTCTTTATGCATTTGTCCCAGAATAAATTCCAACTTGTTGACAGCACAGACTTGTACTAACAGAGGAGTAGAACTGAAATATTATTTTGATAAAACTGCCAAAATGGAGTAGAGGGACACACTGACTGGTGTTTTTTCTTAGAGATGGCTTATCTTATCCATGTTGGGGTTTGTTTATTTTTAACGTAGCTTGTTTTTAAGTTAGTCTGAAAATGCAATAGTGAATGGATTTTATTTTTAACTTTGCTCTGTAATCTCAGTGGGTGGAGTAAAAATGCTGATAATTTTCAATGATTGATTTGACCATCCTATGTGTCTTAGCCTCCATTCATACAGGCTGTTCTGGCAGCAGCTGAATCTGGTTATGGAGTTGCCTCCTCGAGTTCAGCACTGCAAGTTTATACATTGCTAGTGGTGGTGGTCCTTTGTCCTTATAATTGCTTTCTATCCTAGTTCTGTCCAAATGATCAAAGTTTTATGAAATTCTTTAATAATGTTGAATGATTTTTCTAAAACAGATAGTTTTGATATAAGCAGATTTACAATTAAATTAGTTGTTTTACTATGAAATCTGAGGAGGTGGGGATGTTCCCTCGCATGAGACTTATGGGAAGTTGTTCAGTTAAGATTTAGAAAAATGGAAGCTGAGCAGCTCTGTTTTGCAAGATCTTCAGTGCTGTGTCAAGTGAAGCTACTGGGGAAAGTTTGCAGATAAAAGGGGTTTGTTTGCAGTATGTGGGTCTGCCTGTGCTCATGTGAATGTTTGAAATGAAGTTATGGCTGGAGTTACAAAACCACGAGCTGATAAACCCCCGTATTTGCTGACTGTTTATTTATACTGACTGCTCTGCCAATACAAAATGTGAGCAACCATCAGCAGCACAGATGGACTCATCTTTTCCTCCTGCATACAGAAGAGTGTTCCAGGATGGTTAGGGTTTTGGATAGACTAACAGGAGGAAGGACATACACACTAGGAAAGGGAGCAATTGATAACTTTTAGATGTTTATTTATTTGCAGGAATACTTTGAGCCAGAGTAGTTTTCCCTGAGCCACAGGATATGGCTTCCTCATTTACCATAACCAACTGTCTTTCTTGTTTCTTTTGGCATCATCACAAAAGGCTCATGTTTTTTCAAACAGCACCTTCTTGCTCCATCCGCATTCTCCTAACTCACTAACATGCAATAAATATGGAAGCGCCTCCCTCTAGTTTCCTAATGGCACCTTTGTCAATGCAAGTTAGTGCAAGCCTCAGTGAGCCAGGGTGCTTTGAATTGATCATGCCTCAGTGTGTATCTGTCTGTGTAGCTGAGAAAAAACTATATAACTGTTCTATCCAATTACAAGGAAAATTTTTTTTTCTTTCAATAGTTGAAAATAATTGTTGCTTCATAGGCTACTAGGCACTTTTGGCAGCATTGGCATGTAAGCCATTCAAGTGCCAAGGAAGAAGGGTTTCAAAGCATCAATGAAAACTTAGCATCCTTGAAAACTGCAGTTTGGAAATCACTTTTACTTTTTTAGGCAGGATGGTATCTCTAGCTATCTCTAGCAAAATTAAAGTGTATGTCAAATGATAATATATGGTGAAATGTGTGGAAAAATGTCATTGTAGTCTCATTACTTCAGTATGCACAGATGAGTTTTTCCTTGGGCTGTTGAGAGCAGGTCATTCATCACATCTTCTAATGGAAGTCATATGTTGTGGAAATGTACTTTAGCTATTCCTATCTGGGAGAAATAAATATACATTGAAAGGTGCAGTTATCATTTGGAGATAACAGAATATAAAGGAGCTTTCAGTCATTCTGGAAAGAGTCATAGGCTTTGCTCTAGTTCTGAAGATAAATTTTGTAGAGTCCTTCCAGCTGCATTAATTAAAATTCATCAGAACTTGATAAAGGAAGAACTGAAGAAGGAAGATCCATGGTGATACGTAGGCATTAGAATCACTGACATGTTTTTTATGTAGTCATTTAAAGGTATATCATAAAAAGGGTGGTAGACTTCATACTAGAAAAGCAAGAAGAGTTAATGTATCTGCATGCATGTAATGCACAACATTGAATCATGTTTTATTTTAAAAGATAATTCAATTCTCCTATGATGGATTCCACAGTATTCCTTGTGTTAAGAAAACATTAAAACCCCCCAACTAAACAAACAGTTTTAGTTACTATAGATATTGTAATAGAACTGTTCTACTGTAAATCAAATGTTCAATAGGAGAAAAAACATAAGTGACTTTTATTTAATGCCATGTAAAGGTATTTTTTTAATCTTGGTAAAAATTTTAAATATATATTAATGGATATTCTAAATTCTTTTTATATTTCTTGTCTTCTTGTGAACTGTATTATTTTTAAAATGAGAGTTTTCTTTAAGCTGAGAAAAATATATTTATACTTCAGTTAGCAGTATGTTGTACACTGTACATTTAGATGACCTAGAATGTGAGACTTAGTGGAACATAGCTGGAGGTTATGGTTAAACTCACTTTTATTATAGCCATTTTATACACTGTTAGGATGATTTAATTAGCTAATAAGCAAAGGAAGTTATTTCAACCCTCATCTGTTAGGAGGTTGAAAGAATCAGATGGTCCATATGGCTGCATTTAAGCTTCCTGTTGTGTTTTTTTTTTCACAGTTCAGATATCTTCTTTGTATTAATCTGGGGGATCAAATAAGCCAGACATGCCTTAACTGGCACCAACAACAAAGACAAATGCCTTGTAGCTGTGAGACCTCATGAAAGCCAGACTTTGGTCTCTTTGACCTTTTTAATACCATTTACACGTGTACAGAGTCTATTAGTGACATTTTTCCTAATGTGGAATTACTCACCTTTGAGCTTAGTATAAACTGAGAACTAAAGATTAGATATTTCACATGACACAAAGTAGATTATGATAATAACACAGGTTTTATTGAATGCATGATGCTTACAGAATATTTAAGGAAATAAACTATTGTAGAATATGCATGGTTCCAGTGTCTTTTGGAATTTAATTTCCCTTAAGAAAATCGCTAAAAATAACTTACTATAATGGATAAATAGCTCTATAAAGCAATCCTCCATTAAGGAAATGACTCATTACACATAATTTGCAAGTTCAAGAAGAGACTGGTGTGTATCCTATAACAATACAAATAGTGGGTCTACCACAAAGTCTGAATTCCAGCACATTTAGTAGTCTAAATAATCACTATTCAGCTAAGTAACGAGTTACCCAAAAAAAGTGGAAGTGATATGCCTGTAGATTTGCTACACAAAGAGGAAGTTGGCTACCTTGATGTCTGTTCCCTGGAAGAACAAATAGTCTTTCAGTTACTTTATAGCTTGGCATACTACTAAAATTCAGTTGTCTAACATTTTGGATAAATATTTATGAAGGGTGCCCTGCACAGTTTCATTGCGAATTAAGAAATATTGGCAGTTCAACTGATGTAAATCTGCAGAGGACCAGAGACATTTCTTTTGATCTCTGTCTTACTAAGACCCTGTAAAAATGACCAGAACCTGATAGCACAGTCTCATCTCATCGAGGCTGATGTGCTGAAGAAGTCCTGCAGGACATGGTTTTGCTGAAGGGCAGTCACAGGTCCTGAGCATGTCACAGATACACATCTATACTGTGCATTTATTCCATAAAGCTTTGGAATTGTTTTGTGGGAATAAATTTCTTCTAAGAAATTAATTTGTTCCCTGGAAAGTTTTGATAAACCATGAAATCTCAGCATAGCACTGCAGCCAGCAGGTTTTTTACTGTCCCCTTATAATATTTTAAAATACTTTAGAAAAGAAAATAAAGATCTGTATTTTGCCTTTCATAGCCATGTATCCATAAAACTGAAGCAGTAAGTTTTGCTGCAGCATGATGTACAGCTGTTCTTTAAAACCTGTGTAAGCTAGTAGAGAAGTCTGTGTTTACCTGTGTTTGGTAGTTGAGAAATCAACATTTCTTTGTTCTGACATTCTCTGTCTGACTTGAGAAACTTCACTCTTTGCAGTGCATCTTGTAGTTACATTAGGAACACAGGCAGAAAAAGTCAAGCTGCATGAGTCCCACTCAGGTGGGAATAAAGTAATGCCCTGAGTTCTCTGCTACGATTTTGTATGTGAAAGGCATATCCTGTTACATCTATTGAACATTGTGCAGGCAAATTTTGTTATCCAATCCTTGCCCATTGTCTCATTTATTAAGTTGTACTTTTGTGAGCAAAACCATGGGAATCCTTGCTTGCCCTGTTGAAGTGTGCTGACTGACATGTCTTAGTGATCTCCTGGGTAATCCTTAATCGTAGCATTGCAATAATACAGGATGGAGGTCAAATGGAGTGATGACCTGCAATTTTTCAGCAGCAGAAGGCTAATACAAGCTTGCTGTAATGGAAAATGAGTTGTAAAGTGCAAGCAAATTCCGCAAAAGGCAGGAATCAAGACTATTTTGTAGAAGTGTCAGTGTGTGAGCACATTTTACTAGTCAATAAAGCTTTTGTATTTATATCTACAGAATTGTTTTGCAGTTTGTCCAGTGTTGGGAGGAAGGGGTTTATTTCTTCTCAAAACAAGCAAGATTTTTTTTGTTCCACTCCTTCAATCATTGTAGCAGAAAGAATGGTAGTGCTTAGGTTCTCAAAGAAGGGTACTGATTTAATTTTAATTGATAGGTTGTGGTTGAATCCACGTGCTTCATCTGCCTGGAAAATGTTGCAACCTGGTGACTGGCAGTCAGTCACTCTTGATACATTTGCAATAATCATTTGGAAAGAGGAAAGAAATATCACTCTGTTTATGGTACACCTGAATTCCAATCCTCTTACCAGTGAATTTAAAGAAAAAAAAAACCCAAAGCATTTAACTTTAATTCTTCAGTTACTCTAATTGTTTTACTTTCATGAAATTTTTTTTTTTTTTTGGGTTGATTTGCAGTCAGTTTTTGTCCAAGTTTCTTTCTGCTGGACTAAGATACTGGGAAAATAGGGATACAGAGGTGCTGAGTTCACTTGCTGATACAAGGTGCTGCCTCTGATCAGCACACAAGTGGCATTTGAGTGCATTGCTTTTATGATTTTGTGGTTTTGACACTGAACTGCACTTTTGTGTTGAGCTCTGCCTTTAACTTAGAAAGGGAATTTAGTCTTACTGCTGGAAGCCGCCTTGTTTTAGGAGTCTGCATATGTGCACAAACCTGCAGCCCCAAATTCATAAGGACAGACTGGATTTCTTAGGTGCTTTTCTAAACTTTTAATTGAGGAAAAAGCATACTGTGTTCAATAATAGTGATCTCCCTCACAGTTCAAGACGAAGCCTTAGCTGCAATCTTAAGAACATCAACAGATATTCAGGGTTGACATATGTATGGTTTGGGTCTGTGGTGTGTTGTGTGTTTGTGGGGGGAAGCATGAGGTTGTAATTAAGGTTTTACATTGTACTGTGTGGAAAGATTAATGTGTTTGTCTGTAATGTGTTTCTTCATCACTGGGGGACAGGGGAAGTTCTTAATAATGATGACAAGCCTGTCACTGAAAATATGCCATTTGGGCACTGGCATGAAATTAAGTATTGTCCCATAATTTGTCATATCCTGGGTTTGCCTTCTGAGTGATGCATTTTTTCATCTTTTTTTTTCTTTTAACATGGAATTTTTATGAAGAAATTTGACACTAAAGAAAAGGAAGACTAGTACTTCTACTCTTTCAATTTCAGTCCTTGTAACTGAAGTTCATAAAGGAATATTGATTTTAAGAGTGAGTGAATAAGTGGCATCCTTTTTGAGATGCTTGATCAGAAACTGCTCCCTATATCCCACATCTTAGATATTGAAAATGGAAAAAACCCATGACAATACTTATTTTCTTTTATAAATCCTTTAGTTTATAAAATGTACTTTACAGCATGTATTTATCATCCTAAGCAACTGTGCTTGACTTTGTGCTCATGGGCAGCACTCTGAAAAGCAGGCTGGAAGAAATATGGAAACATGCAAAGCATTTCATGACTAAATTGAAGTACCACTGCTGTTCAATTCAAATGGCCGTAAGACCTGAAGTAGTTTTGTCACACAGTAATTAATTGAGGAGGTAAGAATTGTATAACAAAGTTTACCAAATGAAATTTTGTAAGTTTTATGACTAAAAATATTTATTAATATTTATTGAGGAAGTGGAGTAAATTTTGGGAAAAAGGTAGCTAGGGGAACATGTCTCTGTCTATGGCAGGGTAGTAGCAAGATGGTCTTCAAGGTCTCTTCCAGTCCAAACCATTCTATAGCTCTTTGAAAAGTCTGTGATTTTAGAATGTTAGAAAATGAGAAGAGAAGCAAAAGATTAGCATGAGTAAATTCTTGGTGATTTGTATGGAAAATGGAAATACTAATTATATAGCTGGATGAGGGAGGAAATACTGGAGAGAAAAAAGGTTAGTATGGAGATGCTGGAAAACAATTAGGTGAGTTAGTGCTAAAGAGCAGCACTGTTTCTAAAGAAGTGCTTATTTTAATGCAAAATGCTTTAAACACAGGTTATTTCACCCCAGGGACACTTTGTAAGTAACACTCATCTCTTTTCCCATCAGTGCTCTGGACTGATAGAGTGGCATTTTACCAGTTAAGTACTCATGGAAGTTGTGTCACTGCAGGGTCTTTACATAGTTCTTAACTCTGGCTCACCAATAAAGAATCATGTGAGGTCACTGTTTCTCATATGATCCTATTGTTATGATTTAAAAATAGTGTAATTTTATTTCCTTTTAAGTGTGTGGGCTAGGAAGATAGAGGAATTGTCACAACCGGTGCCAAATTCTTCATCCCACAGAGAAAGTATTTGTGCTGCAAGTACCTGAGCTGAGCTGAACCCTGAATGTTGGCTGGACAGCAAGAGGTTGAACTGCTCAGGAGCCACAGCCCTTGGCTTACATTTGGAGATGAGTGTAAAGTAGACATTGCAGTCTTCTGTCCCCACCCCAACCATCCTTCTCCCTCTCGTTGAATTCCCACATCCTACTGTTCTTTCGTAGGCTCCTAACACCTTGGTAGCCTCCTTGCACTCTGCATGATGTGTTCATATTGTGCCCTCTGGAGATGAATGGGTCTTTTTTTTACAAGGATGTTTATATTTCAGCTGGCAGTGTCCAGCAGAATGGATGTCTGGGAAAGCCAGTGATAAGGGAAAAAGCCTTTGCAAACCATGGTAGTGGAATGACATAAAGCGATGTATGTAGGAATGTGGCAGTGAGAGCAGGGCACAAATAATTCAGCAATAAATTTCTGTGTTTAATTATACACAGATTCAGACCACATTTCTTTCTTCCCAGGCATGCCTATCATGGGAGAGATAGGACTGTAGAGGCTTAAAAAAAGAGGACATTTCTCATGAGTTTTGCTGAATTAGTGAGTGAACAGTGCTTTAATACACCAGACCTCTCTCTGAGTAAGAAATATTGCAATAAGTTATAAACTTAGTTCAGCTCTGAATTATGCATTGTGTACTTAGGCTATGCTAGACCTGTAGTATGTTTATCTGTTGACTTCCACTAAGATTTAGGGTCTATTTTGACTTAATAACTTGCTTTATTTTGTTTGACATATATTTTATGGCTTCCATGTGCATGGATACATAAGATACACAATCGTGGGTGAGGGTCTTGAGAGAAAGTACAGCACTTTAAGTGCTAATAATAGTGGTTGTTGCATAAAAGCACATTCCTGGTTTTTGCTGATGTCTTGTCACTCTTTAACTGGTGTAGAAGCCTTAATAAATGGTAAGAAGCAGAAAATAAAGCTGTCAATAATGCTTTTATTGTATTTTATTTGGCAAGTCCAAAACCTAGAAAACCCATAAATAAATAAAATTTAAAAATATATCTCCTGTCCCGCTGGCACATAACTATTGTGTTCAGTGAAAAAATCATTCTACAGTGTACTGATGGTTGGCATCCTATTCTACACCTCAGTTTTTCTTTCTGTTACTAAAAAAGATTAGTGAACAACTATATGAGCATATGGATTTCTCTTAATTTTAGATATTATTTAAGATACAATGCAAATTAAATTGTACTTATTTGGAAGGTGTAAGAATACATATGTTTTAGAAAGCAAAAAGTTTGCAGCAGTTAGATCTTTGCTAAGTAGAGAAAGATTAAAGCTAAACTACTGTGTCTAGAAATTCTTGTACATTATTTCTGTCTTTTATTTTTCCACATTTGGCTTCCTTTTACTTCATGGTTTATAAAGGAAGTCGAGGGCAAAATGCTGTTGTTATGGACCCCTCATGTTTCAGAGCAGAGCTGAAGCTAATCATTGCTTTCTTTGAGATGTATATAAGAAGATTAAATAAAAAAAATTTGGACTTTTAGTGGAGGAAGTATAATCCCCAGGGTTTATTAAAGTTCTAACTGAGGTGACAGGGCAATCCTCGCCATTTTGTCAAAGATGATAGAGGAATAAACAAAAAGAAAGAAACTTCCAGAAACAAGTTCAAAACAAGGAAGCAATCTGTCCAAAGACAACTTCCAGTTCAGTGGAGTTCCTAGGGGAACTTTGGAAACTTGCATTGTCTTGCTTTGGTTCTGACATGTGGTGCCCCTCCAGAAGTGCTGGTAAAAAGCACTGGTGAGATTCTGTGTGGGGAAGTTGATTTTCGTGTTACTGTGGGCATGCTTTGGCTGTTTGGTGTAATTGACAATTTGGCTGCTTTCTTGTCCTTCACCACAGATGAGCAGCTCTGAATGTGGGGCTGTGAGTGTGGAATGGTGGGAGAGGACTGGAGGTGTGTTTGTCCACCTGGTTCCTTTCTAGGAAGTCCATGGCTATCAAAAGACAGACCTTGAAACGTGCTCTGCCTTTTGGGACCATCCATCCAAGGTCCATTGAATGCTATGAAGTAAATATAATAAAATGTTTTATTCTTCAGAATAAATTTCATTCTGTACAGAAAAGGCCTTCTGCTATGGGGTTGAAATGTTGCTGATAAAGTAGGTGGTTCTGTAGGGTGGGGGTTTTTGAATTAAGGTGGTTGGCATAATAATGAATAATTCAGACCAATCTTCTCCTGAGAAACTTTGGTTTATGCGTTCTGGTGTGGAAGATGGATGTGAGTGATTTTTACAAATGCTGACTCACTTTTAATGGAAAGCTGTTAGAAAGGTTAGCAGGAATGCAGTGTCAGAAACACCCTTATTAACTGAGGATGATCTTCCTGTTCTATAGAGCAGTGTGAGTTTGAATTCTAGGAATTCTAGAAACTGCAGCAGCACATCACCATCTGAAGCAATTAACCTTGTCAGGTCTTGTTAGCTGGGATGCAGCTCTGAGCCAGTGGAGCTGGAGTCCTCATACTTTGGAGTTATTTAATTTCTGCTGTGTCAGGGCTGCACACAAGCCCTTTGAGCCAGTAAACCTAATGTGAGGCAAGATAGATCTCATTTCTGGTCTTGCCTTTGCCTAATTTTTTACCTGCATTACCTGTGGATCTTGGTTGACAGAGTCAATTTCACCTTTATATTGCTGTGTTTATCATATTGCCTGACCCTGTAGCTTTTGAAAGGCTAAGGAAAAAGCATATCTGGAGAATACACTATTAAAGCACAACTATTTGTGGAGATTTTGCAGTGGAAATATCATTTATCTTCCAATGCAGTCATTTCAAGATCAAGCTGAGGGCAATGTTCTGGGGCAATGTAATATGATTATACTTTCCTTGGGAGCTGGACAATATATCCTTTTTGAAAAATGATTATATATTGATGACTGAAAAGGAAAACTTGACAAACTGTAGTGAAAATAACATCTCTCTTGAGAAAGTTTGTTTAATAAAATTGTGACATCCCAGTATAAATTCACTATTGTGCTTTTTCCAAATTTTTTGATCCCTGGGAAAAGAAAATCTGTGATCAAAATAAAACTGAAATGTTGAAAGTAGAATGTCTTCCTTACCTGATATTAAAACCACAGCTTTTATGATTTCAGGATTTTGTCCATAATTTTATTGCGGTTTGTTTTTCATGTACAAAATTAACTCTGAACTGCTGTTTCTCCAACAAAAAAATGAAGTTGTAGTATATGTATTCATGTAGAAATTGAGAAAAGATTCTGTTAATGCACTCCTGAGTAAAGATCAGTTAATTTTTCTCTTTTCCCTTTGTGTTACATTCCTCTAAAAAAAGAAGTGAGAGAAGAAAGTGCTTAAGAAATGGTTGTAAGCAAATACCATTTGGCCTTTTTTTAAATATTAATGGAGTCAAATTATGATCCACCCCTTCCAATGTTTAAGTGTTGCTTGATTTTTAGAATGCAAATAATTTCCCTGATTTTTGTCTCGTACATTTGTAACCACTACCAGAATCAAAGCTTCTGGATGTTCCCAAATGAGAGCTCTAAACTTCACTGTTAATGCAGAAAATTATGTTTAATATGTCTCTGAGAAGAAAAACAAAGCTCAGAGCTGTTTCATGAAGCTAGTAGAGGAAGCTTTGAAATCTCTGTTGAAGATGATGTTGTAAAAATTGAAACTGCTCAAGCACAGGCTTACCGTATACAGTTTTTTAAGAGGAAAGGCCTTTTCCTAGGTGAACAGGGACATTATTTATTGACAATATCTGTCTGCACAGTGAGGGATAATAAATCTACATAGAAAAGCAGCCACAAAATAATTTTACTGTTACAGTTGGTGTCCTGGGCCAGATTAATCCCTGTTTTTTTTCTGGTAGATCAGTAGAATGGCACTAGGGATTCATTTATCGCTTATAAAAACACCCATGCCTCAAGTGTAACTCCCAAAGCCATCACCTTCTCCTGTATCAGAATACAGCCAAACGTTGTGTATCTATGTACATGTATGCTGATTTTACATGCCTTTTGGCAGAAGTTACCATAACATACCATTGCTCATTCCAGGTGCTGGAAAAAATCAAACACTTGAGCTAGAACTGCAAACAGAGAAGAACTTGCACTTTGGATATTTTTGTATCCCCTGATATCTGAATGCCTTACATTGCAATCAGTCCTTCTGTGTAGGGGTTGGTGAAAGCCAGATTTTCTAAGCTCTCCAAGTATGATGAAGTTTTTGTAGTTGCATAATATTTAGTGCTAAGGTCTGATATTTCTGCTCTTGCTGTATGAGGACCCAACACTGACTTCTAATGGGTTGAAGCTCTCTGAGTCACAGAACCACATATAAGCATGAAAAGATTGCTGTCTAAATTACTCAGTCTCTTTGTGCAAATTTTTGCTCAGGATATTTTGAATATAGGGGGAGGACTAAAGGTGTGCTTCCTTAGGAAAAAAAATGCTTTAGATGGCATAATATCTCTATTTTATATACATATATCACCCAGGCATGCTTACATTGAAGTGTCATAACAACATCAGTGTAGGTAACTCATGTGGTGTTCCTAATGTGTTTCTTATTTGGTAGATTAGAGTTGATATAGAATGAGACAAGCAGATTTGAACAATTGTGTGTATATCTACACAATTAAGAAACAGGTCCTCAGTATTTTCTAAAATGACAGGGTCAGTGATGGAAATCTTTTTCATGACATGATCTAGAAGTATTATGAGCACTAGCTTTTGTGGTTCATACCTGTGATAAGCAAGTTCCTATAGGAGATCTATCACTAGATAGAAAAGAGAGCTTCAGGAATGTAGGTAGCCTTCTTTTCTTTCCTCTGGTGCTGGAATGTCTTCACTACTCAAACTCAGGGATGTTTGGTAGAAAAGGTGCAAACCAAGTGTAGCACTGTGTTGAAAGCCCATGAGTTTCCAGCTCCCCTGATGGTGAAGATTTGAGATGTGAGTAGCAAAAACTTCTGTTTGCCATGGATTGGTTACTACTTACCAGGGTATAATTTTCAGAAATTCTGTTGAGTTTCTATCTGTACCTTTAAATATTTATATAATTTTTTTTCCTAAAATAATTAAGTATTTTTTCCTACTTTTTATTTCAGTAACTTTACCCAAGTGATTTGTAGAACCTAGAACAGAGGCAACAAGCACATAATTATCTCATGCCTGGTCTGTAGCTGTACTGGGCATGTTAGTTCTGGACTGGTCAGTGTTAGACATGAACATGTGAAGCTGTGTCTGGAGAGATTGTTAAGAGGACTGTGAGCAGGTAAGGACATCAAAGGTGTATGGCAGTATTCAGTCATTGTGTCCACAGGCACATAGCAGCTCTCTGTTGTATTGTGCATGTTATTTTAGCAGTTCATCTTTCTCTGAGAGCCCTGCCCTGCTTGCAGTAACAAAGATTCATTACCTCCACTCCAGCATTCCATGTCTGCACGGCAAGAGGTGCTGGCTTATCTTCCTGTTTTCATCATCTACCTTCAAAAGTACCTAATGCATTGCTGTTGGCAATAATTGTAGCCTAGATTTCTTTTGCATATGTTGGCAGGGATATAAGAACATAGAGGTATAAAGCTATATCATGTTATATAATGTCAAATTCTTCAAACAGCATTCTCTTATGCAGCAATATTGTAGATGAGAGATGTTTTGCATCCTTTTGTGGAATTATTTTTATGATTGCAACATGGAGAGAGAGTGTATTAATTTTTACAGTTTTCACTGGTATCAGTACAAAATTTCCTTGTGGTGTGTTAAGATATTAATAATGAAACTGCCTTAAGTGTTAGTTCACATGGGATCATTTCAAGATACATATGTTAATGAGAGGAGTCTATCCCACAGACAGCTTGGAGGAGTTTGTTGAAATTCAAAATACTTACAGGCCATTCAGTCAAATTTGTGTCCCTGAAGTGGTGAGCTGCAGCTAAATATTTGATCTTACTACTGTGCATTAAAATTATTTCTCAAATTTTATGTCATAGTTCTTTATTAGTTTGCATAATAGTGAGGAATTTATAAATAACAAGACACTGAATATTTTTGAAAGTAGTTTTTCCTGAGAGGAAAATACAGAACAAATGACTATCAGAATTCTAGATATTTTAAATTAAGAAACAACCACCCTCTAATATTTAATTGTGAGAAAATTAGGATAGAAAACAAGTTTTTTGCTAGTTCATGTAATTTTTGTTTTGTTTAGTTTTTGGTTGTTTTTTTTTTTTTTGGTTCCCTGTCTGTGTTTTTGCAAAGTTCAGCAGTTGAGCATGACTTAAAAAACAGTGAAGTTCCCTTGGGGACACTTTGGGGATTAGAGACATACTGTAGTAGAAAATGTAAACATGATAGAGCAAAGAGCAAGGTCATGCAGAGCACTGTCTGTTAGCAGAAGATCTTAAAATTGATTCACTGCTTCTCTGTAAATTTTCTCTGCAGAGAAATACTGATCTCTGACACATAGACTGGGTGATCATTCTTTCAGGAAGGTTTTGCATAAAGTACAGTTGCTTAAGGAGACTGGAAAGATGACACTTTCAAATAATCACGTATGTTATTCCAATTAATGATCTTAGTGTAAATTCTTGTTAGACTTAAAAACTATTGAAATAAAGTGAATTATGTAACCTAAAGAAGTTTCTAAAGGTGCTAGGATTACCAATTTGTATTGTGCTTTGAAGAAGAGCATAAAGTGAAGCCCAGGTGAGGACCAGTGCAGTGTAGCTGGTCTGAGGTACCAATAATCCCAAACTCCTTGAAATCAACTTTTGGCCACAACATCAAAAGGTGCCATTTATTTTTAATATAAAATTGGTTTCCTTTAGGTGAATTGCTTTTTAGAGCAGTCAGGCATCTCCAGTGTTAAGTGTGTGTGTTCATCACCTCTTACAAACACTACCACCATGATTTTAGTTTGGAACAATGTTTCTCTTCCCGTCTGCTCATATTTTTGAAAGTGATAGTGATCCGATCTCCTGGGGGCACCTCAGACCAGTGACTGACTCTTGTATGGGTCTGAATTAGCATCTACTATGGGAAAGGCAGAAGTGCCATATCTGCCTGCCAGTTTTGAGGTTTGCCAATGGAAGTAGGGAGGATTACAAAGGATTTAAATTTTCTAAGGTATCCTTTCCTTAACCTGCTGCATCATTCAGTTTTTGACCACTAAGCTTTTAAAAAGAACAGGTTTATTCTTTTAAAGAGTCTGGTGAATTACTTTTTTTTTTTTAAATATACTTTTTAGTAGGGAGCAAAATAGAGATATCAGGATGCTAAAAGAGTTGATAGTTGTTCTTATTCGAGGATTAAATAAGATTCTGAGGAATATGAAGACTGTTGAAGAATGTTTGTGACCCTTTACCAACTCCTACAACCACAAATGGATGGGATTTAATGGAAGACCTTACAAGTAGCAATCTTGCTGTTCCTTACTAGCAAAGCACTTAAGCACTTCCTCTGCTGAAGCATGTGGGTAGTTCTACTGAATCCACATCTGATTTGCTTGTGAGAAAGCATGCCCTGAAATGCTTTAGTGAACAGGAGCAGACCACTCTGTGGCTTTCAAGTAGTCAAGAAAAAAATTCTCAAAGGTATTCTGTACACTTGAAGTAGAATCCCTAATGGTGAGTGCAGGTTTTTGCCCTCATCTTTGTACCCTGTGACTGAATGAACTCTCAGAGCCACTTGCTCCTGTTCAGACTTCTGTATGTATCTCTTTTACAGTGTTTGTCATTTTCCTTATGAACTGTGTCTTCAGGAATTTGAAACATTTCTTTTACTCATTGTAACTCAGTGCCACTGTATGGAAAATTTTCCTTGTTTGTTTAACAGTGGGTAGGGGAGGGACTTCACATTTGGGGTGAAGAGAAAACCATGTTCAGTCAGTGTATTTCAAATATATTACACAAGGAAATAATCATAACCCAGAAAATCTAGAATAGGGAAGTGATGGAAATGCTGGATAGAGGTTGAAATTCTGGATAGGAAAATTATTTTGGCAACTTTGATCATGGTGAAAAACCCCTGATCAGTGCAAAGTCATTTTTATAGTTCTCAAGTTGTAGATGGACCTCTTAACTCTGTTTCGGTTGTGTCATGTTTAATTTCTTTCTTAGAATTACTGATTTTAAAATGTTCATTTGAAGTAGAACAGTTGTTAGTATAACTTCTGTGATAAAGATTGCATTTTATCTAGTGCACTTTTCTTTTATCACAGTTGTTCTGTATTATTAAAGTAGAATATATACTTTGTTGCTGCATTATGCATTATTAATTCATAGCACAGAATCAATAGATTTGGAAAAAAAGGTACTGTATGTAAAGCAAACCTGAGGATTTAATAAGCTTTGGAGGGGAACAGCTATTTTTAGTGCATTTATCTAAATGCAGATATTTTGCTCAATAAAGGGTAAGAATAAAGAGGGTACTGCCATCTTACATGCGTGAGATCAGTAAAATGGAACTTTTATTTTGGATGATTTTGCATTGCAGATTAGTTAGCTGCACATAGGCTGTGCAATTACAATTTTAATAGCATGATCAGCTCTGAAAAAGAAAAAAAAACTGGGTTCTTGATATCATTGGGGAAAGAATCTGGAGAACACCAGTATAAGTGGGTGAAGAAAATGCCTGATGCTCATTTCCATTTATCCTAATCTTCCATTTCCCTGTTAGCTAAACCCTGTTTTTCTGAGACATGTACTGGTCCCATTGGCATTAAGCAAAATGATTTTTTTTCCTTTTCACTGCTTGCTTAAGTAACAGGACTGGGTGTCTCCTGAACTCACTTTTGCTCTGTGCTTCAGTCTCCTTCTCTTGTAAGTCATTCCATATGTTTATTGTACGTGTCAAATTGTTCAAACTGTTATTTCTAGATTGTATTATTTAAGATTTATTTTTGAACAGGCAAATACAAATTTAGTGAGCCTGCCTCTGTGTGGACCAGTGTTGACACCCCGTGGCTAACTAGATTAAATCACAGAGGAGTATTTAGTAGGGGTTTCCTGAGGGACATCTCCCAGGCTTTAGCCCCTGCTTGAGTACAGCAGTCTCATAACTGAGCTGTGTACTGACTGCACAGCAGCCTTCTGCTCTCATTTCCTTCAGGGAATATGTGCAAACAGTACAATCAGATATTGAGTAACTACTGAATTTTATGGCTGCTTTTCCTTATCCTGATTCAGTACCTTTTAACTGTTCTATGCTAAGGGGAAAGCTGGATGCCAAGTGTGCAAAAGCATTATGGGATGTGTGTCTTTCAAAGAGTCATAACGTCAGTGTTCTACTCATTGACCATTCCAAACATTCAGTTACAAAAATCTGTAAGCCTTTTTTGTTGCTGTTGTGAACATGGCCTTTCTCTGGAAATTGTTGCTATGTAATTTATATCTGAATGTCTGTCTTTACACTAAATGCTTCAGCCTTAAAGCAGCAAATTCAGAGCAGCACCACTGAATGCAGAGACTTTAATGGACTGGATGTAAGGTGTGCTTTAAGCGCTGATAAAAATATGGATTTTTAATAACATACATTTGATTTCTACTATGGATTTAAGACACCATGTGAAAATATAAAGACTTGATATTTTTTTTTTGTTATTTAGCTGTGTAATGATGGCTTAAAAAGTTACGTATCACTCAAAGTACTTTATTATCATTTTTTGAGGAAATGCCGTAAGTGAAGCCAAGGAATAAAGAAAACCTCAGAATAAATTCAACACTTATGAAGTCAAAGGCTGAATTTTTGCTGCTACTTAGTGTGTTCATTGAGCAGTCATGACTAGGAAGTCAGGCACTCAGCTGAAGTGATGGTCCTTACAGCAAAACCTTATGGACGGGTTCATATCAAGATGTGCAGTTTTTTCCTTCCTTCCTTTGTTTCTATTCCTCTTTCTTCCCTGCTGTCTCCAGACTCTCACACTTCCATTGGCAGTGCACTCACACCAGGTCTCTGAAGCTGCCCTGCACAAAGGAAGGGAAAGAGGGAATCTTCCAAGGGGGCAGGTGCCAAGCCATTTAAGACTTTGTGGATCAAAACTAGAACTTCAGGTTTCACCCAGATGTTGGCAGACAGCCAGTGCAGGTCACAGAGTATTGGTGTAAAGATCTTTTTCTAAAATACATGGTTTTCTAAACCAATTGCTGCTTCTGCACTACCTCAGACCTCCCCTTGCATCAGCCCTGGAGCAGCCTCATGTTGAGCCCATCACAGGACTTAGCCCAATAGGGCACTTCAGACTAAATTCTTACCTGACTTTACACTTTCTACCGTGCCAACCATCCCAGGGTATCTGGAATCTAAATCAGAACAGTTATGATATTAATTGTTGAACTGGCACCATTGTGAGCTGCTTGTTCTCTATAACTACTAACTAGACACCTTCCCTTCTTCCTTAAATAAGCTGTATGTCAGCCTTTTTGTGGCATTGTACCCACTGATGCCAAATGAATTGTGTTATCCATAAAGAATAATCAACAGATCTGTTAAAGCTTCTGTGATTTCAATTTTATTTTTTTTTTTATGATTTAAAGAAGTAGCAAAAAAATAATTGATATTGGGTTAACTGAGGAGTTGTGTGGCAGGGTACTTTTGGAAAATCGCTAGTTGAGCCTTTTTTCCTCCCTGGATCTCCATGGGTAATTCACTGCACCAGTCCTTGAGGTAAAGTTATTTTAATGTGATCTGTTTGATATTTCTCCTTTCATTTTAACCCTTAATGCTGGGCAGAAAGCTGCCCCTCTGTAGTGTTCTGTGGGTCCCTGCCACCCCCAAAAGATTCTTCCACTTTAAATAACACCACAGTCCAAAAGGCTCTGTCACTTCAAATTTATGCAACCCATGCTGCTTTTGCTGTACTCAAGATTTTTCTTAAGGTTTTGAGGGAGAACAGGTCTGTCTTGTGAGCTTTCCACCCTATCTCCCTTTAACCTCTCAAATCTCTTTGCCTCGTTTCAAGTTTCATTACTTATACTTTGACCAGCTTTACTTGTTGCCAGTTTTAGACTTTCACATTCCAGTTATTATATTCTCTTGGGAATAAAAGCTTGGTGTGCTATAAATTTACTTTTCTTTTACAAGAAACAGAATATAGTTCTTTGGAAGTTAATCTATTGTCCCCATTCATCTGATAACCTTTGGGCTGTTTTTTTCTTTGAGAAAGTGAGTGAAAACATATTTTAGTCTTCTTATAACGAACTAGTTTAGTTTAAGAAACCAAAGTATATGGATTTACTGTATTTTAATATTGTTTTACTTTATTTTGACATAGTCTTACATGAAAGGATCTCAAAGACATAGCATTTAGAAATTTTTACACAGTGGACAACAAATTTAACTAAAACACAGTGTGGATTCTCTTTTAATTTTTTTCCATTTACCATGGGAAAATGCATTTCTTTTCACTTTAAGTGTTTTACTCTTCATAATCCTCCATAAAACTTGAAAATGTCAGTCATCTAGATCATTGAAAACACATAATAAATATAATAGCTATATAGTTGTTAAATTAACTACTGAATACATTTAAAGACAAAAGTTTATAGCAAAAAAAAAAGAGGTTTTGTCCTTCTAATTATGCATTAAGGAAAAAAAAACACATTTTACAGTTAGTGAGGTTAAAATATTCTCTTCTGTTTAGTCTTTCATCTTGAGTTTTGAGAAGATGAACTACCATGTTTATCATACTTATTTTGACCTTAACCTTTTTTTAATGAAAGAGACTTAAAATGTCCCAGCTGGCATGTCTCCCACTGTTGTAAAAAAAAAGAAAAAAGAAAAAAGAAGAAAGAAAACTTTGAGTAGCTCTTCCTGTGCAGTAGTTGTAGCAGGCTGAATAAAACCATATAATGTATAAAGCAGAGTCAGTAATCTGTTACTTGGAGATGGAATTTGAGACTTGTCTTGCCCCCAGCTTGTTATGAAGACTGCAGAGAAAAAAAAGCATAAAGAAACACTGCAGAGAAAAAAAAAGCATAAAACATATTAGTAAGTATACAAAACCATGAAAATATGCTTTATTTCTGTAATTTTGCATCAATAAATACAATCCAAACAGTCATCATAACACCTTTATAATTTTGGTGTAAGGTAGTTTGACTCAGTGCAAGGTTTATGTACCAGACCATTAGGTTTGAACTAGGACATTTTCTGTTTTTTTAGTAGAATTTACAAAATAAATGTGCACCAGCTGGAGATCTGATTCAAGGAACATTATGGAAACCTCTGTACATCTCCTACAAAAGCAATAACAGGTTTTTAACCAAATTACAGGTGAGAATTAGCTCTGGGAATATGTTCTTGTATAAGGATTAAAAGGCCATCACTTCACATAAATCAGAAGATTCTTCATTGGTGCAAAAGTAAGAAAATACAAGGATTATCCTTCTTTTTTAATTAATTGATTATTTTTTTCACATGCGTGCCTTGCACCAGATTTGAAGGAGATGAGGTGTAGTTATCTTGCTGTCTATATCAGATGTCTGTTAGTGAATATTGGCTGAGAGACCTTCTGAATGGAGAACACCTTGCTCCAGATCACTTCCAGACACATTGGGAACCAGGGTAAGGCTTCCCAAATAACAGCAGCATTTGGTCAGGGTCAAAGATGAGAAATAATTCAGTGCCTTGGGTCTTATTCTAGTGATGAGCATTCTGTGCTGGTACTCAGAACCTGAAATGTATCATTTTACTTTTTGGCAGTTCCTGCAGTTCTAGAAGAGTAAATTACACTTGTTCCTTTGGAACAGAGGGAGAATCAAGCAGACATACCCTGTAGCTTATGAATAAGGTTTAGGAGTAAAAGTTTTACTAACTCCTTAAAGGCATTCTTCCCCTAAAAGCTGTTGGTAGCTACACACTCTAGCTGCATGTAAAACTTGTGTATGTTGCTGATTATGTTATCTGCAGAATGAGAATTTTATCTAGATTTTATTTAGAGTACTAGAAAGAGTGTCCTTCCTGACTCCATTAAAAATATCCATGCTTTATAGGTATCACTGCTAATTAGTGCAGTATGAAGTTGTTGAAAGGCACACATCAGCAAATGCATGCCCTTGTGCACTGATGTAACATGTTGGTGTAACAAGGATTTTACTCCATGTGCTCAAAATGTGTGGGAAGTTCCTCTGGATTATTTGAGGTATTATTAACAGTATTTCAGCTGTTCAGCTCTAGTGTCTCAGCTTTTCTGACTTTTCATTCTTAATATAGGAGAAGGTGAACAATTTTTCTTAAACAAGATTGAATTTATATGTCACCCTTGAAGTTGTGTGCAGTTGTGGCAAAGACCTGGAAGGAGCTGTGACTTTGGTCAGCCTTGTGGCATCAGCCTGCTAAGCCCAGTTCAGCCTGATGCACCATTGGATCAGAGGGACCAAGGGTTGTGAGTAGGAGAGAGATTCAAGGCTTGTACCTCAGCTGGTTTATTATTTTTGGTAAAAATCATAAATGTTGATGGAGTAAGATTGGCTAATTTGTTCTTCATAAGTGATCTGAGGCAATTACAGGTTAATATTCCAGAAATTTATTTTTTTTTAAAAAGCCTATCAAGTAGCAGTATTTTTTAATCCAGTATCTTCTAAAGAAAGAAGTAAATGAATGAGATATATATCTAATAAAGTACTTCCTTGAAAGCTGTCAGTGTCCTGGTAACCTGAAAAAATGCCTTCAATGAATATTAAAGAAATATAGCATATTTAAGCATTAGATGTTCGTTATCATATTAGTAGATATCCTAATTAGTTTTTCTCTTTGTGATGCTATTGCGTGAGGAATAGCTAGTGGTAAAGTGATGTTTAAAAGCTTGGTTATGGTGGCATTATGTAACAGTCACTTTTCAACACACTTACAGTGTTTCAATTTGCAAATTTTACATGCTAAAAAAAAAAATCAGTTCAGCAAGCTGCAAACTTTTAAAGACTTTAAATCTGCCAAATTATAGCCACTTATTTTTGCCTGACATATTTTCAGCTTAGACCCACATAGGAGCTGCCAAACTTGTTTCTTTTCATTACCTGTTCTATGTCTGGCTTGAAGTTTAGATTTTAGAAAATGGAAAAAAGCTGTTTGTGAAATCACAAGGCTCTTGAGCTCTTAGTTTCCTCTTAGTATCAACGTTTATTTATTTAGGTTTGGGCTGGGTTTCAAAAGATTGAAATTGGAAACAGAGAAGGTGACTCTGAATACCATTTATCTGTATGTAAGCGAACATTCAATGTACATTTAATTTAAAAAATTGCTGTTTCCTACAAGAGGGAGATATTTTTCACATTGTTAAAACATTTTTAGAGGTCACTAGGTGGTCATGTCACCAGCAGGGAGTTTTTGTTTGGCAGGCTGCATTAGCAGTTAGTAACAAATGCCTCCCATGATTCTGCGTTCAAAAGGAGTTGCTTTGCAAGTAACAAATACTTACAACCTGAGAACTGAAGTATAAAAAGTAGTGACAGGGGAAAATGTTTGGAAATGTAAAACAGCATCTTTAGTGGCCAAATTGGAGTGTTTAGGGAGTTGAAGATTACATATCTACTTTATACTTGAGCTTGGAGTTTACAGAAGCAATAATATTTTCACTACTGCAGTTGTGAGTCCCATCATTTCTAAGGAACTGTAAATTTGCAGCTTACAGAAGTCCTTGGTTTGGGCTGTAATTAACTCTTTCAATATAATTGTCATCAGAGCCTTCACAGTCGTTTGAAATTTTGTTTCCTTATGTGGATTTGCATATTTTATGAATGCCTATAAATATTAGGACTTAATTTCCCTCAGATTCAATTTTTTTTAAAAATTAAAAAGCAATAAAACTGAATAACACCAAGTTTATACAGAAAGCTTGGCTGAATCTACACTGGGAGAGAATGGCAGCCATGTTTGAGAAATTCTTTGTAATCTGTTGTTTTTCTGGATTGAGATATGGTGTGTAAATATTTGCTAGTGGGAGTACAATGGAAATAGTATTTGGAAAGTAAACGTATGGAGAGTTGCACTGAAAATATCTCTTTGTTATGTGTGTAATACATTTCATTTTTAAACAGTTGTCATGTCATGTCATTAGTAGCTGGAACAACTAAGGATTTCTTCCCTTAAATATAGGATTTACTTTTTCCTGATAAATCTAATAGAAATGTTCTGGTTATTCATTCAGGCCCATGTCATCCCACCATGCAAAAGAAATCAGGGAAGGACTCTGAAAGACCATAATGCCCATGGTGATGCTAATCTGAAGCAGCTGCTTGATTTAGGGCTGCTTTGTTTCACACTTAAGCTCTGACCCTGGCACCTCTGCTGTTGTTTTGCCAAAATCTCCCCAGTCCCTAGGCTTTATGCACTCAGATGTCCTCCACAGGCTGGCTGTATTTTTCATTTCAGCTGACCTTGTCCAGAGTGAGAACCTCTTGGTAGGAGAGGATCTGCTGGTGGACACACTGCCTTCCCAGTTTCACATGAGGTGCACCTTCTATGGGGAGGCTGCAAGGGAAGGACAAAGCCAGAACTGGGATGAATTGGACACATATGGTCTTATCCTTGGCACCTGGAAATGCATGTTTTCTTAAAACAGAGCTTTGCACTCCTCCAAGAGCATCTCTTGTTGATGGACAGTGCGAATGGAGATTCTCTGAAGGATGGCAGGATGAGATCTGCAAGTAATCCCATCAACTCACCTTTACATTTAACTTCCACAGGAAGGAAACTCTAGAATATATGAGATAGGAGAGAGTTGCTGTGCCCTCTGATCCTGTGACCTTGTTAAAACCAAGCCCCCAGTCTGGATGAGCTGAAGAATAATGTGCACCAGCTGTGCAGGCTGCATGGAGCACAGGGAACCAGGAATCTTTGACCAAAAAAGGTGCTTGGAAAGGCACTTTAGGCCAATTGATACCACATGGTGACCTTATGAGGACTAGAGTCCTTGGGGTCCCTTTTCGGAATTAGACTTGGACCAAATCTAGCAGCTGGATTTTTTTACTCTGGAGGGTTGCTGTGGTTTAGTAAGCTATACTATTGCTTGTCTGTATTGAATAGGAAGAAACCCCATGCCTGGAATTCTCAATATCTCTATTTTATTATACTCAGAAGACACATTCTGATAATTTTTTCTGGGGATTCCTGGCAGGAGCAACATGAAACTTAATCCTTACCTCAGTTCTGCAGTACTAGAATTGCTTGTGCATTACTGTGGTTAGGGCTCCTGAAGATGCAGGAGAGCATTTTCACAGGTCCATGGGCCACTGATAGATCAAGCCAGGAGCAAAGCACTTGTGTTCCTTGTGTGTGTGTTTGAGTGTTACCTGTTGCTCTAAAACCTGACTGCAAGCTCTCCTGTTCCCTGTTTCAGTGTGGACATTCTGCTCAGGGGAGCTGGTCTGGCTCCTGAGAGAGATGGTTTTGTTCATTATTGGGATGCAATCACACAACACCTGGAAGCAGTGACTTTGTGCTGCACACTGACACAACCTATGACTAATGAGATTTACTTAAAATATTTTCTTGACTAGGATTTCCTAAAAAGTGGTTTTACCTGATTGGAATAAACAACAATAAACTCAGTCCAAGAGTTTTATGGCCCTTTGTAGATTCCTCACCACTTCTGTTTCTGTGCAAAAAGGATCTGTGGGATATATTGAATATTTTTCAATAACTTTATTTATCTTTAATCAATTAGGCTGAACTTACAGGTTTTTTTAAGAATATGTTGGCACATATTTTGCTATGTACATTATGAAATAATTTCAGATTGGTGGGTTTGTAATTGTATATTAAAGAACAGAAGATCACCTTGAAGGTGACAATTGAAAATTGATCTATGAGTCATTAAATGTTGGGAAATGCTATTTTTTCTTTTGTTAGATTCTCTCCTCTCCTGCAGCAGCTGAGGTTTCACTGCTGGAATATATTAATTTAAGGTGTTTTGTATTAGATCAGTCTTAAGAAAATGAATGCCACAGCTTTTTAACTAGCACATTTTATCAAAATCTTTAGCAAATTGCCAGTGAGGGGCAGTAGTCATTGCCAGTAATCATTTCTTTGTGGACTTGGAAGTAGTTCCTGAGTCTGTTCTGTTACTTGAAAATCTAAGGCCTCTCTCCACAATCAAAACTTATGCTTGTGTCCTTGGAGGAATTTAAGGTGTTTCTGGGAAGGAGTTGGGGACACAGTTGGGGTTCTGTTCATCTCTCAGTTCAAGAATTGATCATTTTTAAATACACTCCTAAACTTTGGGTATTGTTTTCAGCAGATTTTGATTGTGCTCTGATTATTCATTTTACTGCATTATGACTGCTGGTTTAGTTACCAGATAATGACACAAACTTAACGAGGAGGACTACAGAGAGTAAACTGCTCTGATGAGCTCTGCCAGGTAGGTTTTAGGTTTATGCAGTTTGTTCATCAGTTGTCTGTATATCAGCTGGCTGGGGCTGTTGGGGTGCATGGGGCAGAGATTCCAAGCCAGCCACCTTCCTGGCCAAGGGACAGTGCTGACACAGCTGCAGGGAGCAGAGGAGCTGTTGGTACTGAGATGAAGTGGAGGTGGCAGCAGGACCTGCAAAGGCAGAAGAGAGGTGGGATGAGCACGGGGCTGTGAATGGGCAGGGCGTCAAGTTGGATCACTCACTGGGACCTTACTCCTTAAGAGATTTTCAGATGCAAAGGGTTGGCAACTAGTGACATTGCTTACAGTCAAATGGAAAGAACTAAAAATTTAATCTCTATTTAGTATTCCAGATCCATCAAAAATTCACTGGTTGACACGAGGATTTGATTATAACCAGTAACAGTTATTCTACCTGTTGAAAAAATAGCTATTGAGGAGATACCTATTAGCACTTCCTCCATTTATTATATTCTGCATGTGTCTTATTCACTGTAGTGACTACAGAGAAATAAAAATATTTTTTTTTATTTTATTAGTGTCTGAGACAGTGTTTTCTTAGAAAACATTTTGCAGGTATTGTCAACACACGTGAAACTGTTCCCATACACTTTGCTGATTTGCTTTTCACTTAGGTAGTCAGCACTGATGTGATGAGTTCCTTGTTCAGGTCTCTTGCTTCAAGCTACTCTGCTTCCTGTGAATGTGAACTGAATATGTCAGCCTTTATAAACATCATATGGATGTTGTTCCTCCCAAACAATTGTAGCTGTTAGTAATTGTTCATTACAGAGTAACTTCCACTAATGTTCAGAAGCATGGAAGTAATTTGGGGAGAAACATACTTTGTTCCTTTGTACTCTGTATATTACTGATCTCTGCCTTAAGGATAAGCTGAAGTCAACTGTAGAACCATGGGCAGTGTTCAGAAGGTAGCTTTAAAATGCACAGAAGAAACAAACCAACTAGGTCTTTGCCAAGTTTTTTATACTTGAATACAGTTTAAATGTTTCAAATATGTTTATTTTACATAGTGTTTCCTACATTTAAAAATACCTCAGTTCTTTGTTAAGTAGAACTTTGTTTTCTCTTGTTAAACCACAGGGTTTTGTAATGAATACAATAATAACCTCCATGCCTTCCTCTTTTTTTTTGGAAAAAAATAAGGCAGACATAGATAAAATTTCTTTGTGCTCAATCCTGTTGTGAATTTTTGGTTTTTTGGTTAATTTTCCAGTCCAGAAAGGTTAATGCTGCATTCTCTCTTTCAATGTCTTTTTGGCAAGTTTTTGTGTTACTTTCTTATTTGGGGAAGTACTGTTGGAGCCAGCTAGCATGGTTCTCATATGCTTTAAAGTAATGTCTAGAATATTTCACATCATTTTGTATTCTGAGAGTGTGCATTTTCTGTTGTACTGGAGTGCACATTCAGCAGCAGAGGTACCTGCAGAGTTGAGTTGTATTGACTAAGGAGGTCCCTTTTGTGCAGCAGGAAAAAAAATCCTACACCTACTATTGTATCTAGGCTTTGATTTGGTTACTTCTGGCTTCTTTGAGCAGCTGAGGTGCCATTATTTTCTCCCACCTGTACTGAATCTGGGCTCATTGCAGAAATTAACAGCTGCTGTTTTATTTCTCAGAGCAATGGCACTTGTATTAGCATTCCTCCTTCTAGTGACAGCTCATCTGAAAATAGATCACATTATTTGTGTGAGTCACAAGGCCACCCGGATAGCAATTTCAGCCAGCATTTTCCATAGCAACTACTTCTTGGGCTGATGCTGCCACAATTCTTTCCAGATGTGCTGTTGATTCAGGTAATGTTCAAAATCCGGCTAAGAAATTTATTTTTTTTTTTTTGTCACAGATTCTAGAGCTTATCCATGGTTGCAGTAAGTGCAACTTCTTACATAGTTAAAAAAAAAATCAACCATGGGCATGCAGAGGCCTCAGAACACGTCCTCTATTTGATTCTAAAGAGGGTTGTTCTTTTTTTTCAACTGCTGATTTTGGTTTTCTTTCCAAAAGCACTGTTGATTTTTGTTAGATGGACAGTCCATGTCTTACATTTTGGAAGGAATTTATCGATTTTTGTACCATAGCCGCAGTAGAAATTCAGCAATTTTTATTAATTGAAGTGTTCTTGCAAACATACCTCTTGTAGGACTATCCCTGGGGAAATCTGATTTTGCTACCTGACCTGTTTTTGGTTGCTGCTTCTGGAAAAGTCTCAACACCCTCCCAGGAAGATTCACCTAGGTTGTTTTAACATAAAATGAGAATAGCCAACCAGACCAGTCCTGACACATACCTGGCTGATAGCTTGAGAAGGAAGTGTTCTAATAATGGAGAGAGATGATAGATAAAATATTGACAAGAAAGAAACACCAGTTTGATTGACCAACCAACAAACAGTAAGAGCCATATAGTTTTTTAATTCTAGTTAACTGATTTTAATAATTTCAGAGGTATCATCTAGTAATGATTTTTAGTAACCAGTGTAGTTTATGGATTAATTGATTTTATTATCCATTTTTGTAGTAGAATTTGAACCAGCTTGGTCTTAGCACAAAAGCAAAGCCTTTTTTCCTGGAATAAAAGTCCTTCAGTTTAAGAAGTTTCTGAAATCAATAGGGACTTCCTGTGCTAGTTTGGTAAGAAGTTTTTATGAAGACTGAGCATTCTACAATTCATTATGGAACTATATTAAGATGTCTCAGTTCTGTTATTTCTGCTGTGCGGACTCCTTAATGCCATTCCAACATCCATCCTGTGGGCTCTAAGCCTGATCAGACATGGTTTGTACCTCTTTAGTCTGCTTTGAGAAAGTCAGCCCAAAGTGTCTTCACTGTGAGCCAGGGTGGGTTATTTTAGAGCTCCAAGACTCTGCATATGCATTTTCTAAAATGTCTCCTTAGTCAGAAACAGATTTTTCAAACAGTTAACCCACCAAAGAAGATCAATGAGGAAACTTCTTTATGCAAAGTTGAATCATGTGAGGTCTTCATGCTTCTGGCAATGCTTGTGAACAGCTCCATTAGCAGGGAAGTCATATAATTAAATAACATCATGTGGTATCCTATCTCTTTCATTCTCAATCTTTTAAGATACTAATTAGAGAAATATTTGTGTGCTGTTGCTTAATTTCCTGTCTTCTTATAAATAAAATATCTTGTTCCCACTCCAGCCTTTCATTGTCTTTACTAATACTTTTCTATTTTATAGTTATTCATTTCATATGCTGTATTTTGGGTGTGCGGTATTTTATTAAAAAATGAAATTTGGGGTTTTTTCCCACTGAGATAAAGTAATGGGGCAGGGTTTGAATAAATATTTTCTGATACAGTGTTTTTAGGCAATTAAGTCTTTAGATATCCTGCACCAGAAATGTGGCCTGCTAGTTAGAGAAGAAATAAACATAACTTATCTTCTTTATCCAGGTGTTTACATTTTTTTTAGTATTAGTCCCAGTAATTATTGGTGTTAAGACTTGTTTTCTGTGGCTTGTTCCAGTAGTTTTAGATATAATGAAATTATATGAAACTATATGTTTTCATACGTTATGTTATATCATATGTTATCAAATGCTATGTCAGAACTTATATGTTAAAGTTTCTTCTGTGCCTAGCAATACCCTACGTTTTTTTTTAATATCACATTTCTGCATCTCAGTTTTATATGTCTTTGATTCAAATATTTTGAATTCTCTGCAAATTCATTAAAACCATAATAGCTCTTAATAGTAACATTTTTCCCTGCTTAAACCTTTATTTGGCAGTTCAAAAACATTATCAAGAACTATATTCTAAAGATCAAACCATTCCTCCTCCAAAGCACTTTTATCTTTGTCTTCTATAAACAAAAAAAGCGGTGTTGAAGGATGAGGGGGCTGACAATGACAGATTACCTGTAGCTTTGTTTTCCTGTTTAACTTAGGTGGACCCTGTGCAGTGCTGTGTTGTGCTGTAACACAATCCCATGTGCTCAGATCCCATCCTTCTTTCCCTGCCATCCCCACTTCTGCGCTGCTTTGGGCTGTGGCACAGAGCAGGCAGAGGGATTTCATCCAAGTGTTGGTGTCATTCCTGTGGAGAATCAGACAAAGGCAAATGAGCAACAGGAGTCAGTTCCAGTAAAAAGCTGCAGACCTCAGGAGTAATTGTCATCTAATTTCTTCTGCTGTGCTTTGCAGGACTGTGAATTTTTTTTCTCTGTATTTCTCACACAATCTGCAGGTTGTTACATCTGCTCCTGTGTGAGCTATGTTTGAATGAATTGATAATGTTTGAATGAATTGATATGTTTGAATGAATTGATAATGCAGTGGTTATGGAAGCATGATCTGTGAAACTCTGATGTAATTGCTTTCACAATGTCTTTTCTAGGCCATCTGTTTTACTTATCTGTCCTTAATAAATATGTTATCAAGACATCAGGAGTACAATGTAATAGGGCTTGAAAAAGTTCCAAGAATTCAAAGGGCAGTTGAGTGGCTACTTCTTACTTGAAAACTAGTCCTGAAAGATGGGCATGAAGTTCCTTCTTTGCCTTTTAAAATGTGGATTAGTTTTGTTTCCTTAACAAATGACCTATATGCACATGAGTTGCCATTAAGGAGGAGAAAAGTGATACTAATTTGAAATTTCCAATGTAAAGGCAGTGTGGGGGATGTAAGTAGAGATATGATTATGGGAGTAATGAACTGTGGCTCTGGGGAGGTAGAATGGAGAAGGGCAGATGGATAAGGAAGCTGCTTTGTCAAGAAAGTCGTTGAGGTTATTCAGAATGAGGTCCTCTCTTTTGCTTCTTTCCTTTTACTCTGAAATTTCATATTATGAGCAGATGAATCTTCCCTCTCCCTGATTTTAGTCTAATCCACAGCTAATATAAATCAAATACAGGTGTAATATAAAGGCTATTTGTTGTCTATCTCACATGGTGTCAGCACTGATATTTCATCCTCACACCTGCTTCCAGCAGAAGACTTGATCAGATGGAAAATTCAAGATTTGATACTTGGATCATGTGAGGAAAAGTGTTTGCTGGGTTGGAGTGTGAAGTGGGTGTGTAAGAGCAGGTTCCCCTTTTTCTGTCCCACACTTAATGGAGCAGCCCTTTCTTGGTGTGTTTGGGCTGTGCAGCATCAGTAGTTGTCTGTGTTTGCTGTTAAGAGAGACAGGACAACCCAAAATGCAGTTTCATGCTGTCTTTGTCTTCTGAAAGTATTTCACAGGGGTTTGTTCTTTGAATACAGTGAAAGATAATTGTTCATTTAAAAGGACCAATCTATAAATGTGCTTTTGTCAAGCAACTTGAGAGATAAATTTTCTGTCGGAAAAAGCTTTAAAATACCAATAATATTCTGAAGTTTATTTTCTAAGATGCATGCACATCCATAATGGATTAACAGCATGTTTTAACAAACCATTTATTTGCTTTGGGAGTGACAGAGAGAAGCTGTTTCAAACAGGATCTCTCATCACTGTCTATCTCTAGTCACCTCCTACTGAACTTAAGGTTGAATACCGGGGGTCACGAGGGAAAGAAAACAATAATTAAAGTGAAAAACTTGATTGAACTGGTTTTTTTTTTTTTGTTTTGTCCTTCAGTATGATTAGCATGTACAAAGCTGGCTGAGTATTGTACTGTATATCATTAGTTCAAACATTTCTGACTTGATTTAGCTTTATTAGTGACTTTTAAAATTGCCTCTCTGTATTTTGTGGAGAACAGCTTAAATAGTAAAGGCAGTAAAAGTTCTCATTAGAAGGTCTTGTTTCTATAAATCTTAATCTTGGAATTCTGCTAGGCTACAATTGGACTGTTTGTAAGAACTCACCCCACCTCCCAAAAAGTTGTCATGGGTTCCTTTATTAAAGCTCAAAAAATTATTCTTAGACTAACAGAGGTGGGGAGTAAGGCAGGAGTGTTTACAGAGCTCACTTGTAAATTGACTGTGATAAGTGGCAATGCAATGTATTATGATTAGAGGTTTCTGGGAGACTCTTTAAGAAGGTTAACTGCAAGGCAGCTCTCAAAAGAAAGCATTTATCTTAGTGGTCATCCTTCAGTGTTTTATACTACTGAGATTTTTTGTGGGTGGCTAGAACCATTTTTTTGTGTTTTATTAGCTGTATCTTGAATACCTCCTACTAGCTGAATGACAGTTTAGGGTTATTAAATCTGTTCTTAGTACATTTTTTTATCCTTAGTTAATCTTGACTAAATATATGCTAGTGAGCAACCCTTTTTTCTCAGTTGTTGCCCATATTTGTTAAAAAAATTATTCCATTTGACATTTGTTTAGGCTGAAGTTTGATAAAATACTGTATACAATCTACTTTTTTGGTTTGGCATTCAACAGAGACTTTCATGGATTTATTTCTTCTTGCTTTATCTTATCTTCCCTTCTAGTATGCTAAGACTTCCTTTTCTTATTAAGTAATTTTTTCACTCCAGGACAGATGCTTTCACAAATGCAAACTCTGCATGTGTACTGCTAGAGATCCCTAAGATTGCATTTTTCAGTTGTTCCGTAACATTTGTAATTGAGTTACTTTGCTATCACCTGCTTTCTCTAATCCTAAGTAAGGAATTTTTTTTTAATTTGGATTTTTCTTTGACACTACTTCCAGTGACTTTACTGAAAGATTTATATTATTTTATACTTTCTGTTTGTTTAAAAGCTATCTCTATTATCAGACTAATAATCGATCATTCCTCCAAGGAAAGGACTCTTTGTATTTGACTATCCCTGAGGAATGGCCATTATCATTACACCTTGGCTAGATATTAGGAGGAAAAAATTTGCTGATTTCTTCTGTAATTTATGGACATTGGTTCTTGTTCTGTGGGCCATGAATATAGAAAAAAGTAGTTCTTTTTCAATTTGACATAGCATTTTAGGTTCTCATTACCATGTTGTCACTCAAAGTCTATTCATTGTAGTTTTTCCTGATGTTTTCTCATCAGTCATTTCTCTGCCTTTTTTCACATTTTTCAGAGTACTGGATTAAGTATTTCAGCTAAGACCTTTTGTGTAGATGAAAAGACTCACTTCTGCCTTGCAATCTATTTTTGTTTTTCCTTCTTAATGTGATACTTGCCTTATTCACCAGGAATCACCAGTATGGAACTTCTCCTTACTCTTCTAGACAGCATCTTTGGTTTGGAAAGACCACCTTTATTCCAGTCTTCATGACACATGAAAATTCCCCCATTCTGAAGCCTCATAAAAATGTAACAAATAGATTTTCTAGTCCATCATTCATTAGTTAATGAAAACATTATACAAACTGGAATTTTGGATAGAACACAACCTGTGTAAATTCCTGGCCATCAGAGTGGTGGTGTTTCTTTCATCTGTTCTTTTCTATTGTATATGAAGTGACATTAAGTATAATGAGATTTTTGTACAAATTTCCTTGGTACCTCTTAGTGGAAGCACTTGGACTGTCAGCCCAGATCCCTCAGCTGTGAGTGTGCTTATTGAGAGACTGTTGTATTCACTGGCTCTGTGTTAAGGAGACTTGGCCTGAGGTTGCTGTGGGTTGTTGCAGTCAGCCTTTGCCAGGGGAGGAGAAATTTAATTTTATAAGTTTCGCTTTTCCAGGGAAAAGTTTTCTGTCCTCTCCTTGCAGTAAGCAGCATATTATAGTGGAAGACATAAGCTGGGAATCCAAGGAATTACTTTATGCAGGTGAAAGAAACGTTGACAGAATAATTGCCAATGTGAAGCATTTGCTGTTAGGTTTAGTATATGTTTTTTAATTTCATGGTTTGCTTACTTCTACTGTGAAAAGTTAGACTTTTTTTTTTTTTTTGGTGTTAAAAATACTACCCTGTTATTTGTATAACAGATTAGTTTGCCAAAAAAAGAGAGGAAAAACTACTAATAACAAAAGGGATTACTCTTTATAAATATTTCTGTTAAAGAATGTCATTTAATCCACTGCTCTAATAAATTATTTTAAAATGTATTTTATTGCTATAATTTATTAAACAATAAGGAGACATTTTGGCTGCAAATAGTGATAACATCTCTGTAGAAGTGTATTTGGATAATAATTTTTTTCCTGACACAGTAGATAATTAGGAATTATAAATTATGCTTACACTCTTAGGCACATTAGCTGAGAGTGTATCAGACTGTATGTTGTTCTTGGTGCCAAATCAGGTCTTGATTTTCAAAAATTCTAGCAGTAAAACTCAAGATCAGTTTTATTTTCTAGCAGCAATATAGAATTGTATGTCTTACCTGAGATATTTAGGTAAAAACCTTGCCACCAGTTTATATTTTTGAATGAAGTTACTTTGTGTTTGTAGGTAAGAAAATCATTATTGCCAGACACTTCGCTGGCATCTTAACCCTGTTCCTAGTGGCCAGATAATCTCATTTCAAATGTTTGCTGCAAAACCAGTAATGTTATTTTTTAGTAAGGTCACTGAATAGCTAAAATAAATTGCTTCTGTCCATGAGGTTTTGTTCTTCCATAGGAAACTTGAAATATGATGAAAGGCTAGCATAATAATTTTCACAGATGTGTGCAGTATGTAATCAATAGGATATGATAACATAGAGATCCTGATCTGTCCTGAGAGGCAACTTCATAAATGCTTGGATCTCTTCACTTCCAGTACCTCACAACGTGGGCAGGATCTTTTTCCACCTCTGTCTTCCAGGAATTTAGTGGGGGCTGGATCCTAGGCTATGTAGGAGTAAAGGAGGACATGGTTTCCTCAGGTGCTCTGTCATAACCTGCATCTTTATTTTGTACTCTGAAAAATAATAATCAAATCTTTGGGCTTCTTTGTCTTCCCTCTGCCCAGAAGTAGTTAATTCACAAGAATTAAAGCAACTGTCCTATCATTTAGTAGAATACACCAGCTATGCCACCCTCTTGTTAACCTGGATGCCAGGTTAAATGCCACTTATATTTGAGGGTATTGCTGTTGAGATCATCTGTGATGATAAACACGGATAATCTGCTGCCACATCCAGGAATGTGTCTGTGCAGACAGGTGCTGTGCCCACCCTGGGCAGGCTGTGTGAGCCAGCCCCAGTCTGGAAGCCATCAGCACACTGTGTGGCACCATGCCCCAGCTGAAACACCTTGTCTCTCAGCTGAGGCTTTGCAGCTTCTCAACAGAGGCTGGCACACATTTGGGTGGCTCCAAGAGTGCTGGCAGTGTGAGTTTGTTTCTGATGTGTTCATCATTCCCTGTGGCTGGGGAAGCACTTCCCCAGAAATGCCCACCCTCGTGTCGTGCACTCGTCTCCTCCCAGCTCCACTTAAATTAACTACAAAGTTTAAAAAAATATGTTGGCCATAATTTTAGGGGGGGCAGTTTAAACATATATGTGCTGTGGGTTTGATTCAAATCTTGGAGTGTCTCAGTGGACCACTTGTGGTGTCATTTGACAGCAGCTATTTCACATGACTATGAGCCATCATTTCCTGGAAGTGCTTGATATGAGTCATTATTTCCTGGAATAAAGTGTTTGGCTACATATTTTGCCAAGCATTTTTTCCAAGATAGGAAAATCCCCATCAGCTGAGAAAATATATGCCAGGGTCTGCAAAATTTTGTGGATTTGGGGCTGCAGAATCCGGAGTGCAGATTTTGTAAAGCATGTTGACTGGCTCTCCTCTCCCATGAAAGGTTTCACCTCATCTGTTACTTTAAAGTGGCATGGAGAATGTTGCACAGCTGAGCACTTAGGATCACAAGAATGTGTGATCATTTTGGCTGGCAGTACAAAAAATATGGATGTGACTGAATGCTATTATCAGATGTTGAAATGATACCAAATAGTTCAGTAGTTCTGACTCTTCTTCCTCACTAGTCAGGTCTGTATTTTTACTGCCAATTTAGAGGCAGTGACATGATCTAAGCTTCTGAGAAGTAAAATTTCAGAATAGCTTCGTGTCCTTTTCAACTTTTAATTTAATCCTTTTATTCGATTTTTGGCTTTTTACAGCTGTAATATGTGTGAAATAACTATATATCATTAAAAACCTCATGGGTGACAAGTATTTACTGTGGAATTTGCTGTTAGAGAGCAGACATTATATTGGGACTGGCTGGCATGGAGTTAACCAACAACAACTTAAGAACATAGCTTTAAGAATTCTAAAGCCTTGGAAATTCTGAGATGTAGGTTTCTTTAACACACTCACAATGAAAATAGGTAGGTTTGTGATGGTAATATTAATGTTTAACTTGATATTATAACTGGCACATTGTTACACTTCTAACTAACTTTTCTCAGTAATTTTATGATAGCATGCTCTCAGAAAACTGCAGAGGAGTGAACCTTATTTAATTTGGAGGAACATATTCTATGCCTATATACAATAATACTGTTTCCTTTTCTGTGGCTTTAAAGTCACAGGATACCTTTATTTCTGCCAGAAAACTTGTGTTATCATGTCTGACATCTGTGGGGGAGGTGAGGCCCTGGCACAGGGTGCTCAGAGCAGCTGAGGCTACCCCTGGACCCCTGGCAGTGTCCAAGGCCAGGTTGAGCTCTGGGGCTTAGGGCACCCTGGGACAGTGGAAGGTGTCCCTGCCATGGCAGGGGTGGCACTGGATAGGCTTTGAGGTCCTTCCCAACCCAAACCATTCCATGTTTTTACGATAAATTGCTTGCTTTCTGCAAGTTCAGAGGAAATGAGTAGAGGAGCAAAACACCTTTTCTTTCTATTTTGATGCATTAAAAATCTAATATTTTAATGAAAGTGTTATGGAATAGGTGCTTAAGCACAACATGTGAACAAACTGAGAGTCTTTTACGAATTACTACAAAGCAATTTTTATGCATTATTATGAGGTTTATAGAAAAACAATATACCTGTATTTCATTTCAAATTAGCATTGTGGATATGCAGCCCTTCTGATATATATATTTTTGTGCAATATTAATTATTTAAAATAATTAG
>JAYDZK010000032.1:12879982-12904104 GCA_034509185.1 Euphonia xanthogaster
TTATTTAAAATAATTCATAACTATAATTTAAATTAAGACTGTTGGAGTCTTACAGCATTCTCTTTTAGGCATCATTTAACTGAGATTTGAATGAACAAGACAGAATAATAAATGAGACTATTAAAGTGTATGAATAAAATGCAACTGTTTATCTGAAATTGATCCGTGTCGCATAACTTCGCCTAAAATAAATGGGTTGTTTTTCTTTGGCTCCATCAGAAATATTGTCCTATAAATATTTATATTAATACATTAGGAACTTTGAAATAAAAGTGAAATAACTTGCTTGACGTTTTTGCTGGCAAGCAAAGGACTGTGAGAATTCCAAACTTTTAGCTCACCTTGACTGTATGAAGTTCACGAGCCGTATTCTTACATTTATTAGCAGTTGGAGCCTAAGGTTAATTTATGATTCATTTATCCATGTTTATTTTTTGATGATTGATCTTATATAGTTCTGGGAAAAGGCACAGGCCATAACATATTCTTTTCTAAAAGCTATTAGGTATTATGTGCTCTTTCTTGGCTGATAAGTCATAGTCTGTCACTGAATACGTTGCAGAAGGTGAATATATTTCTTTTATTTATAAAATTAAAGGACAGATTATGGCCTTGCAAGAGCATGAGCATTTTAGGGTATAAGACACTGCAAGATCTGTGCTTTCAACTGCATGTTGTAAAAAATTGCCTTTGTCTTATGTCCTCACAAACTATTTGTGATGTACCCCTGTGTCTGTGTTATCCCATATTTATCTGAGTACTGCAAGATTCTGTTTGCTCTCTAAAAATGAGGGGTGAAGATTGGAAAGGAAATGATCTCTCACGAACAATCAGATCAAAAAACTTGTATTTCACTTTTAGAAATGTATTTTTGTGTTGACACAGTGCATGAAAATAAATCCATAGGAAAACATGTAAGTAAATATGAGGAAGATATCCAGAGGTGCCTGCAGTGAGAATCCTAAGGCACAAAGTTAACAGGATAAAGATTGGTTTTATCTGTATCACTTTGCTTTCTATTATTCAGTCTTTATGATCTGCATAAGTCAAAAGAGATTTGTGTAAGGTATTCTAGAATTCAGGAAAGTGAATTACAAAAAAAAAAAAAAATCAAAGATTTTTAAAAGCAAGACATTTCACAGAACTGTTGTTAGATATCATATTGCAGTAAAATAGATTGAAATAAATAGTTGATGAAGCAAATAATGAAAAGTCTATAAAGAGAAATTTTTGGCTAATTAGTTTATTTCATGATTTGGTTAGACTTGACAGTGTTTGCTATTTAAAGTGTTCAGAAGGTAGGTGATTGTTCTCCTAGTGACTGAAAGAAACATCTCACCTAGTGTGGTATAGCAGTATATATTCTGTTTTAAATGAGTATTTAACAATTTTAATTTTATTTATTTTATCAGACAGGAAGCTTTGCTTGCTGCAATTAGTGAAAAAGATGCAAATATTGCCTTGCTTGAGCTGTCTGCTTCAAAGAAAAAGAAGACTCAAGATGAAGTAATGGCTCTTAAACGAGAGAAGGACAGATTAGTACATCAGTTAAAACAGCAGGTGGGGAGACTTTACTTTTCATACTTTCATGGCAACAGAAAACTGGCACTATTTTCATGTGTACTGTTTTATGCTGATGTCCTTTTAGAAGTGGGCAAGCCAGGTCTGCCCTGTGTCAGCAGTTGCACAAGGTAGGATGTGTTCCATTTAAGTGTTTATTGCTTCTCTGGAGTTGTTAAGAATTAGCTGCACATTTACTTGGCTCACATTATATGCTGCCAATACATTTTGGTTTCCCTCTTCATATAGTTTCCAACCTTCTTAATTCTGTGAAAGAGGACAGCAGATGCTCTTTGCATGAAGCAAGAGTTCATTCTGTTGACTCATTTTAGCCTGCTCTTGTTCAGTTATTTTCTTATCTGTTGTAAAATAATTGTGTTTTCAGAAGGCTTCAGGCTTTCTGAGAGGTTATCTAGAAATTGTGATTATCCGTGAAATAAATTCTCAAATGGGTAAAAATCACTGTGTCTTCAACACTATAAGTAATTTGAGGTTTAAATAAAACTACTTAGTTAAAAAACTCTCTAGAAACAGATATTATCACATATGTTCTGGCCATGATGCAATTGTCACCAGGTCAGTCAGCTGCCCAGGATACTTTTCATCAAAATCTTTATGATAAATAGGCACGTATGCTTCATGCTTTTTATCACTTCACTGTACTGTGCTGCACCAAAGCAGATGATGTTGAATTCCGAATAATTTTAGGGAGTTTTGGTTTGCTTTGGAAAAGAGAGGGTACTTATTTTCTTTTTTAGATATCTCCCTTTTTTTACCTTCATCTTAGGTTACTGAAGAGTAAATGAATACTTTTGCTGTGTTCCATGATACCTTTAAATATCATGGGTGTTTAAAAAATGTTCATCAGAGAACTGAGCAACTCTTTTGTTGTTGTGCTTGTTTTGTTTTGGAGTTGCACCTTTAAGCTATTGCTGGAAAGTGTTCAAAACATTGATTGGCTTCCTTAGAGAGAAGGAAGAGAATTGCTAGACAAGCATTGTGTTGGAGAACTTCAGTTAGAATTGGAACCAAATACTTCAAATACCTCCATTATTTATAGCGATAAAGATCTTCCGTAAAGCTATTTAACTAGATTAAATTGATGCCAAAATAATCTCCCTGTTATCTCAGACACCACAAAAAAAGAGTCACCAGGAACAGGAATGTGGTTTAACTAGGTCACCCCTTTACTACACTTAAGAATTATCTGATAATAGAGGTTGTAGACTTCACTCATACTTCTTTAATCCCTTTGGGGAGAACCGCTGTCTGCTCCCAGAGGTTTCTCATGTGCATCCAGCTCAAAGGCTTGCTCTGACTGTGCTGGGCAGGGCCAGGGGCAGATTCCCTCTGTGTGATTCAGTTTCTCCCTTTCCTTGAGAGATGCTCTCTCTCAATATATTCCTGATTCTCAAGAACCTCAGTGGATGTTCAGCTGCAGCATTGCTTGTTTTCTTCTGCTCTTATTCGTCCCATCCTCCATTTCCACAGCTGTTACACTGCTGAAAGGGAGAATTCAAAAAAGCCCTACTTCTCCAGCCTAATGTGATCATCAAAGGAGAAATATTTATAAATATTAGAAGATGAATCACTAGATAATGCTAAACATTAACATAAAGCCCTAAATTCATCCTTGTCCTGTATTGTAAGAGGAATTTTTGCTTTCAGAGGCAAAATAACATGTTGGTCCATGATAGAAAAATCTGTGTTCCTTCATATATATCCACATTTTCTGGCCTTTGTGAATGTTGAATAGGTTGTAAACCCCTATTAAGACATCGATTTTAAAATAATTTGTCACAATTTTTCACACTGCAAAATAAAAAGAGTCATCTTAGAGAAATGAAATATTCTGCCTTTGTCAGGAAATGGGAATATTTATGATTTATTTTAATAAAGCTACAGATAGGCATATCATATTTTGAAGATTAAAATGTTATTAATATGAATGAATTGAGCCATCTTTTCATGGGTTGTGACTGTGTGAGTTTAATTAAAAGTTCTGTTATTTTTAAGCTGGAAGAGGAGAATTGTTTTTATGTCAAAACCTAGATAACCTAGAAAAATTATTTGTATCCCTGTGTATTCAGCTGTAAAATTAGTTGTAATAATTCTGATGTCTGTGTTACAAACACATTTTCTCACAAGAAACAGACATTTAATTGTAATGATTTTAATACAGTTTAGCAGCTGCAATCTGTCAGCTAAATATTAATTGTTTACTGCTTAAATAATTGAGAAGCATAGTAATACACTCCTAGCAAAACAAAACCACTGGAATTGCTTTGATTCATACAGCAAATGCTATATTTTGAGAGCTGTAGGACTTTGTAGCAGGCTTTAAAACCTCTTTCAGTAATACAGTATTAAACAAAATTACTATGTGGGCTTGGCTGGGTGATTACATAATGTGCATAATCACCCTGGCCAAGATTCCTTTTGAGAATTCTGAGAAGGTATTTTTAGATAAATTTGTACAGTGATGCAATCATTCATGAAATAATTAGCTCAAAAGTCAATTTTTAGAACATCTCAAGAGATTTTGGGAAGAGCAGAAGACACTGCAGTGTTACTGATTCATCCTAAACTTGGATACTGAGAGAAAATGTCCCAGTTGTCTCTTTTCACTTCTAGGATATATTGCCAAAAATGTAAGTGCAGTTGGCCAAAATGCAAGGTCTTCTAACTCCTTGAGAGCATTTTATTTTTCTTCTCAAAACATGAAATTAGAAACCTTTCCAGTGCTCTCAGGGCTGCAGGTGTACAGAATACTCTGGCCAGAGGCAGAGCTGGTGTTTGGCAGAGTTTTTCGGTTCGCTGCTCTATATTTCATCACATCAACATATTGCTAATGCAGCAAAAAGGGTGAGAAACCATCAAGGAATTTAAAAAATGTGTGTAATCACACTTCCTCAGCAAACTAACAACTAGCAATATTTTCTCTTGCATGCAATACACAGAATTATTTCTGACTAATTACCTTGTAAATATTTTAAAAAGCTCTTTCACCAGTAAATGAGTAAAGTGGAATTGTAGACAGCTTGTTGCATTACATACACTGTTCTACTTAAATACTTCAGAAACCTTGTTACTCTGATATTATGGTGGTGATATCAAGCATTCAAGAAAAACAAAATACCCCAAATTGTGTTTTCCCCGATAGATAAATTCAGCTTTATTGCACTGTGTATTTCATGATATTGAAAGGGTTTATTTTGCTGTTTGAGAAGAAGAATATTGCCAGAAGTTGTTGTGATTGTGATTATTCTGGCAGCCCAAAACATTTTTCTGCAGCACTGTGACTTAATTAATTAATGGCATTTAGGCTCTCTATATGTCTAACCAGCGTGGGAGCAGAAAAGTCATGCACTATTTTTTTACAGTGTCATTACAGACATTGTTATCTGCAGCACTTGTGAGCAGCAGCAACTCTAGGGTTGGTTCCTAATCACTGTTGCTTCAGTTTCTGATGCCATGCTAATTTAATCTTTCTGATTGCCCTGAGTTTCACAGGAGTATTATAGGACCCCACATAATTTTCTTCTTGTTGATGTTGTTATTGTATTGCTGCTGTTGTTCACACAGATCTGCTTCAGACAGACATTCATTGTGCAGTTGAATTGTGCAGTATCACTGCACAGTGAGTAGAATCCATGTTAAGAAGCCATTCACATTGGTACTGCAGGCATAATTAATCACTCTGCTGCTTTTTTACCTCTTCAGTTTGTGCTCTTTACCATTACTCATAATCTTGGTCTTGTTCGAGCTTTAAGCACCTAATCATGAACAAAAGAGAAGTCTGAGACCCTTAAGTTATAGTTTTATTTTTGTTGCACTTATGGTACACAGGTTCTTTGTTTATTTTGGAAAGGTAAGAATAGATGTTCTAATAACTTCATAATCAACCTGGTTATTTTTTTCCTTAAAAGTTCTCTGAAAATGTGGTAAAATGGCTTTTACTCTCTGATTTTAAATGGGGCTATTCAGATCCCATTTATGTCAATACAAAGCTTTCAGTGGCCTTATTGTCTTAAAAACCTTTTTAGTTTATACTTTTCTATTAATTAGAAATATCTAAAGTAATATTTCTGCATGTCTTAACATTGGGGTTTACTCTCCTAATTTTTAACCTGATTTTTGAATCTGTGTTTTTGAACATGGGTCATGACAGTCATTGCAAATGGATTGAATCTCAGTTTTGCCCAGTGCAGATTCCTGTGGGGGTGGAAGTGCAGAGTGCCACTTTTCCCTGCAGTTTAACACAGGAGGGGCACAGGGTAGGCAAGGCAGTGTGTGAGTGGAGATAAAAGCCTCCGCCTGAACAACTTAGTTGGAAAAATACTGAATATGTTGGCAGCACTCTCATAACGCTTTTCACATATTCTCAGTAAGATTTGACAATTTATATTATAAAATTTGATGGACTTGGGTCATAGCTGGATATGGCATCACTTTTTCCTCCTTATGCTCTCAGGAATCCAAAGTCTTTTGCATGGTATTTTTACACGAAGCTTTTCAATGGGAGGGGCTTCTTTTGCCTTTAGCAGTCAGCCCCTGAAAGCACCACAGGCTTGGTACATGAGCCCTTTCCTGCTTTAAAATCTGTTTCTGTTTGTTCTCTGTTCAGAATTTTTTGATTCTTGAAGGATCTGTGTCACAACTTAAGCCTGGCCGTGGCTCAGGGCAGCCTTTTTTCACTGGTGATAATCTGGTCTTGAACTTATTCTACAACTTTATTCAGACAAATGGTTTAACTTCACTGAGACTGAAAATTTTAAATGGAAAAAGGAGGTAATGCAGATATAAAATAATATATATATTAACACTGGAACTTTTGTAATTCTGGATCTGCCTTGCGTGGTAGGTGAAAATGGTTATTAAGTACCTCAAATAAGAATAGTGAATATCTCCATTATAACACTCTGAACTCCCAAGCCAAAAGGATTTTTCTCCATGTGACATGTTTTAAACAAATCCTTATGTTCTGCTGTAATGTACCCCACGATAATAAGGCTAAATATAGCTTGACGCTTGATCTCAAATGCAGTGCTAAGTAGCCAGCTATTAAAAAAAACCTGTAAAAACCTGTGTGTCAGGTATTTCTGACGGCGTAATTGTGGATAAAACTGGTAATTCTGACAATCCAGCATCAAAAAGAAATTAGTTATATATAAGGTGTCTCTAGGTGGTGTGATGTTATCACCATTTCAGTCCATACTGAAATGTACAACCAGTGTATTGAAATGTATGTTTTGTTTAGCAATTTTTGTTGCATACAATGGAATAAATGTAGTAATTTCAACTTAAGCTATATTTTGTATATGATACAAATGGGAGACCTGGGCTTTTATTGAAATTCTAAAAATTACAGCTGAAACTCACCATTCAGACTTTTAAGATGGTGAAAAATGATCAGTGCTGCTAACCAGAGATTTGCAGTTTCTAAGGTCTTATTTAGCTGCTGAAGTTTCTGATTCATGTCTGGTTTTAAATAATTATTATGGGGAAGTATCTTTTTAATGAGTTATTTCCTGTTGTAAAAAGGAAAGAAGAGAACCTTCCTTCTTCCGTTGCTTGTCTGTTTTTAGCAGGACCTGGCCTGAGATGTCCTCAGGCAACTACAGTTTCAGAGCTTTAATTATGCTTTTTAACCCACTTCTTTGTGTCTATGTTCTTACATACTTCTATGTAATTACCCAGGTTAGTAGTAGGACTCAGACAAATACTTTTAGCATGACTTGAGCCTCCACATAACTGAGTATGCTGTATTATTACAAGATATTTCCTGTGCTTCAAGCCATACTTTTAATTCTCAGAGCTTTAAAAGACTTCAAAACCACAAATTCTAAATGCAGGAAAATGCGCAAAAAAAGTCAGACAGTCCATGTTCTATTCAGCATAGCTTTGTTTAATCACAAGTGTCAGAAAACTTGAAGTTTGGCCTCAATACTTTAGATAAGTGTCTGCTTGGCACTTGGGAGTGCTGCCTGTCTCTGTCTGCCAAGTGTCCAATATCCCAGCTGGTATTTGGGAGGCTGTTGTCCTTCAGCTTGTGAAGAGGGAGGCTTACTCTGAGCTTTAGCTTCTTTCAGGGTAAGTCAGTCACATTTTGTCATCTTGCAGAGCAGCAGGTGTAATGGTCGTTCATACCAGTTAAATAGTGCTCTAATTAAAACAGAACTGAAGTGTCTCTAAAGCTTCTATGCTCATGTTCAATACTAAATTACCAGACCTGAGTTTCTGAAAAGATTTACATAGGATTTGCTTTGCACTGCTGCAGAAGAGTCAGAGTATTAATTTGTCCAGCACTGATTTTGTATTTTCCCTGGGTGGAATGTTGGATTTAATGAAAACTCGGAAAGTAGTCAGTACCTTTTCTTAATCCCTGTTTTCTGTCCCGTGAGGACAGACAGGTCCTGAACATCAACTGCTCTGGGGTTCATGTTACAGATGATAAGAATTTAAAGTTTTAAATGTAAAACCATCATGTGAATTAAGTAAATAGAGATGTGAAAAAGAAAAATATGTATACTTTCTTAGCATGAAAACTTGACTGTGTTCCTTACATTCTATGGAACAGTTCTATCTGTAATGAGGTAAAACCTAAAAAGAGTTAAATGCAGAGTAGCCAAGCTTTTCTGCAGTGTGCTATCATGCACACTCTGAGCCTGCATGCATCCTGTCTCTCACACTTTCCAAGACAAGTCATACACTATAACAGGAAAAGAAAAAACATGCTTATTAGCCCATTTGGAATTTTAACAGGGAAAAATGTGCGTTCTTCAATGGAGGCAGGAAACAAAGCAGAAAACCCATGTTAAAATGTAGTTAAGAGTAAGAATATAAGAAGAGATTACATTACAGGGATGTTATAAAAAGAAAATGCATAATTAAAGCACTCAGTAAAACATAACACTGCCCCATGGTGATGCATTCCAACACCCATACGGTTATGATTATCATACTTATTTAGCATTTGCAGTTGCTGGTTAGTTAACATACTGCAGTGTTTTTGTTATCTTTCACTTACTGATGAGTGCTTGCAAACTTAAGAGTCTTAACCTCATTTTTTTCCATTGGAGTTTTCTTGGTGTCTAAAACCTCCCTTCAAGCAACAAAGAAGCCTGAATAGAATATTATTGTGTATTTATACTCATTGAAGACAAGAGTATAATTTATTTTGGAAATAATTAGCATGATGTTGTTAGTATTACACTGTTAAAAGTGGCCTGAATAATTAGCATAAAGTAATACAATCTCTGGAAGTCTATTAAGTCCACTTCTTCCATGCAGCTGTAATACTGGCAAAAGGTCCTTCAGAGCAATAACAGGTTCACAGATCCTCTGGCTTGTGGAAAAAGGACCTTCTGTCAAAACCATACTTGGTGGGTGTGTTTAAACAATTTGTCTCATTTCATTGTGCGGATTCAAGAAAAGTGCTGCCCTTAAAAATAGAGCAGTCTCAAGCTTTGGCTTTCTAGCAATAGCCTTGGAATTTTCTTTTCTTCTGCAGCTGGAGAGTTAGTGAAACAGTGCCCCAAAGTATATGAAAAGTTTAAACTGAAACATTGCAAAGGAATCTCTCCTAAGTATTTTTTCTAGATGGCAAATTAATCTTACTCTTTGGCTTCTTTTCCCATCACTTGTGCAGGATGCAGGCATCTCTATAGGCTTGAGCTGTTAAAGCAGGTGGAACAATGACAGTGAGGTTGAAGATGATTTTTAGAGGCCCCAAGGTTGGAACTTGAACTTGTTATTTTTGATTTCAGGAAAATATTTAGTTAAGATGAGATGGCAGAAGTGGAATAAAGGAAAACTTGATGAAGAGGGTTTTAAAAAAAATAAAAAAGGATTAGTGACTAGTGATAAAAAAGGATTGCAAGAAAAAGAGTTTGTGTCAATAAAGACAACAAGAGGCCATTGCAGAATCAAACCTAGAATGTGGGTCTCTAGATTTTAAATTTTGTGCTTTAAGAATTAGACCCCAGGATAGCTCCAGGACAGCCTGCAGGTTTTATATCTGCCTCCTTCTCATATAGGGAAAAATCCTACCCTATTGAAAGTGAATATTCTAGAAATATTTCACATTCCATTAAATGAAGAGAGATTGAGAAGAAAATCCAAAGGAAAGTAATAGCTATTGAATTGTATTACACCTATATCCCAGAGCAACAAATCTTATTATTTTTCCTCATTTGAACCTCATTCATGAGAGTTTCGTTGTTAACTTGATCCAGATGACAGATGAAAGCATAGTTCCCTATTGCCACCTTGCTAAAATATTTTGTAAAAGACAGTTTTAATATTACAGTTTTACAGTTACAGATTGCTGTTAAGCTATTTAGTCTGTTACCAGTCAATCAAAGACTTTCATTTCACTTTGGTATATCCTTCCTTAAACTCAACAGACTTTTAGGAGGACATGAAATATCTGTCAGTTTTCTTGCAGTGCTAGGTCATAAATTCTTTGGTAAGTGGGTTAAAAATTCAGTTACACATACCATTCATGACCTTGACAGCTTAGCAAATAGTGATATTGAATGATCAAAGACAACTGTTTCAAGCCCTAAGGGTTAATATACCTGTGCAAGTAGATCTAAGCTGCTGTTAATTCCTTGATCATTCCTTTATTTGAAAATGGATGCAGTATTTCTTGAATGTAGTCAATAAAGTAAGAGTAAAAAAAAAAAATCTGAGGACACTGTTTCGGCTAGAACTAATAAGGCCATACATGGTCTTTAGGAAATAGAGTTAATGAATTGTTGCATTTTACAAGTTCACGTTTTCCTTTTCTAGTATAAATCCAAATTAAAACATATTCCTTCTCAGGTGTGGGCTTGCTTGTCTCCAGACATTTTCAAAAAGAACTGTTGGCTGAGCTGTGGCTATGTAAATTTTTTGAAACCCCATGTTCAGGTTTGAGAGGAGAATGTGAATACAAGTTTAAGCTGTGCAATAGAACTGTCTCAGATAAGGTGCAGAGTAACCAGTGGTGCACATTAGATATTACACAGTTTGAATGCATGTGTGATCACCACTCTGATTTTCATTTATTGTGTGTTTCAAGATTCAATTTCTTGGTCATCCAGAAATGTCAGTATTGAGTAACATTCTGTGCTTTCTAAAGAAATGTAAGAAAAGCTCTTGGGTGTCCTTGAATAGGAACTTTTCAGGCAGAAGCTGTTGCAGGAAGTGATGGCATTGTCAAGTCACTGTGTGGTATTTTCCCTCTCAGGCAGCACTGGAGCAGTCCCTGAATGTGTTGCTCTGGCACCCAGACCATGAGGATTTTCCTCTGACTGATAAACCAGTGTCCCAACACATACACACCTTGCTGTGTGTGCCTGTATGTCGGTGTAGGGGTGTGAAGCCCTGGGGTCCTGAACAAATTCCAATGTGGTTAATTAATTCCTTCCTCAAATAAAAATATAGTTGGCATTTCAAAGCCTGCTAAATATCAAAAGCTGGCAAAGGGAGAAAACAGAAGTGATGTTACAGATTTTTGTTTAGAACGATGTGAAAAGGATTGTATTGTTTCTCAGGATAGCTTTACTTTGGTTCTTCTCCAGAAATCGTCCTGCTTGTCCTCCTCGAAAATATTTCTTTTAAAAGTTTGAATCATAAGGTGTTTGTACTTGTTAAGCCAAAGCTAAGCATACCTGGAAAATACAGTTCAGTGTGGAAGTGTAGCACTAGGAGTAGCTAAAGCAAAGACAAACAGAACATCAAAATTGTATCTGCTATCAGTTGAAGACCTAACAAATAAAAAACAAAAAGCTTTTAAAAGTATTATTTTGACAGGTAAGTTGCATCATTTTAAGAAATTGATGGCAGTTACAAGTTATGATGAAGTTTAGATGGTTTGATGGTTACTTGGGTGGAAAAGAAATTCTCAATTCATATTTCTTGTCTATTTTGCTCCCCGAAGAACAAGCATAATAAAGGAAGGCTATTAGAGCATTAACATTTCTTTGTGCACATTTTACTGCAATCTGGCATGCAAAAGGAAGAAACATTAGAAGTAGTTTATTTATATTTCAGCACCAAATTAGAAAGATGACATCATTCATTTACAGTTCTTATCCCATGACACGCCTAATCCCCAACACCTCATTACAAAGGACACTTGTAGGATTGCATATCTCATCTTGTTTAACTTTTGCATTCTTTATGAAATACAGTTGAAAGGTAGGAAATTTAAGGCTGTTCATTGATAAGAAAATAAACTAATAAAATTTTAGGAGCTTCCCCAAAGAGGCAGGGTATGACAGTGTTTATAGTAAGTGGCTTATTATTTGTCTATTAATTCTCCATCTTTTCCACTCTTTTGTTCAAAAGCCTTTCCTCTTTGAATCTAAAGACAAACAGGCCAACCATGATGATTCAGATTGAGATGATCTTTTTATCAAAATCAGTAGAAAGTCACAACTGAAATTCATTCAGCTGTTTGCTTCCATCTTTGTATTTGGGAGGGAGAGGATAAAATATTTCCAACGGTGCAGATTCTCCTCTGTACCATACTGAGAAAGTGCTCTCACAGTGCTGTGGAGATGCTCAGGAAGTCTAATAGTGCACATCTGACCTGTGATGTTTTCTCTATCTTTTTGTTGTGGATGCCTTGAGGGTTTGGTTGGGTTAGTTGGTTGTTTATACTTAAACCAAGTACAGCTCCCCTCCTGAAAAGCAGTTTTCTCTCATCCTCTATTGAACATCATGTGAAGTGCTTGAGAAACATGGTGACTGAAAAAAATTAATTGATGGAAAGGTACATCAGGACTTCCTAGGATTCTGTGGCTGTTTTCCTGGCATTAGACTTTGTTATACTTGAAATATTATGTAATATGAATATTTAGTTTGCTTGTTTTTTTCAAATCCCTTTTCAACTTCAGCGAAAAACATTAAAGTTGGACTATTTAATAGCAATCTCTGGGTTTTACATGAAAATATACTTGCCAGTGACATTTTCCAAACAGACACTTTGATATAGAATTGTTTTTGAAGAAAAATCAAATTACAGCAGTCCTGGAATGAAATTTATCACATCCTAGCTATGGGACACGTGTTATCTTATGGGCACTTGGCATTGGAAGGAAGTTAGACCAGTTACTATGGGAACATACTGAACAACTGAGTTGTGTTCAAATTCATCTGCTTATGTTGGTCCTTTGGAACTCATTAATCTGGGTAAAGTCCTGGGCAATGTGTTTGGTTCCCATCCTCAATGGGGTTACCATGAATCCTACTGTCTTGGAGCATGACATCTAGTGAGCTGAGACTGCTATCTTTCTTCAGTCATCTGTGTGGTATTAATGTATATGCCTCTAACTGATTATTTTAATTTTGGAAGAGATCTTTGGGAGTTGACACCATTTTTTAATGGGTTTTGTTAGTGCAAAATTAATTAAAACTTGATTGCTCTTTAACAGGTTTGCCTGAGAGAGTCTTCGGTCCTGGTGCCACAAAAAAATAACGACTGTATCCATTGGTGTCAGACTATTGGTAGTAAGATATTTTTGGTGTTATGAGCAAGGTTTGAATTATTCAACTGTATGTATTTCATGGTATGGAATAATTGTAATAGTGATAAAGAGCAGCAATGTATCTTGTTATCCCATGGTGACATAGATTTTATTATCTGTACAGAGCTGTAGCTGAAGTGTTGATCTCTTTTTCAAGATCTATATCTTAGACTTCTATTCAGTAATGTGTCAAGTTCCATAATCACTTATTACTCTAAGTGCCTGTGTCTATCACTTAGTTTTCAGATTCGTTTTTGTTATTGTTTAGCAGGGTGATCCTGGTGTACAATTAAAATAAATTACCCAAAATAGAACTTTTAGAACAATTATTCATGGTTGTTGCTGTCATGCCTCGGTAGCCAACTGTAAATGTTTGAAGTGCACTTAATATTCCTTTCAGTGAGATTTAAGAAGTCAATTGCTAAGACATAATGTTAGACTGGAAAAATAGGAAAGAGCTCTAAAATAATATATTTAGAAAATCTGAATGTCTTTTGCCCTTCAAACACATCATCTGTCATCATTTACTTTTCGGACTTCTCTATGTCATTCTATGGATGTGAAAGCTGTAACAGAGGATGTGTTCACATACTTGATTTCTCTATTTCTCTTTCCTTTTCTTTATGAGCCAGCAGTCTGGATTTCTATTCTTAGATCCTTCAGCTCAAAAAAACTCTCAAAAAACCCCCAGAGCCAAGAGATTCCTAAAACACTGTCAGAATAATACGTTCCAACATGTAATAAAATTGTCTTGCTTTACATCTTAAACAGACACAAAACAGAATGAAGCTGATGGCAGATAACTACGATGATGACCATCACCACTACCACCACCATCACCACCACCACCACCATCGGTCGCCTGGGAGGACACAACACAACCACAGACCCTCTCCAGATCAGGTTGGTCACCTCTTTCTTCACCCTCAGTTTTATAACTTTGTTATTTTGCTATTTCAGAATAAATAAATTTTCCAAAGAACTAATAAGCAACGATGAATTCTTTGAACTGAAGCTAATAGGTCTGGTATTTATTTCTGTCCTGAAATAGTTTAAAATCTTGCCTTTTTGTCTGGTGCCTTTTTTTTCTGGAGTAGAAAAACAGTCTGTAGAAACAAGTAACTCATTTTCAGATGAAGGAGCCTGAGGAAAAAATTAACATTGCTTTTATATGAAAAATCATTTTTTGATACTAAACTAGGTTATAAGTTCATAATGTCCGGGTAGAAATAAAAGGGAAAAACAGGGGTGAAAATATAATGGGGATGTATGATAGACTACTTAATGGGGAGAAGGCAGCTAAGAGGCAAATCTTACTTTTTTTACACAGTGACCAATGGAATTGTGTTATAGTCAGGAGCAGGTAAGAATGAGAAAAGACGATTTCTTGGATACTAACACAAATTAAAAAACCCCAAACCACAAACTATAAACCTGAACAACATAATACATAATCCTTTGAATTCTTGGAACATGTTAAGAAGAACTTTTTCTGTCAGAAAGAGGAGAAGGGACTTAAGGACTTGCTGTCTTGGTTTGGTTCTGTTTCTGATTAACAGAGATAAGTTGGCTGAGTTTATAAAAGAAGGAAAAATTGTATGGAAATATCTGTAAAATAAAAAAAGTTTTGGCTTTATCCAAGAAACAGGAGGGAAAAAAAAGCCAAAATGAAGGCAAGACATGTGAAAAAACAGGTAATAACCACCACAGTGTTACTGAAACCCAGACACTGTTCTCAACTAATTTAAGAAACCTGAACCTGTGAAAGAAATTTGAGGCACAAGACAATGTAAGAGAGCTAACATTTAGTCAAGTGCTTTTCAATGCATGGTAACAGCTTATTCAGGGAAGAGAATGGATAAGAAGCATAATGAAGGTCAGTATAAAAACATATTCAAGAACATTGAGATGTTATATGAATAGTGAAAATAGGTGCATGAATAAAGATAGAGCACATAAAACTGTAGCGAATTTACTAGTATTTATTAGCACTTGTACTCAGCTTTTTTCCTAGGTGATAATTTTGGGCCATTCTCTAAAAAAGAATGCAGCTCCGGCATACCCATCCTATATTTAGTTTGCTTGAATTTGCCAAGGAAAATTATGTCAAGAAAATCTGATTTCCTTTGATAGGGTAACTGGTTTTGTGGTTAAAGCAGAAAGTGGTACCCTTTAGTTCACCAGGTGTTTAACCCTGTCCTACCAGATATTTGTAATATGCAAATAAATACATAATTTTGTAATGTGATTAATAACTAGTGTAAAATGAATTGCAATAATAAAGGCTTTAATTAAAAATATATTTTTAATTTAAATAATTATGAGATTGCCATGAGATAGATGGGTGTGCAACCAATAGACAAATTTGCCATTGCTCATTTTCAGGCAGGAGGGCCAGTTACAGCAGGGTTCCAGAGAGGTCTGTCCTTTATCTGATTCTGTGGAGTATTTTTTTAGAGGTTATTTCTGTGGTGAAATAGAAATGCCATTAATATTGTTGATCATGAATAGAGGTGTAAGAAGCTCCAAGCACAGCAGGAGAAAACTGCTCAATAAGCTGCTCCAGTCTTGATAAACTGGAGAGAGTCTAGAATAAGAAATTTGAAATTTGGTAAAGGCAAGTCCGCTTACAGTGGAGAAGTCACATATGCTATTGAGGTAATAGCATGGGAAAAGGAATCTAAATTGCACAGTGGAGTTCCATTGCAATGAAGTTGGATCTAATTCTAGGCTAGATATAATACTGAAGAAGAAGCAGGAAGCAATTATTCTGTTCCTTGGAGCACTGGTGAGAGCTTATCTGAAAAGCTGTTTACAGTTTTGATCTCCATGCTTTAGGAAACACAGACAAAGTAGAAAGGGACAAAAGGAGAGCAACAAGAATGATAGAAGTTTTAGAGAACCTGACCCGTGGGGAAGGCTTAAAGAACATGGTTTGTTTAGTCTAGAAAGTACCAAAGGGCAGACATAAGTCTTCTAATACATAAGATGTTGTTGTAAAAAAGACGATGATCAATTGTATTCCAGTGCCCAATGGAGAAAGGCTAGGAGCAGTAAATTTAATTTTGCCAGGAATAACTAGGTTAGTTTTTAAAAAGAAGACTTTTTCACTATGAGTCTCCTGAATCTGTGAGTGGAAAAAAAATATGGACATTCTTTCATATACATGTAATGGAAGGTCCTTTCTTGGAGGTTTCTAAGAACAGGTTAGATGAATAGAGCTTTATTTCAGCTTGTGTTGGACTCAGAATAGGTGTTCTCCTGAAGTGCTGTCATCCCAAAATTTCCACAGACTGTGAACAATGGATTAGCCCAGCATATGTTTACTTGTAAAGAAAGCAAACAGGAGATTCATAGCAAAATCCTTGCTGAAATAACCTTTGAGAACAGCACAGTCAAGGGTAATAAAGAGTGAACTCTAGACGTTGCTTTATCTTACATTCTTCAATCATGGGTATTACTTTTTTCTTTACTTTTTATGTTGTTATTTACCCCTCTTTACAGCATTAGTTAGTGCAGCAATTTGATTGCTGTGTGCCATAGAAACCTGCATTTGCCATTCAACATTACACACAGATTCTAGGTATGTGACTGTAACCTAACATGTGGTTTAAAAGCACAGAATAAGCTGGGAAAATAATAAGCCTGCAAATCATCAGAGGGCATTTTTAGTTTTTGAAGGAGATGAAGAAGTTGTGCATGTTGTAGCATAAATGCTGTTTAATTTGGTGAATGCCAGGGAGGGATTTTGAAAGTTTTCTCACAACTTCGTGAGAGACAGAGACAGTTGAGCAATGTTAATTTGAAACATTCCTTTCTGTAGATAATACTGGATTTTCTAATCCACATGCCACATTTATATAGAGAAATGCATGCTATTGTATGTCTGTAAAGTATGCACATGGGCAGTGAAGTACATTTTGCAACAAAGAATAAGACATTTTTGTAACCCTTTGTAAAGAGAAAGGTGTACCAGAGGTTCTTGGAAGAGCTTGGAAGATGCACATTCTGTTTGAAATAGGCATGATATTTATGAGAAGCTTTCCTCTTAAGGTATTGATATTTTTTCAGTGATTATGGTTTTGTTACAACTATTACCTGATTTCCTATCCTGCCATGGGCAGCATGTGGCAGAATGACTGTAGACTTAGTGAAGAACAGGATCTCTGACTTCTCTTGAAGGAACTAGTTGAGCGCCTTTTTTTAGATACAGTGCATGTGTTTTGATCTTCTGGCTGCTGCTAGAAAACAAAGACAAATGTTCAGACACTTTTAGCCTTTATTCCCTTTTTCTTTGCTCTCTAGGGAGAGGCATAGATGGGTGACATTTTTATGCCATCCTTGTCTGGACCTAACTCTGGTCAAGTTTTAAGGAAACTTCATAAAGAGTAGGAAGACTCTAACTCTCATCATGGTCTTTTTACAATTGGTCATGATGTGATCTCTGGTTATTTTGGTATATCTGATTTTTATTTGACATAAATAAATTTCAGGGGATTGAGTGCTGCCATGTCAGTAACATATATTAACCATTTTTTACTGGGCTTTAAAAAAACAGGGAAAAAAGATAATTTTGCAGCTTTGCAGAAAAACTTAAATTTATTCTCTTCAGTTTTGGCTTGAGAGTTGGCAATCTTTCTTAATTTCCACCTGGAAACATTTTGGCAGTCAGTGTGTATCCTGAAGTGCGGGTGTAATACTCCTAGAATGAAAATGAGCTGAATAAGCATTTTGCTCTAGCTTCAGTTTCCAAGGAGTTGTAGTATGTAGCCCCTTGCAGAATGCATTACAGTAATCTAATCTGGATTGCTGCATCCAGGAATTATCTGGAACAAAAAACCCCCATGGCTAAATAAATTGGAACTTCCAGATTTAGCAGCCATCTTGCCCCACAGCACAGACTTTCCCCCAAACCCAACTGTCCAGCTCCTTGCCTCTTGTATTCTCACCTCTACGTCCTTTTTCCTCAAAACCTTTTTGTCTTGGCCTCAGCTGCCCCACATCATCTTTCAGTTTTTTCCCTTTATGGAAAATGATTTGAAGGAAATGCCTGCTTGTGTCACACCAGTGACTTTGTGCTCTCTTTGCTCAAGCAAATTGCTGTTGTTGAAAGTTGTTAGGAACCAGCACATTTGTATTCCCTGCCACAGCTGCCTCACTGGGCAGCCCTCCTTCTGTCAGTTGTGTCCTTTCAGTATGGGAACAGCCCTGTGAGTTACCAGCCAATGGAGAATTCTGCCCTGCTAGCCACAGTTCTGGTCAATTTGTGACCTCTATTCCCTTTGGTTTTCTAATCTCAGGAGCCTCTCTGTCCCTCCCTGTGTGTTTCCTGTTCCAAGTTTGAGGCTCTAGTCACCCATATCCACTTACTGTTCATTTCTGTGGGCATTTTTCACTCCTGGTTCCAAGTCCTTACAGTCCTCAACTTGTATGACCAATCTCTAACTCCATGACAGTCTCCTCATTGTGAATAGCAATCTTTGCTTATCACCCAGGACTTTAACTTCATGAGAGCATTAAGATGTGGTTGAAGGTTCTAAGTTCAAGACTCTGCTTATGGACTACTTAGTAAAAAACTGTAATTGATTATGAAATTAAAAGTGTCATTTGTACAGGAAAAAAGAAGTGTAGGTAATCTGACCTGAGTATGCCTCAGATTGTTAGGCTGATGGCATTCTTAATAGGAAATCAGGCTATTTGAGAGGTCATAGGGAAGAACTTGATTCTGTCTCCAGTACAAGACTGGAGGTATAATATCTGAATAATTTTCATACTTTAGATTTTATTGCCAATCCTGATGATTATAAAAACTATCAAATCTTCTTACTTCCCATAGTACTGGAGATTTTTAAAGAAATAAAATGTACAGTGTTCTTAATCTCCTAAGAGTTTCCTGAATACCTGAGCTGTAGTGGATTCAAAGCTGAATGCTTTACTCTGTGGTCACCAGGGCTACAAATATATTTTGATTTTGTTTTATGAGAGATTATGTGCTCATAGAAAATAATCAGATTTTTAGAAAAATGTGAATATCATAGGGTGTGCTTTAGGAATTGGATGCTTTCCAAAAATTTAGCCCCATTCTTAGAAGCTATAATTGAGGATGGAATGTCACATGGTGCCTAAGCATGTAAAAAGATGTCCTTTTACATATTTTAATCCTGTCTGACTACACAGAGATTTTTTTTTCCTACTTAAAACATTTTTGATGGCTCTTCTACAAGATTTAGTTTTTAGAAGTAATTTGTTACAAACTCACCAACAAGTTTTCTGTTCCTCTGAGGTCTCAGCAAGGAGGCCTAAATGGTAGTTCAAATTCTGAACTGTCCTCCTATCTAAAGGAAAAGTCCTCCTTATCAGGACAGAGATGAGTCAGGATGCATCTCTGGAGCTTCCCTTCCTCCAGTCACGAGGCCATTTGTTCCAGAATGAGCCTGTAGCTGTCTTACTATTAAATATGCCTAATTTTAAGCAGGCTTTTTAAAAGTGTGCTGGCAAACTCCAGCATTTGAGAAAAGAAATCACATGCAGTCATGTGTGAAACCTGACAACAAATTTACTGTCGCCAAGTAGGTGTATGCCACTAAAAACTAACTTTTTGAAGAAGACCATGTGCTCTGAACAAAAGTGTTTATTGATTTGTAAAGTGGTGACTGGTCTTGGCAACAGGTCTTTATTCATCAGCTGGAACTGCTAAATATCCTTGGAGTTGCTGAAAGATGATATGTGAAAAACTCTGAACAGGTCAGATGGGATTTTGTTTGAGGTGGATGACTTGGAAATCAGAACCACAGGACGGTCAAACAACAACTATTATTTTAGTGTCTGGATCCTGGTCTACAAATCACTGTATTGATCCATATGTAATTTTAGGGGAAGGGAGAGCATGCTACTTTGTGTATTTTGGCAGTCCTGGTCATTAGTATAATGCCTTGTATTCTGTGGCCCCCCTGGAAAATTGCCAACCTCAGACTCCTGAACCGGCCTCAGGGATATCAAAACTGAGATTTTTCCTTGAAAAAAAACCAAAACAAACAATAAAACAAAATCAAACAACAAAACCTAACAGCCATAAAAACATAAAACAAAACAGAGTATTTTAGCTATTGCAAATAACCATGGTTATTTGAAAAGCATAGAATTCTTCAGATTTCTTTAGACTATGAGTAGAAATTTCAGTCAGAGCAGAAGTTTAGTACCTGGGAGAATGAAATATCTCATTTGGGAGTTTTCTGCATCATTGAAGCTTTGTCTTTTAGTTGTTCAGGAAAAAAGAAGAAAAGAGAGAAGAAGGAGAAAACCAATGACATTGTTCTACATAAAAGGAGTGATGTGATATAGCCGCCTAATGCACTAAGTTGGAATTACTGCCTTCCTCCCTGACCCAGATTTTGTTTAATATTCTGTGTGTTTCTTTATCCTGTATGTTTACACATTGTTTTTAGGCAGGTGTGAGCTTGCTCTTGTCTGTTCCCCAAATGGATGTGAACTTGTTCTGCTGGTGCCTCCAGCTGCAGGGCAGCACGCAATTGCATTAGCACCGAGCTGAGCCTGCACTAAGCTCATCGGAGTCACATGGATTTATTTAATTTAGGAATTTGGGCAGGGCAAGGTTTGCTTGTCAGTACATTCAGTATAAACAGTCTCAGACATATCCACTGTAAATAACTAGTATTGTGCTGAATTAGTGTTTTGAGAGCTCAGAAGTGCAGTGCAAATTAGTCAGATAAATGCTTTCAAATTTTTAATCTTTCATCCAAATTTTCATCTTTGCTGCACATATTATTCTTCTGGAACAAAGAACTTGTGATTCATATCTCACATTGTTCAGACTTGTTGAACTGAATGCAATAAAATCCTATTTGTATCATGGTCACCTTTAAAACACCAATTTTCCAATTAACTTTTATGCAGTTTTCATGGCTATATTATTTATTATAAGCAGCTACTGAATGGCAAATTGTTCTCTTCTAATGAGGAAATAACTTCTGTTTAAGCATTTCCCAAAACCCTGTCAGAGTTATCATGTACTTATTTCAGTAGATATAGAAAATTTTGCCTGACATCTATCTAGGTATTTCTCTCTACTTTGTCCTAAGAAGAAAACTTAAATTGCTTTCCACAGAGGCTTGCCCACATTTTGAGGTTTGGCTTCAAACCTAAGGGTCATTGTGAGTTACATTGTACTTGTGATGGAAGAAAAGAAAGAGCCTTAAAATTTGGAAGAGTATCTCTGAATCTGAATTTTTCTTTCAAGAATACTCTGGTTCTTGATTTTGATTTGCTGCCATTTTGCAGTTAAAAACATTGTGAGCTACTCAATATTTCTCCCTTGAAAGTAAAAGCCAATGGAAATTTGGAATATTTATAAATGCTTTTATTATTCCTGCCACTTAATTGCAATTATACTGTGGCCAGGCTGCTTTTTAATCACCTTTTAATAGTAATAAATTTTTAATTTACAAAAAGACCATCTAAACTGGAGTTTTATTAAAAACGAGAAGTAGGAAATAGGTTTTGCTGTCTTTGATACTTCAGGAGATGGATTTTGCTCATTGAAAAGTTATACCTCTCCTTTGCTTACAGAAATTAATTTATTTTATATTTTGAGGTTTAATGAATGTGATATAAATGTATACACACTGAGCAGTGTGTATATTTATATATATCTATATTTATATGTTAGCTTTCCAGTCTTTTCCACATATGGAAGAATTTTTTGAGATCATGTTTAGCTATAGAAATCTCTCCCCTTCATTTCCCCTGAATGTGTGTGTTATAATATACAACACTTATATAGAGGTTTACATTTATCTTACATTTCTTAGCAGAAAAATTATCTGCCACCATCATAGTCTAAAATAGGTCTTTAGACCAACGGAGAGAGCCAGAGATGCATTTCTGGGAGACAGTAACTTGATAACAAAAGTTGCATATCTGGCACTGGTTACTTAAGTGAGATAACATGTCACAGGCTTTCACTACAAAGGGGACCATAAATTTTTGCATTGCAAATCTGATTTCACGGACCACTTGTAAGAAGCATTGAGTTTCCGCTTCATCTAGTGATAAAACTTTAGAATGCATGAGGATCTGCTGAAACATCTTATTCCTGTGAACACTGGTCTGGGTGCTGTAAAGGAAATGGTCAGAAACAACATTTCACTTTCCCCCATGGCTGTGTTTGTGATTGATTTTAACCCAACTCTATACAAATAGAACAAATGGTGAGATGGGATTTAGGGCCATTTTCGTAACTGGGTGATGCATGGTCACTTGTGACCCCTTCTGTTATGGATAACTTTGAAAATAGACCTCTGACATAAATACATATTGCTGAAGCAATTTTTAAGATTTATTCATCTTTTTGAATATACAAATGAAACATAAAATAAAGAACTTTTAAAGCTCTATGCCCCAAACACTTAAGTGAATCCACTGTTAGTCTTTCCACTGTTTAGCTACAGGCTCTGTTCTTCCAATCATTCATGCACAAAACTCTTCTGTAGTCAATTGTTCTGTGCATGGAGAGTTCATGTGATTAGTCCTCAGCTATGTTTGCTCCCAGAAACTGAGCAGCAGATGAAAGTCTCTCTAAGCTCTGAAAGATTCTGATTTTTAGACTAAGTTCTTGATTTGAAAGAAATGTCATTGCATAGCAGGTAGATTTCTTTGTAAAAAGGGGAAATTAATATTTGTAAATGTAAGTATTTGCTGTAAGTAGGACAATTTCACAGTTCAGAGCCAGCAGTTACACGTTTAATGACCCATTAGAGGCTGTGGATTATAAGTAGAGCAGTGTAAATCAGTCATCAGAAAGTTAGTTGCAGAGATGAGCAGGTTATTGCTAGATTTATTTAACCCAAGTTAAGACATTAATTCTTAGCATGCAGGACATGAAAGGGAAATGTGATGAGCCTTGTCAGGAAGGGTCTCCTATTGTGGGAAGAGAGCCAGAAAAGCTTAACTCATCAAGTTTTTAATGTTGCCTGTATTGTGAAAGCTAGAAGGAGATCAGGACCTTTTTTTTTTTTTTTTAAGAACAGATTTTATAGATACTTGCATGCCACAGGAGTGCAGGGGATTGTGTTCTAACACATATTTTCATAGTAATGCAGTGTTCTGCAGTCTTTGAGTGCACCTGCATTAGGGTTTTAGTTCTCATCAAGAATGCAGATTTGAATCAAATCCTCCTGGTCATTTCCGCGTCTTGCATATGTTTCATACCCAGATGTGGTGTTGGATTGGGCACCCCAAGCTCCTGTTTGATTCAAGTTCAGTGAAGCATAGATTCCAGGAGGTTCTCCAACACTGTGAAATTGCTAAAGGGAGCAGTTTTGGGCAAGATTCATTCAGAATACCCCCGAAGGCAGGTGTATTGTACAGAGGTGACTCTCAGGAGCACTGTAGTGGCTGTAGATCTGTTGCCATTGGAACACAAATATTACCTCCTGCAGCTACTCCATGTTCACCAGTGATCAGGAATATGCTACATGCAGAATGGCAATGACTGGGCTGACAATTTCTGGCATCTAATTATTAGAATTTTGTAGCTTGGTGTAATTGTGCATACCATGATTAGAGTTCTCCTTGTTTCTAACCTGCTGTGTGGGGTAGCCCCTGTTCCCTGAAGGCCCCTGTCTCAAATTTACTGCTGACCCTGATGAGCCTTAAAGAATTGAAGGCTAGGAAATCTGCCTGCTTTGAGAAAGCTTGCATTGAGATACACTCCAGTAGCAAAACAGAAACAGTCTCTGAACATTTCTACATCTGTGTGTAATGTTTTCCAAGCACTGTTTTTAACTTCCTCATTTTGATACTTTGAAGCCATATTTGAGGTTTTGTGGCAATTGGATCAGAGCAGTAAATCCCATTTAGTGATAGCAGATACTTGTTTTTAGATAGTAGGCAATTATAGTAAATAGCAACACAAATTAAAAAAAAAAAAAAAAAGAAAAAAGAAAAAGTATGAAATAAAATCAATGATTTGTAAAAAGCCTTAATATTATTTGAGATTATTCCACTTTACTATAAATACATGTC
>JAYDZK010000032.1:12910628-12954517 GCA_034509185.1 Euphonia xanthogaster
AATTTATTGTCTGTGACATCCTCAGGGTTCCCTACACACGTGAAACAGAGAGTGACTGAAGCCTGTGCCTGGCAGCAGCTGATAGCTAGTGCTTTTGAAAATAGGATCACACAGCTAGACTGCTACATTTGGTTTTAGGAGCAGCCCATGAAGTCTGAAAATTTAAAATTTAGCCTTGGTAGACACTGTGTAGGCATTCTTCACAAGGCATCAGTGCTATTCAGTAAAAAGCTCCTTCAAAACAGAAATCATCTGCAGCGTGGATGAAAGAACATTGCTCAGGCAAATATTCACTGTTCACTTCAAACTATTGCATGTGTTTCATGTGCTTCAGGGAGGAGGGGGAGAAGGCTGTTATAAAACAAATGTGGTGCCTAGATTTGTCTTTGCTGAGATGGGGTGAACAGTTCTCTTTCAAGATGTGCTTGCTAAAACTAGCAGTACAAAGCAGAACGAAATTCGGTCATGTTGCTATATAAGGATGTGTTTCAAGGCATTAACTATTAGCTATTGTTCTGCTTTTTGTTTTCATTATTTCAAGTTAGGACTTTTGTAAATAAATTATTTTTCTTTTTGTTTGGCTTGTTTTGGAAAAAAAACATGCTAGCTTTGAAATGAGCATCAGTAGCATGCAAAGCAAGGGAAAAATTAGGAGCATGATGGTTTGCAGCGTTCATTTGAATTTTCTCATTGAGTGTGTGAATACCAGCTCCATGCTTAATTAGATAAATGGGTGTTGCTACATTGACTGGAGCCAAAGGGCATTTTGGATTTGTGAATTTTTAGGCATGATTGTTGTTTTACTGCAACTTAGTTTTTACTAAACAAAAGGAGCAACCTCCCAAGTAATGTTTGTTTTCCAAAACATGGACGGATTTGTGACAAGACTTTATTCATGTTAAAATACTTTTATTCTTAATGGAAGACATTTATAGCTTTTATTTTTTCTGGGACATTTTACATTAGGTAAAAAGTTACCTTTCTTTTATTCTTAAAGATTTCAATACTACTGCTAGTATTTTTAGGTATTAATTGCTCACTGCTGGAGACAGAGGGTTTTCATTAAAATAGGGATTTGTTTAGCTGTATATATTTGGTTATTTTTTTACTGATTATATACTGGCAATATGTCAATCACTTAACATGAGAGTTAAGGCTGGAAGTTGAAACCCTGGGCCTGTTGGAGTTAATGAAAGCCCTGTTATTTATTTCAGTACTGTTGAGATTTTACTCAGAGCAGTTTCTTCCTTTTGATTGTTCTATTCATAGTACACATATACATAGTATTCATTGCACCTGTGCATATACACAAATGCATTCTCAAAATTATTTGTATGAACTAGATGTTCTTTGAAAGGCATTTATCTAATCTTAAACATTGTATTTATGAAGCACCAAATCACCCTCACGTGTAACTGTAGAAATGAATTATATAAATGCAGTAGTTTTTTGTTGCCTGTCTTTAAGCTGTGTGAGTCAGGCCGTTCTGCCTGAACTTTGGCCTCAGCTTTTTCACTGCAGGTGCAGAAGGTGTACAAAAAAGAGAAAATGTAGCTGATGAACTGAACTTTGAAGCTTTTGATGTAGTCAGTCTGATGACAACAATCACAGGGCCTACCATCATCATCAGTCATGCTCTTTTATAATCTTCCATAGTAAAAATAAATAACATACCAGAGCAGTTTTAAACACTGTAGAAAGTGAGAAAAGGCTGTATGTGTTTTCACAGCTTTCATCTTTGTTTTGAAATGCTATAGTTGCTGTAAAATGGAATAGTTAATTACTGATTTCACACAAGTAATAAAATCATCTTGCTGTTGTTTAAAATATGAAGCTGTCAGAAAGTAGCAAAAGTAGCAAAAATCTTCCCTAAAGATATGATTTCAGTGATGAATTGCATTGTGTTGGATTTCACATTTACAAATTATCATGAGCATGTGTGAAGTTACTGTTATTTTATTTGTCTTGAAAGCAGTTTCAAAGAGTTCTTAATGAATATTAGGGTATGTGAATGTGGACTGCCTGCAGATCATTCTGGTTGGAAGGTCCTGGTTTGTTTGGAAGCAAAAGTACCTCCTGATCTAATCAAAGGTCACATGACACAAACTATTGAATGTAAGATTTTACAATTGAACACTAAAGATGAAAAAAAACAATTTCAAATAAACAAGATTTATATAAATTGTTCTGGGAAGTTTATGAAAAAATACAAGAGAAAATGTTCATCAAAGGATGGAAAATTTATACCTAATTAAAATCTTCTAATATCTCTTTTTAATATTCTCTTAGTTACAGTACTGTAATGCCACTTTTAAAAATAAGAAAAAAAGTAAGAAAACCTCCCTGTGCTGACCTACTTAACATCAATGAAATACCAGTTGTCATTGCATTTGTCTCTTGGTTTTCTCAAGGAAAAGCTGAGGAGGTGCTGACTGCTGTCAGAGATAGCCAGTCCCCCCAGCCACAAGGCTGGAGCCAGTTTGGAGTCACATCCACACTCTCTGTTGTGCTTTCTGCTCTGCTGGCACTGGTTCTATGTGGGAGCAGGGTTTCAGGTCACACGCCTTCAATAATGGAACACATCTTCGGGGAGTGGAGGCTGGAGCTCAGGCTGAGCTGAGGGTGGTGTGGGTGCAAAGAAACAAGTGAAAGCATTTGGCTGTTCCAGCAGGCATCCTTGCATACTCCTGTCCTTTGTCTGGCAGAGTAAAAGCATTGGGCAGGGTGGGATTGTCTTGAATATGAGCCTCAAATCAGTGGCTGAAGCAGGATAATTTATAAATAATTCTACAACAGAGAATAAAACCACAGAAAGATAAGAAAAATACTGGTTTGTGTGATTTAACTAAGTTCAGTATTTGCATCTTGGGATTGTTTTGACAGTATTAAGCTATTTGTATACTTTTGCACTAGTAGTAAAATAATGTAATGAATTAATAACGTAATGAATTAGAAATGGCTAAGAAATGCTTGCTGTTATTTCTGATTTCACTATACTGTCCCACTCTAATTAGTCATCTGTTTTGGCATCCATGTTCCTATTTTTTCAAAAAATCTCTTGTATGTGAATCCTTCACAGATACAGTCTTATTGCTTGAAGGAAGTTTGAAAAGTTTTATCTGGAAGTAATTCTTTAAGAGAAAAATACGCTGTTTTTCCCTCTAAAAGCAGTGTAGCTCCAAAAAGGTACTTTAAACAAGCTGAGTGAGAAAACCTTGCCTTAGTTACAGAAAAAAGGTACAGTACAGAGAAAAACCCATGAGCTCTCTGGCTATATTTGACTGCTGTTAGCACCAAGACCAGATGAGTAGTGTCAGCTGTACTTTTACCAATGTGCTCTGTTTTTCCTTGAGGATTGATAGGTTTAAATGTCCTGATTCTCTCCTTGAGTCTGTCAAACTTTGATCTGATGCTGAAGTGTTCAAAAGCTTCATGCTGCATTGCAGGGTTTCAGCGAACTTGATCTTCCAGGTTTAACTTCAATATTGTTTCCATTTTGAAGTCTGTCATATGGGTCTACCACAAAGAGTGTTTGGTTTTAGCCCTGATGCCTTGAGTGGTGGTATGCAGCCAGTAACAGAATACTTGGAATAAAGAAAAATCCTGAAATGAATCCCTCCAGCTATGGGCCAGTTGAGAGCGAGAGAGACAGGATGTAAAGTAAAACCAGTGTGTCTCCTTTGATCAAAGGATAGATTCCCCACCACCACCCAGCAGGTGATTAACACATCACTACATGCTCCCCTAAATGGGTGGAGGGACAGATACCCAGCTTAGCACCCATAAAGCAAACTTCAGTTAATAACTGATGTTAGAACTAGTTCAAATGCTGTCTTTGTGCATTCAGTTTCATGGTTTTATGTGATCTGATGCATGTAAGTGCAACTAAATTGTCTTAGAACAGGAACTTTTCTAAAGGTAGAATTGCTAAGCATCTTATGAAACTGCATTTTGATTTTCAGAAGAAAAAGCTCTTCGCACATGGAAATAGTTACATTTTTTTTCATTTGTGTATGCTTTCTATATTTAGAAAAATTCATTAATAGTCAACTGCACCATGAATTTGGAGTATGGTGCAACAGCCCTGCAGGGTGTGGTGGTACATGGTTTTATACATAAAAGCAGCTCAGAAACAGACTTGACCAGCTGGAAGATCTGAAAGCCACAGACTCTTTTTACTTCAAAAGTAATGACAGTGGGTGTTTCAAGTTTTTTTTTTTTTTCTCTGAAACTATAATACTGGGTTTAGAAATCTTTATTTTGTCATGGTTTCATCATATTTTATTTATTAAGTGCTGAATACATGTTTGTTGAAGAGGAAGAATGTAGCACATGAAGCTTCCACTGTCCTGGAGGATTTACAACACAGCAGCACATTGGTGTCAGTAAACTCTGTCATTGTCCCACTGACTTTTTGAGGACAAGATTTCACACCAGAACTTTTGGAGAGAATGTCAGCTACGGTGTTCTCATTTTCATGATTTTGACTCTCTTTGCAGTATAAATCATGAATACAATCTAAATATAACACACCTTTGCTGTATTCTACTCCAGGTATGATATAAAAATCTCATCAAGGAGTGTTTCTAATAAGTGGCCTCACTTGGATTGCCTGATGTAACATCATCTTAAGAAAAAAATGTATTAAGAATTAATTGTAGTATAGATATTTTTATGTGAAAGAAAATCAGAACATCTGTCTCACCAAGCAGGATCTGCCACATATCATCATTTAGAGACTGCTCAGCTAATTATGAAGCCCAGTTGTTTTTTTTCATAGTTTTATCATGTGAGATCAAATGTAGGTTCACATAGGACACAGATAATTTTTACTAGGATTCTGCAAACACTAATTAAGGTATTTATCCCATTCCCCAAAAACTCTTACATTCTTTTAATGCCATGATGGAATTTTTGTTGAAATGGGCAGAGATCCATTGCCAGATTCTAAAACAACAAGGAATATATAAATCTAAAATCAAAAAAAGATGCAAATATTCAAAAAATCAAGTGTGGATGTGGTATTCTAGAAAATAATCCCAAATCTATGAAAGCTGCACTGGTTGTTGGCTTTGTTGCAAGACTTGCACTGTGGTTGGTCCAAATTGTTTGCATTACTATTGGTATTATAATGCACTTTTAGCAAGCCTTTAGCAAGAAAAATATTGTTTATTAGCCAATCACTTTTCCTTAGATCAAAAGCAATAGTTGGAATATAAAACCTCCAAATCTGCAGGAGAGGTGTTTGACAAAATAATGCAATTTAGTAAGATGGAAGAACATTGGTTTAAAAAGTTATTTACATATTATTTTTCTATATTCTTCCCAGAATTAGTGGGTTTGCAGGAAGAGGTTACTCTCTTGTCAAGTGTTACAAGACTGATGGTCAGGTAGTTCCAGCAGTGTGGTTTTTAAATGGTGACAGATAAAGGTAAAAACAGGTGCAGAGCATCAGGATAATTTATTCTGTGGCAAGGTAAAAACATGAACTGAGCATCAGAACAACTTATTCTGTGTCTTTGGGGCTTTTTCTTTTAATAGCAGAAAAACTGCTTTCTTCTTCAGTGCCCAGTTTTATGTTGCTTCATGATTTTAGCTCGAGACTCCATTCTTTGTGGCACACTGCTGGAAGCCATGTCACGATGGAGTTGTGACAAAGCATCACCAATCTCCTGAGGCAGCCCTGGCTGCCAATCACAGGTCGGCTCTGTCCCGAATATCCCGGGGCTGAATTCTTGTTTGCATTTCCTTTACAGAGAGCCCGAGGTTGTTATTACACCTGCTGGTGTTCAGTGTCACTGACCTCTCACCTAAAGCACCATCAGGTGCTCTCTGGCATCCAGCCCTCTTCAATTAGCTTCATTTGTCATGTACTCCTATCTGCCAGCAAGCAAACTGCAAAAAGAGGTCAAAGTAGGGATTTTTCAAATGTAAATGTTTCCTGCAAGCTGCTGTTGAAACTTAGACTTGTCATTCAAAATGCATGTTGCTGCTTGCCCACTGCTCAGCAAACTAATTGTCTTTTACAAGAGCTTGCTTTTCTCAGTGTCTTTGCAAGTGTTGTCTGGGGTTGTTGCATGCATATTCCTGTTGCCAAGCATTGTTGCAGGCGATAAATAAATCACAATATTTAGAGCATGTTTCACCCAGATGCTGCTTTGAAATACTGAATGAAAATGAGGAGGGGAAAAAGTTTTAAACCACGAACAGGAAGGATCCAAGTATCTTGTTACAAGTGTTACTTTTTTTTTACATGGGATGTGTTCAAATTTATTTTACAATATGATATTGAATCTGCATTTTAATTAAAAAAAAATTGTCCCCCTTTACAGTTTGGGTTTTTTTGCTTGTTTTGGGTGTTTGACTTTTTGGTTTATTTTGCTAATTTAGCTCCTAGGGCCATCATATGAGTAACAGAGTAAGAAGTAGTTTCTGATAGTAGATGATCTTTTCAAACTTAGTGGTAATTAATGTCCCGAAGAATTGTGTGGATTCTGCAAAATTATTAAATGTTTCAATGCCTATGACAAGAGTGCAGCTTGTATAAGGTAGGGGTCCTTGAATTAAAATTACTGCAGGAAGACACTGCTGTTCCCAGGAACTGAAAGGAGGCATGATGAGGTGACAGAAAATATTCTTCCTGCCTTATAGAATAATAATTTCTTTTTGGTTTTGCATTCTTATATAGGAATTGAAACTTCATCAAAAAACTATACGGTTGTACTTGGATCAGATTTAGCAATTTTGGCTAAATAATATCCTGGCTTTCTTCTGCTGCTTTTTCATTCCCACTGCCAGTAGTGAGGAGGAAAGATTTGGCTTGGTGAGATGGGAATGAGAAGGAAGAGATTGGTTGTGAAGTTGGGAATTGGCTTTGTGGGAGTGCAGATTGTGGAAAAAGCCCTCTCCAAAGCTGTGATTGTCATGTGTGATTAATGACAGAGCTGCAGTCCCGGGTGTGCTTTCAGCAGGGGGAGGCAGGAAGGAGCTGGAGGACTGGGTTAGCTTTAGCATTAGGGCAGGGCATAGTTTGTTTTGGCAGGATTGAACTTCTGAGATGGAGTGAAAAGGTGAATGGCAAAACAGGTTATTTGGGTTATATCCAATGAGAGGGGTAGGTAAACTGTGTGCTAAGAGCAGTGGGGGTAGAATTGGGATACATGGAGAACAACAAAGGGCTGAGAGGAAAATTGTCATAATTTCTTTCAACTCTTCACTTTACTCTTTGGTGGATTTTCTCCATCATTCTTTTGAATTCCTTTTGTTTCCATTTTCTCCTATTTTCCTTTTGTTATGTTTTTTTCCTCTTGTCTTTGGCTAATCTCATTTGACAGTACAATTTATTTACTGTGGCTTTGCTCTAGTTCATAATCTGCATTCCTACCCCAGCTCCAACTTGTTTTCTCCCAAATAAAGTCTTGCCTACTGCAACCTTAGGTATCCAGTTATTAACTCAAGGAAATGTATGTAAAATAGATCATCTACCTTTTGCTTCTGCTTAAAAATATTAAATAAATATTATTTATTTAATAATTTAACTTTTTAAATGGTTTGTTTTAATTAATTTGGTAGATTCCCCAAATAGTCAAATTACTGCAATTTGTAATTTGCTTTTGCAGGTAGGTAGGATGAATAGCACACAGCTGAAACCTGAAGGCAGGAGAGAAGAGGGAGGTGAAATCTAGAACACAAAGAAGGAGGAGGAGGAGGAGGAGGTTTTCCTTCTGCCTTTGATTTTGGCTGTGTTGTGCTAAGGTAGCTTTTGTTTTGGTGATTACTTCAGGCTATGAATGTGAAAGCCCCTTTAGAAAACTGACTTTCAGAATAGAAAACAGTTGTTTTATTCATTGCTAAAGGTAATAACTAACACAAATAAACTGTCTGCTACTCTAGGTGAGTCACTACACAGAAGCTTTAATACAAAATAAACTGCCTGGGATTTAGTATGGATGGAGATGTAGCATACACAGAATCTTGCCAGCCCAAAGACAAATCTTCTGAAAGGCTCTTCCAGCTGACTTAGACAATTTATATTGATTACATTACTACTATAAAGCATGACAAAACTATGTGGGCAGTAAGAAATAGTCATAATTGGCACAGTGAGTTAAATTATCTTCAATCATATACAGAACAGAGCATAGAAAAAAAAGTAGCTGAAGAACAGATCAAATTTAAAGTAAAAACAAAAAACCACAACAAACTATTAAGCCAATAGTATTGTAACTGATATTATTTGTTTCAGATGCTTTTATTTGCTCTTGTGAGCTACCAATAACACATGAGCAGTGAGAACTTTTCTTCTTTCATTGTGGCTTTTTGTCAATTCTTGAAAAAGCTCTACTCCCTTTAGGAAAGTTTAAAAAATTGTTCTTTTGTTCTCCACATCTAACTGAAGCTATACTGGAAAAAACATCTTACCTGATTTTCTTGTCAGATGTCTACATTCAATAAGATAGCCAGGTGGCATTTAGGTTTTGAATTTATTTTTTTTTTAACAATTGTCCATTAATGGATGGAGAATTCTGACATATATAATGGATTTAGAAACCCATATGTACATTACGGTTAATTATAGAACATAAAATATAACATATAATAAGATTAGAGATTCACTTTTATTACTTAATGAGTTTTTGAATTAAACCCCTCAATTTTTCAAGGTTAATAATACCCTGTTTCCTGTTTTCCACTTGTTAGAATCAAGTTTGAAAGGTCTTCAAAGAATTTAACATATTGTAAACAATTTTCAGGAGCTAAGAGTAATCAGGAATGGTGTAGGAAGTTGTATAGAAGATAAAGTGAATTACTTTTTCCCTCTGTGTGGATGGAGCATCATTGACACTCTGCTTTTCATTTCTAAGAGCCAGGGCTTTGTCTGCTGGACTCTTCACTCTCCAAGGACAGTCAAGGGCTGCTACTTGGCAGCCTGTCCAGTCCACTCCAAAGGCAGTTTAGCCATAGGAATCCATTTTACTGTTCTCCCTCCAAACAAGCTGATGCATACTAATTTCTGTTTGTCTATTTTCCTGTAGAACACGAAGAAGAGATTTTAGAAAGAATCTGTGAATACAGAATGCACAGTATAAATTTACTCCTATGAAATCAGGAATGACCCAAACTTTGGGTGTGTGGTAGAGAAAGAATTTTGGATCCTTATTGCCAATTTCCAAGGCAACTGCTGTAATGAGTCTTGAACACTTTTCTCACTTTAGCAATTTCTGGCAGAGACAATGTTATATTGTATAGGACAGCTTGTATGATATCCAAAACAAGACAAAAATTTGGAAACAGTGGAAGAATTTGGCACTTACTAATCTGTAGGGTGTGCACATAGTTTAAATAACTTTACGATGTGAAATCTCTGTGCTTGGAGTCAATAATCAAAAGCTTTACGGGTTTAGCAGAAAGAATTCCATTTTAAAACAAAATTAACATGTCATAAAAAAATCTCAATGTGAAACTGGAGCACGGTATGATGTAGTGCACCAAGACTTCCATGTCCAAATCCTTTTTTTTCCCCTTTTCTGAACAAAGGCCAGTACACACATGCAGATTGGAATAATGAATCATATCTATGTTAAGCATCAATACCTTTCGTGTGCAAAATTTTATATCTGTATTTGAAAATATTGATTTCCTTAAATTACTATAACATGTACATTTACATTTATTATAATGTTGTTTTTGCAAACTGTCATTGACAGCAGATAAAGGGATCTCCTGCTTATGTAAGAACCTATATGCTCTTTTAATAGCTGCTTTTTTGCCATTTGACATCTACTAAATTTCCCTTTTCTTCTGATTTTCTCAGAATTGTGCACTATTTGCATTACTGTGGTGAAAGAGCTGTATCATGGTAAAGAACATGACCAAAATGCCCATGCACCATCAAAGAGTTCCCAATGCTAAAAACTGTGAGTGGGTTTGATTCACCAGATTTAAGCTGTCTTTATGTCCAGGCAGAAATCAGCTCTACCAGATTCCAGATAGGTCTGTAGTGTTTTCCCAAGGGTTTGCCACTTAGTAAAAAGGCAGCTTGTTGTGTAGAAGTCTTAAAAGTGTAAACTCAGCTATTTTGGTTTTGTGGTTAGGACAGTGCTGTTTATTGAGTTTCCAGGTAGGAATCTGGTAGGTTATCTAGCACTCAATAAATTACAATATGGCCATTGAGCTAAAAAACCCCCAAGATACCTGCAGTGTCATCACTGGAAATTAATCAACTGGTCAATCTGCTTATTTAAAACAATATTTCAAAAATTACAAGATGCCCTCTGGCATGGCTTCCTGGTTCTATAAGGGTATATTTGCATTTGCTTCCTATTTACAACAACTTCAAAGAAAACTCATTAATTGCCTGGATGTATATGCCATGTTTTGTTGGTTTATCTTATGTTTGCAAGCACACTCTAAGCCCAAGTTTTAAATATATTGTACTAATTAGATTACCAGTTTCCTAATTATTTTATTTTCTGAAAGCTTAAAAATTTGACATGCACTGAAAAATAAATATATCAACATTTGAGGTTGAAAGAATGCATGTCATGGCTCTTTCTTTAGTGATTAAGATACATTTTTAACGGAATATTGTATTATCCTGACATGTTCAAGGAAGTCCAGATCTAAATTCCTTTGGCCAGTTGGCTTGACTCTTCTCTCAGGGACTGAGCAGTGGTGCCAATTTTTTTATCCATCCTTATTTACACAGAGTGACTGGAAGCTTTCAGAGTCAATCATTCCAATCACTCATGCCTGAGCTGAACCCACATGAATGCAAATCCATCTGGCATTTACCCATCCCATTAAATTTGCATTTGGAGCTGTATGGGTTGCATGTTTCTTGCATGCGTAGTCAAACAGTGTTTATTATTTTGTGAGACCAGCTTGACCAGTAGCATCCTCTGTGAGGCAGGGAAAGAAGGAAGGGCTTGTCAGGGCCACACTCAGGAGCAGAGCCCCAGCTGCTGTTCCCCCAGGGCGCAGGCAGTGCATGTGTGCACTGGGGAGGTGCTGCTCAATGTCCCTTTAGCTGCTCTGTGGTGTGAGGGCCGGGCTGATGAGGCACAGCTCGCCAGCTTTCCCTCCCAAAGGATCCAGTTGTTCATGTTGGCAGGAAGTTTTACTTACCAAAGTGGTTAGCAACTGGCAAGGTGAGCACATCCAGCTCTGAGGTGTTCCTTACACACGTTTCTTCATGGGAATTTCTTGTGTTAACAAAGGTACAGTATGCAGCGTGCTTAATATGCTGTTTTATTTATCAAGGCAAAGAAACAACTGTATGAAGAAGGTCAATATACAGTAAAAGTTATTTTAGGTTGAAGGTTGATGTGTTGGTGCTTGTGGTTTGTTGTTCAAATCTTTAGAGATTTTATGTATTAGCAGTTATTTCCTGGAAGTTATAGGAATGATGTGAAATCCTAAAAGGATTTTCACTTTTCATTTTCCCTATCTTCCTTTGAGAGGAGAATGTTACTCAGCCTCCTAAAATTAATTCATTCCTTAGTTGTAAATTTTATAAATTTTTTGATGACTTTAATATTTTGCATGTATTAAGGAAGATGTGTGACTGTGTTTTAAAAAGTACACAGATCTCATTCATATAAAAACTGAATAAAATTAGATCAATTGAAGTGTTATGTTTACGTAACTTTCACTTCTTGTCTGCACCAAATAAAAACCTACAGATGATCCTTGTTAAAGGTAGTAAGTCCAAGGAATTCCCTCCTTCCTCCAGGACATGATGTCTCAATGCACTGTCCTACCATTAAAGTGATTTCTTTTCACTACTGCATTTGTTGTAGGATGTTATTTTTGCTGAAACTACTAGGGTTTAAATCTTTTTCTCAAGGGGACATGTTTCTCCAAATTATTCACTGAACAGTGGAATTAATTTCTACACCTCTTAAAAAGTTCCAAAACTCATCCAACTCTTATCAGTCAAAAGAAACAAAAAAACCCTAAAGAGCAGTTTTATAGTTTATTTTAAAAATAACTTTTTGCTAATATGATGGTCAATATTAAGACACACCATGCTTTGTCCTAAAGGTATTTGATGGGGCACTGATGGATTTAGTAGTTTGTGATCACTCTGACAGGCTGGCTGCTGACAGACCCTCTCTGTGGTTATCTGGAGATAAGGGTGCAGCAGCTGGAGAGCAAGGTCTTGGATCTGAGTGCTTCTGGAAAGAGGAGCACAAGGCTTTGATAGAATGTTCCAGCTACCTCCATCCTTTCACCTCAGTCACAAGCTTTGCTGTGTGTGAAGTTTAAGGGCAGATGAGTTATTTCCACAAAGGCTCCTGTGTTAGCAGGTTTTAGGGCTGGCTCCATGTTCTGTTATCACTATTTTCTCAGGAGGATGACAGCAGCTGTTCTCTGATTGAAACATGAAGAAAGATGTGTTGAAGTCAGATAAGCATCACTGCTAAAGCAGCTTTACCTCCCAATTTGCTGGTCTTTGTAACATGGCTGCTAATAAGGGACGCTGAAACTGAGCTTTGTACTTGACTTAAATTAAAATCTTGTAAGTCATGTAAACCTCAAGAAATTTTTCTTCACATAGCTCTGCTCGAGACAAAATACACCCATGTCATTGTGAGATAAAAGGCATGGAATAAAGGCACCTCATCTGACCCTTGGTAGTAGCTCTGTAGGATTTTTTCTTGTCATTCCTTATGATTATGATTTGCCTTTTTGATGATTTATTGGTCTTTTTTTTATTTTTGGTATTTGAAGTGATTTGTGGTTGGCCAGCAGTAGCTTCTTTTCACTTCATTTCCCAAGCTGCACTTGTAGGACCACATTCAGCAGCAGATTAATTCTCAAATACCTTGGTTCAGTTTTCACAGTTGCTGCCAAGGAGCCCTTCTTTCACAGACCATTTTGTACTTTGTGATACTTGTAATTAACAATTACAGCAAGTTTGCTTCTGCATTCTCCACAATGGGAAGTAAGCTTTACTGATGGAATATACTAATGAAGAGAAGGAACATGAAAATTTACAGGAAATTTTGTCTCTTAATTTTAAATGCTCTGAAGTAGAGTGGCCAATAATCTCTTGGTGATATGCCCCCAAAGTGCTCTGGAAGATACTGAGGATTTTTAGGATATAAGTAGGACCAAAGAAATGGTCAGAACTGGTTTATTCAGATCTCATTTGATTTTTGGTTGTGTGCAATGGTGAATGGCATTCTTTTAACAATGGAGTACTGCTTCTAGTGTCTGCTTAAATCCACTGGATGTCATTTAAATTGCATTAAGAATAAATGGGACTAGTAAGGTTTCTAAGGCAAGAAACTAATCTCCCAGCTTTTTAATGACTTCAAAAACTATGTATCATTGCCAAATTTTCTTGCCATGACATTGAACCAGTAAATTTTTTCAGTTCATTCTAGATGAGGTTTTACTGCATTAGAAATTGTGTTTCAGCTTTAGTTCAACACATGTGAAAACATTTTCAGAATAACAAAACTTTATGTTCAGTTGCAGCCAAAGTTAAAAAAATCCAACAAACTTGTTTTCAGTAGGGTTTAGTTTCTCTCCATGATGGTCTGTTTCTAATCTTTGTATTGCAATTAAAATAATAAATATATAATTTTTTGGTATTTTAAATTTGCAGTACACTCAGATATGTGAGTAGCTGCACAGAGTAAACAAGAAATCTGAAGCAAGCATTCTACTCTAGGCTCTTCCTTCTGCTCCTTTCTGGGGCTCCCAAAGCCTGTTATCATTAAACAACTTTATATTATGCAGAGACATTACGGGGGATGAAAAGATGGAGTGAACTGGAGCCCCCATAGTGGGAAAATCCTGAGTTGTTTGGTGAAATACTGTGAGGTCATTATAGAAAAGAAAAGAATTAATAATTTGGATGAAATAACAAAATTATGCTTTATTTTAAATCCTTTACAATTTTAATGAGACTAATTTATTTTTGAGAAGCTCCAGTATCACTTCCAACCAATTAGCCCCATGAAAAGCAATTAGAACAATGAGACTCTTTTTTCCCTCCTACATTGTTTTTAAGGAGACTGACTCTAAAGTATGTAGGCATAGCTACCCTCACTGTATCCATTATCACTCTTTCTTTTCTCTTTTGTATTAGTGAATGTAAACCAAGACATTTTTAGCCTCCCTGGTTTTCATTCAGTGTTTCAAACAAAGTGGTAGTGACTAAACAGCTCTATCAGCCTCCTAAGGAGGCCAATTTAAGCATTGGCAACTTGCCATAAACATAAAAATACTATTTATTTATTTATTTACCAGGTGGGGGGCTAAGATGGAGCAAGTGCCCCTTTTAGTTTTGTTAAACAAAAATTAAATTTGAACAATAATAATAAATAACTTCAATAATAAATAACTCTCTTTCAAATTTCAATATTAAATAATACCAATAATTACAAATATTGAAAGGAGATGAGGCTAGACTGAGACCTAAATCCATTGTATGATGGAAAGAAGGTATCAAGTTTTTTAATTACTATTTTTCTATCCAAGTGAGTAAAAACTCCCACTACTTTTTTTTTGCATATTTTAGTGTAAAAAGCAATTCTCATTATTGGTAGCATTCATAGCTTATTTATAAGAAATATTTGTTTGGTTTTCTATTTCCAAAGCTGAGTCAGTGTTAGAATATGAGGATGAAATGTCATTTTGAAATTTTGTGTATGTAACTTTGCCACCCAGTATAGGCCCATGCCCCTGCTTTGCTCCTAGGTGTGACCCTGCTCTTGAAAGGCTCCATTTTCAACTCCTTCTGACATTTATGGCTGGGTAGCATTTTCTGGTGGGACTTCACTTCATGGGGATAAAGTAATCCATCTCAATTTCTGAAAACTGTTTGCAAAAATTCCCACCTGATTTCTGAATCCAGCCCATCAACTGCATACTTGGATTGACACCTGGTAATCATTTTGTCATACTGTGAATTAAAAAACTGACACCTCAGCTGGTCTCTGGTTTTTATTTTCCAAACTGTAAATAATAGTGGTGCTTTTTAAAAAGAATCATTCTCAGTAGCATTGATATCATATTCATTTGCTTTCCCTCTATTTGCTTTTTTCCCTGGTCAAAAATATTTGCATCCTAAACTATGAAAATAAAAGTCCAGGGAATCAAAAAGCCATATGTTCATTCTAGGAGGATCATCTATGATGTTCATTTTTTAGCATAATTTTTAAGCAGTGTGGTGCTTTCTTTGAAACACAAATCAGGGATTTTTGATGATTTAACAAAGTGCACAGTATGGAGGAGTGACTGATAAAAAACTTGGAAGCAGATGTGTGTCAGAATACAAGAAACCTTATGTATCATGGATAAGTTGTAACAGGGATCCTTAGAGGAAAGTGATACACTGTTGATTTTAGGGTTTAGAAAAAGCATCCTGCTGGATTTTATTTAGGAGTTGGTACAATTGCACAGACTGCAGACTGTGAACTGCTCCCTATTCTGTTGGAATAAGTGAGACATCTTTAAGTATTACCTGGACCCCACTTTCCCAGGTAGCCTCTGCCATGGGAATCTGCACTATTCCCATAGATTCAATCTTAATGAAATTGAACTGATATTTCAGTGTATTTCTTGGAGCAAGGAAAGATGCTTACTGTGTGCTTTATTGTGCTACCTAAAATAATGACCAGAAAAAAATTCCCCCTAGGTGGAGTGACAACAATTTGTTCTTCTGGCAAGTAACTGATTTCTGTCTTATTGGAAGGGGAATTTATGTAAGTCTCAAGGTCAATGCTCACAAACTGTGATTTCATAACAAAAGCAGAATTTAATGAAGGATTTCAAGGATTTCATGCCTTATGGAGACAACATTTTTTGACAAATTGTCCCAAGATGTTTGTTAGGTTGCAAAGCTGTGCTGCTTCTGGTGGCCAAACTTTCAGGTGTAGGTTAATACCTTAATAAAAGCAAGGTATTACCTTATGTTCCATAGGTGTGCCTTTGGCTCTGAGTGAAAGCTGGGGTTGGTGTTTTGTGCTGGAAGAAGGCATAAATGGTTTTGGCTGGAAGATTGTTTCTGGGGGATTAGAGCTCCATGCTTATATACCTACAGCAGCCCATGGCCTGATAGGGAATTCCCAAATTGCATTCTAGGGGACACTGCTTCTGTACTGTGCTGACTACAAGAGTCACAGATAAAGAGAAAAGTTTGATGCTTCCTAGTGAGTCAAAAAAATGCTTCTTGTTTATGGGTTAAGTGATGGTGAAACAGCACCAGGGTTGCACAGTGCTGTAAAGGATGCATGGGATGACCATGGAGAATTCAAGCCAGCTCCTTTTTATGCCAATATGTTTCTTTGCTCATTGTGAAATCATGATGATAACCCTGCTTCTGACAGAAGAATATGTTAGGTTGTTTGCTCTCATGCTGGGTATGTCACCATTGTCAGCTTGTCTTCAGATCACCACGTTTTTCAGGAAGGTATTGCTCTTCAGGGTCAAATCTCACTAAGCCAGTCATTTTCTTGATATTCTGCTTCACTTAAAAATCTCTGTTGTATTTTTTGCTGGAGTCAGTATGTTTTAATATTTTTTTCCTAAACTATTCAATCACATTGATAGTTTTCTTTAACTTTTGTTGATTTGACCCAAAATGAGGTGTGGCTTGTGTCTTGGTTCATATATACTTGGTTTGAAGGGTGGGTGGATACCTGTCTGGATGACAGATGTTACAAAGATAAACTACTGTCATGTGCCCTAATATTGTTTCTGAAGATGATTAATCAAGTGATTAGCAGAGCTGTCAGAATTGGCTTATATTTAGTTCCTCTAGAAAGCCTTTTTTAGCCACTGACTTGTCTTTCTTTAATTGTTAACTGGTAACCTCTCCTGTTCCTGTGGGGAGACAACGTAGAGCTCTCTGCTTCCCAGGAGGCAGTTTTTGAGGCATAAATTCTTTACCTTTAAAGAACAGTAATGAGAAAAATGTCAGTGCAAAGGATTTCCTAAAGTAAAATTTGAAAAAATTATTACAGAAGAAGTTATGAAAAGATATTTTTGGTTACATTGACCTGTAGATGTATTTTCTTGGGAATACTTGCTTTTTAGTGATTAAAGACATGCTTGGCTAGTTGGTTGGTTTGTGCTGTTTCATGTTGAACTTTAACTGGCCTGCATTAAAATAATTCCTGATTTGAAGTTTGTCTTGGAAATAGAATGTTTTCTGTATTACTGTCAATAATTAGTTGGACATAGGATCAGTGTTAGTTCACAAAGGTGACTCTTGTATTTTCAGATATGTATTTGTTAGTTAAAAGAAAAAATAGTCACAATTTAAAGACAATGGAGCTTTTGATGTCTTCTTTTAGTGGTTAAACCTTATGTACTTGTTTTGGAGTAAGGATATGAATGGAAGTAGATTTTTAGAGACAAAACTAAACAGGAATTTGGGAGAAAAATTGGATTTTTTATTTACTTTTTGCAGTTCATTTTGTTGCTGAGTTTCTATACAGGCATGAAAACATGGAAGGTTTAACTGAGAGTCTAGGAGAAGCTTTGGTAAATGCATTAATTCCTCTTCCTTCTAATGACAGATTATAAAGGTGGTTTAATCTTACACTGTGAGTGAGTGTTCTCCTGGCAGGTTCTCATGTGGGCAGATTAGGCATCCATCTGAGACACTGTTATCATATTGATTCCTTCCCTTGGAAGAATGCAGGCTTTTACTCATGGCAGAGATGATTCCAAGTGGCTTGCTGAGATTACATCTTGCATGTGAGTTTTAGCTGGGATTATGTTACATGGGAGTGACAATTTTTAGCAGGCATGGTTCAGGTGGTGCTGCAGGACAGGAGGAGCTCTGCTCAAGGGGAAAAGCTGACATACACTCGTGTAGAAAGGAGCTCTAGGGAATTCCTCAGATAATGTTCTTGAACAGTGTGCATGTACATAGAGAGTAATATCAAAAACCTGCAGCTGATTTATGTTCTCAGACAATAGGCAGTTGTGTATAAACCACCCTCGTGTCTGGGTGCTTCAAAACCAGTGGCAGCTCAGATCCCTTTTAACAGCGTGTTCATTGATGGACAAAGGGGAATAAATGTTTCCTGAGCCAAATTTGGTTCCTGGTCTGGAGTGCTGTGGCACTCAGTCCGATTCAGACAGGTTTAATGGATAAATCAAAATCTTATGTAAAACTCAGAAATGAATATTTTGGGTAAATTTTCCACTATATGTTAGCATAAATAGATTTTTATTTAAGTTGACATTACTGCTTGAAGCAGTGCTGACTTCAGAGTTAGATTAGGCTTGTTTGGACTGAGATATTTTACCAAGAACTCTGAGTATATGGTCAATGAAATTTATTGACACATATAGACGGGTAGTACAGAAGTGGGAATACTTTATACATTTATCTATCTGCCTTTCATTCCAGCAAAGGTGAAGCAAAGTTTCAGAAGTTATAATAAAGTACCAGATGTAGCTGGAAGGTCTTTGCTGGCATCACAAGTTAAATTTAAATGAGTCTTCTCAGCAGGAGAACTTGGGGCTTGTATCAAAGAGACTTCAGTTCATCAGCAGTCAGTCAGGAACAGGGAATTTAAGAATCACTCTTACCTGTATATCTTGCATATCTACAGATCATTAAATGCCCTTTTTCTATGTTAGATTGAGCTGCTGTGAAGGGAATTTTGCACATAACTTCCTGGTGACGCCACAAGTGCTAATACACTTTGGGATGTGAATTTATTAGAGAAGTCAGAAGAACCCCATGAATGAACCTCTTTTCTCTATTTGCAGACCCTGAATTTTGTCTTCTCTCCTTGATTTTTCCCTTTAGATTTCTAATAATACTGTACTGGCCAACTATATTGTACTACTTAATGTCTTTTAAGACCTCAGATCACAGATAGTAACTAATTCAGTGTTATCCAGCTGTAAGGATGGTATTAGGCAATAGCAATTTTGCAGTAATTATCAACTGGAATCTGTTACCTAAAGAAGATCTTTACATTCCTTTATCAAACATGCCTTGTCCACTTTCCTACCTTCGTAACACAGAAATCAAAGGAACTTGCAAGCTTCTTTAATATTTTATAGGAGAGCAAGACATTCCAATTAATCTTAGCTTGTTATTTTATAGCCATGTGATATGAATAAGCAAAAAATACCTCTAAGAAGGCAGAAATTATGCATGAAAAGGGAGAGAGAGAACAGTGTATATGGGAAGTACAAACTGTGAAAGCTGGTCTAAGTGTACTGGTGCTTCTGTGAAGGATGCTCCTGCCCTTTCCTTGACTCCTGGGTCCTTTTTGCCATTATTAGTACTCATGCTCAGCCTGCAGATCTGGCTGAACATAACCCTTACCAAAAAAAAAATAAAAAGATTGTTCTGTTGAATCAGTGAGTTTATCCAGCTCACCAGCTGCAAAAAGTATATTGAAGCCAAAAAAGGTCAAAGATGAGAACTGCAATCTGTGCCTGGGAGGCTCAGGGAGAGGGGGCAAAGGAAGGCAGGATGTCCACTTGTAGCAGAGGAGCAGATAAACTGAAGGCAATTATAGAACTACATCCACTGGCATCCGGTGAAATATTCAGAGTTACTGTATGTTGGTGCTGGTTTAGGAAGATGCTGCTAAAACAAACAAAATAGTCCAAGGAGTTTGGATTTCTAATGTGTTCAACCAATCAGGAGGGTTTTGTTTCCTGTAAACAGTCCACTAGCATGAGGTCCTTGGATTTTACCTACATAACCCATTCTTTAAAGGTCAAATACGAATTTACCCTGTCATGTCTTTACTGATTCAGCATAACAAAAATGTTTTTTCCCATCATTGCCAGCTGTAAATCATTCAGACTAGTCTCTCTTTGGATAGATTTCAGTTGTCATTTCTTATATATAGCACTTGAAAAATTATTTCTAACCAGAAGCTGACCTTCAGTAACAAAGTGCCTATTCATTAGACATGATATTTCCTGGATATCAGAAGGGTATCTGCAATAGCCTTTTATCAAAGAAAAGATAAGATTCCTCCTTTCCCTGTGACTGAGCCAACCCCAGCAAGGAGCAAAAAGGGGAGTTCTGTAAGAGAGTTTTGTATCCTGTTCCAGGTAGTTAAGTCAATTGCTTTTCAGTTGGCATTAATAAAACATTTCTTTCAGTGGTAGATTAATCCCTGGCAACAGATGTCTTTAGGTAGAAATGCATTCAATATTTTAAAGTTTAAATATATTAAAGATGCTTACACTTGAACTAGGATTGGATTTAAATATCCATTATTTTTAACACAGAGAAAGTTTTCTGGTTTTCACAATCATAAATATGTACAGACTTTTCAGGGAAAACTGAGCAACACAATGAGTGAAGTCAAAGTATAGGGAAACAGAATTAGTTCTACATAATGGGCCATTCCAATTGTTGAAAAGAGGATTTGAAACTTAAACAAGCTAAAAATATATAAATAAGTGACAGCCATTGGTCTGCTCTAATTTACATTCCAAAAGATGATCTACAGTTTAAAGCCTTGGTCCTGCAGAACTCCATACAAACAATCAAAGTTACAGCAAACTCTCTAGCTTGCCATGACAGTCCCCTAACATGGAGGAGAAAAAGACATCTAAGATGATGAAACCTCAGAAATGCTTCATTACAACACTGAGTTTTATAGGTCTTCCAAATAACAAAAAATGTTTTAGGAAAAAATGCAGTTTACGCAGATTTCTTTATTTACTGATTCTTTTATCTTAATATGGCAGAATTTAGTCTGATGTTGGAGGCTTAAAAATAGTCTTGAGAATTGCAGTTAAATTGTTTTGCTCAGATGTGTGAAACCAACACTCAGCTCATGGTATTTGGCAAGTCTGTAGGCGTGAATTTTGCATGCGATTATCACGTGTTCTCACAAGAGATGACCAAATGGTTGTTGTTTTTTTTCTTTTAAAGTGGCTTGATTTAGTCATTGTTTGCTTATTAATGAATCTTTCCCCAGTGCTTATATTAAAGTCATTTATGTATATTGCATGTAGGAATAACTGTTTTTAACAGGGAGTGTCTGTAAGGAATGCAACAGAGACAGAATTTTTAGGGGAAAAAAAAATCACAACATAGAAGGTCAGCAGAATGCAGTGTCCTTCACCCCCAGCACAGCATTGCCAGGAGCAGGAGGAGGCAGGTTCTGTCCAGCAGGGTACAGTGGCCAGCAGGAACAGGGGAGGACTCACATGGAGCTCTTGTGCCTGGCTGTGGATTGCAGAGTGTGCCCAGCCACAGCAAATGCACTCACAAGGAACAAAGCATCTTCTGTGCCTTCAGTCCCACCACGTATTTTCCCATTCTTTCTTTGCTATTCAAGCTCTTTGAGGATTCTGTAATATTTTCAAGGTAGAAATCAATCCATAACTTGCAAATACCTCTTTGTGAATGGGCTGTTAAGTCTGGATAGAGTCTTATCTGTGTTGACTTAAATCTCATTTTTTATCCTTAAGATGTCCCTCATGACAGTTTATATTTCTAGACACTGTGTACATTCACCTCCAATCAGTGTGTAAATAACACTCTTCATTGCCTCTGAATGTAGCACCAGTGCAAAGATGTCTTAGGTAGCATAAGTGGGTTTCATCATAATATTGGGGGATAGCAGAGGAAGAACTCTCAGAAACAGGTGTTATAGTGCAGATGTAGGGGCAGTGTTCACTTACATTTTCTTTCACATTTCTATTTGCAAAGTGCAGTCAGGACAAATTCTGCTTCACTGTGGTTGGGAGGTCAAAATTTAAATGCTGCTTCATTTTCTTTTTCTCCCCCTTGATTTTCTGCTGTCTTCTAAAATATTCATCCCTACTGTAACTACACTGAAGTTTATTTAGTACACTATTTCATTTTTTGGTTGAGAAAGCCTGCAAATTTGAGTTAGGCTGCTATAGCAGCTTCACCACAGAATCACAGGATGGTTTGGGTTGGAAGGGACCCTCCAAGGCCTTGTCATTGTCCCTCTGCCAACATCCTTCCCTTCAGTTGCATGTGCTCATTTTCCAAGCCCCAGGATTCTTCTTGGGGGGTCATTTCATCAGACAAATAACCTTACATATTATTTCCTACTGTTTTATTGGTGTTACTTCTTATGTAGAGTTTCTTGTGGTACTGCCTAGACATTAATTCTTTTGTTACTAATATCACTTGCTTTCATTAATTCGATTTCACCAGTGACAGACAGGGTAGAAAGAATAAATAAATAAATGGAAAGGAGGATCACTTCTAGGATATGTCAAATTTTAGGCCTTGGTCTTAAAAAAAAACCAAACTCACAACAAAACAACAAAATCCCAACCTTATAATTCTGTGAAGACATTACAGTCTAACAAGTTAACAGTGTAAATGTTTATTTAACAAATAGTTTTTTAAAAACTTGTCACTGACCCAGTGTGATAAATAACCAAGGCTGGATTAATTTAAAAACTGTATCCAGCCATAAGCCACAGGTCATAAGAAGTTTATGTGAAGAATGCAAAGCCATAGTCTCAGGCACTTGCACTGTGGAGCTTACAAGCTGCAGGATGTTGCTCTTACAAAGTTTTGGCTGGATTTTGTCATATACACAACTGGGGAGTGCTCCAGAAGCATTAACCATCAGCACTTTAGTTGGGATTGCGTTGCATGTGCCAAAATGTCTTCCTGTTTCCAACATTTTTCCTCACTTAATTTGGCAGTGGGAAGACATACAGGGCCCATGGTATTGCTGTCACTGGCCAGAGGAGACGAAATCAGGAGAAAGAAGTGGTTAGCCTTCCACTAATGTATGAATTAAAGCTGGTCTGATTAAATTAAGTTTAAAATGACTGTTCTAAACCAAGAACTTGCTCTTTTGTACAGGGTGAGTCTGTGTCTGCTGGGAGCATCTCTGGAATGTGCCTTGGAAGGAATAGAATGAAATGTTCTCTGTCTCCTGGAGGGCTGCTGAAATGGGCCCTGTCTTGGAGCACTTAGACCAGAGTCATTCCTGAGCTTTAGAAAACCTGCCTGCCGTTGTTCTTTAAAGACAAAGTGCACTGGGTTTGTGTATCTCAATCCAAGTTTCATGAGCACAAACTCTCTTCTGAGGAGTCCCTTGTCTGCTCTGAGTCCAGCCGTGGTGGGTTGTGCAGTGTGTGTGTGTGTGAATATGGCAGATCCATTCTGTGCAGAAATAGGGTGATGTGTGCTCTTCAATGCAAACATGCAGTTACAGTCTAAAGGGAATGCAAATTTTATTTTTTTCTGTGATACTGCCTACTAAGTCCTTCCATATTATAAATTGTTTTTCTCACAGTCGTGCTTGATGGGGAATTTGGAAGTCAGGGTGCTAGGAATATGAATTCTTTCAAATCCTCTCTTAAAGAGCAAATGGAAGAAGACTATCTGTCCCTTTTCCTCCACTCCCAAAAAGCAATTTATTTATGGGAAAACAAACACGTTAGTGTTCCACTGTGGACTGTATCACCACTTGATGTTTTATGTGCCTCAATTGTTGTGTTTTCAGATTGCAAGCCCCAAGGGGCAGGGACCATGTCTTCTTTTGTTTGCACAGTCCTGAGCCTACTGTCAGCACTCCATAAATAAGAAGTAATTATAGTGTAATGCACCCATGTATTTTGAAAGCTTGGATCTGCTCCTGTTGAAATCCAAGGAAATTTTTCTCCTCTTACTGCAGGGACAAAGGATAACATACTGTATTAACTAGAGGATTTCTTTTTTACATTGTGGGAGAGTGTTTATGTGAGGAAAATAGACTCAAAAACTATAATGCATCCTTTTGATTATGTTAAATGCATATATAGGAGCTGTTGTGAATTACAAATACTGTTGCAAAAGATGATAACCAGTTTTCCAGTGCTAATGACTTAGCTTATTAATGCAACAGTAAAATAAGAAATGGAACTGCTCCCAACTATGGAAAATTGTAATTAGAATGGAAAATTCCATCATTCTACTCGGTAGACACAAAGGTTTTTCTGAGTGCAGGGAGTGCAGAGAATACTAGAACAAGAATGAGAAACCTGTTTTGAGCTACCATGTAATCTGAAAGGCACACCATTTTTTTTAATATATGTGGAGCATACTTTAATGCTGAGACCTTGTGTGTTAAGGTTCTGCCTGAAGTGAAGTTTTACGGCCAATTTATAAGGTCTTGCAAACAGGAGTTTACAGTGGAAACAGTGACTCTTACCTTAATTGTAGCAATGTCAATAGCGTTGCTGTAATGAGCATCTGGCTACATTCCATCTGTTGACCACACCAATGGGTTTTGTGCATCATAAAAGAAGTGTTTCCCCTCCATATTTGATTTTCCACATGTCAATCCCTCCTACGTGCTCCAGCCCTCTCAGTTTATTGGAGTCCCAACACGTGAGCCATGTGAGTGGGAGATGGGGTTTTCTCCCACGACAGACACAGCCCAGCCCAGCAGGTCCCTTGCTTTTCCAGCTGCCTGAGCTGCCCTTGTCACTTCCCCACTGCCATCGAAGTCCCCCTGCATGGACTTGGCTGATCATCCTGTCAGTGGCCTGCAGCACATCAGGTTATGGGTTTGGAGAGAAGAGGCAGCACCATGCAGTAAATGCTTGAGCCCTTGCAGCAGGAGGGTGGGAGACGAGGTCAAGAGAATGAATTTCATGTTTAGCACATAAGGCTTGGCAGAGACAGTTACTGGGATGTGCTTGGGGGCTGCTTACATGTGCATTTGTCCAAGCTATGTATTTAAAAACGTTACAAAAATCAAACTGTGTGATTTTAAATTAATGCTTTTAAGTCACTTCATTACTTCCTTAATCAAAATAATAATTGAATACATGTCCCTACTAAACTAGGTAAATAATTTGGAATAAAGTATATTTTATATGAAATACAAATAAAATCTTTTTTACATCTGAAACTCCAGATGTGCGTGTAAGGTTTCACAGCAGTACAAGCAGCTGCTTTTCTTCTTCAAAGGTATGTTCTCCTGTTACTCCAACTTTTAAGTGGTGATCTCTTCCAGTATCAATGGCTCTTCCATCTCCCCCAAAGTGAGATGCTATGAATATCCAATCTGTTTAATGCAAGGACGCCCATTTAGCTTGTTCATGTTTGGGGCCTGATGCACTCTAGTCTGGGAGCAGAGACAGTTTATAGGGACCTGCCTCTGTTGCAGACCTATATCTGCATTCTAATATGCACAACTTGGCTTCCTGAGTGCAGAGGAATGAAAGTAGAAGTGCTGAAACTCTTTGGTGTCCTCTCCTGGTTTTGTCAGCATTCATTCCCTGTGGCTTAGCAGATCACACCATCAGTTTCTCTCATATTTCTTCAAGGTGAGGGGAAGCTCTGTACAAATCTATAAACTCACCACCATGTCTCCCTTAATATCCCTAATAATTATCCTTAAAGGCTATTCACTTCTGTCTGACTAAAGAGGGTCAAGTGATGAGCAAAGCTGATAAATATTCAGATCAGGGCTGTATTGTCCTATTTATCTCCCCTTTATTTGTTTCTTTATAATTTTATCTGAAGTTGTAAAAATGTGGACAGAAGGGACTGAAGTCCTTGAATGGACAATAGGAATTACAATTGTAATGGAAATGACTAATTCTGAATGTTATGATCTGTGTGATTTTGAATTTTCACTTTCAGTAAATCCAAGGGCATCACAAATCAGGAGATGTGCATTCAGGGAAGTTTATTGAAAGCAATTCTATAAAATAGCAGTTCTTGCCCATTGTTCTTCAGATCCTTGTGTGGGGAGAGAGAAGGTAGGGGAAATTTTACTCCACAATTTCTTAGGACTGTAACAGTCTTTGGAGAGCTGGGAGAGCTGAATCCTCACCCTTACAGCCATTGCATTCTCTTGCTCTGAAGCAGATGATTTCCCACCTCCCTTAAAAAGTTTCAATTATTACTTTTGGCTGCATGGGGCAAATAGAAACTTCATCTGAACATCTCTTTCAGAAGCCATGGTTACCCAATAATCATGGGTAATCTTTTTTGTTACCTTTTTTGTATGCATGTGTAGAAACAGTAGTATTTCTAAAAGTGTAATTTACTAGAAGTCACTTAATTTTGCTGTTTAGGCTTTTTGAGGGATAGTTTTTTCACTTGTTCATTGTAGTTTGTATGTTGTAGGCACCCTAAATTTTTGGTCACAACAAAAGATAAGTCAGTCCTTCTCTAATAAACCATGGAAGGACTACTAATTTTTGAAATGTCAGAGGGATACTGTAATTATAGCTGTCCTTTTACAGGTGGGTGAAGAATTCCTCTCAGTGCAAAACATGGACTCAGCAAAGGGCTGTTGAAACAAGAGGCTGAGCTTGGTCAGTTGAGATTCCCAGTTTAATGAGCCAATGCTTGGCTTTGCTGTGTGCCCTGTAGGTAAATCCTGTGCAGTCCTGGCAGAGCTGTAAATGTGTAGTTTAGATTACTGAGCATGTTGTTTAGTCCTGGATCATTTTGTGCCTCCTCTAAGTGATGTCTCCCACATCACTTAGGAGTGATTAGAACTTAGAAGTGGAATTAATTTTTTTTTCCAATTTGTATGTGCCTGCCTCACAACTGCTGACAGTGACACTGAAGATATAGGGGGCTAACTGTGCAAGTACAAGGCATTGGGAAAGTTAGTTCATAAAGGGTTCCACAGATCTTGCCTGATGATTTTCTTTGTTAACCAGTCTGTGATTGTTGCTTTTGCTTTCGCCCTATATTTAGAAATAATGAAAAAAATATTCCAGTGATCAAAAGCAGAATAAGAAAAAAGGTCATCTATTTAATGTGCATCATATCGATTCATAAGATGCTTCATGTGTTTAGAGAGAATTAAAAAACATGGTATTGTAGTGTATAGTGGCTTTCATTTCCCCTGTTCTAAGCATTTCCATGGTATCTTATCTGTGATATTTGGGTTCTTACATACCTCAGTCAAGTATTGTTGTTTGCTACCTGAAGGTCTCAGACATACCAGTTCAAAGTTGGATTATTTATTTATTTGCTTCTTTTCCTTGATGTATTCAGAGAAGATAAATATCCAAAGAATCAAAGACTTAGATGCTTATTTTCATAGCCAAAGGTTTTGGAGTCTTTGAGGATATATCTCTTGGAACAACAATAAAGAAATTTAATTTTATTGGAGCCAAAATATTTTTCAAATGTTAGTAATTAAATTGAGTCCACAAAAAGGCTGGGATATTAATAACAAGGGTGGAAATTTCAATATAAGGAGAGATGGCAGATTGCAAGATCCATGTTTAGGAATGTGTTTCAAAATTACCATAGTTATACCTTTAACCTATAAACTATTGTATTTTAAATTGCAAGCCCTACATAACCAGGGCATGCCAGTGGCCTTTTTGTAGTTTACTGTACTATAAGAGAGGAAGCTGCAGGGGCAGGAGGCTTTTCCCAGTGATATTTTGCAAATTGAGAGGAGGAACAGAGAATGTGGAAATCAGAAATACACTTGTGCAGGAAGCAGAATTTAAAGGAGTCTGATGAGTGAAGGAAGAGTACAAATCAGACAAAACTATCAGTCAGTCATGTCTGTAGGAGAAAACAGGGAATGAAATGCTCAGAGGCACTGTCATGACATTCATGGACTGAAAATTGTAGGTAACCACTTAGGATCACTGGAAAACTGCAATGGAGCTAATTGCAGCATGTATTTCACACACCCACAAAATTATTGGGGCAGATAAGAGTGAAATCTGCAACAGGAAAGAATTAAGCATCAAACAATTGTGGTGGATTCTGAAACTTTCACTTAACAGCCAAACAAAAAATTCTGTGTCTGTTGAAGGAATCACTTGAAGACCTGTGATGCATGATGTCGTGGGGGTTCTTTATCAGTTCTTTTCTCATGGCTTTAGCCACGAGGGTAATTACACAGAGGCAGAGGACCTGGACAAGTGGTAAGAATTTTGCTATAAAGAGCAGTGGATTGAACTTACTCACCACCCACACACTGCTGTCCTCAAGGATCAAGACTTTTCTCTGGAAGCTCATGCACAAACACATACTCAATACTTAGTTTTTACATACCTGTTCACAGTTTTTAATACCCAGTGTAAGGGAGTTGTGATTAATTCTACACTTATGGTTAGTTTTAATTTCAATTAGAATTAGCAGATGATCTGAAAATGTTCATAATGCCATGTGTAGATGACTGATGCAGTCCTTTTTTTGTCTTAAAAATTATGAACCTGAGAGCAAAACAGGCTCTGTGTGTGAAACAGGAGCAAGAGCAGAGGAGTGAGGAGGAAACTCCCTTGCCCAGCTGCAGCTTTGCAGTGGGAGGTGGAGAAGGTCTGACCTAGTGTCTGCCCAAAGGAAAAGGAGCAGTGGTGGAAGCCCAGCAGCCCCATTTTGATCTATCTCAGCTACTTGGTGTGTAGGATAAGGGACCTGCACAGGCATGACTGTGGAGAAGGTGATTGAAGTGCAGCCTTCTCTTCTCCAGGTAGACCTCTGCACAAGTTTGGGTGCATAACTTCTATCCCAGAATTAAAAACCAGTTGAATGCATTCCTAGTCAGTAGGAGATAATTTTGTGGAATGAGGGGGCTTTGGTGGTGTAATATTTCAGCTGGTCCCTACCAGAGCTGAGGAGGTAATTATCACTGTTACTGTTTGCCAGGGTGACAACAGAGGGGGTCCAAAATGCTTTTTCTGTCTGATAATGTGCTTAACTAGCTTTCAATGAAGTTGCACATCATGGTTCATCGCCCTTGAATTTTTTTGAGGACCCTAAGTGACTGCTTTAGTGACTAGCAGCAATGTATCAGTGCAGATCAGCAGCAGATAATTTAGTCTGATCTTGTTTGATTTTATGGGTCTCCTAAAAACTTTGTTTCCACATACCAGCAGCTTAACAGACAGACATATGATTTCAAGCTGCTAAACTTCAAGGCTTGTTGTAGAAGGGGCAAGAATGCATGGTGGGAGAAAAAAGGGTGGAATTAATGCTGGGAAAGAATTTGACTCTGGCTTATACTCTGGTGCCTTTCATTTTTAGACACACTGAATATTATACATTTCTGCATCTGTTTGTGGTACAAAAAAAAAAAAAAACCAGAAATGAGATGACTAAATTTTAATAAATAAAAATGTTTTCATATGTATATGGTTCTCCATGGTCCTCTAAAAGGAAAAGTTCTTTACAATTCTAAATATAACTCAATATCTACAGTGATTCTCAAAGTTGTTATTATTTAAAAGTAACCTTTTTAGAAATAAGGACATATCTTTCCCATACTTAATAAATACAGAATATCAGTGGACTTCACTGGGCTTTCAGACTGTGTTGATCTCAAGGTGTAACTAAAGGGATTAAAATGTAGTTTGGGTTTTTTACCTTTGAAGTGAGAAAACCCAAGGCTTTTGTGGTTTTATTTAATTCATAGAGTTAGAAAAACTTTTGTGCCTAAGCAAGTTACAAAAAATGGAGCCCAAGGAAGATGAAATGTATTTTTATTTTTATGAATTGTCTTTGTCCTAAGAAATAAGATGATACACTGGCTGAGTTCAACATTGTCCAGTACCATTTTTTTGGCTAGCAAATAAATCTGATTTTTAAATATCTTGTATTTTAATCTTAAAATTATATGTTGAAAAATGATAATTATTTCTATTTCAACTGTCTCTAATTTCTGCCACTTCTTCTACTTAGTTGCTTTTCTCTTATAGTAAGAATTCACGTCAATATTGTAAATAATAGCATTACTTTAATTTTAGGCAGGATTAATTTGAATCAAACTTAATGGTGGGGGTGTGTGTAGAAGGAGCCAAAACACTGTAACAGGGATCTGTCTGGTATTAACTAGGGATTGCAGGGTCTCACTTTTATGTGCCTAAGAGCCTGATGTATTTATGGAGTGTAGGATAGTGGGTAGTTTCTTTCTAGTTTTTTTACAGTTTGACAAGGTATTACTGGTAGGAGCAGGTATTTCCTATATGCAGAGTAGGAAATGCTGCTAATACAGTTAATAACCCACCTAACAGAGGGAAAAAATGGAAAGGAAATGCTTTAAGGGCCCTTGTGGTACCCTGTAGTATTAAACACAAGGCAGCCCATGGCCTCCAAATAAAATCTTACAATTTGGGTGTGATGTCACTGGTCAATTATTTGAGTGTGGCAGCCATACTGATAGTGATATCACACCTATGAAAACTGGAATTCCTCCAGCTGGCTTTGAGGGTGTGATGTCCAGTCCATCAATGTCAGCTGAGAGTCAACCATCACCTTTTACATCAAACCACAAAAGCAAGTTTTACCTTCTCTGCTGAAGCGTGAGGGGGATGCTCAAGCACCCATTCTTTTTAGGTGTTATGGGTATAGTTTATACATTCTGTTCCTCTGTGAGGACTTTGATTGATTGATTCTGATTGCTTCTTCAATCAGAATCAGTATCTGGTGTTAATTGCTGCTATTAGTTTGTTCTCTTTTCAATAAATTTAAACTTCACAAAGGAGCAATTATGTTTCCATTTTGAAATTGAATTATGAAGACCTGTACATAAATTATTTGGTATCTGTTTATTGATTTCTTTATATTGACCTGGTCTGTGACAAATTGTGTCCCTAATTTCACCATGGACACTAATATAGTACAAAATATTAAAAAAGATTGTTATGATAGATTTAAGTATATTTAATGAGCTGCCAATACCATAGCTTGAAAGTGCTATATATTAGTTTTTCTTCTACTGAATGTAAGGATGCAATATTTTTTTATTTCTATCATTCTTAAGAAGAATATGAAAATTGTATAAATACATGATGACTTAAATCAATATCAGAAAAATGTGTAAAAACTAATCATCAACAAAATTTGTTAGCTAGATTTTTAATTATACTTATTGTTGTTCTGCCAAGTTTTAATAGTTTTTCAGCTACTTTAACATCATTACTAAACAATATTTTCCACATCTTTTTTATTTTATAATTGCAGTACTTCAGAATTTCCTTTCTGACAGCAGAAAGAAAGAAATTAAATAAGTCATTACAGGAAAGCAGTAGTATGGAGTTTATTTATCTGCATTATATATTCCCAGTTTACAGTCCTGCTTAGTTATCCTTTCTTCTTTTAAAGGTTGTCTGACCTTTCCCATAAAGAAATCCTTTCTTTTAGCTGATAATTTTATAAAATTGCTTGGGACACTTGCCAAGTGAAGTATCTGTCTGAAGAGTTTATACTCTACACAAATGGTTCCAGGTGCTGAGCTGGAAAGTCTCAGCTATTTCCAATACAGGGAATAAAGGGAAAAAAACCCAAAAAACAAAAAAAAGACCCAAACACACTTGTAAATAATGCTTGTTTAAAAAGATTTATTGATCCAGTTGCTTCAACACGGTGTCCTGAGTGTTAGCAGTTGGATGGTATTAATTTCATGGATGTATTTTCTGTTGTCCAAGAAAATGTTTGTTAAATTTGGTTACTATAGAAGAATTGTGCTTTCTGTGAGATACTTAAGGAATTCATCTGTGTATGAAAGAAAGGATAAGTCTGCTTTGGGGTGAGATGGAGCTGAGGTACCTGTGCAAACAGGTGGGAATAATGGTTGGGGCTTCAGGAGACAAGGAGGAAGCTGCTAAACTGCAGGAGAGGGTGGGGAGATTGGAATTGGAGGAAAAAATTGAAGATGGAGGGAACATTGGAACTGACAGAGCAAAATCCCTAATGGGATTTTTGCTCTGAAAGGTCTGGAGAGATGAGGAAAAGTGCAAGTGGACCAAACAGTGGACACTGTCAGTCAGGTTAATGGATGCAATAATGTCACAGTAAGGATGCCCTAGAAAAGCCTGAATGAATCAATGTGTGTGTTTGACATTTGTTTCTGAGCAACATTCAGTTAACCACTTTGAAGAAACCATGGATCAAACATCTTGGCTAGTTGGTCATAGGCCTGATGTTTCTTCTGTTACTGATTGAGGCAGGAGTCTGGGGAAAAATAAAATATGCAGAATTAATGGCTGTATCATAACTCATATCTAATAAGGTTCAAAATTCAAGCTGAAGAGAATATCTCAGTTCTGGAACTTTTTTACATTTTGTTTGTTCCAAGTCATAAGCTGATAATGTAGTTATACCATAGCAGTTTTTCCTGTGTGTGGAGAACTCATGAAGTAGATTGTATGTGAGATAAAAAAATGTGATGAATGTCTAGGCTTTAATTGTGTTATGCAGTTAACATTAAGGTAGGTAGTAGAAAGAAAGATCAACTTTTCAATATCTTTTTGTTAAAATATTTACTTGTTCATCCCTGCAAGAGGATAAATATACAGCAAGAGATCTGCTAATTAACTAAAGCTGTCACGTGTTTCAACTTCAGTTTGTATCCCTGTATCAGTCAGCTTGTAATATTTTTAATAATTATTTTATAATCAGTTGCACTGTTCTGCTAAGACAGAATTTCCTTGAGTGAGCTTCATGGCCTGACAGCTTTTACTACAGAACCTAAATGTGTCAGCATTGGCAGACTGTTCTGTCACTTTTTTTTTTTTAATCTACAGCATAAAATCTTGAATGCAGAAAAGCAAAGTAAATAAAACAAATAGGCTAAAAGAGACAGCTGTGTGCTTTTGTGAAGAGAAACAGTGACAGAGGATAAATCAGAAAGCTGAGGATGACGTGCTGCAAATAAACCTTAGTACAAATGACAGTTCTCTGTTTAGGATTTTTTCATAAAGGTTCAAGGTATAAAAACTTAAAGGTGGAATAGAGTACTGCCAGAATATCTGAATTTTCCTTTAGGCAACTTTTTGAGGCGATGGAAGTATTTAGTTTATCTAAATATGTAGAATTTATTGTCCAAGAAGACAAGGTCCATGCATGAGCAGTGTTTACAAAACAGTGGATGTCAGACTCCACAATGGGCTTTTTATTTGACAGAATCTGGTCAGTAAGGTGGTACATAGAGTAAACATGGTGGAATGGAAGGGAATTCAGGAATCCTTTTTTGTGAGTCTGCTGCAGAAGTCTGAAATCTGTAGTAACCAGGAACCTCAGCTTCTCTTCTGGAAAGTTAGAGAGTATCTGGTTATTCAGAAAACTGATGCCAAGGTGCTTGCCCTTGCTTTGGGAAATCTTCTGTGTGTTCCCAGAAACATTATTTTCATGTCATCAGTGCAGTGTTGTGCACAAAAAGAGGTATCAAGTGTAATACACTGCAAGCTATTTCATAAGTCTGCAAGTTATGTTTGTAGGGTTGGTGGTTTTTTTGGTTTTTTTTTTGGGTTTTGTTTTTTTTTTCTGAATAAGGAGATGAGCATTTATCCTAATGTAAGAAACCAAAGCTTTATCTTAAGCATCAACTATTATTCTGGAGTTAAAATCAGAAAATGTGTCTCTCTGGATTTCAACGGAGGTTGAGAAAACCTTGAGCAATATTTTCCTTTTCCCATTACTAATGTGACAGACTGTGTAGGACCTGTTACTAAGACAAAGGCCAAGTACATCTGTCTAAATCTTATATTAAAGCCTGCAGTTCTTCTTGCCATATGATTATTTTCAAATTTCTCTGCACAGATTAATTGCTGCTTAAGCACTGTGTGCAGCACCACCTGGAAATATTGTTAAGTACAGGAGAAAAACATCAGTGACGGTGACTTTGAATTCAGTAGAAATAATTAATTACTGATTTTTTTAACTGGATTTAAAAACATCTGTGTTTCCAAGGTTTTTTTCTATTAATTTTTTAAGTATTTATGAGGACTTTAACATAAAGATGTTAAATAAGGCTTTTAGTCCAAGAATAAAAAAATTAATGCCACCTAAAAAAGCATCAAAGTCAGTCTGTCAGGTTCTTTAGGCAGTGAAGCTCTCACATTATCTTTTTAATGTTGAAATCAGTTCAAGTCAGTGAAATTTCTTTAATGAACTTTAGGGCACGTCTTCAAAGAAACCTGCAATTGAACCTGTGGAAAGGCCAATGCCTTTGAACTGTGGAAAAGAAGTTTATCCTAGATTAGCTTGATCTTTTAGTTTACTCTGCCTTCTAATCTAGTAAGAAAGATCTAAGCTTTAAGAATACCCCTGAACTGCAGTGACAACCTAAAAGCAGTGTATTGTTAGGGAGAAATTCATTGCTTCCCTTAGGTATTAGCATTCAAAATTTGGAAGGATAGCAAAGTTGTTTATTTTGTACTGTGCACATGACCACTCTGAGTCTCCCTGAGCACTACATTTTCTTTATTTGTTAGGAGATGTTTCTTTGTTTATTTCTTTCACTTGTGAGTAGAATGAGACCTTAAAAATTGAAAATTTAACTTCATTTTTGTTCTCATTCTCCCTCTAACATTTTAGTATACTCCATCCAGCTCAGTCTTTCATCACTCAAATGTGGAACAATGTACCTTCAAATTTGAAAGAAATAACAAAATCTGGAACAAATTACAAAGTGATGGAGAAGGGAAGTGCAGAGCTGTATGGAAATGAGTGCATTAATGCATAAGCTCTGATGCACATGAGTCTGTTTTGAAGGACACTTCATTTTAGTTTCAACTTCTGCTTTTAAATTTTACTGTAATCTGATACAACATTTGCTTGGGTGAGTACTTGAGGAACTTTCAGTGTTAACGGTATTATTTTAGATAGAAATTCCATTGGATTTCAGATTTTGTACTCTTTCCAGGTTACAATAAGAAAAACATGGAAGAGATTTTTAATAGAAAAAACCAACACTCCGTGGTTTGCAGCTGGCAATAACAATGCCTCTACTGCTGCTTTTATTTTATAAAGTGGAACAGGTCAATTCACTATCAGAGCTGACTGTTCCTTCTCTGGTGAAAGTAAAAACACAGATCTAGCAAAAAATTAAATGGCCACTAGTTTCTTTTCAATCATTCTGTGAAATGTCTTTTTAACAGCTGTCTCATTTTGTGGAATCAAGGAGGACAAGGATGGTCGTCACTCAGCTGGCAAAAGGAAATGCTTTTGTCTATAGCACTGACTTCCATAAGTGATGTTATTCAATGTCTACTTTTAATTGTGGGTTAATAAGCCCTTACACCATGAAGAAAATGCAGAAAGGCAGAGTTAGATAGAAAATCTTGTTCAGATGAAAGAAATCATGTTTATAAAACTGGATTTTTGAAAAGCAAAGTATGGAAGGGAATAATCTCAAATGTATTCAAGGGAACAGAGAAGAAGTTTAAATTATATGCTTATCCAGCTTATAAATTATGCTATATTTTCCTGTATTTTATTTTTTAAAGTTAATTATTTGAGCTTTTAAGGTCAATGGGATCTTCACCACTGGCTTGATTGGTACTCTTTCACCCTTCATCTGTGAGAAGCAGTTTCTGCTTTTTATTACTATTTCCAAATGGTATCCTTCCTTTTCTCCTCTCACTCCAGTTTCCTAAGGATTTATAATCTTTTGCATCAAAAGGAAATGGTTTTGCTGGTACATACTGTATAGTTGAAATCAAGTACCAGGCAAAAAGCTGGCTGACCTAATGGGCTGATTCCAGCAGAGCAGACGTTTTGAATCTGGACTTCTTAGTTACTGAGGGTACAGGATTTTGAATGCTTTTATCCTTTTATTGGTGAATGCACTAAAGTGCATGCAGACAGTGAATGTTAAAGTGGCAGTCAGATAAACTTGTTAAAGCAGTGGGAGTTTTTCCTTTCTTTCTACGTGACTTTATCATCACAGTGGAGTTAAAAGGCAATTAGCCCTTCAGCTCTTTTCTGGCCAGTTTATTGGCATTTTACACACAACTGTTGAATAGACAGTGCCATATTAAAAATTCCAATGAAGCTGGCCTGGGGATAACAGACTCTAAATTTCTGGTTAATGTAGGTTTCCTTGAGAGGAGCTACTGCCAAAAAACTTGGGTGAAATTATCTAAAAACAGTACCTATGCTGCTTGTACTCATAGTTGATGGAAAATTGTAGTAGTCTTGCTACATGCTGTGTTACATTTCCAGGGAAATATTTTTATAAAGAGTGCTTGATGAAAAAGTTTATTCCTTTAGTATTAACAGGCTACCCACTGTGTTACTTTAGGCAATGAACATGGTGAGTAGAATAAGACGTTTTCATCATCAGAACAACAATCTTTCTTGCTTTGCATTTCTGTAATTTTCATCTGAGGTCATTAAAATGGATTACTGATTTCTGTCAGTATATGAGAAGTGGGAAATAGATTATTATGTCAAAGTTTTGACCAAATGTAGTCCAAAGTTATTTTGGTTTCGTTTATTTGTTTTGTTTTTTCTGCTTGGATTTTTCTTTGTTATTTTGGAGGGGTGGGCTGTTTTAGAATTGTAAGTAAACATTGTGGGGTCTTTTTTCTCCTTTCATTTTCAATAGAAAATGAAACATGTCTTTTGCAGTTCTTGCACCCCAAAGTATTAAGAACCAAAACCTGGCTGTAATATTTTTCATGACTGAGGAGAATGAAGTACAAATACAAGACATATAAGCTCGCTGCTGGAGAGTAAATTGGATTTTTCATACCATTTCAGTTTTAATCTGGTCTTGCCAAAGAAAATAGAAAGTTTTTGATAGATGTGACTGAGACTATTATTGCATCTTAATGATGCATTCATTGCTTCTATGAATAAATTTATTTAGTTAAATTTCGTAGCTGATTTTAATTTACTGATGTTAGACCATGAGAAATCCATTGAGGTCTGTGAGTGTGATTGAGAGCCAGAAGGTGAAAGCAAAGAGTAGATCTGACTCTTCACCTGACCAAATGCATTGCTCCGATCTGCTCTGGGGAATCAGCAAAAAGGCTCCTTAGAAGTCCAGCTGGTTTTTGGGTCGGATCTCTTTCAATGTAGGGAAGGAATGCTGGTAGATTTAAAGAATCAGAAGTGCTATTTTCACTATGTTTATGTTTGCATTTCAACTCCAGAGGGAACTCAGATTTTGTTCAGAGAGCAAGTGATGGGTTTATGCTGCAGTGTGCCTTAACAATACGCAAAGCAATTCAAAATGCCTTCATTTGCTCAGGTCTATATGAGTTAGAATTTCTTTCAGAGCACAACACTGATTTAAGGTGATCCCCAATAGCAGCAGTTCTATTTTAAATGATGTGTACATGTATTTCAACTCTGTTAAAAACTCAAACTTTGCTTCTGATACTCACAAGCCATCATGAAATTCGTCTGTAACTTTTGTCTTTTAATCTAGCAAATACATATTGGAAGACAATGGTTTCATTAAATGGGTATTCATGTGAAAATTGAAAACCTAGAAGTTGGAAAGTGCCAGATTTAAAGTAGCTCATATAATTATTTTTTTAGGTGTCCTTTTAGTTGCATGTTGCAGCACTTTCCAGTTGCACAGCCATTTACTGCCTTTTCTGTAGGACTCACTGCTGGTCCATGCTTGCTCCCCACTGCTGACTCCGTTCTTGAGCTGCATTTTCACTGGGACAGTGACTGTGGGACAGACAAGCAGTTATGTTATTGGGCAACTTAGCCCTACCCATGCTCTTTCTTCAGATTCTTTATGTGCTAAAAAATTGTGTAGACCAAAAAATGGGTATGGTGTGGACTTGTATATTCAGTCAGGGCCTGTCTGAGATGCAGAGAGCACCCTCAGCAACTTCAGAGTGATAAAAACTCTGCCATGATGACAGGAAGAGTGTCTGGTTATCAGGAGCAGAACCAGTGCTGAAGTTGGAGTGGTTCTGAGCTTTAGGCCATCTCTGACAGTTTTCTGGGCTGCCAGGAAAAAATCAATTTTTTCACATCTACAAAGTGAGGAAAATAAATACAGTATTATTTTCTAGAGATGTGTCAAATGTAACATCTTGAAGTCTATGCAACTGTTTTAAATATGGAAAGGGCTATAAAAACTGAAGAACTTTACACTAGCAAGCCTAATACATCAGAGCAAATGACCAAGACATCTGCAACAAAGACTTTTGAACCTGTGCCCAGTGTCTGTGCACCATCTTTTCCCACACAGATAATAATGCTCTCCTCCTATCACAAAAATAAAGTGGCTTGTTAGTGCTCTAGAGAGATCCAGATATGGTGATGGCCAGCACAGGCAAGCCCAGGAAGCAAGCAGCACTATAGCTCCAGGGAGATGCTTAGCAAAAGCAGCATTTTAAAAACTTTGGTAGTGCTGAAAGGAGCTGCACTGCGTGAGGAACATTTGTCCTGTGGACAGAGTGACACAGACCCTGGAGTGAAAAATAACGTGTGATCATTAGTTGGAAATAGCCATAATTTACAGACACCAGGGGGCAGAATTAAGGTTGCAAGGACACCCATAAACCTGGCATTCCCAAGCAGAGGGCTATTTAAGTTCAAACTCAAGCACGCTTTTAAATTTAAATATTTGAATGGTCTAGAATTTGTTGCTGTGTTGTGTTTGTGGAAACAAAAACATTTAAATGCAGTTGGAAGAGAAGTGTGATTGTTTATTCATTGCAAATGTGAATTTAACTAAAAGCTAATTTTAATTAGTTTCAGCTAATGTTCAACACTTTATTGTTTGGGCGTAAATTAGTCCAGCTTTCTAAAGGAAAAACATCAAACAAATCCTTTCTTGAAGGTTAGGCCTCCTTTTCTTACTTTCTGAACTGCGGAAAACACTGTAGGTAACTGCAGCTTTTTATTTCCAACCTGACCTTCCATGTTCTGAAACTAATTTGCCATACTGCTTCTCAAAGTCTGCTCAAGGACTTCCTTTAGCAGAATAATGTGGTTCTTATTAAGCACATCCTATAAGACCCAGGAGGATTGCATGCAAAGAAAATAAGACGGAAACACAGATGAATTTCCATCCTCCAGTCAGATATATGATATTGATGACCAGGATGCATATGAAGGATATTGTAAAGAAGACAAAGAAAAAGAATTAAAGCAAATGTCTGACAAATTGGCTGTCTTCAGATGCAAGGATGACAAGTGGTCTGTGCAGCTCAGTGGAGGACATGGAGGCATCAAGCCAAATTGTTATGTAGTCAACAAGTCTCTTTGAATCACATGGTTGTGTGTAACCTCTCTTTTAAACAAGGCCTCAAATAAAATTACATCATCATGAACGACTTAAAAGCCGTGAAGTTCTATGTGAAAGCTGATAGTTTTGTTTAACTCCAAATGTTGTTCTTCACAGTTATGAATTTTATATTTTTACAGGAATAATGGGATATTCTGTTAAAGTGGGACTTCTTTCCAATATTATTTCCCCAATTTTTAAGTAGATGCACCAAATACAAATAATTGTGAAAATAGGAGCTTTAACTTCAAATCAGTTTCTTCCTTAATTATTTTTTCTACGAGGTGACAGAATAATTTCATGCTAGCATAATTTGATGGAAAAATGCACTGAAGTAGCTTCAGTGTGCCATAATCTCTTTAACTTGTGATGTTCTCATTCCAGTGTCGCTAAATATAGATTTCAGAGGTTTTTACCCTCTGTATGCAACTCAGTGCAAGTGTAATTTAGTGAATTGGCTCCAGAATTATCACTACTTTTTCATTTCATTCTTCAACAAGATGCAGAATTTGGGTAATCAGAATTGTAATATGATTTTCCTGTTAATCTGTTTTAAATCGGATATTTTCACCATGACTAATCCATGAAATTTGTCAACTTTGTCTGTGATTTACACAAGCTCTATTTATAAAGAGAAATTGTTTGAGTCCTAAGGCATGGAATATTATTTCCCAGCATGCTTTTAGTGACTTTTTACTAACAAAGTATAAACAAAATGTGCTCATTGACTATATTATTATTTCAAGATCAGGAGGTAAAACCTGAGGAATGTTGAAGAGCATATTCCCTGTAGCAGTGTATATTAGTCTTAAGCCATTAAGAAGAAAATAGCCTATCATATCAGAGTTGGTAAGGATGGTTGTGATCATAAAGTTTACCTAAAATAATTGGATAACTTGCTTGTAGATTAAAAACATATGTGATTCTTGTGTGTCTTTATGCTGAGGCTTTAGAATTAATTGCTGTCAGCATAAACCAGACCAAACAAAAATAGATTTGCATCAATTCTTTGTAATGGGGGAAAAAGAAAAGCTTGACTGACAGTGAAGATAATTCTGTTTTGTATTTGGGGGGAAATGGCTACACAATGTTCACATACAGGAGTGCAATTTACTATATATGGGAAAGAATAAAGGTCCTTTATGTAAATGTAATAATAGGCAAGTAATACCTTCAAAGGAAAGAAAAACAATCTCTTGGGTACAGAAAGTTTGTCTGCTCCAGCTGTCCTCTCTCACTTGTTGGGGGAAGACATTTGAGGAAAGGCCAAAACACAGATATTCACAAAGCATCCAGTTTTTAGCTCAGCACCATGTCTTAATCAGCTTTTACTGAGCTGCTCTTCTCCATTCCAAGCAGGTTTAAATGTGCAGCACATCCCTGCATGTAACTAAGTCCCCCTGCCTGTGGTGATGAGAACAGGAGGGCTCTGGGCTTCAGTAACAGCACAACTGCAGCTGAGAGGAAGGAGGAGCAGCATCACCTCCTCTTCCAGCTGAGCAGGAGCTGCTGAATGCCATGGCTGTCTCCACATCATTTCAAATTCCTGATTGTATGGTTTTGTGAAAGATCTGCAGAAGTCACCCACATGGAGATCACAGATGGCCAGCCTGCTACAGGATCCACAGACTGGAGCCAGCTTGGCCTGCCCTGCAGTCTGATCTTTCTCCAGCAGAACTGGCCATAGATTATTCCCATGTCCATCAAGCTACCAATGTACAGACGTGCTCTGTCATGGTCCCTGAGGTATGAAATGCCCCCTTTGTGGTCAGATCATAGCAGAGCTCTGGCTGTGTGGAGAAAGGTCAGTGTCCTCAGGTGATGTCTGCCAATGCCATGGTGGTCTTATGTGATTGCCCAAGCCATGGCAGGGCAACTCTGTGTCCTCGTGCTCCTGGTTGGCTTCTCTCTGTCCTGCTTCCTTAACCACTGTAGCTCGTGTTCTCAAAGGCCCAACTGCCTCTTAATCTGATTTCTGAATGAAAACAGTCAACTGCTCCACGTAGAAATTCTTATTTCACAATGTCCTAAAACTCTAGGGGAAGTTTGGTCTCTGCTCCAGGCTGGAATCTGACCTCAGAATTACAATTTATTTCAGACTTGCAGAAGTATTTAGCCCAAAAGGATATTCTGCGGAGGCCAGAGAAGAATTTGGGGTAGACAGATTAATGTTTTACATGTGATGTTTTGCACTTCCCTAGCTAAAAAGCAATTGAATAATTTTTTTTTTCTTATTGCTCATAGCATAAAATGGAAAATAAGTGGTATCTCAGCCTTTTAAAATATATTTTAAAAATAATAGAAGTGAAAAATAGATGTTTAAAGTATGATTTAATATAATTCCTTAACATTTAGAAACCAAAATGATTTATTGATCATCTCACCTTAGTATATCAATGTCTCCTTATAAATGCCACTGTTCCTTTCAGAGCCTTAAAACTTGTCTAATACTACTGATATTTGCAATTTCTAGATAACCCATGGTGCTACATGGATTCTGTTATTCTTTCTGGGTATCCTAGATATTTGAAGCTAATATTTTCATGTGTGTTATCATAATGTACACTGAATTGCTTGGGACAGATTTGAAGCTGCATCAACCTGTGAAAGTTCTTTGTTTAATCCATTTACTGAATAATTGAGCAAAGATTCCTATATTTTCTACATTTAGGCTCTTAAAATTATTGTCTTTATAATATAAAGAATTCTGGTCTACATGGTTAATGTGACATGTTTGTATAAGAAAAAAATGCTCTCCTGTGTAAATTAGGTCTACAGAATTTCCTTAAATATTTGTTGCTTATGAAAGTTCTACAGCAAGGCCTTTTCCTCAGGCATACATTTATCAGCTGAAATCTTGATTGTTTTGCCTGTATTATGTCACTCACGTCTGGCAAGAACAGCATCCTGCTGTTTGTGAAGCTGACCTCCTGCTGCTGCTTAGCCACTTGTAGGATTCTATCCCAATTCCTCTAATCCACTCAGTTTCAATAGCACCATATTTGGGCTCCTTCACAGATTCTTTTGCTGCTCTGTTTGGGATGCTCTATGAGCTGAATTAGAATTTTAATGTTCCGTTCAAAACAGAAGGAACCTTTTTGTTAAATGAGAATATAAGGAATAATCTCCTCCAGTCCCTTGGACAGAATTTCTACACATGCACTGTATTATTTTTCTTCAAACTTTTGTCCAGAAGTTTGGGGCACTATTTCAATATATTGGTTTACTTTGTGTAAATCAGATCCAATTTGAGGTTTAATGTTGCAATAAGGCCTGCTACCATCTTAAATTGTTTCTTTCCTGTTGTAACTCCTCATTCAGAGTTCAGTGCTCCTTGTTTCCATTATGTCAAGGGTTTACTGAAATCTTTTCAAGCTCCTTGTGCAAGTCAGGCCTAATTAAAGCAGAGAACTGAAAGGCCTCCAAAAATGGTGTTAGAAACGACACCAAAGCACAAAGTGCACTTTAGGTATTTTTGCCTTACTTTCAAGAAGTCAGGAAAGATTTTCATATGTGTTTTTCCAGTAGCTATTTTCTGATTCCCACATGAAACAAGGCTTAGAGAAAACAACTTAAAGCATGATTGGTATATGTATGTATGTATGTATGTATGCATATATATATATATATATAGGGTGTGTATATATATATAGGGAGTATTTATATATATGTGTTCTGTCCCTTTACTTCACACCTAAGCTTATTAACTCTGCTGAATCTATTTGTGGTCAACATAGCAACTGAAAAAATCAGGAGAGCAGAACATGATCCTTTCTAATGCCAAGCTCCTGGGCTTGTACTTGCTTTAAGAATTATTCTTTAGAGAATGGGATTTAGTTTACTGAAGAATAAACATGTGGTTAAATGATAATGCTAATTTTATTCTTTGAAGAAATTCTTTGGACCCAATGTAATATTGCATGACTCTCTCTTGTACAGTTTGAAAAACCTTCAGTACAGTATATAGAGCTTACCTAAGTGTTTAAAGAGAAAAAAAGATATTATCAAAGTGAAGCATATTTCAACAATTTCATAAATAGTCTCTCACTTGTACCAAACTTCTCTCTCTGGAAAATTCATTTTAGAGCATGTACCATGTTTGCTTCAGCTGTAGCTTTTAATGCTAAATTTTAGTTCCCTCTCAGCTCCATCATCATCAGAAGGCACCTGGTGCCAAGACCTGCTGAGAAACTCTGTGAATGGGGTCAGGGATGCAGATGGAAACTGGAGAAGACAACAGCTACAGCAGTTTGATATAATGATAAACTTTACTGCTAGAAATGGAACAGAGAAGATAATGAAGAAAACAGGAGAAAGAAAGACGTGGTGAAACAGGGATAGAGGCAATGAAGTATGGGAGGAAGCAAAGGAAACAATACTGCAGAAAAGAAGTAGGGCAGAGCAAGCATATTACTTGGTCTCCTTTCTTGTATTTAGCAGATAATGTGCATTTATAATTTGTTCACAAATGTGTTAACATTTCTAATGATATCAACATGGAAGAAAGATGTTTAACAGCTTTTATCGAGGGATTAATCTGTGGGATCCAAAATGAAGAGGTTTGTAAGTGATCCCTCCATGCAGTATCAGTGTGAGGACCTGTGGTTCTGCTGCTCCTTCTCTGTTTGTACTTTAAAATTAATTGAAAGCCTCATTGTTTTGTTTAAACTGTGAAAGCTTCCAAGGTCAATGAGTGAGGTAATTGACCTGCCTGTTGTAGGACAAAAATATGTATGTTAAATTGCATAATTAGTTTTAATTACATAATTATGGTGTTTAATATGGGGGGGTCAAAGGTTACTATTACATTTAGAAGTCATGGCAAGAAACACAAAAATAAGCAACATAGTTTAATTCTGTGTTTCTTTGAGTTTTAAAAAAGGGGTCCACTGTGATCTATCTTTGACCTTGGATATTTGATGATTATAGCAAATAATATACTGCTGTTACCCTTTTTGGGATCATAGAGACACC